>JABTXL010006079.1:17276396-17451703 GCA_025134845.1 Neodon shergylaensis
CCTTTTGCTCTTCCTTGCTGTTCCATATGTTTGGATTCTTCTCTGAAATAAATTCCAAACATGAAGGAAGGTCCCTTATCTAAAACTGCAGACACTAACTGATGGAAATCATAGGGGGTAGCTCTAGCATTAGAAGCCCAAGTTTTTATCATTTCCTTCACATATGCATTATGCAAGCCAAAATTAACAATAGCCTGCTTAATTTCTTTTAGATCATTCATTGCTATTGGCGTCCATCTAGCTTCTCTGACTCCCTTTGAGCCTTTAGAAGTTGACGCTTTGTCAGAATTAAGTATAGGGTATGCCGGTAAAACCCTGGGTAAGCCAGTTCTAATAGCTGGTGGCGGCATTGTATACTGTCCTTGTGCCTCCTTACTCTGTTCACCAGCTCCAATAATTTCTTCAATCTTTTCAAATCTTTTTATCATTGTCTCTCTTAAATCCTGAATCTCCTGTCCTGTATATGTTTCTAGTGATTTCACTGAGGTATCAATTTTTTGGTCCCCATTCTGCACCTGTGATTCCAAAGCTTTAAATTTTTCCTTCAAAGATAACATATCCTCCTTAAACTTTTCTTGTATATCATGTAGATTCCCATCTTGGAGGTACATTCTGTCTGTTACCTTATCAAAACTTTGTGATAACGTCTGAACATCAAATTCAACAGCCTGAACCCTTTCAGGTAACTTTCTAGTACCCTTGGATATGGAGTCAATTTTGTCTATCATAGTATCCACTTGTTCAGATAACCTCTGATTTTCAATAATTTTAATCCTGTCAATTAGTTGTTCATTATTAGTTCGTAAAGATTCTATCGTTCTTAGGAGTACCATATTCTTCCTTAATGATAGAATATGGAAAAGAAAACTGAAACCTAGTAACAAGCAAATTAAAGTATCCCCATAATCATATAAACCTTGTATGATGTAATCCATTGTATTAGTAAATACAAATTCACTAATCCATTGTATTAGTAAAGACAAAGCAGTAAAATTTGCGTTAGAAACGAAAACTGCCATATTACCTATTATCCAGCAGGTGGCGCTGTTGCCGAGTCACGACGAAAACGGGGTCCTGTCCGCCTAGGATTTGTCAGAAACTGGGAAATGCAAGTTGCTCAACAAAGTAAATGTAATTAAATCAATTCCGTACAAGGAACCATAAACCCAGAATCCAGGGGTAGAGAAGAGTAACCCGGAGGCCGTGTATGCCTCCACGTGACAGAGTCACCCTGAGGGGTTGCAGCTTTCGGCAGGCAACCGGCAACCGCTTGCTCTGGTTTGCGCCACTTAAGAGCTGTGCTTGCAAGGGAGATTTAAAAACGACTCAGAAAAGAGCAAACTACGCAGGCAGAGACTACGCAGGCCTGTGGAGTTTAAATCCACGTGGGGAGGCAGATGATAGGGTGCGTGGGGACTTGAAGTCAATCTGAAGTGTCTAAAGGGAAAATATAAAGAACTGCAGCAAGAAAAGCCACTGCGTGATAATTTATATTAAACTGCTGGCTCCACGCACAAGGCACAGGCCGCAAGGCACAGGCTGCGGCTGAGGAAGGGAGGGGCTCCCGCCAAGCCGAACTCGCGGCCGGCAGCCAAGCCGGGGAAGGAGAGGGTCCTAAAACCCGTTGGGCGCCAGATGAAGGCGTAAGTCACAAACAATGCCACACCAGTTTGGAATTATGATTAATAAGGTGGTATTTATTCAAAGGGGAAAAAACTTACAGATCACCGTCCCAGACAACAGCTCTCTGCGCAACCAGGAAGGGAGTCTAGTCGCCGGCGGAGCAGGAAGTGAAGAGAGCGAACGTAGGGAAATAGTCACTTTTTAAAGGGGGAGAGACCACGCCCCAATGGGCTGGTATCTCAGCAGCTATTGGTTGGAGGAGCGGAAGGACCTCCCGTAACAGTACTTGAAATTGCATAAAGCTCTATAGTATAGTGTTAGAGATGCCCTATTATACAACAAAAGTATATGCTCAACTATGTTCATAGCAGCATTGTTTGTAATAGCCAGAACCTGGAAACAACCTAGATGCCCTTCAATGGAAGAATGGATGAAGAAAGTATGGAATATATACATATTAGAGTACTACTCAGCAGTAAAAAACAATGACTTCTTGAATTTTGCATGCAAATGGACAGAAATAGAAAACACTATCCCTGAGTGAGGTAAGCCAGACCCAAAAAGAGGAACATGGGATGTACTCACTCATATTTGGTTTCTAGCCATAAATAAAGGACATTGAGCCTATAATTCGTGATCCGAGAGAAGCTAAATAAGAAGGTGAACCCAAAGAAAAACATATAGGCATCCTCCTGAATATCAACCTTCATCAGGCGATGAAAGGAGACAGAGACAGAGACCCACATTGGAGCACTGGACTGAAATCTCAAGGTCCAAATCAGGAGCAGAAGGAGAGAGCGCACGAGCAAGGAACTCAGGGGGATACACCCACACACTGAGACAATGGGGATGTTCTATCGGGAACTCAGCAAGGCCAGCTGGCCTGGGTCTGAAAAAGCATGGGATAAAACCAGACTTGCTGAACATAGCGGACAATAAGGACTACTGAGAACTCAAGAACAATGGCAATGGGTTTTTGATCCTACTGCACGTACTGGCTTTGTGGGAGCCTAGGCAGTTTGGATGCTCACCTTACTAGACCTGGATGGAGGTGGGTGGTCCTTGGACTTTCCACAGGGCAGGGAACCCTGATTTATCTTCGGGCTGATGAGGGAGGAGGACTTGATTGGGGGAGGGGGAGGGAAATGGGAGGCGGTGGCGGGGAGGAGGCAGAAATCTTTACTAAATAAATAAATAATAATAAAAAGGGGGGGGAGAGGACCCTAAGAGAGACATGCATGGATCTAATCTACATGCGAAGTAGAAAAGGACAAGATCCGAGTAAATTGGGAGCATGGGGACCTTGGGAGAGGGTTGAAGGGGAGGGGAGAGGCAGGTAGGGGAGCGGAGGAAAATATATACCTCAATAAAAACAATTTAAAAAAATTAAAAAAAAAAAGAACTATAGACAGTGGTTGGTAATGCATACCGCGGAGAGCTTGCCTATGGGCTGTAAGGCATTCAGCAATTGGATGGCCACACAAGACATGCCTGTCAAATATGCGCAGTTTATTCACACATCTTTCCTTATAGCATCATGATAATATAAAACTAAATAGGCATCTCACCATCCAGGAATAGTTGTTTGGGCAGAAATACTGCTTCAGGGGTCCATTGCGGAAACTTCTCTGGTAAGAATGCTAAGCAAGCATTTTGGCTGGATCCACTTAAGTCTTGAAGTCCTTCAGCTGTGACTGGTTTGGGAGATGGCATTGGTGGAGATCCACGAGGTTTACAAGAGCGTAGGAGATCCAATGACCAGCACCGACAGCTGGATCTCTGTGGACCCAAAGACAGTGCTGGTAATTCCACAGTCATAGAGATCAGGGCCAAGCTCAGAGCATCCTATTTTAAATCTGGGTTTTAACAGGGGATAGAGAAGCCTTACCTTGGAAGCACAGCAATGTGATAGGAGGGATCATTCCTAATGTTCTAAATTTTGTATAATTTCATTCATCAATAGATTTGTACTTTCAGAGCTCACAGCTTGGTACTCCATCATATCAGCCCCACCTTGGTGTTGGTTCATTGGCATATCAAGGCTGTCCTTGATCTAGGCACAGAACTGAGCTGTGAGATGGCCGCGTAGGAGCTTGCTTCTGGGGCCTGACTGTCATCGGATTTGCCTTATGGTGGGTGTAATCCTAGTTTTTCAAGTCACACCACATGGATTTTGAGTTTTTAAACTATGTTCCTTACATATGCCTATCAATTTTCTTAAAATGTAAAACAAAAATCTCTAGGTTAAGCTTCATATTTTTAAGCTAAATAAAACAAAAAAAAAAAAAAGCAAGCCAGAGACTAGAGAAAGAAAAGAAAACAACCACAACAAAGTGAAGCTTATAAGAGAATTGCGTGTTGGCTGGTGTTTTTCTAATATGTAATCCGCATACAGATCAAAAAAGAACACAGCGGCCGGTTCCAAAGCTTTTAAGGGATGAAATATTACATGGGTATTTGTGTTGTAGCCAAATACCGTCCCTTCAAATTTTCAGATTGCTTTGTGCTTTGCCAAGCGTTGCTTTCTCAATTTTTGTAACCACTTATTGTAAACATTTAAAAAAGTAAGAATTTGCCTATGTTGTAAAAAGTTAGAATACTGTTCCAAATGAAGAAAAATGGGTAAGAAATATAAAATGTATATTTTAAATTTATAAAATATAAAGTTGCAAACCTTTAGCCTTTAAATGTTATATTTTCGTTTTATTTTTCTCCATTAATTTTCTTTAGAAAACTATCACCTTGGACAAGGCATTATACATAGACTCACTCAAGAAATGTCTGTTCAACTAAATTAAATTGGATTGAAGCGAGGAAAGCCACTTCTGAATACTTTTGGTTCACGTCTGTTGATAGAATTCTTGCTGGGATTAATAGACTTTCTTTCTAAGTATTTACTATTTACTCTCCTTTTTCTGCCTTTGTGTTTTAACATTAAAGACGTGAAGAAATCAGATCGCTAGTTCTGCTTACACATCTATTCCTTTATTCTTGCTTTTATCACTGTATTTTCAATAAAACTTAATGACCCCACAAAGAACTTTGGCTTTCTAAACTTTCAGAGGTTAATGTCACAAATTTATTATGAGATTTATGGTCATATTTTTGTTTACATCATAACTGCGCATATTGTGAATATCAGTACTGAAGAGAATACTTAGACTTAAAAGCATCATTTTCCAGTATAGTTCTAGTGCCACTAATGAATCATAGGCACTGTTTCAAATTAGTTGTATTTAATTGAAGTTTGATATGAGACATCTCCAAAATACACATGATGTAAAAACTTCCACTGCCACTGACAATCACTTCTTGGTATTTAATTTATTTCTTTATCAAGAACAAACTTTAGAACCTACAACTCACGTTGGACACAGTTACTTGGCACTGTTGTTGAAAAGCATTGTCACTGCCTGCTCTTACCTTTACTGTTAGTCAAATCTGTTTACATATGCATTTTTTCCCCTCTCCTTCTGCATATCGTGAATCATTTGCTGGTGCATTGCTACCTTTAAATACTTCGATTTGTCTTTAGGGCTATTTAAAGGTATATGGTCAAATATAAAAATAATATTTATGTATAATTATAAATATCTACTTAACTATATATTGAGGGGGGATGTCTTTCTGTATGCTGTGAATATATGTTGTTCTCTTTGGTTGATAAATAAAGCTGCTTTTGCCTATGGCAAGACAGAATATATCGAGATAGGAAATCCAAACAGATATACAGGAGAAGGAGGGCAGGGTCAAGAGGAATGTGAGCCAGCTGCCCAAGAGAAATGCCAGCAGCAGATTAGGGAGAAAGATGCCAGGACAGAGGTAATGCCATGGCTATGTGGCGATATACACATTATAAGACATGAGTTAATTTATAAGTAAGGGCTATTTAGTAATAAGTCTAAGCCATTGGCCAAGAAATTATATTAATATTACTCTCTAAATGATGATTTCATAAGCAGCTGTGGGGACTGCCAAGTGAGAGAGAAACTGGTCCAGCAGGACCAGACAAAACAGAGAAAAACATTCAGCTACAATATATCATCTTGTCAGTTTTAAAATATGTTTTAGAATACTGATATGGTCTGTTTGAACCCATGGAATGTATGAGGGAAAAGAGAAATGGCCTTGCTTCCTTATCTGCCCTTCTAAGCCAAGAACTCTGTGTTCATTCAGGTACAGATCTTGTGTGGTTAATAGAACTTCTACGACATTCAGAAAAGATGCCCTTTTTCCCATATTCCAGCTCTTAAATATTTTTCTGCTTCTTATTTTGTGAATTTCTGGGCCTCGGATGATATAGACAGCCTATCTGTGACTAGGCCATCACAGTCACTTACTATTAGCACGTAGACCAATTATAAATCAATGCATTTAACACACAATGAATTAATTACAAATAATGCAAAAAGGAAGCTTTTCTGCCAAAGTTAAGAGCAGTATAAATCTATGTGCATAAACAGTACTATTTAGAAGGAGTTTCAAATATGACAACTTATCAAAATAACAAAAGCAGGGTCCTCCCTGGGACCTGAGATCTCCCCAAACAGGGATTTTGGAGATTCTTTTAATACCAAATATGAAATCCTTCCTTGCATATCAGGCCATCAGTCCTATTCAAAAACAGCTACCTGCGTAAACATTATGTTGCTATGGCACTAGTGGGCACAGTTTTCATACCTGTTATCCAGTGATGGGTAAGAACATTGTGTCTTTTCTCCCCAGGACTCTCCACAGCACTCTCTAGCAATTTGAAAGCTAGTCCAAAGAGAGGGAGTTTCCCGAACAATTCAGTTTTGATTTCTCTATATTCTACAACCAAAGTGTGCTATGTCTTTAACAAAGGGTCTTGCCATATAGTTATAATGGACAACCAAGAACGATGGTGAGTGCCTGTGCTGTTTGAGGTACCCCTAGTATTTCTCTTATCAACACCTGAGAACTTTTTGCATCAACTCTTATCTTCTGGGAGTGGTATTGTCCACCCTTGCAGGATACCTCTATTTTAATTTCTTCATTTTCAAGTTATAATTTTAAATGTCTTCATTTCCAAATTAATTTTAAACTACTGGGCTTAAATACACCCTCTTGATACATCCTTGGTTTTGGTTAATTCACCCTCTATCTCTAGTCTCTTTCCATCTCCTGCCCCTACACCCATTTTAACCTTAACCCCTTGTATCCTTCATCCAGTTCTTCATGCCGCATGGGCTCTACTATGTCTTATCTATAACTTTTACTTGGGTTTCAACATCATGGGCTTTCACTTAGACATTTTTAGAGTTCTCCTTTATAGTTAATTGTCTGCCTCGTCCTCCTTTTTGCTTCCCTGAACTTTTCACTTCCAGTATTCCCATTTTCCAATTTTATTTTATCTATATACCTTCCTTAATGCCTCTGTCTCTAATCATCCATTTCTGATCTCTTATAATCTGAAGGTATTATACGTTACACACACAAAGTTCTCTTAGAGTCTGTGTAAGAGAGAAAGCATTTTATTTGCCTTTTTTGGTTGGGAGACCTCATTCAGTATATAGTTTTACACTTTTATTCTCTTTCCTGTAAATTTCACAGTTTTAGTTTCTTTACAGGTTAGAAGTGTATATGTACCCCATTTCCCCTATTGTTCATCAATTGATCGTTATTTAGGTTAATTTTATTGACTCAATATTGTGAATAGAGCAAATGAACACAAATGTTCAAGTGTCTCTGTAGTAGGATAGAAAGTCCTTTGGATATATACTCAGGCAAGCATCCTGGCTCCTATGCTAAGTAGTTTTTTGGGGGAAACTTTCAGACTAATTTCAAAGCAGCTAAACAAGAATAAATTTACACTCTCTACAACAGTATGCAAGAATTCCCTTGTTGCCACATCTGTGCCCACTTTTGCTGTCATTTGTATTCCTGATACAAATTCTGACTAGTGTAAGAGGCAATTTTAACAGGGTTTTAATTTGCAATTCCCTGACAGCTACGGGTGTTGAGCACTTTTAAAAATGTTTAGGAGCCCTTTGGACTTTTTGTTTGTTCTCAGTTTCTGTCTTCACTGTTTTCCTCTTAGTTCGTGGGTAGCCTTGAAGTGCAGACCTTCTCCCATCCACTCTCACTGACTCACAAACACAAAGTCGCACACAGAGACACAGACCAACACACACTTGCACATTGTCCCTTCGGTCAGGGCTGTCTGTTGGTTTGAATTGTCCTTTTTTCAATTGCTGAAATAGTCTAATATTTACTTCAATACCCACAATTTAATGGGTAAAATAATACTAAAATCGCTAGTAACTATCATTTGTGTCAAATGTTATTATCTAATCTCTACATGCAAAGAATCTAGTATTCTTTCCTTGACTGTTATCCTGAGCATTGTTGCTCTTGATTGCTAATCACAAAAGAAGCTCACAAAGGAAACCTGGGATTTCAAACCTGCAGTTTGATTTCCAGGTTTTCACATATTAGGAAATAAACATAATTTGTTCTAACTCCTGGCATAGACATGGATCAAAAACACATGTGTGCTACTTTGTTGTCAAACTGTGATTCTCCCAAAGACAGGGAACGAATTACATAAATCTTATGGAAAAGAGGAAGAACTATTCCTATAAATTACTATTTGTTATGAACTGGAGGCAAAATTAAGAGTCGCCAACTTCTAACTCCTTGTATAGGATCTGCTTGAGGTGGATGAACAATGGACAATTTTCTCACCATCTCTCGATTCAGGAAGGACTAATTTCCCTTAAAAACATTAGAATAGTAGGCTATTCGTGAAAATTCTTACGTGTTCTGTAACAGGGACAAGTTTGTATTTTCTAAGAGATTCGTACCAAATATATAGTAAACAATGACAAGAGGATGCTGCACAGGGGGCAATCAAAAACAGACAGGCTTAGAAAAAAACAAATAAACCCCCCAATAAAAATGCGTTTGTGTTTCAGTAGCACTTAAGTAGCTTAGCAAGCCAAAGCCCCTTATTCTGTTCTCTAAGCCTGTTACATCCCAGCCTCAATGGCCGCAGCAACTTTGCAGGCCCTTTGATCTCCCTGGCTTTCTCCACAGGATGAGATTGGTCCAATCCACAGGTAGCTGGTCAATTGCCCAACCTGTTCTCCCCATAATAACTTCAAAAAGAAAACATTCCCAACCTGGTGCTGACCTTGGATGGTTCTGCTCAGTTCCAGGTTCATGGTGATTGGCAGGCCTGTAGCCTTCAGAAAGGCGACCATATCCAGGAGGTAACAGGAAGATTGTTCTCCATGTTTCACAAGTGAGAAAAGCAGAGTGGGCAATAATTTTGTGCTGAATCCATGTCTTTATTCCAAGTGACAAGGGAAAACTTCTTCCAATTCACAAGCAATAACTAGGTCCTTGGGAAGTGATACAAACAAATTAATTTCTTAAGAGGCTAATTTATAAGCTTTAATGGAAATTGTATAATTTTAGCTGTAGAAAACAACAATGTGATCAAATATCCGTGCTCTAATGCTGCTCATCATCACCACATTGAAAAATCATCACATAAACTGACAGGTCCTAGAATTTTCAGTATATACATAATTTAAAGTTTAATAGTCATGAAACCATCCTGAGTGAGGTAACCTAGATGATGGAGGTGGGACTTGTATCTTATCTGTTGCTTTCATTGGTTAATTAATAAAGAAACTGCTTGGCCCTCTGATAGGGTAGAATTTAGATAGGCAGAGTAAACAGAACAGAATGCTGGGAGAAAGGAGCTGAGTCAGGGAGTCGCCATGATTATCCCACCCGACACAGCCGCAGGTTAAGATCTTCCCTGGTAAGCCACCTCGTGGGCTACACAGATTATTAGAAATGGGTTAGATCAATATGTAAGAGCTAGCCAATAAGAGGCTGGAACTACTGGGCCAGGCAGTGTTTAAAAGAATACAGTTTCCATGTAATTATTTCGGGTATAAAGCTAGCCGTGCAGGTGGCCGGGTGCCAGGAACTTAGCCCACCACTCATTACAACACCTAGACCCTGTAAGACAAACACAGTATGAACTCACTTATGAGTGGAAATTCGATGGAAAGAGAAGGATAAGCAGGCTACAATTCACAACCCCAGAGAAACTAGGTAAAAAGGAGGACCCTAAGAGGGACACATATGGAGGGTCCCGGGAAAGAAAGATAGTTAAGATCTCCTGGGTCAACTGGGAAAGGGAGAAAATGGGAAGGGATGGAAGATGGGAACATGAGGGCTCCAGATAGCCAAGTTTGGGGAAGAATGAATAAAGGGAGCCAAGAAAGAGATACTTTGATAGAGGAATCCATTATGGGGTTAGGGAGAAACCAGGTGCTAGGGAAATTTCCAGGAATCCCCAAGGATGAGCCCAGCTAAGACTCCTAGCAATAATGGAAAGGGCGCCTGAACTGCCTTCCCCTGTAACCAGATTAGTGACTACCTTAGTTGTCATCATAGAACCTGAGTTCAGTAACCAAATGTGGTAATCCACAGCCAAGCAATGGGCTGAATTGAAGAGAGGAAGGAGAGACTATCTGAGCAAGGAGAGGTCAGATAATGATTGGGCAAACCACAGAGACAGCAGACCCAAGCTAGTGGGAGCTCAAAGACTCTGGGCTGATAGCTGGGGATGCCACATGGGACTGAACTAAGCCGACAGAACGTCGGTGACATTTATATGGCTTGATATGTTGCAGGGGGTGACTTCAGTGAGACCAGGACATCCCCTAGGTGCTTGAACTAGCTTTTTGGAGTCCATTCCCTATGGTGGGAACTTGTTCACTCTTGATATAGAGGGGAGCGGCTTGGTCCTGCCTCAACTTTGTATACCAGACTGTTGACTCCCCTAGGGAGGCCTTACCTTTTCTGCGCAGTGAATAGGGTGCCAGAAGAAGGGGAGAGAGGGAGCACTAAGAGGCTAGTTTTTAAAAAAAAAAAGAATAAAAAATTAAAAAAAGTTTGATCATTAGGCAATTATGAAAATTAGTTTATTATTATTATATTCAGTGATAGAGACAAAACTAATAGGCAATCATATTTATAATACTTATGATTTTTTCTACCTAATTAAAAATATAATATCTCAAGTAAATTATTAGAAAAATTATGAATATTTTCTATTAATTTTTATGTTTTGGGTAAACAATATCTTAGAAAGGAAGCCCACAATTCCATTGTTATCAATTTATTCTATGTTACAGGGTGGTATGAAAGGATCAGGAAATTTGTACTTTATCCAACTAATTATCTCAGTCTATTACAGCCAAAGCCAATAACCCTCATCCCCAGTGAATAGTCTCAGCTGAATTTTCTCAATAATTGCCAACTAGATTCAGTACAATTTTTAAAACTATAAACATTTCCGTATGTTTTTCATTAATCCATTAATGAACTTACCTCAAAATTGTTCATGCTGGGCCTCTGGAATGATGATGACCATTAAAGTGGTAGGAACAAGTGCTTTCTAAATGCTCGGAGTGGTCATGCCAGGTCATGTGATGAGTGCTTTCTCATTTAATTTTACAACAAGCCTAGGAAGGCAGGGACTTACCTGGCACTGAATGAATTCTGCTGTTCCCAAATTTCTCTTTAACTTATCTATATAAACAATTTAGTCCATATATTGCTGAAATAAAATTTCTTATGTGTAATGTGTGAGTTCTTTTGAGTGAGTGTTTTTCTTTCTCTGAAAAGCAAACGAATTTAGTCCTTTTGGGCAATTTTCTAATTATTTTTTTAGAATAGTTTCTTTAATATTTTGTTTTTACATCCCAACTGAAGTTTCCCCTCCTTCCCCTCTTCCCAGTTCCTCCCCACCTTCCTCCCACTTCCACCACTACCACACTCACTTCTCCACTGTTTCTTTTCAGATATAGTTGGGCATCCCACAGATATGAGCCTGCCGTGGTATAACAAATTGCTGTGATACTAAGTACCTTCTGTTAAGGCTTGATGAGACAATACTGTAGGAGGAATGGGTCCCAAAAGCAGGCAATGGAGTCAGAGACATTCCCTGTTCTTACTGCTAGGAGGCTTTTTTTTTTTTTAAATTGAGTCTTTGGGAATTTCACATCATGCACCCAATCCTTCTATAACCAACCCCCACAGCATCCCTGGAACATACTCTGTCAAAGGTAAAACCCAAAAAGAAATAAAAATAAATCAAAAACAGCAAATGAAAAGGCCTCAAAATACATACAATAATATAAACTTAAAAGCAAGCAAACGTAAAAAATAAACCAAAGCAGACAACAATAAAATCTCTTTGTTCCTCTGTCTTTCTGCTTCTCAGTGGTGCTTAGAGCTGCTGTGTATCACACAGTATACCCCTTTGTCCAGAGGTCTTCACTTGCAAGTGTTCATTGTGCAATGTGTTGTTGGTCAGCCTCAAGGCCTCTCATTTCTTTTCCTTACCTTAGATTGCTATCCTGACTACAATTAATTGGGCAAAGTGGATGCTCTTGGTGGGCCCTAGCAAAGGCATGGCACTGCAAAAACACACATGTAACAGAGTCAACAAGAGGAATTTAGTGAAAAAAAAAAACATAAGTAAACCGGAGGACAAGATAGGGAATCTTTTTTTGTAAAGATGAGAAAACATGGTCACTTAACTTGGCTCTCAGCCAAGATGGTGGCAATGCCACCTGACCCCAGTCAAAATGGCAGCAGCCACATGTTGTATGAAAAAGCCACAATTTTTAAACCGTAAGGATTTTAAGCTTAATAAGAGGGACCTAAAGGCATGATCTGCGTGGTTTGTTTTGAAAATGAAGTATAATATTTGATAATAAAGAAATATATACATAGTTAATGAGACAGAATCCAGCTCAATACCAATTTTACCAAGTAAAATTTATAACAAAAATATGTTACTAAAGGAAAGTGGTTATATCTCCAGAAAGTACAATTATTTTACATTTAGAGAAATATTTAAGCCATTGCCTTTATGTAATTTTTCTAAAGATTTATTCTTAAAGAACAATATTTACTAGACAAAGTGAGGGGATTCCTGGATAAAAATGATAGCAGGACCAATTTATGTACCAAAAGTAATTTAAGGTAATTTGTGTTCCATTAGTCTCAAATCAATTTTGTCAGTAAAGGTCAGTGGTTCCATGCCATATAAGAATGCTTTTGTGCTGCAGGTATCGTGAAATGATTAAAAACTTCAAGTATTAAAAAACTGAGGAAGCAATTATATAATTTTTCCATTGATAGCAAAATTTGAAAAGCCATCAAAACTCCACATATTGCTCAAAAAGTATAAGAAATTTGCCTCTTAGTTGACAGCAAATATGATCAAACCATTAGCTATTAGAATATGTGTCTTAGAATGAATAAATAAATAAAGTTATAACATAAAAATGTTATTGACGTATATTTATGAACACATTCTTTGAGTTGCACAAAAATTATAAAATAAGTATGGGAAATAATATATAGCTAAATATCATTTCTAATATGAATGCTGAGCAAAGTTTATATTCAGCATGGAAGGAAACTTTAGTTTCTCTAAAAAATGTAAGTTTGATATTCCTTGAATATATTACACTTCTGAAACAAAGAATCTCATACTTTCTTCATCAATTGCTTTTTAGGTACAAATCAATATATATGTGACTGATCTTGGAAACTGTGAGGACAGAGGATGAACATCAAAAAGGAAGTGGACAGGCATGAGAATTCTCTACTTACAAAATTCTTGTGATAGCTCCCCAAAGTCTTCAAAATATAAAAAATAGACCAAGGTGTAGATTATTAAAATTTATGTGAACAATTTGACAAAGCATTTTGCATATATATCAACATATTAAAAGTGATTTCTTCATATTATTATCATACCAATCTCATGAATTCATCTTAAAATACATATTTAGATAGATGTGATTGTATAGGAAAGTATTATAATATGCATAAAACCTTGCAGGTAAAAATCACTTTAAAATACCACCACTCCAAAATTATCATTCTGACATTCTATTGGATTTTTACATTATTTCTTTTATTTCTTTAAGATTATAGTATAACTATATCACTTACCCTTTTGCTTTCCACCTTTCAAGCTCTTCTCTCTTTTTCTTAATGTTGCTTACATATATACATGTAACACGTGTTTTAAGCAGTTTAATATGTAAATTTATATAGCTTTTAAAACTTGGTGGTTTCATTATATGAAATACTAATTTTTTTCATCAAGAAAGTATCCTCCTCCTTTGTATATGTTTAACATTTTAAAATAACTTCAATATCTTGACGAATATGATTAATTGAACTTACTGGAAATTTAGAAGGCTGCTGCTTCCATGTACTGTAGCTCCTCCAGGAGACATCCTGCTAAAAGATACTTGCCAAAATATCATGGGTATTTTGTCTTCTGAGCTATTCTCTTTTCTTTGAAAGTGTATGATTTAAGAGAAAGGACTTAGGCAAGTTCCAGAGATCATATGTATCCATGAAGACTGTCATAAAGAATATAACGGAAAGACCCTAGCTATTAAGTAACTGTATTTTCCTCTCAATGCTCAAGATGATTATTTGTATACATTGTAAATATTATAGTGAGGGGGATTTTTCACATTGCATTCATTGACAGTATAACAGCTCAATGACAAGAAGCCAGTCTCACGACAAATGGCCAACATCCTTTCTGAGCACCTCGACATCTGTAATTTTCACTCATGGAAGATGGCACTGTTATAACTTATCAGATATTTCTTTCTAGTTTTAGTTCTTAAACCCTGGGTCTTACATTCACTATTATGGATTAACTAATATATTTCTTATGTGTGTCCCCAAGCTGTCAGCCATACTCTCTAGAACACAAAGGAAGTAATCACAAAACACCAGTGCACTAAACACAAAAGTTTGGCAAAGAACACTAATCAATGGTTTCACAGCTGAGTTGACAAAATCTTTAGGTCTTTACACATTGCATTATTTTCTACAATGTTAAAGTAATTTAAGTGTTTGGTTTAAAAAAAAAAACAAAAATGGAGTAAAAGTTTGCAAATTTTAGAAGCATTTTGTTTTAAATCAATGAAAAGGTCAGAAAGGCTTTTATACTAAACAAGTCTCATTAGGGTAGTTCATTAACACAATTAGACAAAGCACATTCTCCAGTTTCAGCTATCCATTCATTTGGAAGCATTTTCTGCTTTGTTTAATCAAATTTAACATGGCAATTTCTTGGCTACACATAATCAACATGTAAATTAAAATACAAAGGAGTCTCTGAAGGAACAAAAAGTTAATCATTTAATCATTTTCCCTATCTATATTGGGTTAAAAAATTTTTATTAAAAAGAGGAAAGAAAGAAAAGCAAATGTATCTTTAATATATGTTTACCTTTTATATAAAATGTGAGTATAATTGATGTCTAAATGGAAACACGGAATATTGAATTTAAAGCCCAACTTTAATAATAATATGGATTTAGACTAATCAAATGCTGCCACTTAAATTGGAAATTTTAATTAATGATGAGAAACAGAAGTTGTAATACATTTTGGTGTACTGGTCAATAATTCCTGTTGTGATTATTTTAAAAATTCCTGCTGTACTTAGTTTAAAAGTATGAAATGGTAATATGTACTCAAAAGATGATAGTTGTAATTGATATTTTAAGTGACTATATTTACTAGTTTACAATAATCCAAACTTAAATATTTTATAAATTGCAAGATAGACTAAAAATTTATCTGTTGGTTTATGAACACACTCTGAAAGAATTTCATTTGGGGTTTATGTTGCCTCCACTGACGAGTGTGAGGTACAAAGTTGGTATCAAAATGCACCTAGAATTAAATCCTTTTATATTTACAGTTTAGTGGATTTATAAATATTTTATATTATGCCCTTGTTCTAGGGATTTTCCTTTATCTATGTTTTAAGGTCCAATAGAACTGATATAATCCAAGTTTTCTTAAACAAATCAGTAAAGTTATACATACATTTTTAGCCAAGACTAATCACAGTGCTTTTATCATTTCCAGTTCAGTTATTCTGGAAACTCAAGAGCCATCAGATCCTATTATATAATAAGATAAATTTAATGTAATATTATATTATAATTTTAACCAACCCCTCTTTGATCACATCTAGGGGTTCCAGTATACAATAAGCAGGTAGTAACTGAGGACCGGTTGTAGGCATGGTCATTCTACAAGCCTGATATTTGATAACACCTTGGTTAGCATTCATGTTTACAGTGTTTTTGTTCAGATAGAAGCTTCTCCCCAACCCCTGGCATCCAAATACCCAAAGGGTCTGGAAAGTTCAGGTGGAAGCTCCACTCCAAGCCTTCCTCCCCATCTCGCTCCAAACCCTGCTGCACTGCAGGAAGTACACTAGATGATGACCACTCCCCAAGAGATGCTCGCACAGGGCACTTAGATACTCCCCCAGAAAACAATTGTGCAGCTTTCCAGTCTTTCTTTCACATCTCCTCTGTGGGAATGTTTTGATAAGGGAAAATGTCTAGTAACAAGATGAGGACATTCATTGCAGATAAGTGGAGACAGCCTTTGTGACCACCCAGACGATGGATTTTCATCTTCAGGCGTCATTCAGTATCTCCAACCAAAGCAGAGCTGACTGTCAGTGCATGTGTCAGATAGTCAGAAAAGCAGCATCACAGACATGAGAGTTTCTTCAGCTCCACAAATATGTAATATTGTTGCCGTGGCTGCATTTGACTGTCAGCTAATTGGTTTTTAGTTTCCTTGTGTTGTTGGAGTGGGAAACAAATTTTTATTATGAAACACATAAAATGACAACAGACTTTGTCCACCGGCAGACTAAGGATTAAATGGGACCGCCTTGATGGGGGGCATGCAACCAAACAAGTGAATTTCAATGGAAGTATTATGAAACTTAAGGATAATATTGAAACTATATGGCTTTTGTGTTTTTATTCATGATGGTTCCTGTAAATATTCATGGATTTCTCCAATTACCCACAGAAGTAGCAGAAATCATTGAAAAATGCTTTGCTGTGAATGACCAAGGTTAAGAAGTACAAGAGGAGATAGATCAAACAATTTTCAATGGGATTTTGTCTTGTCCATGTTAATAAATGTATGTATGAAATGTCTGACAAGAAGTTCCCTCATGGTCTTGACATTGTTAGCAATTTTCTTGGGGAAAATATGGATCCGGCAGTTTTAATCAGGACCTAACATTTTTAGATCCTCTGTTGAAGAAGTTCATAAATAACACTTTCCAATTTGCACAGAAATTATATAAAAGCCACGGTTTTGTATTATTTACCAAAATAAACAATATTCTTGAGAAAGAAATAGGCAGTTTAACTAATGAAAAATGTAAATTCCAACTTCATGTGTTATTCATGAATGTTCTAGTGCAATTGTTGTTTTGGAGTGTTCAGATATGAAAAGTGTCTTCAGCAATGAAGTTGGATGTTGACTGCTAAATGTCAGAAAGAAAGATCTACCCACACTACAATTTTTGCTGAAAGTCTATTATGGCTCATTTTTAGGAGAATATTTCTGTTGTCAAATGATTTTAAACTAATTATCTAGTATTGCTTGTGTTTCATATAGCATAATGATAAGCATCCAGAAAAGTTTACTGTTGATATTGCTAAATCAAATTGTTGATATTGCTAAATCAAATTTATACATTTTATTTGCGAAATGAACTAGCAAAGACATATTTATCAAAATCTCTATCCATTGTGATTGGAGTGTGTCTACAATGTGTGAATGTTTTTCTCCCTTCCAGAGTTTACTCACTTCACATTCATGTGTAGCTGGATTTTATTTAAACCTGTGATAATGATAATGTTATTTTCATATAAATACTTTAGTATAAGTAAATAATATGAAGTGTCAGATATACTTTAGATCAATTTGGCTATATATTTTCTTTTTTTTACTTTTTTATTTTTATTTATTTTATTTTTTTATTAAAGATTTCTGTCTCTTCCCCACCTCCGCCTCCCCTTTCCCTCCCCCTCCCCCAATCAAGTCCCCCTCCCTCATCAGCCCAAAGAGCAGTCAGGGTTCCCTGCCCTGTGGGAAGTCCAAGGACCACCCACCTCCAGGGTCTAGTAAGGTGATCATCCAAACTGCCTAGGTTCCCACAAAGCCAATAGGTGCAGTAGGATCAAAAATCCATTGCCATTGTTCTTGAGGCCGGAAAGCTGATCTATTTAAATTGTGGTTCACATACAGACACATGTCCAAAAGTCAATAAGCCTAGCAGATTAATGTAAATCTTTATGAAACCTCTATAGTATATTTGCCTAATTGTTTTAGCAGAGCAGAAAATAAATACTGAGAAATAATTTTCATTGGCTTTCTGCTAAAATGTAAAACGGAAAAACCTTGTCTCGAAAAAACAAAAAATAAATAAATAAATAAATAAATAAATAAAACAATCTTAGGTCCTGATTCTATGTGTACAGTGAAATGAAGGAATGCAGGAAGACTTAAAAGAAAGTGGGATTGTGGTTTTCAGGAAATCTCAACACAAATGTAGTAACTGAACATTTCTTTTTTTTCTCTCTAATGTGTTGTGCTGACATCTGTAATAAAATAACAGACTGAGAATGAAAGAAAGTAGAAGCAAATGATTCCTTTAAGGTTCAAGAAATATTGAGATTAAATACGTATAACCTATTTCAAGGTGTGTGCACACATCAACACAATTACAACATTGTCGTTCTGGTTCTAAGTCACCACTTTGCATTATTCTGTATATTATAATCTCATACAATGTGATTTTTTATATTTCAAGAAAGCACAAGCATTATTCTCAAATTAAACGCTCTGAATTTTCTTGATACATTTTACATTGTTTGCTAACGTTCTTACTAAGCAATGACCCTTAATTCTTCTATGACAACATTTTTTTCTAATACCGTTACTGTTAAAAATATACTTGAAATTTAAACTAAGCATAACTGTCTATACCTTTTCCCCTTCTTAAAGTTAAATTTTATTTTGAAGTGTGCGCTTGTGTATGGTGTTTAAGTGTGTGTGTGTGTGTATTGATATAGAAGCAAGGAGAGATCTTTAAAGTCCTTGGAACCAGAGGTACAGACACTTGCCAGCCACCAGTCATAGCAACTGGCATCTGAACTCTGGTTTTCTGGTAGAAAGGCAAGAACTAAACCATGTCTTCAGCCTGTAAGTGTCTATTTCAAAAGCGTAATGAATAAATTTGTGGAACTATCCAGGAATTCACAAAATGTGTCATAAATTGGACCCACGTAGTCACAGTTTTAATTCCCACCCAACATTAGAAAATAGTGCTTTTTCCTAATGTTCTTTTAAGTAGAGGGCTTTTAAAATACAGGCACCCTTCCATATTAGTCTCTAAATGACTATATCTCCAAGCCAGAGTTGTGCAACTATGAGCTTTCTACCAGTATGAGAAACTCATGGCTTTAAACTGACATCTTATCTGATTTTAACTAGAAGATTGTAACTTGTGTGAATAACTCACTGACAATTAGATGTTTAAAATTACCATTTAATTTATGCAACAATTGTACTTTAAAGCTCAATTTTTAAATAGTTTGCTAGATTTACTTATTTTGAAGGTTATTATTTTAGTTATATACATGTGTGTCTATGTGTATGTATTCCACATGTGCATGGGTGTCTATGTAGACCAGAAGAAGTGTTGGATTCCCCAGAGTTAAAAATTGTAGTGAGAGCCCTGAGGTGGTGGCACATGACTTTAATACGAGCACTCTGGAGGCAGAAGCCGAGGCAGGTGGATCTCTGAGTTCGAAGTCATTCTGGTCTACAGTGTTCCAGAACATGCAGAGCTACACAAAGAAAACGTGTCTCAAAAAAAAAAAAAACAAAAAAACAAAAAAAGAAAGAAAAATTGTAGTGATCTTCCTGACATTGGTTCTAGGAACCAAACACAGTTCCTCTGGAAGAGCAGCAAATGTTCTTAATTGCTGAGCTATCTCATTAGTCCCAACATGCACATGTATTTCATTGTATACATATTTGAAATTCTCAAAGGTCAAAGGTGAAGAAACAACATTTTTTTTTTAAATTTCTGTAAACTAACAGACATTTGCTAGCTACCAGAGGGGAAGGTTAGTGTGCTACATTACATTTTTATGTGGTTAGTAAGAATTAAAAGGTTTATTTTCACTAAAATTATGAAGAGGGCACAGATTCTTTAAATTAACAAGCTACTTCTTTTTATTCTCCCAGTATGCATGGAGGCTACCAGGTAACCAGGTAACATATGTAAACAGACAGGGTGAACCTGATGGCTCTTAATCAGATAACACCAGATGCTACAGTTTCAATAGGCCTAGGTCTGGAGTTTACTGCTCTAAGTGAAGAAGAGACCAAGGCCTCTAAATTATCAGTTCCAGGCTAGGCTGTTATCAGCTATTCTGATCGTGGGTGTTGTGGAGTAAAACCAGGGCAGCAGATTGGGCAGGTAATGCTCTCTGCCTGGACCCTAAACATCCATCAAACGCCTGCTGATAAAGGTAATTTCAGGAAAGCAGATCTCTGGCCTTCCCTAAATTAGAGGAACAAAGGCCTGGCTGTTGGAAAGCTATTTTCACAAAACAGTCCTGAACTGTGGTAATTAATTCCCAAATATGCAACAGAAAGGGAGTTAGCTCAGTGAAAAATTTACAGCAAAGGACTGCCACTTTATTCACAAAGCAATAGCACCGAAAAGTCTTGTTTTTTGGCTTAACTTTTACCAGGTCCCTTGCTTCTGGTAAGTCACTTGTGAAAATATGGCTGAGCAATTACTGTATAATATTGCGGCTTGTAGTAATGATGTTCATTGTAACTCATAAAGTAAAAATCTATAACGTTTAAATTTTACCTATTATAATCATTTTAATTAATATACATCCATAAAATTATAAATGTGTACATAATAACCAATTTCTTCTTCTAAATTAGTTTTATTTGCTTGTTTATTATATCTTATTTTTTTATCAAATAGTTCCAATTAAATTTTTCATATCACCACAAGAATCATTACTTCTTAAAATGATAGACCAATTGTCAGTAGCCTATTTGTCTAGGATAATGTTGTCCACATGTTTGTTGGACATTTTAAAGTATATATTTATAGGGCAGCTGTTTCAGAAAGCATATTTCAAAAAAGAATCTTCATAATGCAACTCCAGTGTGATTGAGACAAAAAAAGTTCTTATAGAAAATAGGGCCAGGCTTTATGAGCAGCCCAAAGAGACATATCTCAATATTTCCTAGATCTCATCTTTGAATTCCCAGGAAGACCCTGGTGTAGGAGGTCCTTCTGTTTTTGTGTTGCTTTCATTGGTTAATAAAGAAACTGTTTTGTGCCTGGTGGTAGGACAGAACTTAGGTAGGCAGGAAGACAGAACTGAATGCTGGGAAGAAGGGCAGACAGAGAGCTGCCATGGAGATGCCAGGTCAGACATGCTAAATCTTTCCCGGTAAGCCACGGCCTCATGTTGAACACAGATTAATAGAAATGGGTTAAATCAAGATGTGAGAGTACTTGGGAGGCAGAGGCAGGCGGATCTCTGTGAGTTCTAGACCAGCCTGGTCTACAAGAGCTAGTTTCAGGACAGGCTCCAAAACCACAGAGAAACCCTGTCTCGAAAAACCAAAAAAAAAAAAAAAAAGGATGTGAGAGTTAGCCAATAGAATAGGAGGCTATAGCTAATGGCCAAGCAGTGTTTTAATTAATACAGTTTCTGTGTGATTATTTTGGGTGTAAGCTATCTGGGAGGCCGGAACAAAGGTCTCCGCTCTCCTTGTAACAAGACCCAAGATAAACATCATAATAAAAATTTTCCTTATATTAGAAAATTTGCATTAATCAATTTCTTGGTAAGATAAGAAAAGAATTCAATTGACAAGGCAGGTTGATTTATGTTGGTTTTCAACAGCTAAGGATAGAAACTGTTTCATAAAGCTAAAATTTTATTTAACAACTGTGTAGAATAAATTTTTTAGTCTATCCAAAGAATTTGTACTAGTATATGTATTATGAAAATACAAGATTGATAAAAGTTATATGCTTGTGGCCATATCAGAGGAGCAGAAGACATAAGTTGACTTCAGGGTGTCAGGCTATCAGGAGCAAATCCCTGATGGATGAATCTCAGATAGGCAAGGCTCTGAAACCACAGACTCCAGAATGTCTTTTCTTTCTGCTGTGCCTTTACATGTTTGCTGCTGCTGTCTTTCTCTGGTATCTGGCATGGTGTAAATGGCTGTGGGTAGATCCTTACTGCCTATAATTAAATATGTTTATCTCTCTCATGGAAATATCCCACTCTACTGGACATTTTTACCTGGAGAATATTATGAGGATGATTTCTTCTTAACCTGTACTATCTAGTTGATAATAATAACATTAGTTTAAAAAGAGTTTTGATGATAAAAATTACAACAAGGCAGTGCCACATAGCCATGAGTTTCTACTGAGGAGCCGTATAGTCTGTGACTTAGGGTAATGACAAAAAATTGAGTCCCAGTATAAATTCTTTAAATCTTAAAGTTGGAAGATATGTTCATAGGTTTTGGAGTGCATCATAGCTGAAAGAAAGCTTTGAAAATAACTTAAATCTAGACTAAGATGCTTTTTTCAAGTAGCTTTGAGGTGAAAAACCCAATAAGACATTCTAAAGGTTTAGAAGACATGTAGTTGAATGTGAAATTGTGACCTCAATATGGTAAATCATAATATCATTTCAAGTAAATATTAGAAAATTGGAAAACATAATGATAAAATCTTGTAATTGTTATGTATTTTCTCTTTAATTTCATTTTTATTAGTATCATCCAAAAATATAATGGTTAGTATCATGCTTAATTCATTGCATTTATTGAATGAAATCTCATTAGTTCTCTAGGTAATAGGTATTATATCTGAGTTATAATGTAAAAGATCATTTATTTAAACTAATACCTTTAAAATAGCATTGGTGTTTCTACAAGATCACATTTATTAGTTCTTATAATCAATACTTATGACTTAGTGTGTTTTTTGGACTTGACCTGTGAAGAGATGCCTTTAGAAGATCAATTATTTTCTGTCATTATTAATGGACAGGAACTACTAGTTAACATTAAATCTACAATGAGCTTTTTTTATTGACATTAAATAGTTTTTCTGTGTCTAGCATTTCTTGTATAGACTGTAACATCTTTTACCACTGAATAAGAAATGTGCCTTACAAAATACTAATTGCCTGTGTTTTAGTTTATTTCTGCTTAATGCAGATGTAATTCTTCAGCGCTTACAATGTAACAAGGATAAACTATTTTAAATATATTACATCAGTCTGGGATGTGCTCATTAGGGTGACCAGTCATCAATACAGTATCAGATGCTTTATGTAAAGAACAGGAAAGGCTTGTCACTCAACTAAGTCCAAGAACACATGACAGCAATGAAGTTTTAAGCCCTTAAGTAAAAAATCAACTTTAAAATAGTTATAAATAATTCTCAGGTACTTGGCCTATTATAGAAGGGGTAGAAAGAATTTAATTTCTTTCATAATGGCCAAAATAAATATGTTATTTGCTCCAGGCTCATTGTATAATGCTGTTTTATAATCTTCAGCTAATCTGAAAATTGATTGCTATGAAACTTGTCCCCATACTATTCCTTTACTTTTTGAGTAAATATTAAATTTGATAATCATATACAATTCTGTAATATTTATTTGTCCAAACAACTTACCTGAAGGTTTAAAAGATCCAGTGTTCACTGTTTAGTGGAAGATAGGTAAAATGTACCAATTCTGCTTTCAGTAAACAATTCACACATCACCTGACATGTGATAGAAAATGTGAAAACAAAACAAAGAGCATAAAATAACCCTTAGAGATTAATTCAAAACCACATTTACTTATTTTGAAATTAGAATTCATGAAGGTAAACAAAATATAACCTCATCAAAGGCCAGATTATTTTGTTTTAATGCTCTAATCTGAGGTCCTAGAATTCAACATAAATAATTAAAAGCATGCAAAAAGATGATTAATCACCTTTTTCATATTATAAATCACCAAAGATTTTATCAGTCCAACCAAGAGAGCACCTTGATAGGAAATTTGTTAGTGGAATTGAATCTTTACTCAGAATTAATATGTCCTCAAAAATTGAACAGAGTTTTTAAAAATCACATTTACTATGATATGAATAAAGATACTGGATCCATCTTTCAAGTCCTTTATCAACCCAGTTATTTAATAGAAGGGATAGGATCCAAGTGCAAAGGTGGCTTTGGGGAAGCAATCACCGTAATGGAGAGGGACACTCTGAACTGTGTTTGTGTGGATCATAGAACTCGTAGAAATGGAATTAGAGAGGACGTTAGAGGTCATTTACTCTAATCTTATATCTGAGGAAATGATTCTTTCTTCAATTATAATACACACAATTGCAATACATTTTCATTTATCTGGAGCCTAAGTTACTGGAAAGCTCACTGCACTAATTTATTTTCGCACTTGACTTTTATGAGAAAAAAAAGGTATTACAAATAATAGGAACAGTAGTTAATACTTTGGAAGATGACTCTAGGGTACTCGCAGAGCCTGAAGTAGTTTTCAGACATCAGAAAAAGATACAATTATCTTCACTAGCATTTTAGTGTTAATTTTAGGTTTTATAAGCAGGCAGGAAAACTCTACCTCATGTGGATGCTTAGTACTGAGGGATTTACCATAGTAGTAGAGGAGATAGAAAGGGAAAGACTCAAAATTAGACTGATGCTGGAGGCCAGAGAAGTGAGAAAGAGGTAAGAAGATCACTAACTTGGCAAGTGGCAGCAGTGAGTCCCACAAACTGGGAGGCCTAAAAGATGTCACAAACACCAGTTTCCTGAAGGATTGTATTTTTAAACATAGGAAGAGGGCATATTTGGAAATAAACTTAAATGGGTCTGAAAATTCCTGATTCTGAAGTGCGTGACAACATGCTTGAGTTTCCTCACACTGCTCCACTGGCTCCGAGATGTAGACATATTCTACTGCACAAAAAGATAGTTCCTTTCAAAGTTTCTGTAAGTCATATCATGGACACCAAAGCACCCTTAAAGAGGGTGTCTGTTTCTTGAAATCTACCTTACCTAAAAATGTGTACAAAGTAAAATCTGCCACCTAAGAGACCGATGATAAGAGAAATGCTCTTTGGGAGATAATCACAGCGTTCTTAGGATGTGAAATTACAGCTGCTGCTTTCATTACTTTCTGGAATATGTGACACTCTGATCCCTTTAAAAGGTGCTTGGGAAGGTTTTTTTTTTTTTTTTTTTTTTTTTTTGCAAGATCTTGGAAGTTCTCGTCTGTGACTCCAGGACTCTGTCAACTGAGGCAGAAATACCATACTTTGAAACAGTCTGGGCTAAAGAAAGAGAGTCAAACTAGCAGGAAGAGTTAAGCAGACAAAAGTACACCAAACAATAAATATACAAATGTATATTTTTTCAAGGAAAAGAGGCTTCAGCCCATTCACCCTTTTGTTTCTCACACTTTCCCATGTTCCCCTATCTATCCTATAACCCTTCCTCTTTCACTACCTTTCCCTATCTTCTCCTTGCACTATTGTTCATTTACCCTCTGCCTTTCTCCATCTTTCATGTTTCTCACCTTGTAAATTGTTTAAATATAGTGCATAAATATATGCTAGAATAAAACATAGCAGTGTGCTAAGTGCTAGTTATAGAGGCTCCCTGTACGCCATGATAATTATTCAGCACATGTAGTTAATGCATTCTTAAACAGTAATCATTACCACTTGCTAAGAACACCTAAAGCTATTAAGAGGGTCTCAAAACAGAATAACCTTTAACATATCTAAGCAATAAAAGACTTTGCAGTAGAATTTATGAGGTTTCTAATCCCAAATCCTCATTTTGTGAAGAAGAGCCATTTGGGTGGTATTTTCTACCCTCACAGGGCCTACTACTACTTTCATATTTCACTGTTACCTGAACTGATGCTACAAGTGGCTAGTTTAAATTAATTGAATGAGCAAAGACAGTACTTTCTCCAAACTAGCCTCATTTAAATCGTGTTTATGAAACAAAGTCTTCTTTAAAAATAATCAATTCCTTTTTGAGAAATTCTCATGCCTTCAACTCCTTCTACGTTTTCCAACTTCTTAGAATCATGGGCTCTTACTCTTTTTCTTTTCTTTTTCTTTTTTTTAAGATTTCTGTCTTTTCCCCACCGCTGCCTCCCCTTTCCCTCCCCCTCCCCCAATCAAGTCCCCCTCCCTCATCAGCCCAAAGAGCAGTCAGGGTTCCCTGCCCTGTGGGAAGTCCAAGGACCACCCACCTCCATCCAGGTCTAGTAAGGTGATCATCCAAACTGCCTAGGCTCCCACAAAGCCAATACGTGCAGTAGGATCAAAAACCCATTGCCATTGTTCCTGAGGTCCCTGTAGTCCTCATTGTCCGCTATGTTCAGCGAGACCGGTTTTAACCCAGGCTTTTTCAGACCCAGGCCAGCTGGCCTTGGTGAGTTCCCGATAGAACATCCCCATTGTCTCAGTGTGTGGGTGCACCCCTCTTTTTCTTTGATTATTAATGTTACACACAAAGACACACACACACTCACATGGGTACAGATATATGAACTTAAATTTTTTAAGTGCAGAATTAAAAAATTCTGACTTTAGTGCTACACATATGCAAAACTATTTAAACCCAGACATTTTGGGGTTGGATAACATACCAGGGGGCTCATTCTGGAAAAGACTGATTTTCTTTCTTTCCACAACCATCTAGTGGTTGGGACTTGTTTTATTTTCACCATCCACACTGGCATGTCAGTGAGCATTGTTATTTTTCTGATCTTGTCTAGGCAAACATATTGGTGAGCATGAGCAGTGGTTCACTGTAATGTATGGAAGAAACTGCCACTCAGAAAATGTCCCCATCTTCTGTCTCATATAATCTTTCCTTCCCCTTTTCTGTGATGTTCACTGAGCCTTAGGTATGAGAGTTGCATTGTATGCCTATCAGCTCAGGTTGGGCACTCGTGGTGGCTATTCTCTTCATTTTGCCTAGTTGTGGCTTTCTGTAATGACCTCTGTCTGTTGCAAGGAACAAGTTCCTTTGATGAAGAGTGAGAGATACAGTTGATTTGTGTTTAGAAAGATAAGTCTGTAGAATTCAGCTAGAAATCAAACCAATTTGGAGAAGGGGCAATGTAGGTTCTCCATTAGGGTCTTCACTCATATCAGCCTGGTGTGGGACAATTGTATTCTTTCAATTATATTTTAAATGAACACTGATTGGTCAGTATGCAGGCAAGAAGTATAGGCGGAGCTACCAGACAGGAAGTATAGGCAGGAAACCAGACAGGAAATAGAGGCAGGTCAATGAGAACAGGAGAATTCTGGGAAAAGGGAAGCTCCCTCTGAAGTCCTGCCCAGACACAGAAGACGGAAGATGTGACCTGCCCCCTTGAAAAAGGTACTAATCCATGTGGCTAACATATACTAGAATAATGGGTTAATATACGATATAAGAGTTAATAAGAAGCCTGAGCTAATGGGCCAGTTTATGATTAATGTAGAATTCTGTGTGACTTTTTTGGGAATTAATGATCATGAGAACCGGGCAGAACAGGACCGGGTGGGCAGAAAACCTCAGACAACACCAGCCCTGGGGAGAGTAAGCAGTACATGGCATGAATTCTTTCCTACTGAGTGGGCCTTAAGTCACTGTAAGGGTCATTGGAGACATCTCGTCATGATGGTCATATGTTCACAGGCATTATACCTGGGTAAACCTATTGCTGACTTTTCTCACTTACAGGCTTGTGCAGCCCCTTTCAGTACTCCAAGAGCTAGTTCTGAGGAAGGAGATGTCAAGGGTATTTCCATTGGCCTTTTCTAAGTGTTGTTTCTGAAGTGTGGTCGTCTTCAGCAGTAAGACCTCAACTTTTGAAGGCAACCAAGGTCTACAGTAATAGTCTATACTGCTTTGAGTACCTTTTGGAACATACTTCTAATAATCTGAAAGGAGATTTTCACAACTAGCACTGGGGTTTTTGTGAATATATGGCTTTAGGGGAGAGTATTGTCATCACTAGTGGTATAATTTCATTTAAACTATATACATATATAAATTCATGAATTTATCTTATATCTTACAAAGTAATTAATTTATGTCATTGCTAAACATGGATGTTCAAAAGGTATGTAGGTTTGATTGCAATGCAAGTTCTGGTTTTATATACTTTGCTGACCTTTGTTTGGTTTCCTTGACTATACATCCTTTTCCCATCATTTGTTAAATAGAAAAGAAAACAATGTAACAGGATTATGATGAGTATAAAGAACTGTACTTTTAAGTATAAATTACATAAAAAGCAGTTTAATAAAACTTCACTGTATCCCACTCATAGCCTTTGAATTAACTACCTGTCACATGAACTTGCTATGACTTTTGTACACTTCTTTTTCTTCTAGGATGTCTGAAATACTGTATGTATTCAATTTCATGTTCACTTTTCTCAGTTTGGAAATATTGAGGAGTCACTAAAATATTGAAATTAATTTTCATAAATAGTTAAAGCATATGCAATGTTCATTAATTAACAATTTGTCCCCAGTGCATCTAAGTTTGTCATTCTTCATATTTTACCGTTTTTTAAAGTTATTTTTTAAAGTTATTCAGTGCAGTTTTCCTTGGGATAATACACAGAACATTTTCTACCTCTCCAAATACTGGTTCACCTTAATTTCAGTGCCGTTATTTATGGTATTGTATGGTAGATTTTGCAAGACATGTGTTCTATAAACAAGAAGGCATAAACACACCATTATATTTCATCATTCTTTAAAGTTTGTAATCTTTTATTTTAATATTTTATTGGCTACTTATAATAAGAATATATTGGAGTATACAAAACAAAAGGACAATTTGAATTCTCACAGCAAAAGGTGTGGGCAGGGAGGGGAACTGATCTGGCTTCACAGTTTATTTAACTTAGCAAGTGTCTGTGACGGTACACCATATAAAAGGGAACAGATTCAATGTTGCTAAAGACACAAAATGAAGTAAATAGATGTGTTACATCATAGCAAAACATTTATGTTTATCAAAATAACATATTCAATATTTAATTTCCAATAATATTAGTGATGCAGAGAGTACTTAGATCCTTTCAAGTAATATTGGTACCTAGGCATTTGTTATGGCTCCAATCTGAATTGCAGCAACACACACACTCACACACGTACACACACACAAACTTGTATATAAAATGGTTAAACTGGATTTCAACATTAGATTAGGAATCACTCAGGAGACTAAATTCTGTGGTTGTATATTGGGTTTATTAGTGGGAAGGTGTGAACACCCATCCAGAATGTGAAAATCTGGAGACCCAGAATAAAGAAAAAGGTGTGTAGGACATTGCTCTCTCTGTACCCTTCATGATTGTGGCTGCACTGTGACCAGCTTCCCGTATTCCTGTTCCCATTCTTTCCTTACTATGGATTGTACTCTCAATCAGTGAGTCCGAATTCAAGCTTCCTTCCCTTCTTTGGTTTTCTTAGATACTTTAACAGATCAAAGGAAAAATTAGCTAACATGCTCCCAATGTGCTATATATTCAACGCTTGATCCCTAGTACCATATTTAAAAATGGGATTTCAGACAACAGTTTGAATGTGAAAAGTCAGATCTAATAATTCTAGATTTTGATGGATTTGGGGAATCGCTCTTGAATGGACTATAGGGAAGTTATGAAAACTGTGTCAGGATTTGTAGAAGTTGAATTTTGAGCATATGCCTTTGAAGGATACATTTTGTTCTGGGCCCCTTCATGTACAAGTTGAACACCAATTTAGCTATAATGTTATATTGCCTCTTTCACTTATTACACTTGAAAATATCAATATAATATCAGATATTCTACAACTATGTTTTGTTGCAGGCTTCTAATAAATCTGTGTTTATGCGTATGAGTATGTATGTGTACATGTATGTGTGTTTGTCCACATGTATGTGCACATTAAGAGGCCTACTATACTTCTCAATTGTTTTCTGCCTTAATCCCTCAAGTCACACTCTCAGTGAGACTTGGACTTGTTTTTTTTTTTTTGTTTTTGTTTTTTGTTTTTTGGTAGGCTATTGGTTAGCAAACTTGAACTATCTTTATGTCTCTACCCTCCTCCCCCAGAGCTCTAGGATAATAAGAGTGCATTGTCATGAAAGGGTTTCTGAGCCATTTACTCAGTTCTTAACAGAGTTTTTAAAGGTAACATTTGAGTTAAGCTTCAATTACAAGTAAGATTTCGAAGGGATGACATGAAGGTTTTTGTCAATATAGGATAGAAATATTCTAGCTGCGTTGATGGTATGAGGAATAGCATTGCTTTAAGACTCAAGCAGAGAGAAGAGGGACTTAAAAATAGCAAGAATTCTGAGTGTGGGAAATATTCTAATATGGAAGAAATGGAAATTAAACAGAGAGGATGTAAAAGAAGAAATTCTACAGTAATGAGAACACCTTAAAACTTTGCACAGGATGAAGCTCTAAAAGCTTAGCCTACCTGACAAAGTGTGACAGCCTAATCCCTGTGAGGACTTTGAAGAGGTCACCAAAGCTGTCTGAAGCCAGAGAACTGTGACTCCTGAGCCCTAGAATCAATCCCCACTGGGCATCAGGGCCGCCAAGGGAGGTTCTGCTTAAACAGCCTGCAAGAAATCTTTCTTAATATTTGGGGCTGTAAGTGACAGTACATGTTGTCAGATACCCCATTATGACTGTCTCCCAAGTGAATGAAAGAATGTGGTTTCTTTATAGCCTTGTCACTGTCAAAATATATCCAGAAGCTTCCAGATTATAGTTAACTTAAGTAACTTCATTCTTTAGAAGGTGAAACAGAAGATGAAATTTCTGTCTTAATGTGTGGCAGAAAAATGAAGAGGTGAACTCTCAGTTTGTTTTTACCAAGTCCATCTTGAACAGTGAGAAAAGAAGCATCAAATACATTTATATGACAACTAGTGTGTGCTTAGCCAAAAAGCAAGGTGACAGTTTTAAGAAAAGAAACGATCTCAAGAGTTAGACAGAATTATGTCCTTGGCCTTCAGAAGAAAATCTAAGCTGCGTGTGACTGCTGCTCTCTGCCCCTGATCTGTGTTACTGGTTAAATGTATTGTAGCTGTATACCACAATACATTTAAACCTTTCTTTGGGATCCCTTTTGAACCCTTTCTGAATGGCTCCCTTACTCTAATGATTCCTTAAGCTTTAGTCTTCCACCAGAAAATTATTACTATATTTGTAATATCAGTCTGAGAATATTTTAGGAAATTGGTAACTAAGCCTAGTGCTAAATTAGCCATCAATGTCTTCTCTCTACATGATGTCCTAGATTAATGCACTGTATAAACTTTGCAAACTTAAACATGTTTTTTCTTTGAAAGTTATTACATGGGTTTTAATCAACATTGAAATGATTAATGTGTTCATTGGGTCCAGATAATGTTTTCCAAATACTTAGAAAGAGAAAATAAACTACAGTATGGCAAATAATCCAGTTCAAAGAAGTAATTTGGTGGTAGTGGGGACTGGCTTAATAGGGATAGAATTTCCAAGTTAACAGCTTTTTAAAATATAAATGGAAAAAGAGACAAGAATTAACTTAAACAAAAGTTACTGTAACATTAGGTTTGCAAATTTAATGGAATAGTTAGAATTTGAAGTTTACATTGAAAAGAAAAATCCAAATTATATTCTTTCATTGTGTGTGATTGTTCATGCATACTTTGCATATATAGAATTACTGCTGGTTATAATGCTCTTCATCATGAAACTGATGATTTATAATTCATTTCTTTTATTTTTGCACCTGAGGGCCTGTCTAATCATAAGAAAATAGGCTTTGAACACAATTCTAATTTCTAAACAATTTTCTTATTTTCTTCTGCTTTTACTTGTTATAAAACTATTTCTGGGATTGAACCCAGAGATTGATGAAAATTTAGTGCCCACTCTGAATTTGAGTTGCTGGCCCAGACCCTGTGTTTTATTTTATTTCTTCTTTAAGTGAAAGAAAAGGATGAGCTTGTAGACCAACTGATTGTCCCATCAAAAGACAGATGATATGTGTTCTATTCCTCTTTATTATTTTTCTTCCATTACTAGTTATTATGTATTGCCCTTACTTAATACTACCTAACACAAATATTTCAAATTTTTGCCACAACTTTAGGTTTCAAGCAATACTAAAAAAAATGAGGAAAGATATATTATATTTAAATTTTCCTGTGAAGTTTGCTGTATAGAGAATACAAAACCAATTCAGTTGAAGAATTACTAGGGTATACCAACTGGCTAAACTGAAACTCTGAAGAAGTTCAACAACCAAAGTTTAAAGGGCAAGTAGGAAGCAGAGTTTCATCTCCCACAACTAGCTTTTGTAGTCTGGTATTTCTAATGTCAACAAATATTCCAAAGCTCCCAGCAGAGCAAGAAACTCAGTCACCATTTCCTTTGTGGCAATCAGGTATTTCAGTTTATTAAGGAAACATGACTTAATTACTATTGAATAGTTATTTCAAATTATGACTAATTCTCCCCAGGATAATATAATAGAGATAAAGAATTAAGATATTTCCTGGCCCTGAACCTAGTTTGTCCACTTCCTTAATACTGTTTTCACATATATTTGCAAAGTAATTTAGCTGACATTTAATCATTGCTATAATAAAACATAAAATAGAGATAATTAGCATGTCTGTTATTGTTGGCAAAAAATAGAATTTGAAAGGAAATAAAAACAGGATATGCAAAGAAAATATAATTTGTGTGAGGAAATTATGATTTGTAATAAAAATTGGTAAAGTATAACATAAAAACGTAATCCTATATTTTTAAAATTTGAATACCCACAGACTCGTCTCATATTTATATTGCTGCAACATTAAGACCTAAAGTGAATACTTGATGAAGAAAGGTAGTTCATTTAGCTAAAAGTTCTGGAGGTTCAAGGGTCCAATGATTCCTTTGTTCATACCTTCTGAGAACTCTGTGGCAAGAACAGGCATAGAAGGATCAAATATTTGGACAAAAAAATCAGAGACCAGACAAAATATGCTCTGTTGATAACAGCCCACCCATATGAGAACACACCATGCATGAGTCTCCCAGGATCAATCTCTCCAGTATGTCTGCCATTGATGACTAGGTCCATCGCCTCCCAGAAGAGCCAAACTAAAGACCAAGCTCCCACACATAACAGTTTAAGGACACAAACGTCCTGAGTGATGCTAGAGCCAAAAATGAGATAAAATTTACCGAAGGTGATAAGTTTTAAATCTGTTACTTTCTGATATAAATTTTATTGATTGTCTTTATTTATTGATTCTATATTTAGAAATTCTTGTCAGATAAACAATGGGGTAAGAAATACAAAATTTTGTAAATAAAATGCATTTTAAATCACACAAATTATGACCCTTTTTTCAAGAAAAATATATTATTCAAGACAATTTCTTTTCTTTATTATTGTACATTTAAAAAGTAGATTTACTTTGTGATACGAGTTAAAGGAGTCAGCACAAATCTTTTGTGTCCTCTCCTGTCCAATCATCATATTACTTTTCTGAGGTATTATGAATGGTTGTTGTTTGTATTACACTAAAAAAAATTTGAGAATTACTCCTCTCTTTCTTCTCTGTTATAACAATTTATCCAAAATAATGCTGTAAAGTTTTCACCATATAAATAGAAGAATTTATAAAAAAAGCCAGCTGTACCTTTGGATGCATTTTTATATTTCACATATGTCTAAAACCGTGACCCATTTTGAGAGTTTGGAGATTTCAGTAAGATGTTGCACATTGATATTTCTTCTTTCAACGACAGAAATAAGTGAGGCTTCTGAACCTGGCATAACTCCATCAGTTGAAATGGTGAAGGGTCTGGGAATCATGTCACCAATTCTGCCTTTTGAAGGCCAAGACAATGGTAGACAAAAAGACAATAAAAAAAAATGTTGCATAGAACAGTTTAGCTCAAAAGGAATGTGATGCTCTCAAGTTGAAGCACTAACTAATGACTTTTGAAAAGTTATTTAAACATTTTGAATTCTAGTTTCAATACTCTAAATATTAAGTTAGTCAAGGTTTTATTAAAAATTACAAGTTTCTAACACAAGACAACTACTCAGAAATATGTTTATTTATTTATTATTTATTTATTATTTATCTTATTATTGCACTATATTATTCTATTTAAAAGGATTATGGGTAGGTGATGGCTCAGTAAAGACACTTGCTGCATGTTGACCTGAGTTTGACCCATAGGACTCACAAATAAGTTGTCCTCTATTTCCACATACTTTTACACACACATACACAACACACACACACACAAAACACACACACACAGGTTAGATACACATGGTCTCAAACAATAAAAAAAATTACATGGCTCAACAAAAAGTTCTTAAAGTAACAAAACCTTTTCAAATGCATCCCTATGCCTTCTTTAAACCAGGTATAGAGGTGGAGTGAGGAGCAGCAATTAGACTCTAAGTTTTCACTTTTCTCTAAATGATTTACTACTAGTCTATATTATTGATTGTCTCCTGTAGGAAGAGGTTTCTTTTGTAAAGGCAGTGAAAACAGTATTTTAATGGCTGTGATATCCTGGTATTATGTATTGAAACAATAGACTCACCCATTATTTGGCCTAAAAGTTAAAAGTTTCTGACTCGGACCAGAATATAGAGTGGAGTGAGGTGTTCAATGTTAGAGTATCAAAAACAAGTTTATAAGTTGTGATTTTGATTTTGTATACCAGAGATTTGCCTTGATATGGGGTTTCCTATGATGTTCTCAGTTCTGTCAACCTTTACTGAAATTCAGACACACCAGGAGTGGATTTTCAAATGACATTTGATGAGTTATAAACCTAAAAATTAAAGGGAATTCTCTGAACTCAAATAAATTATTTATTATTAATGTTTCAGAGAACTTTGAGAAGCAGTTGTTAACTCTAAAGAAAAAAATAAGCTTAACTTTAGCTTTTCTTTTTTTAAAAATTTTTTTCTTTCTTTTTTTTTTAAAACACACTATCTTTTTTCATTTAACATACCAATCTCATTTTCCACTCCCTTCCCTCCTCCCATGCCTTCCACCTAATCTCCAAGCCACCCCCCATCCACTCCTCAGAGAGGGTAAGGCACATTGCTTTGGGAATGGTCCAAGGCCCTCCCTAGTATATCTAGGCTGAGCAAGGTATCCACCACCCTATGTTTGTTCCTTCCTAGTCCAAACTAGTGGCACCAGGATTTTTCCTTAGTGCTTGTACTGACTTTTTGCAAACCTATTCTCTTTGGGTATCCTCAACATGGTCTTGATCTGTTTGCTTATATTCTCATTCCTCCCACTCTTCAACTGAACTTCAACAGAACTCAGTCCTGTGCTCTACTATGGGACTCTGCCTCTGTTTCTGTAAGTTGCTGGATGAAGGTTTTATGGTGATACTTGAGATACTCATCAATCTGATTATATGGCAAGGCCAGTTCGAATACTCTCTCCTCTAATGCTTAGGGTCTTAGCTGGGTTCAGGAAATCAACCTACTTCAGGACCCAGCAATACCACTCTTGGGTATATATCCAAAAGATGCCTATCATACTACAAGAATATCTGTTGAACTATGTTCATAGCAGCATTATTTGTAATAGCCAGAACCTAGAAAAAAACCAAGATGCCCCTTAGCATTTTCATAAAGAAAATGTCATTCAAATTTATCATCATGTAAATTCTTTAATAGTTATGCTTCCTACAGTAAATTTTTATTAATTGCATGTGTGTATGCTTATGGGTATGGTATATAATGTATACTAGACTTTTCATGAAAATAAATAGTGGTATACATGTGACTTTTACTAACATATGCATTGAAATTTCTTATGACATAAACTTATAATCCAAAATTTAGTAGTGGAGGCAGGAAGAACAGATTTCAAGGGTCCAGAAAAAAACCTGATTCTTGCTTGGGTTATATGAGGTCCTTATCAAAACCAAAACTCAAAACAATATAAAATTATTTTTGTTACCTAAACATGTAAAAAGGGACAGTTAGATGACTCAGCAGGACACATGGGACAGAAATAGAGAGCAGCTCCTGCAATCTGTCCTTTCACATCCCTGTGTGCCATGGAATTGTGTGCGAGGGTGTGAGCATATGGGACTTAACAATGTCAGTTGCTATTCAATTGTTGTTTTAAGATAACAAAAGCAATGAAACATGGAGAATAAAGTTTATTGGGAAACATAGTTTCAGTGGTCAAATTCATTACCATCCTGCCAGAGAGAATGGAAGAAGGCAGGCAGGCATGGAGCTCACAGCATTATTTGAAAGCAGGTAGCAGAGGGAGAAAAGGCTAACTGAAAATAGTATGGGGTTTTGAAACCTCAAATCCTGCCCCCAGGGATACACCTCCTCCAACAAGATCACACTTTCTAATCCTTCCCAAATAGTTCCACCAACAGGGCAAGAAATAATCAAACGTATGAGCCTAAGAAATACTACTTTGATGTGTGATTCCCCTCTGTATGCTGTGCATACCGTTGGTGAATAAAGAAACTATCTTAGCCTATTGATAGGGCTCACTTAGGTAGGCTGGGGAAAATAAACTGAGTGCTGGGAAAGAGGAGGCAGAATCAAGAGAAGCATGAAGCTCCCCGGAAGACAGATGCCAGAACCTTGCTGATAGGCCACGACCTCGAAATGAGGCACAGATTAAAGGAGATGGGTTAAATTAAGGTGTAAAAGCTAGCCAAAAAGAAGTTAGAGATAATAGGCCAATAAGTGGTTTAATTAATACAGTTTCTGTGTGATTATTTCGGTTCTGTGTAGCAGGAACAAACAAGCAACCACCTTACAACACTATTTTGAATGGAAAGAAAACATGAACATCAAAACTTGCGTTTACTATAAAATACTACCCTTGGGGCTTGGGTGGTAAGATACTGTCTCTTTCAAAAGATATATAAACGTGCATGGATTTGTTTTAATTCCTTTAGATCACATGGATACACTTTTCACAAGCAGTTAGGGATGGTGAAACTAATTACTTTTATCTATTAATGGAAAATAATTTTAAAAATTCACCTTGTTATTCAAAATGTCTCACTTTTAGAGATGTTATTATTTTTAAAGACCACTTTATCAAAACTAAAATATAGCATTTTCATTTTACTCTGCAGAAAAACATCGTAGGAGTCACCAATCAATAAATTTGTAACATACTTTCTCCAGTATTTTTTTTGTTTTTTTTTTAATAATATAGTAGTTTTAGGACAAACTATATTCTCTTATCAATCATAGTTCTAAGATTTAAATTAAACTTTATTCAGGCCTTTAAAAATCTTTAGGATAATGTAGTTTTAATCAAAAATAATATTTCAGTTAAAAGTTAAACATTCTGTAAGTTTTGTCATAAGTCATGTCTGAATAGGAAATTCTTAAAATATCTTAGAGTGTTACCTCTATGTAAATATTTACATGAATTTGTGGATTCACGTGAATTGGTGATACTTTTATCATAAACATCTTGTAATATCATGGTTGTATTTGGCACTGCAAAGGAAGCATGTGTTTTTAGGATGACATTTCCGTGGCAAAATACAATCCCCTTAACACAATGAAGTTGTCTATGACAAAAATAGCTGCACAACATTTTTGGTTTTACCTTAATTGAAAATAATTTTGATGAAGTTCAAACTTCTGCTGCATTGCTGAACTAGCCTCATAGAAGGTATTCAGACAGCCCATAAGGCTCAGGGTCACTGTGTGGTTAGTTCAGTTCTCAATTTTATTAAATCTTTAGTATTGGCAGTATTGGTAATTCCACACAATATAGGAATTTCTAAAATTTTAGTTTCTATGTCTATTTTTGAAGATATAATTTCAATTCAATTGCTGTTTCTACGTTCAAATGAGAAGAAACTATAAAATAAATGACTTTCTTGAAGCTTTCATACAAACAAAATATTTAAATTTTCTTCTCCCTATAATTTCATTTTGTTTCACCCTTGTCATTTTATATGATAATAACAGCTGTTAATGCTTATATTGTGCACTCCTAAGACACTCTCAATCATGATCTATTTTTGTTTCTTTTTTATCATTATTTGGTAAGTTTTAATTATCTTTCTTTTGCTTCTTTTATGCCATGTCTCCCTCTTTTCTTTCTTATTTTACTTGGTAACTGAGATTATAAAAAATTAGATTCATATCTTCTTAAGTGAAACATCTTATAAGAAAGTCTGACTAAGATATCAAAAAGTGCAAAAAGTGTTCTGAGGATAACTGGCATCCACAGAACGCTCTTCAAATCCATGAATAGAATTCCCTCCTTACTGCCTTTGTCATTGAAATGTGAATTCTCCATGAGGACATTGTAGGTGACCATGGGGTCAAGAGGAAAATGCATCACTCTCTAGGGAGAACATTGCAATGTTTGTGCTGATTGTAATTGACATTCCAAATATGGATATTCAAAATGACTCAGAAATATCCTCTTTATGTGTATGACTTTGAAAAAAAAAAAACCTTTCATCTGGTTTGTGGGATGGAAATACTAAAAGCAATTAAGTCTTTCCTCCCCCCTATAGAAATAATGTAGATGATTCTTTTTTGTGAAAATGCCTTAGTAAAGCAGTCTCTTAATTGCAAGTTAGTCTAGACATTTTGCTATATTCATTTCAAGCCACACCAAGGAATTCTCTAAAGAAAGTAACAAATGAAAATCATGTAATAACCACCAATTCTTTCTCTTGGCCTTCTATGTTAAATAAGACAGAAAGAAAGATACTCAGCTATCTCTGTCTAAAAATTATAAACTATTTTTATCCATAGAAGGGAGATGGGCAAGAAGGTAAAGGAAAGAACCAAGAGAAAAATGCTAAAAATCAAATGTATCAGCTAGACTGTTAATATAAATGCACAGTATTGATTACATTTCCATATGATAGTCCAATCATGTAGGTTTGTCAGTTACAGGTATTTCCTTCCTCTTCAAAAGATCCTTGATCTGCTAGAATCTGGTGATTTGGTTTCCTTTTTTGAGATCCATTTTCTTACCAAGAGATGTTATTTATCTCTTATCATCAGTTTCCTCCCAAAGCATATGGGTGAGATATCTTTATCACAAGAATACCAAACAGAAATAGCCAGCTACACAGCATTTAACTACATTTAGACTTTGATTTGTTTTTGTATGCTGAAACCCCAACAAAGAAAGTTTAATGTTTTAAAAAAAAGGAAGAAGAAATGTCTTGGAAAGAGATTGTTGCTCTGAATAGATCCTAATCATTTTCTTTCAAATCTCAGTTGAAAAGTCTGGCAGTCCCAGTTTATGTGGGAAAGTCTTAAATTATGAAATTATTTTAATATTCAATCCCTCACATACAGACCTCTTAACAAGTACACTATTTTATCATAAACTTCTAAGTTGTTAAACAATTGTTTCTATTTATTCAGTATTTGTGTGTGGTTGCATGCATACTTGCATGAGTTTACTTGCACAAAATGCATACAGGTGCCAACAAGGCCAGGGGGCTTCAGAGAATTCCTTGGAAGCAGAAATAGAGTAAGTTCTTAGCTGGTTATTCTGGGGACTTGGAGATGAACAAGGTCTTCTAGGGGAGCAGCTCATGCTCTTAATTACTGAGTTGTCCTTCCAGCCCTCTAAATAATTTTTAGTTTAAAGACTGTTATTTTTTTTTACTACAATTACCTCTCTTTTTCTTGTAAGGTCACTAAACTCGTGTGTGTGTGTATGTGTGTGTGTCTGTGGGTGTGTATGGTGTGTATTATTGTGTGCACATGTGTACTTTTATGTGTTAATTTTTAGTACCTATTACATGTTAATGCTAACATTACTATGTTAACATTATTATTAAAACTTCCGAAAGTTCATGATGTTTATTTTGTTAGAACTAATATTCACAATATTCTACAGAATTCAAAATTCATTATTTACCAGTATTTGTCACTCCTTATAAAAAGTCCTTAGAGAAGAATCGTAAATATTTCAGCTAAAAATTTTCAGCTCACCCAATTTCTTTTTTACATACTTAAAGAATTAACCCCACATGTGAAATATTTTCTGACACTGATTGTTTAGGACATTCCAACTTGTTATAAACACTTAATGGATAGTTGGACACTATCTTGTACTTTAAATAAAGTCAGTTCTGTTCCTGAAACACTGAATTATAGATTGATGATACGTGATCCATTATATTCTTACTGTTGATGTGAATTAGCATGTAGTGTTTAAGAGAGTCTCATTATATGAAAGGACAGCTTTGACCTCATAGCCTTTCCTCTGCCTTGTGTGTCATGACATTCTAAACTAAATGGATGCTTCTTTGTGCCAAGTATTAGCATTCTACTTATACTTTGCTTCGCACTACAGTGATACAGATCAGCATTGTCTCTCAAGTGTTGCCTTCTTCAACTCTGAGCCTATTCTATTTAATGACTGCAAAATTCTGAATCTGCTAGTGGCCATGTCAGAGGAGCAGCAGGTAGCAATTGACTTCAGGAGATTGGTCCACCAGCAATCAAGGCACTGATGGATGAATCTCAGATAGGCAAGGCTCCAAGGGTTTTGGCCCCAGAATGACTCTTGCTACTGCTGTGTCTTTTCATGTTTGTTGCTGTCATTATTTTCTGGTATCTGGTGTGTGAATGGGCTTTGGGAAATCCGTCAATGTAGTGCTATTATCTCACAGCAATTTTACTGGGCAATTTTACTTGTGGATTATGATAAAGATGATTTCCTCCTAAACTGTTCCATTTAACTGAAGTTTTATAGACTAATACTGTTAGTATAAACAAGATTTTGAAGATTGAGGGTCTTTAATAAATATTGCAAAAAATTGTGATGGAGGTTAGATTAATGGGAAAATTAATATGGTTAAAAGCAAGATATGGTCTTGCACCCACACCCTGATAAAGCAGCAGCTGCAGAGGATAGAAAATAAGAACAACGAAATGTCACACAGCTATTTTCTCTTGAGTAACCATTTAGACTGTGGCTTAGGTTAATGATTAAGAAACACAATTTAGTCCATGAAACCCAGGGAACTCAAGTTCATTAAAGGAGGTAATATGTTAAAAAGAAGATCAAGGAGACTATATTCTTATGTCATTTGGAATTTTCAATGAAAATATTTAACAGTGTTATTAAGAGAAAAATACTTGTTAGATGAAAAGTTGTGAAAAACAAAAATAGAGCTGAATAAGCATATGATGGGCACATCAGATGACCAGAAGGTCTGGCATTATTTATTACAAATAGCATATATGAAAACTCCACAAAAGAAGTATTATTGCCAAAGTTTTCTCCCTCCATGAAGTTGACATCCACAAACAAACCTGACTGAGTAGCTCAGTTAAGGGAAACACCACATCAAAAGACTGGGAGGGTTCAATCAATCTCTGAGCAAAAGTTGTAATGCTTTTATTGCTTCTGGCATTCTTACATTGTAAATAGACTTGTTTTACAAGTAAAAATTCAGTACATGGGATAGGAATGCACATGTACATAAATGACTTCCTAATTTGGGTTTTTTATTGGCTCATACTGATGTGTGAGCAAGGAGGAAGGAAGTTAAGGATGGTTTTATTAGGTGAAGACTGATGCAGGTTGTTCAGCACAGAGATGGATGGAGATAGAGACAGAGACCCACATCGGAGCACTGGACTAAGCTCCTGAGGTCCAAATGAGGAACAGAAGGAGGGAGATCATGAGCAAGGAAGTCAGGACCGCGAGGGGTGCACCCACCCACTGAGACAGTGGGGCTGGTCTATTGGGAGCTTACCAAGGCCAGCTGGACTAGGACTGAAAAAGCATGGGATAAAACCGGACCCTCTGGACATGGTGGACAATGAGGGCTGCTGAGAAGCCAAGGACAATGGCACTGGGTTTTGATCCTACTGCATGTACTGGCTTTGTGGGAGCCTAGCCTGTTTGGATGCTCACCTTCTTAGACCTGGATGGAGGGGAGGGAGGACCTTGGACCTCCCACAGGGCAGGGAACCCTGACTGCTCTTTGGACTGGAGAGGGAGGGGGAGGAGAGTGGGGGTGAGGAGTTGGGGGAGGGAAGGAAGGGAGGCGGGAAGGAGGCAGAAATTTTGAATAATAAAAAAATTAAAAAAATAAAACAAAACAAAACCAAATTTCCCCTTTTCATTTGGTTGTGAGCCTAGTCTTTGCAATTAAGTGTAGTTCTAACTCTGAATCAAGGAAACTTCTGTTTGCAACAGATGAGGAACTCTTACAGAACTATAAAAATCAAAATGGAGAGTTGTAGATTCCATTACCAGTGGATATATCTACCAAACAATTCCTGTACATGAAGTTTCAGGGAACATCACAGAAGAGGAGGCAGTAAGAGTGTAAGAGCCAAAGGACAGGAAGTTTATTGTAAAGTTGTATATTTTAGAAATCTCAGAAGCTGCACCCATAAATGTTTACCTTCCTAAGCATAAGCTGAAAAGGAACAACAACAATACATGTACTAAAGCAGACTGGGGAAAGTTGGTGAGACTTTATCCCTAAACAAAGTACTACAGTCATCTAAAGAATGAATGGAGAGAACAGAAATAGTCTTTCCTAGAAAAGAACATCAATTGTTACTAGCACCCAATATTCAGACACTAGTATATATACACATTATATATATATATATATAACATTATGCATACTAAACAGGTCATACTTACATATTTAAGAGCAAACAGATAAAGTATTACTGAAAAATAGTTCGTTAATTTGAGAATGAACTAGAAGGAATATATGGGAAAACTTTGAAAGAGAAAAGAAAAAAATGTGCTTTATTTATATATAAAACCTCAAAAAATAAGAGAAAGGAAAAAAAGGAAGGAGGGAAAAAGACAGACTAAATGACTCCAGATCAAATTTGTAACAGCTAGTTCTGGTTAAAGAATTGAAAAGGTGAGATCAGAATCCAAGAAGGGAGTTTAAATGGAAAGCAAATCCTTGACTGAAGAATACGAGAAAACATGCAAAATATTTTCTAAAACCATAAGAGATTCTAGATAGAAGGATCAGAGAAGCAGAGCATGTAGATGATCTTTTTAACGTTGGAGAACCTATCCTGCCATAGGACCTTCTTTGAATAATGGCCTATATACAACCGAAATTTCACTGTAGAAAACAAGTAGCAGGTATTAATTACATAAGATCTCTTGGTTAGGGTTGTTTTTTTTTAATTCATCTTCTCAGTGATAAGATTTTGCCTTTATCTATCTGTCTGCTTATCTATCTATCTGTCTGCCTATCTATCTATCTATCTATCTATCTATCTATCTATCTATCTATCTATCATCTATCTATATACCTAGCTATTTAATTTAGCATGTGTATGCGTGTGTTGATATTTTTAGTGGTTGTCTTTTATATATTTATATTTTTTGTTTACATTTATTTTTGTTTGGAGAGAGAGTGTACTCACATGAAGTTGGGTGGGTAGAGAATTGGGTAGAATCTGAGAGGAGCTGGGTTGGAAGAAAGATTGTGACAAAATGTACTGTGTGAAGATATTTTTTAAATAAACATTTTTAAGTAGGTGATTTTTAGACTAAATAATGATAGATCCATTGGCAAGCGAAACAAGCTAAGCAAGCTGGTCACACAGAGTACCCAGTTTTCAGAGGACATGCACAAAAAAAGGCAATGAATAGGAGCAGGGAACTGTTTGATTCCGGTTGGTAATAGGCAAACACAGTGTGAGTGGTACATCATGCTGCATTTCCCACCTATGTGATTCACACTGAGCATTCAGAAGTCGCTTTTGGGCATTGGGTATTACTTTGATCATATTCAATATTTTTTAACTGTAAGTTTCCGAAGTATGAATTCAGCCTAGGCACTCACTTCTCTTCAGAACTTCTATCCATCACAGCTTCATTTCTTAGTGAAGTCACTAACTCAGCAAAACTTCAGTGATCTTCATTCTAGCCCTTTGACAAATGTTCTTTGTTCAAGGGTTTATGATTCACTAAGCGAAACAAAGATGAGCAATGTTCTTGGTTGTTGTTTATATTCCTCAGAAGGGACTAAAGCATTTTTTTGAAATCTTTTGTAGTAAAAGAAAAAATACTCTCATAAATTTCAAAGGAAAAGCTTTGAAATGATTAATTGATCTCTCTTATCCAATGTGAGTGATTCCAGATTTTTAGCTGAAAACTACTTATTCATGCTATTACCTCACTTTAAGGTTTTTAGAAGAGGGGTTGACCTGAGTGAGATTATAAAACATAAATAGGTGTGCCAAGGTGAGCACACTAAAACACAGTACTAAAACAAACAGTTCTGACAACAGAATGGCACTGTTAAAAGTACACTGTCCCCATGACTTAGTTCCTTAGTCTGCAATGCACTATCATGTTGTCTCTGCAGTCATTTTCACATTTCCTCTTTTACAATGGCCTGCCCTTATTTGCATCCCCCCGCATCTAGAGTGCAGTTAAGATAACCAGTTATTACCATTAGCTACTGTCCTCTCTTAGCAATCACTGCATCCCACGAAGTATGGAAGCACTTGCAAAAAATTCAAACCACAAGTTTTAAATATTTTAAATACTCCTTAACAAATATTAAGCAGTTTGAAAATTTAACTTCCTGTGATTAGCTTTTATAGACTTTCCTTAAATTCTCTAAGTTGTGCACTGAAACTTTATCAAACAACCTCCTTCTTCTAATTTTCAATTTGGATGAGAAGAAAAATTATCAATCAAAAAAAAAAACTTTTTTGTTTTTCTAGAATGTAGAGGTAAGGGCTCCAAGCCCATGCCAGCTCACTCTCTCTACATTCAATAGTAAGCTGAACGGAAATTGTCCTTGGCAATGAAGCTCTACTGTCATTTTTCAGAGGGAGACCTAGCATCAGTCTGGGTTTTATAGAAACTTCCATGAGACATCTTGAGCTAAGAGCTCAGTAGAATGCAAGCCACTTCCACGACTGGAAGCCTTGACTGGCCACAAAACATGACCAGTTCAGGCTCTATTCTCCATTACTAAGAGTCCTCACTAGGTTCACCCTCATAGATTTCAGGAAGTTTCCACTGCCCTAGGTCTCCCCACTGACCTCAGATGCCCCCTAAGTAAATCTGTCTTTCCTTCCATCGCCCACCTGTCAGTTGAACCCTCCTATTCCTGTCTCCAGCTCTTGCCAGTCTAGTCCCAGAATCTATTCTGTTTCCCCTTCTTAGAAAAACCCAAGCTACCCCTGCCCAAAGTCCTCCTTTTTACCTAACCTCTCTGGCTCAGTGGATGATAGCTTGATTATTGCTGGAGCAATGATGGTACAGAACTTGGGGGAATGACCAAAGTATAGTTTAACCTGAGGCCCATATCCTCAAGAGGATTCCCTTGTCCTAAACTGCCTGGATGGGCAGGAACCAGAGACTGGATAGTTCACTAAGGTAGAACCAGTCATAACTAGTTTAAAAAATCAGAAATGATTCCGAATGATATTTTATTATACTCATAGATCAGTACCTTGTCCACTCTTAGTAAGAGAGACTTCTGGCAGCAGATGAGAGTGGGTACAGAGACCCAGAGACAGACATGATGCTGAGAGGGAATCTAAATTGGAGGTCTCCATTGGGACTCTCCCCTCCGAGATCCAGAAACCTGTTGAGATTGTTAGGAAATATTATAGGAGTCAGAGGGGACACCAGGAGACCCTGACCCACTGAGTCAACTAAGCAGGGGTCACATGGATTCACAGAGACAGAAATGTCAAGTGTGGGGCCTGCATGGATCTGTAGAAAGTCTTCTGTTTATATGTTATGGCTGTTAGCTTGCTGTGCCTATGAGAATTCCAACAGTATGTACAGGTGCATCTCTGACTCTTGCCTGCTTCAACAGCTCTTTTCCTCCTATTGGACTGCTGTATCCAGCCTTGATAGGAGGGCTTTTGTTTTGTCTTATTGTATCTTTCTTTGTCCTGTCAAGCTGTCATTTCTTGGAGACCTGTTCTTTTCTGAAGAGGAGAAGTTGGGGAAATGGATATGGTAGAAAGGGGAGGTGGGTGGGAGCAGCTAGGAGGAGTGAATTGAGAGGAAGCTGTTGATGGGATGTATTGAGTGAGAAAGCAATATATTTTCAGTTACAAAAACTGTGACTTAGAAACAATGACAGTATTTTACACTGCACATTCAACTTCCAAGTAAATATAGAAAACTAGAAGTCTTGAAATACTTGCATAAGTTATAAATTTTTTCAGATAATTAATGTAAAGTCAGATATACTGTACTGAATAGTTGAGCCATCTTTCCCTTCTTCAACGAGATGTCCTGTATATGTTCAATTCTCCAAACTCCTTGCATAAGTACAACCATGCTAATTTTATAGTACAATTGTTTTTCTTGTTAGAAGTTCACTTAAATAATCCCTGTACTCTATTTTATAATTTTATAAGTTATTTTATAATTTCCTTTCCACCATTAAGTGGTGGTTTTGCACCAGTGACACTATATTTAAAACACATTGTACTTTACTGGTCAATATAATTCTTTTTGATTTTGCTGCTTTAAAAAAGTGTGCTACTGGAAACTGAAATTTAATATCATTGTGTATTAACAAGCAATATGATTGCAATGTATGTGTCATATTCTTCAGAAGATTGTCCCCTTCAAAATACTAATATGGGCTTATACAGCACAGACAGGACACAGCTGCATTAACTATTCTGTTGAGAATCAGTCTGTTACCTTGTATTTCAGTGTTCAAATTTCCCATTCAAACACTGATCTGCCAAAGCTTATGACTCTGAATTATGTTAACAATTTCGCCTTAGGTCGTGCACACAATTTAAACCCACACAATACCTTGCATCTTTGCTTTCTTATTGACAGTCTCTGTTCAGTGGGACTGATGCATTTAGAAATCCAAAGGAAGTCTGTGGCCAGTCTTTCTTAGTTATTTTCATTTGAGTTCACTTACTGCCTGACCTATTTTACTGATGTTGGAGAAATGTTAGGAAGAAACCTTTCAAATTTTAAAAGAGTGGTTGTCAGAAGTATGTAACACACACACACATTTAGAGTTGTCAAAAGACTTAAGAGACAATATTATATATTATTCTAATCTCTCATGTAGATAAGTACATCCATCAGAGCTATTTATTGTTAATTCTAAAAACATCAAGGACTCCTTGGCTCACACACACACACACACACACACAGTGCAGTGTACTGAGTGAATTCCTTCCTTCTCAAAAGAACATTCACATTTGACCTCTGAATAAATCATCTAAAATCCTAAGAGCTAAAATTAAATTGTCCTTTCTTTAGTCTAAGGATCAATCTAATTATACTAGAAATTATCGGACTCAATATCCTCTTGGAATAGAGACTTCTACAGGGTGATGTTATGTAAATAAATATATATTCATGGTTTCAAACTGAGTCAAACTAAGTGGATAGAAATTTAATTAAAGGCAAAGTGCTCTCTTTAAAAGAATAAGTATTAAATAATTTTCTGCCATTCGAGAAAAATTGTACCTTATTTCTTCATAGAATAAACTTTCATTAAATTCATAGTCTTGTGTGCTGTATTTTAACCCGCTCCAGAAACAACTTCATCATCTATTTCTGTTCTTATAAATAAATGTGATATACATAACTCACCTTAAATTTAGTAAGATTTTACATGCAAAAAGGAATTAAATTGTCATGTTAACCCTGTCGTGTAAAAGAGCTTGTGAATTTTTTCTTACAATAAAAAACAGAAGAGCTAAACAAACACATAAGCAGTGATTTTTATTATACAATAAGAACTAAGGTTAAAGGGGAAATCTGAAGAGGCAGAACACCCATGAAAATTTACCCTGGTAGGTACCTGCAGTCAAAGCTGTTGGAGAGTTAAGTAGCTAAAAGCATATCAATGACAGCATATGTAAACACTTTAGGTTGAGTGGGACTAGCTGAGTAGTTCTAAACCTTTTGATTTTTTTGCAGCCTTGAATTGTCCAAGAAAGTTAAATATTACCCTAGTTTACTGTATATAAAATATAAGTAAAATTTAAATGTTTATTGATAATAATGAATAATTTCTTTTAAAGAAATTCTTTGATATGTAATTTTATAATGTATAAAAGAAAAATCATATTTGCCTATTATTGAGATAGAAATACTTGTTTATTTTTATGTAGAGAAATCATGGATTATTATTTGAAAATGCAGTATACAAACTTGCTTCAATAATTTTTAGAGATGCTTGATATTTGATTTTATAATCATCAATACTGAGAACTCTGCATCTCATAATGGTGTAATACAAAAAAGTGGAGTATATTTATTGTTATTTTAGAAATTGTCATTCTGTCCTAATATTAAGCAAAAATTAATTTAGTAATTTTATATGAATCTCAAGTCAGCACTTCAAACATCAACTTTTAAAATGAGAAACACTAAAATAATATGATCCAAAGACACACCAATTTCATACCCACATGGTAGAAAGTGGTCACAGGAAAACTGCAATATTTCCTTGAAGGCATATAATTTGTGTGTGCCATGAAAATATTCTTTAACAAAGAAGCCATGACTTATGACCTTATTGACTATCATTTTTTAGATATAACCCTGACCAATAACCTATATCACCATACAACTTCAGTTATGAAAATATGAAGCCTTCAACCCTATGTCCCACATTTTTGGTGTAGGAAGGTACTCTGCAGATTTTTAAAAGGGAATCCTGGGTATCAACCCAGCAACAAACCCTAAAACTACAATATATACTGCTGGAACAATGATGGTGCAGAATTTATGAAAGTGGCCAAGCAATGTTTGGTTTAACTTGAGTCCTGCATCCACAAAAGTAAGTCCATGTCCTATATTGCTAGTATTGAGCAAGAATCAGAGACCAAATAGCCCAAAGACTTAGTGTAGAATTAAACATGACTGGAAAAAAATAATGAAATGATTATGAATGATATTTTATTATACTTACAGATAAGTGCTATGTCAACTTATAATCAGGGAGATTTCCCCTAGCAGCAGATGGGAGTGGTGTATAGACCCACAGCCAAATATTATGCAGAGAGAGAGTCTAAATTAGAGGTTTCCATCGGGCCCCTACCTTCAGAGACCCAGAAACCCTATAGAAGAAAGGGATGAAAAATTGTAGGAGTAAGAGGGGATGGAGGTCGCCCAAAGAACATTAATCTTTGAAATTGAATAAGTAGGGCTCACATAGGCTCACAGAGACTGAAATGGCAAACACGAGACCTGCATAAACTGGAACCAGTTCCTCTGCATATATGTAATAACTGTTAACTGTGTGTTTATGTGAGAATTCTAACTATTGTGTAACGTATACCTCTGAATCTGTTGTATGCTCTTGAGGCTCTTTTGCTCCTATTAGGATACCTTATACAACCTCAAAATGAGGGATATTTCTTTTGTTTTCATATCCTGTTTGTCATCTTTGGTTGTTGTCTCTTGGAAGCTTGCACTTTTCTGAGGGGAAATGGAAAGGGAAATGAACCTGGGGAATGGGGAGATAATGGGAAGTTGGGAGAGGTGGATTGAGGGGATTCTGTGGTCAGGATGCCCTGAATGAGAGAAAAATCCATTTTCAAGGAGAAAGCATAAAAAGTAGCCAGCTGTAAGATTGAAAATGAAAATAATTCCTCTCTAATAGAAACTAATAAGCCAGGTTGTTTCCAGGTTCTGGCTATTACAAACAATGCTGCTATGAACATAGTAGAGCATATACTTTTGTTGTATGATAGGGCCTCTCTTGGGTATATTCCCAAGAGTGGTATTGCTGGGTCCAGGGGTAGGTTGATCCCGAATTTCCTGAGAAACCTCCACACTGCTTTCCAAAGTGGTTGCACAAGTTTGCATTCCCACCAGCAATGGATGAGTGTACCCCTTTATCCACAACCTCTCCAGCAAAGGCTATCATTGGTGTTTTTGATTTTAGCCATTCTGACAGGTGTAAGATGATATCTTAAAGTTGTCTTGATTTGCATTTCCCTGATCGCTAAGGAGGTTGAGCATGACCTTAGGTGTCTTTTGGCCATTTGAACTTCTTCTGTTGAGAGATCTCTGTTCAGCTCAGTGCCCCATTTTATAATTGGGTTGATTAACCTTTTACGATCTAGTTTCTTGAGTTCTTTATATATTTTGGAGATCAGACCTTTGTCAGCTGCGGGGTCTCGCTGAACATAGTGGACAATGAGGACTACTGAGTCCTCAAGAACAATGGCAATGGGTTTTTGATCCTACTGCACCTATTGGCTTTGTGGGAACCTAGGTAGTTTGGTGATCACCTTACTAGACCTAGATGGAGGTGGGTGGTCCTTGGACTTCCCACAGGACAGGGAACCCTGACTGCTCTTTGGGCTTACAAGGGAGGGGGACTTGATTGGGGGAGGGGGAGGGAAAGGGGAGGCGGAGGTGGGGAACAGACAGAAATCTTTAATAAAAAAAAATAAAATAAAAAAAGAAACTAATAAGCCAGCTCATATTTGCCTCCAAATTTCTACACACTGCCAAATATATAATATAGATATAAATTGTACTATTTAAACAATATAATATCATAAGGAAAAATCATATATGTATTGTCGAGGCCCAAAAATGTGAGCCTAATCACCTCCTATAGAGGCTCAATTCTTCTTTTGTAATATGAGGTTATCTGGGGAGTGGCTGCCTTCAGGATTCTTGGTCTAGGGTGGCTTTACTGCCTAAACCACAGAATGCTAATGATTTGATGCCTTAAAGTGTTAAAGCAATTTACTGGTCGAGTCATCCTCCGTATCATGTTTAAAAAGTCTTTTGTTGCCTTCTCCCCGCTTTTGTATTAGGGTATAAAGGCATATGGAAAATTAAACATGGGATGATTTCAGTATTCACTGGAATACCCTCCTGGTACTGTTCTATGGTTTCTGTTGTATTATTTTCACACACATCTTTGTATTCTTTACTAATATTTCTTAATCACAATGCCCCTACCCTGGCAAAAAGTATTTTAGTCAAGGCCGGTCCCCAGTAATGTATAGGAATTTTTAAGACACTGAAGCATGGATTTAGATTTACTTGTTGAGCAAAGTTTTGCCTTATTATAAAACTTTCCACTTTTTATTTTGTGTTATATCTGAACTCTTTCTCTGATGTTCAGCAGTACTTGAAACTGTATATAGAGTTTTTGATGTAATCTCTCTGTCTATGAGAACTCTCCAGACTTAAACACCTGGGAAAGTTTGTACTCAAAAAGGATAAAAGGCATACAATCTATATGAAGAATGATACTTAGGAATTTACAAATTCATGGAAAGATAAAATAGGGGCATGTAAAGGACTTGGAGACTCCGCTGCTTATGGAGAAAAGCAACTGTGAACCACAAACAATCTACTAATCACATAAGCATAGTTCTCACAGTGAAGTAAAATCATAAATATGTCAGTTTATGATACATAATAGAACATATTCACTTTAAAAACTAAGTATAACTTATACCAATAACTTAAAAAGGGAAATATTCATAATGATTGCTATCAAAAATAGCACAAGTATGTGTCTATCTTAGTTAGGGTTTCTGTTGCCATGTAGAGAAACCATAACCACAGCAACTCTTGTAAAGAAAATCCTTTAATGGAGGTGGCTTGCTTATGTTTTCAGAAGTTTATTCCAGTATTGACATGGCAGGAAACAAGGCAGCATGCAGACAGACATCGTGCTAGAGAAAGAGCTGAGAGTTCTTACATTTTGACTCACAGGCAGAAAGTAGAGATCTAAAACACTAGGATTTGTTTGAGCAAATATGAGGCCTCAAAGTCCACCTCCAGAGTATCACTTCCTTCAACAAAACCACACCTACTCTAACAAGGTCATACCTCCTAATAATACCACTCAATTTGGGGGTCATTTTCTTTTAAACCACCAGTGTCTGAGGCTGAGTTGGAACTTAGATTATAACCCTGGCAGGCATGAAGCTTAATATGATTCTCCTGTATCTGGCTTTCCAGGGCAAAAGTTAAAAACCACATACTCTTGTCATGTTTTTGACTTTTTGATAACTGTTCTTCTTATAGTGAGATGAGATTTCAGCATAGCTCTGATTTGGATTCCTTCAATGGTAAGAGATGGGGAGTGTAAGGATCTTTTTGAGATTATAATATAAATATGTAATTTCTCCTTTCCATTTTTTCCTTCTAAACACCCTTCCATATAGTTCTCCCTGTTCTCTTTCAAATTCATGGCTTCTTTTTCTTTGTTATTACATCTACCTCTAACCTGGTTAGTTTGTATAATGGTACTTGTGGGTATATATTTTCAGGGCTGACCATTTGTTAGCATTCGGTGTGTATTTCCCTGATGAAGACTATTTCTTCCCTAAGTTGTGCTCCTCACCCCCCACCCCCCACCACCAGAGGTGGGTAGCAAGTCCCTATTGCTGAAGATACCACATGCTTCAGAAATAGGCCCAGAGGCTGCTGAGCTGAAACTGGTTTGAATGTGCTCTCCCTGAGGACTGTGTGTCCTGGTACCCAAATGGATCCATGCAAAATTCCAACACAGAGAGGCAAAAAGTAGTCCTACTAATCTGTGATGCTTATGAATCAAAGTAATGACCAGCATGGTATGATAACCCTAAAGCTGCAGTAGTGGTATACTTTGGCAATATGTTTTCTACATTGCTAATATAAACTAGATTAACTTGTAATTTGTTTCTCAGAAAGTGTGCTATTGGTACTTTGACATTTGACAATTTTCTATAATATTATTTTTATTAAATCTATTTAATAATAATAATATTGGTAGAATATTTTCTATCTGTAGAATCATGTCATCTAAAATGGTATCTCCTTTCTTTCTCATTTGTGTGTGGTTTATTCTTTCCTCTTCCATTACTGATCTGTCTAAAACTTCCACTAATAGGTAGGAAAAGAATGGGAGAATTAGACACTTTTTTCATTCATGATTATATGTGAAATGCTTTCCGTTTTTCCAAATTTCATGATTTTTAATAGTGGTTTGTCATATGAAGCCTGAATTACCTTGCAGTATGATCTCTCAGCACAGAGTTTTCAGAGATTTTATCATCAATATTACTGACTGTGTTTTTGAATCTTGAGACAGTTACATGACTTTTGTCTTTTATTCTGTTGGTGTGATACATTCTGCTTATTGATTTGCATATGTTCAATCATCTTGACATTCTTGGTAAACCCCACTTGATTGGGTTCAATAATCTTCTCATTGTGTTTCTGTATTTCGGTAATATTTTGATAGCACTTCGTCTGTAATCATAGTTATTGATGTATAATCTGCTTTGTTTCCTATATGAGAGTAAAGCTGACCCTATCTAATGTAATCACAAAATTGCCTTCCTTGTCAACTTCAGCAATCTTTTGAGGAAAATAGAGGGCATTTCTTTAATAGTTTGGTGAAATTTAGCAGTGAAGCAGCTCTACCCCAGGCATTTGTGTGTCAACAAGACTTTTTTATGGCTGATGACCTATCATCATTCACTGTTGCTGTGATCATGTCTTTTGGATTCATCCCTCAATTTGGGAAGGCTGTGTATATCTGCAATACTCGACTTTCTAATTTTCTGAGCATATAGTCCTCCGCAGTACCCTCTAATTGGGCTTTGTGTTTCTGTGGTGTTACTAATGGGTTTCCTTTATATTTTCAGATCTTGTTTACTTTGTTTATTTTACTAAAAGGAAAGAAATTTGTTTTATTGTAAGTATGAAAGTTAAATTTTTATTTAGCAAAGAAGTTCCATACCAGCACCACAGATCACTGTAGCCTGACTTTCTAAACCACTGATTTACAATTCATTAAAGAAACAAGGGATCAAAAGGTACACCTGATACGATCTTTGATACACACTCATAATAAGCCTATTTAGAGCAGCTGGGACTCTCAGTAAAAGCTTTAACAATGATTCCTAGATTCAAGTTAACTTTCAGTAGTTATATTTGACCAAGTGCATATTTGTTTAATGAGAACAAATTCACTTTAAAGTCATCACTCTCCCACCCCCTGTCTGACCAATAAGCCATAATACTCTACTGTGACTCAGTTATTGAACTCTACCTATAGCAAAGTGAGGTGTTCCTTTACATTTCTCAAACTCTTTTTCTTTTATTGAAAGAAAAAAAGAAAAAGAAATTCCTGCCTCCTCCCAGCCTCCCATTTCCCTCCCCCTCCTCCCACTCTTCTCCTCCTCCGCCCACTCTTCTCCCCCTCCCTCTCCAGTCCAAAGAGCAGTCAGGGTTCCCTGCCCTGTGGGAAGTCCAAGGTCCTCCCCCCTCCATCCAGGTCTAGGAAGGTGAACAACCATACTGGCTAGGCTCCCACAAAGCCAGAACATGAAGTAGGATCAAAACCCAGTGCCATTGTCTTTGGCTTCTCATCAACACTCATTGTCCGTCATGTTCAAAGAGTCTGGTTTTATCCCATGCTTTTTCAGTCACAGTCCAGCTGGCCTTGGTGAGCTCCCAATAGATCAGCCCCACTGTCTCAGTGGGTGGGTGCACCCCTCGTGGTCCTGACTTCCTTGCTCATGTTCTCCCTCGTTCTCCTCCTCATTGGGACCTTGGGAGCTCAATCCGATGCTCCAGTGTGGGTCTCTGACTCTATCTCCATCCATCGCCAGATGAAGGTTTTATGGTGATATGCAAGATATTCATCAGTATGGCTATAGGATAGGGTCATTTCAGGTTCCCTATCCTCAGCTGCTCAAGGAGCTAACTGGGGACATCGCCCTGGGCACCTGGGAGCCCCGCTAGGTTCAAGTCTCTTGCCAACCCTAAGATGGCTCCCTTAATTAAGTTATGTGATTCCCTGCTCCTCTATCCAACCTTCCTTTCTCCCAATAATCCCGTTTCCCCAAGTTCCCCCCCATTCTCCCCTTCTTACTTTTCTCTCCCCATCTCCCCTTACCCCTGTCCCATCCCAACCCCAAGTTCCCAATTTTTTGCCCGGCAATCTTGTCTACTTCCCATACCCAGGATAACAACTATATGTTTTTTGGGGGGTTCATCTTCTTATTTATCTTCTTTAGGATCACAGATTATAGACTCAATGACCATTATTTGTGGCTAGAAACGAATTATGAGTGAGTACATCCTATGTTCCTCTTTTTGGGTCTAGGATACCTCACTCAGGATAGTGTTTTCTATTTCCATCCATTTGCATGCAAAATTTGAGAAGTCATTGTTTTTTACCGCTGAGTAGTACCCTAATGTGTATATATTCCACATTTTCTTCATCCATTCTCCTATTGAAGGACATCTACAACAGATGGGCACAGCAGATCACTTCCTATGTATAACCCCAGCAGCACAGACACTAAGGGCAACATTGAATAAATGGGACCTCCTGAAACTGAGAAGCTTCTGTAAAGCAAAGGACACTGTCACTAAGACAAAAAGGCAACCTACTGACTGGGAGAAGATCGTCACCAACCCTGCAACAGACAAAGGTCTGATCTCCAAAATATATAAAGAACTCAAGACACTAGACTTTAAAATGCTAATTAACCCAATTAAAAACTGGGGCACGGAACTGAACAGAGAATTCTCAACAGAAGAAGTTCAAATGGCCAAAAGACACTTAAGATCATGCTCTACCTCCTTAGCATGCAGGGAAATGCAAATCAAAACAACTTTGAGATATCATCTTACACCTGTCAGAATGGCTAAAATCAAAAACACCAATGATAGCCTTTGCTGGAGAGGTTGTGGATAAAGGGGTACCCTCATCCATTGCTTGTGGGAATGCAAACTTGTGCAACCACTTTGGAAATCAGTGTGGCGGCTTCTCAGGAAATTCGGGATCAACCTACCCCTGGACCCAGCAATACCACTCTTGGGAATATACCCAAGAGATACCCTATCATACGACAAAAGCATTTGTTCAACTATGTTGAACATATTTGTTATAGCCAGAACCTGGAAACAACTTGAATGTCTTTCTCAAACTCTTAATCTTAGATGTTCAAAGAAAAATTGAATAATACTCACTAAAATCACATTTATATATCAAGCTTGTATAGTAATGATTAGATTTACAGATGATTTCATTAGATGTTTCCTTGTGTGGTTTAGAACTAACCAGGCCAGTGTTAGGAATGAGAAAATTAAGAAACAGACTCACAATTTAGATAATTTCAAATTACAAGAGGAAGAACGGTAGAACACCTAGTAAAACAGAGGTTGTAGACAATAACAAAAAATATTATTTTCTTGATATAGTAGGGCAGTCGCACAGATGAAATTCTTTCAGGGAGGCCATGGGAACAGGACCTTCATGAGCTCAAGTTAACTTGTAAAGAAAAGCTCCATCCCTGGCAAAGGAACTATTGGCAGTTGAGAGCTGCTGGGAGAGATAGTTAATTTTCTTTAAAAGCACAGGCCTTTCTAGATTGGTCATTCTCTAGGGACAGTCTACCAAGCCCACAGTTTTTGGGTTGCACAAACTGTGCTTGATGGGTATTGAAATAAAAACAACAACAAAACAGAAAAAGAGACACAAAGTTGGGTATTTAGAGAGGAGGGTGGATTTGGTTAGAGCTGAATAATATAAAAATATATTACATATAATTTTCAAGTAATTATTAAAAACGAGGAAAAAATAGTTCATGATATCTCTACCTTAATGTTAATAAAAATAGATTTTCTGCAAAAATGACTTATGCACACAAAGAGATTTGCAAACATTCACACCCCCACCCCAAAGTTGAGGATTTTTCATATTGCTAACTAGCCAAACGTAGGTCAACTATGGCCATTATTAGGCTTATTTAAGTGTGCAGTACTGAGATTTCACGTCACAGTTTATTTACGTGTTTCTTAAACATGACAGTTTTATGCTTCTCACTGGCAAGGTTAATTCTTCATCTTTAGCAACACAGGGAATGAATAAATGTGGTGGACATATTTAATAAATTCTATGAATAGCCTCACATTGGCCATTCTTTTGTACTCAGACAAGAAAATTAATACGTTCAATGCCCTCTACATCAAAAAGTCATCCTTCATGACCTTGCACAGTGTATGGTTGAACGTTAAAAATGCTTCTTGAGGTCCACATGCACATATGTAGACAGGTGGAGATAAGAGATTGAGAGCATGCTTCCTTGATCACACTCTGCCTTATTCTTTTTTTTTTTTTTTTTGGTTTCACTAAAGACAGATAAAGGAAACCCCAAAAATGGGTCCTCACATTGGGCTTTCTGATTTTTTGCTTGTTTATTTATTTTTTGTTTTGTTTTGTGCATGCAGATATTTTTATCTTTGTTATAAACTTTTAAAACTCAGAATAGAATTCATCATTGAAGGAGACTGAATTCTATCCTCTGTGGAAGAAGAAACAAACACAGTGTGCAATGTGTCTGCCGCAGAATGCTGGGATTCCTCACAGTGGTTCTGTAGTTAAAGACTATCTGTGCAATGTAAACCAGCTCCTCAAAAAACTAGGTACTCACTCACAATTGTTTTCTCGTCATAAACAAAGGTCAGGGAGTCTAAAACTGGTGATCCTAAAAAAGCTACATAAGAAGGTGAACCCAAAGAAAAACATATAGTTATCCTCCTGGCTATGGGAAGTAGACAAAATTGCCAGGCAAAAAATTGGGTTCTTGGGGGTGGGGTGGGATGGGGGTAAGGGGAGATGGGGAGAGAAAAGTGAGAAGGGGAGGATGGGGGGAACTTGGGGAAACAGGATGATTGGGGTAAAGGAAGGTTGGATAGGGGAGCACGGAAGCACAAATCTTAGTTAAGGGAGCCACCTTAGGGTTGGCAAGAGACTTGAACCTAGAGTGGCTCCCAGGAGCCCAAGGTGATATCCCCAGTTAGTTCCTGGGGCAGCTGAGGATAGAGAACCTGAAATGACCCTATCCTATAGCAATATTGACGAATATCTTGCATATCACCATAGAACCTTCATCTGGTGATGGATGGAGATAGAGACAGAGACCCACACTGGAGCACCGGACTGAGTTCCCAAGGTCCCAATGAGGAGCAGAATGAGGGAGATCATGAGCAAGGAAGTCAGGACCACGAGGGGTGCACCCACACACTGAGACAGTGGGACTGATCTATTGGGAGCTCACCAAGGCCAGCTGGACTGTGACTGAAAAAGCAGGGGATAAAACCGGACTCTCTGATCATGGCGGACAATGAGGGATGCTGAGAAGCCAAGGACAATGGCACTGGGTTTTGTTCCTACTTCATGTTCTGGCTTTGTGGGAGCCTAGCCAGTTTGGATGTTCACCTTCCTAGACCTGGATGGAGGGGGGAGGACCTTGGACTTTCCACAGGGCAGGGAACCCTGACTGCTCTTTGGACTGGAGAGCGAGTGGGAGAGGAGTGGGGGGAGGGGGAGAAGGGTGAGAGGAGGGGGAGGGAAATGGGAGGCTGGGAGGAGGCGAAAACTTTTTTTTCTTTTTCTCAATAAAAAATTAAAAAAAAAAAACTAGGTATTCTTTGAAATTTATGAGCAATGTCGATTTTCTGTGCAAAACTAAAGAAGACATTTTATGGCTTTCATGTCCAGACCTAATACTTCAGAGGGAAATGTCACCAGTCTAGATCCATTGTTCATATTAAAAATCAAGCATATTTACATAGACAAGATCATTTTGTCTTTTTCTTCCATTCTGTCATCTTCATAGTTCTTTTTTATTCTTCTCTCATACAACATGTCCCAACTATGCCTTCCCTCCTTCCACTCCTCCCTGTTTCTCCTAACCTCCCCATTCCAACATCCAAACATGCTTCTGCAGCAAATCAATAAACATTTTATTAAGACTCTGCTCATAGAACTGTTAAACTGCCCTTAATTTTCCTCCTGCTGCACAGAAACATTAACTAAGTTCATTGTGCAATGTTTTCTCATATTGACTTTGCCTCTCTTTTGCCTTAACTCCAGCTATAGTATTGCCATCAAAGTTAGATTGTCTTACATTTTTAGCCTTATATCACAGATATCCTAAAAAAATATGTGTTTTTTTTTTAGAGTGACAAAGAGAAATGAATGAAGCACTGGAAATAAGCCAGATATAGCCAAGTCTTTCAGTTCATTAGCCTGAAGCATAGAGTCTTGAACCAGAGAGTTGATTATATATGATCTTGTCCATTATTCACATTTGTGTCTGTTCCCCTTCATTGAACATTCTCTGCATTTCACGTGCATCATTCAGACTTTGTGTATCAGCTTTGTCTTATTCTTGCTTGCCATAGAAAAACACAAGCATTTCCCCAGGTCAAAAGCCCTTTACACAATTTAATAAATGCAAATGAAATGTAATGTTAAGCAATGAAACCATTCACAAAACTATTAAATTCATAATATATGAACTAATTATTTCACATTGTACTTGACATTGGACATATTTGTTGTAACTGTATGAGTTACAGTTTACATTTTTAGACATTTCTAAATCATACACACTGAAACTTATAAAATGCCTAAAAATCAGCTCTTTCAACTTGTCATTTACTGGAAGCAACTTGTCTTAAAAAATAGAACAAAATGATATTATAATTGATTTGTGTGTTCTAATATTCTCAGATTTTAAAACTTATATTGAGAATGAGAAACAATATTTGAGACACATGATAAATAACTTTTATTTTTAATGCAGTGAAGGAAATGCTTAATCTGCTTGAATTCACAGGCTGTGAAATTACAGCACCCAATTTTTGGTTTCTCTCTTTTCTGTCCTGATGCTCATCACTCAGCAGTGCATCGTGGCTGAATAAAACAAGTGGAATTTGGGTGACCTATTCAAGATATCATTTAATTTAGTGACAATAGTGTTCTGTTTCTTTCATTAAAAAAATTAAGCACCCCACACATTCTCAATAGAGGAAACAAAGAAAGAGGATTGCTTTATTAAGTAATAAGTGGGAATAAATGGGTTAATCACAACAATGCTATGTTTTAATTTACTTTACAAGTATCTTTTTAAATATTTATTTATTATGTATACAATATTCTGTCAGTGTGTATGCCTGCAGGCCAAAAGAGGGCACCAGATCTCATTACAGATGGTTGTGAGCCACCATGTGGTTGCTGGGAATTGAACTCAGGATCTTTGGAAGAGCAGGCAATGTTCTTAACCGCTGAGCCATCTCTCCAGCCTTTACAAGTATCTTTAGAGGACATTTATGCTATGAGACCATTGAGAAAAAAATTCTCAAATATTATGATATAACTAACTCCTATGCTGTATTATATATTTTTCATTTTTAACATTTTCCTAAGCATTATTTCATTGAATACATGAAATAACCAGTTAAAATGGATTTCTCTAGCAATGGCATGATTAGAATTATATTCAAAGTGGAAATGCTTTGGACATAAATTTTCAGTATCTATTACTGTCTCTAATAGTTTGAGTCTCTAATTCAAGTGCTGCAGATATTTATTGAGAGGGTCATGGGATTGGGAATGGGAGCTTGAGGGATCAAGTAAAGGGTGGGATAGAAGGTAACAGTAAAGAAGAGATGTTTTGATGATAAGCCATTTCAGGGCCGAGTAGAAACCTGGAGCTAGAGAAACCTCCAGGTATCTACAAAAATGTTCGCTGCCAAGACCCTGGAGAAATACTGGATAGGTAGTCTGAACTGGCTGTCTCCTATAAACAGAAAAGTTACTACCTTAATTGTCATCAGACAGCCTTCATCCAGGAACTGATGGAAACAGATGCACACAGATCCACAGCCAAGCACTGGGCCGAGCTCTGGAAATCCTGTTGAAAAGAGAGAGGAAGTCTTATTGGAGCCCTGTGGATGAGCAAGGTCATCACAAGGGAACCCACTGAGACAACTAATCTTTGATCATAAGAGTTCAAAGACTCGGAACAGCTAGGGAACCTGCGTGGGATGAAGCTAGGCCCTCTAAATATGTGAGTCAAATGTACAGCTTGGTTTGCTTGTGGTACTCCTAACAGTGGAAGCAGGGCTGGTCCTGACACTTTGGCAGGCTTCTGGGAACTTTTTTTCATACTGGATTGCCTTATCAAACCTTAATATGCATGTGGGATATTAATCCTACCTCAAGTTGATATGTCATTTTTTGTTGACACCCATGGAAGGACTGCCGTTAACAGAAGCAGAGAAAGAGTGGATATGTGTTGGGAGGGGGAAGGAGGGCACAGAGGGGAGATAAGGGAGAGAAGGGGAAGAAAGGGGGGAGGGGAAACTACATTTGAGATATAAAATAAATGAATACATTTAATTTTAAAAAGAAATATATAATGCTAAAAAGAAAGAATTTTTTTAAAAACAGAAAATTTTGATGATATTTCATCCTTGGTAAGATGCTTAATTCATTTCTTATTACGTTGTTACATTGTCAAAAATTTGTATTGCTATGAACACTTATGCTTAGCTTTTAGTAAAGATGAGTCTTCACTTTTTCTTGTTATGTAACTGGCAGTATAGTTACTGGTTTATATAGAACTAGTGAAACTGAGAGATACCCAGAGAAAGTGTTTCTCAGCATATTTACATTACTGTACATTTGCAAAATGGTTTCTGGGGGCTGTAGTTTCACAGCAGGCTTATCAGTACTTTCCAGTGCATGGGGAGTATTATCTCGGTACAGTTTTGATTTGCATTTCCCTACTGCTGAATTCTGTTGAACATTTATTTATATACATATTGAATTGTTGCATAACTTTCGAGAAAACTGTTCAAGCTCTGCAAAATTTTGAACTGTTATCATTTTATTGTTGAAATGTAAATTTTTCTGATCACTGTGTCTTTATCAAATACATTTGTTTCAGTATTTCCATTTTAATGATGACACTTTTGGCTAAATTTTAGAATATGAAATCTCTGCTTCCTTAGTTTTTCCTTTGGGGTTGGAAGTTTCAGTGCTGTGTTTGAAACATTGGGCAATTAAAATGATGAAGATTTAAAACTGTTTTTCACAATAGATTTCTAGAATTTGTTCTGGAATTATTTTGATTCTTTTTATTGTTTATTTGTTTTGGGGGTGTCGTGTGTGTGTTATTTTGTTTTGAAAAGTGCAGCATATAGTACCCAGGATCTCACACGTGCTAAGCCCTGTGTGAGAACTATATTCTCAGGTCTCATTGTTTTCTCTATGATGTTGGTGAGCTTTCTGACTATATTTATAAAACCTGTGTCGTATTCTGCAATCCCTGTGCCACTTGTTGCAAAGATAGTCTTTTCCCAATCACCTGGCTTCTATAGATAGCCTCAAACAATAATATAAGGGTTTTTTTCTCTTCTTTTTTAACTCTTAGAGTGAATCTGTTACTTTCTGCTTATTGGGTATGTTCCCCAACAAGCTGATAATCATAGATTTGGAATAAATATATAAATAATGAAAGGCAAGTCATATTATCATGGTATAAACCACATTTAATTGTAGTATTTAACAATCAAACCAGTTATGTTATTGTTTTAGGCAGTGGTCTTTCAAATCATACAGGAAAGTAGAAGCATAAAAAAGATTTTCATTCATTATTGTTCTATTGTCTCATATTTTTCCATGTACTTATGTTTAGCATTGTCTTTATGCTTTCATGTAGCTTTTAGGTAATTACTATGTTTTTTTCATATATATATATATCTGATCAGCCTCACTAATATTACTTCTTGTATGTTCTGGTTTTAGACTGCTTATTGGAAAATACTTTAATTTTAATTCTTTTCTAAAATATAACTTCATGAAACATAAAACTTATGATTGGAAACAATTTTCCCTTGGTTGTACTTCTAGCCCATTTCTTTCTCATGTCCACTGTGACACTCCAGAAAACAATAACTGTTTATGAACTTCATACGGTCCTACATTAATACATTTCTTCAACCACACATCTTCCTCCTCATAATTTTTTTCTACTTCAACTTACATTAAATTAAATAATGAGTCATTTTAATAAAGAAGACAAAAATTAATTTCTCTTAACAATGTATTCATAACTATGAAATAAGGACAGAGTAAAACCATGCATCTTTAAAAACCATGTCATATTTAATAAAGTTTTGCTAATATCATAAATGTTGAGGCTAACAATGGGAGTAACTACCAGTCATATACACACATTAAGTTCACTGTTCACCATCTTGCTGCTTTGTATATATTAAGTCAGAAAGCGTCAGTAAGGCTGTTTTAACCTCTCAACAACTCACCAAAAGAAGCATTGCTATAATACGTGCATTAAAAATAAAGATGTAGGGACACCTTGAGCTTACGTGATTTCTCAGGGTCACACACAAACTTCAAAATGATATTGATTCTCACAGTGAAAGTATATTAACTATAACACTGGGAAGACAAAGCCAAGGAGATCCAAACTGTGTTGTGGAATAATCTTTTTGTACACTGTGAGGTTGTGTTTTTTATAAAGAGGTAAATGGCCAATAGCATGGCAATGAGATGTTAGGCAGGACTTCTGAAAAGAAAGGGAAAAAGAGGAGATGAATCTAGGTGTGGGAGAGATGCCAGAGGAAATGGAAAGGAAGCCAGACATGCAGGAAGAGAGGTAAAAACCATGAGCCACTAGGTAACAAGTAGATTAATAGCACTTGGTTAATTTATGTTATTAGAGCTTGCTAGAAATAATCCTAAACTAATGCCGAGCTTCTATAATTAGTATAATCTCTGTGCATGATTTGGGGACTGGCAGTACAAGAAAGCCTGCAACAAAACAAAACAAAACAAACAAACAACAATAACAACAACAAAAACTGCCCACATTACTTAGATCTCCATCTTTCTGTGCTTTGATTTTAGGGAAAAGAATTCTGCACCTTTGCTTAGACTTTGAGATCAGTTCCATTTATATGCTCTGTCAGAACAGCTAGGCACTGTCCTTCATGCTTTCCTTCTTACCTGGTATCTTAAAGCAAATGTACTAAGTGGGACAACTCAGTGACTGTGCTCTACCATAAATTTTAAAGAACTTCAAGCTGCCAGTGTTCACTTGGCCATCATTTGAGGACTATACCCTTACAGTGCTATTTGAAACACCATGAATTTTGCTTCCTCTTGTATATAGTTTGAAAATAGCATAAAATTTCTTCTTATGTATTCTTATTATTCTAGTCCCATATGGCATCCCAGTTCTTTCTCTAGACATAGTCATTAATATCTATTTTGGGCAAACATCCACATAGTTCTTCAATTGGCTGAGAAATGGAAGAGTGCAACAATGCCTCAGGCCAGTACTAGAATTAATTTGATAAGACAGTGAAGGCCAATTATCAGGACAGGCACGTGTAACATTTTCTTCCCCAGTGAGGAAACTCTTGGAAACAAGCTCTAAGATAAATGGTCCTGAGGAAGTCATTGCCCATCAAAGTATACTATGGGTGTCAAAACCATTTGATGTCTTTATTGCTTAGTTATTACATAGAATTAAATATATAAATTGCTTTATTAACACTTGGTTTCTATGTGAAGGCAACCTTTGAAGTAGAATCGATTTTTAACTATATTTATATATTATAAACCAGATTAGTTTTCCCTAGAACATGAGCCCACACCTGCATCTGTGTGTTTATATTTACTTTCTTCTCTTATGCTATTATTAATAAAAATTAGATTGTCATGGCAAACAATTTCATTCTTCCTCATCTTGCATCTCAACAAATACGAATTGGTGTGCTAATAGATTGAAGATATTTCACTAATTAATATGTTAAAAAATATCACATCATTGGTGTCAGGTGTATAGATAATAAGATAAAGTGAAAAGAATATTATTTAAATATATGATTTGTGGTTTTGTAAAATATCTTCACATTAAAAATAATAAAAAGTTAGTTGTATTGGTGAGTAATAACATTTTTGTTAAAGTAGCCTTAGATGTTGAAAGCAGAGCAAAGATTAGAATTTCAGTACATTTTAGGACATAATTCAAGCCAAAAATGATATATTTGATGAGGATATTCTCATCAACTTATTTTATTTGAAAGCAGCAGATACCTATGACCATCTTCCAAGCATTATGAATAATTATGCTCCATTTTCAGCTGCCACAGCACACTCAACACTAGATTTGCTTTAGGGGAGTCTCATTATTTTTTCCCAGTAGTAAAGATACACAACAGAAATGTAAGGTGCTTATTATCTGAAATAACATCCCTTTCTATATTTAAATTATTAAAAAAATAACTAGTGCTTTTAAAACCAAAAATTCAGAAATAAAAGTCACAAGTAAGTTTCAAACATTCATTAGAAATTCTGTGGATTCATACAAAGCTATCAATGTTCTGGGCAAGTTAGATCAGGAAGAGTAAGAGTAGACATGCTTCATTCAGGATTGACACCCTTTACCTAGATTGGGAAGAAGAACGCAATGGTACCGAAAACATATAATAAATGTTACTGCCACATCTGGAAGTGACTCAGTACCAAGATTTCACAGGTATATCAGAGATTGCTCCACATCAGAGATTCTTTAGCTGAATTCCAAGATAGTATATGATTTCATTAATCCTTCTTGCGAGTACACCCATTTTCAAGCAATTAACAAGATTCCTTGTCAGGCTTCATTCTGGGAAACTTCATCTAAGATAATAAGAACAATGGCATCATTAACATTCTTTCATGATTTTACTTTATAAGAATCTCAGGCCTCTGAATGTAGCCTCTTCCAGTTTACCAAAGCTCAACTTCTCTGGGAGACCTTAAATTTCATGCGGTAAATTTTCATGTCTAGTTCTTGTGGTCATGGAAATTTGTAGCTCACATAGGAGGAATTCATTCCATTATGGTTGAAATTCTTTCCCCTCATAGCCATGTAGATATTAAAATCAGGAGAAAAAGAAGGAAGAAAAAGAACCATGTTAATTGTGTGGCAAACACTGTAGTAGACAGTTTGTTTATACAGTAGTTTCATTATTTTCTGAATAGTTTTCTGTTACCTGAGAATTAGAGAAATCTATAATCCAGAAATGCTAGATTCTTAATTCAGAATTAGGACTGAGGACAAATATCCAATGTAGAAGGGATATGGCTATAAATTTTCTATAGTGATCAGAAAATTCAAGTATGGAAAAGTTCCATGATCTGACTATTAAGATAGATTTTCAGTTAGCATAAATCTTCCATGAAAAATTTGGACTAGTGTGATACTGTATTCTCTGCTTCGTACTTTATGTCTACAAGCTGATTTTAATTGAAAACCAATCCATGAGGAAATAGGGTAGAACTTCTAGGATATTAGACAAAAAAATGAGGCTTGGTAGGTAAAAAAAAACACCAGAATATAAAAAGATATTAATACACAAGTATCAATATTCAATGTAAATAAAAATGCCTTCAATTCTTTATTCTGAAGACACAGTAGTGGATTGAATTAAACCACAGAATGCACCACTGCTCTTTTAAAGAAGTTCATAATTTCTGACAGAGCAGGCTTCAAGTGAAAGTTGTATAGAAGAGACTGAAGGTCACTTCATATTTATTAGGGAAGCAATTTATCAAGAGTGTAAAACATTTTGCTAAATAAACATGCCTAGAATCATCAGCACATTTCATGGAAATAAGAGCAAAGCACAAAGTAAGAACAACAAAATAGTAGGTGATTTAAATATGTTTCATTTACCAAGTTATGGGGAAAAAACAAAAAAATCAGTGAAGAAACATGAGAGTTAAAAGAAAACAAATTTAAACAGATTAGCTGACAGCTACAGAACATTCCACGCATACAAATTTTTGTCACCAGACCCTAGGATTTTCCCTAAAACAGGCCATATTTTAATGCACAAAGCAAGCCTTAATACAAACAATTAAAATAATTTACTTTATTTTACATAACCATTTGTGGGCGGAGGTTTCTGTCCTGCCTAGTCCTGCAGTAAACACACAAAAACTATACTATTTGCAATACTGTTTGGCCAATATCTTAAGCGTATTGCTAGCTAGCTCTTATATCCTAAACTAACTCATCTCCACTAATCTGTGTATCACCATGAGGCTCGTGGCCTACCTGCAAGGTTCTAGTTGGCAGCTCCCATCTTTCCCCTCTGGCGGCTACACGGCAGCTCCCTGATGTTGCTTACTTTCTCCTCCTCTATCTGCTTGGAACTCCTGACTTGCTCTATTCTGCGAAGCCACTGGCTGAAACAGATTTATTCATTAACCAACAGAATCAAAACACAGACAGAAACACTTCCCACACCAACCATCATCTTAGAGTAACTATTGCTGTGATGAAAAGCTGTGACTAAAGCAACTTGGGGAGGAAAGTACTTATTCAGCATGTCCTTGCAGATCACAGTTCATCAGAGAGAGTCAGGACAGGAATTCAAGTAGGTCAGAAAGCTGGAAGCAGGGGCTCACGCAGGGGCTCATCAGCACCATAGATGGGTGCTGCCTCATGCCTTGCTTTTTATGGCTTGCTCATTCTGTTTTTGTTTTCTTTTTATTTATTCATTTTTTAAAGAAAACAAACAATTTTTTTTCATTATACATGCCAATCCAAATTCCCAATCCCTCTCCTTTTCCCATTCCCTTCACCTACCCTCCCACCTCACCCCAATCCAATCCTCAGACAGAGTAAGGCACATTACTTTGGGGAAGTTCTAAGGTCCTCTCTACTATATCTAGGCTGAGCCAGGTATCCATCCAATGAAAATAGGTTCCCCAAAAGCCAGTATATGTAGTAGGATTATATCTTGGTGCCACTACCAGTGGCCACTCAGTCTACCCCAGTAATACAACTCACAATCAGAGGGACTAGGTTAGGCCTATGCTTGTTTTTTTCCCAGTCCAGCTGGAGTTTGTGAGCTCCCATTAACTCAGGCAAACTGTTTCAGTGGGTGAAACATAGTCTTGACCTCTTTGCTCATATTCTTATTTCTTCCACTCTTCAACTGGACTTTGGAAACTCAGTTCAGTGCTCCAATGTGGGTCTCTGCCTCTATTTCCATCAGTTGCTGGATGAAGGTTCTAGGGTGATAAATATCAGTCTGACTACAGGGGAAGTCAAGATCAAGCACCTTCTCCTCTATTGCTTAGGTTCTTAGCTGGGGTTATCTTTGTGGATTCCTGGGAATTTCTCTAGAACCAGGTTTCTTGCTATCCTTATAATGGCTCTCTTAGTCAAGACATCTCTTTCCTTGCTATTTTCTCTTTCCTCCTTCTCAACTATCCCATTCCCTCAAGTTCTCCTCAACATTCCCCTTTTCTACTACTCTTCCACTTCCACTTTCTCTTCTCCCCCACACCTCCATGCTCCCAGTTTTGTCATATGATCTTATCTCTTTTGACTTTCCAGGTGGATCTATATGTTTTTCTTAGGGTTCACCTTATTACTTAGCTTCTCTAGGAACTTCAACTACAGGCTCAATATTCTTTATTTATAGCTAGTATCCACTTATAAGTGAGTACATGCCATATTCATTTTTGGGTCTGGGTTACCTCACTCAGGATAATGTTTTCTAATTCCCTCCATTTGCTTACAAAATTCAAGATGTCATTGTTTTTTACCGCTGAGTAGTACTCTAATGTGTATATGTGCCATATTTTCTTTATCCATTCTTAGGTTGAGGGGCATCTAGGTTGTTTCCAGGTTCTGGCTATTACAAATAATGCTGCTATGAACAGTAGTTGTACAAAAGCCTTTGTAGTATTACTTAGCACCTTTTGTGTATATGCCTAAGAGTAGTATTGCTGAATCCTGAGATGGATTGATTGCCAATACTGATCTCCAAAGTGGTTGCATAAGTTTGCATTCCCACCAGCAATGGGTAAGCATTCCCCCTATTCCACATCCTTTCCAGCATAAGCTAACATTCGTGTTTTTTTTTTATCTTACCCATTCTGAAAGTTGTAAGATTACGGTATCTCAGCGTCATTTTGCTTTGCATTTCCCTAATGGTTAAGGATGTGGACATTTCCTTAAGTATATTTTGGCCATTTGAGATTCTTATGTTGAGAATTCTCTTTTTAATTCTATACCCCATTTTTCAGTCGCATTATTTAGAGTTTTGATCTCTAATTTTGAGTTTGTTATATATTTTGGAGATCAGTCCTTTGTCTGATGTAGGGTTGGTGAAAATCTTTTCTCATTCATTAGGCTGCTTTTTTGTCTTATTGACTGTGTTCTTTGCTTTTCAGAAGCTTCTCAGTTTCAGAAAGTCCCATTTTTTATTGTTGCTCTCAGTGTCTGTGCTACTGGTGTTATACTTAGAAAGTGGTCTCCTGTGCCCATGCATTGAAGACTACTTTTGATTTTCTCTTTAATCAGGTTCAATGTGATTGTATTTATATTGAGGTCTTTAATCCATTTGTACTTGAGTTTTATGCATGGCGATAGATATGGACCTATTTTTATTCTTCTACATGTTGACATCCAGTTATGCCAGCACCATTTGTTGAAGATACTTCCTTTTTCCCATCATATAATTTTAGTTTCTTTGTCAAAAATCAGGTGTTTATAGGTGTGTGGATTAATATCCAGGTCTTTGATTTGATTCCATTGGTCAACCTCCCTGTTTTTATTCCAGTACCAAGTTGTTTTTACTACTATAGCTTTATAATAGAGCTTGCTGTCAGGGATGGTGATGCCTCTGGAAGTTCCTTTATTGTACAGGATTGTTTTGGCTATCCTGAGTTTTTTTTGTTTTTCCATATGAAGTTGATTATTGTTCTTTCAAGGTTTGTGAAGAATTGTGTTGAGATTTTGATGGGGATTACATTGAATCTATAGATTGCTTTTGGTAGGATTGCCATTTTTACTATGTTGATCCTACATATCCAAGAACATGCGAGATCTTTTCATTTTATGGCTGGGTTCTCTCCCATGAGTCATTAATTAAGAAAATGCCTATAGGGCTGCTGTCTAATCTTGTAGAAACATTTTCTTAATTGAGGTTTGTTCTTGTCTGATGCCTTTAACTTTTATTATGTTTACATAAATCTAGCCAGCACAATCACAATAGAATAAAGCTTGAGTAAGAGTAAAATGTATAGAAAATGAATAAACATAAAGATAAGTTAATACACAGTTGAGTGATTAATGGGTAATGTTGTTTAGAGAGAATTTTTCTGTTTTTTAAAATTATTTTATTTAATTAATTTTCCTCATCCCAATAACGGGTTCTCCTCCCTTCTTCCTTTCCTCCAAGTACCCTCCTAGACCTCCCCTTTTTCTCACCCCCCAATCTACTCCTTCTCATTTTTCCTCAGAAAAGGGCAGACCTTCCATGTATACCAGATATACTTTGTATATCTAGTTTCAGTAAGATTAGATATTTCTTCTCATATTAAGGCTGAACAAGGCACCCAGCAGGAGCAAAGGGTCCCTAAAGCAGGTAACAGAGTCAGAAACAGTCTCTTCTCCCAATGTTATGAGACCAACAAGATGACTAAGCTATACAATAGTAACATTAATGCAGAGAGAGCCTATATCAGTCCCATGAGAACTCTCTGATTAGTGGTTCAGTCTTTGTGAGTGCTTATGAGTCCATGTTAGTCGATTCTGTGTGTGTGTGTGTGTTGTCATCCTTAGCCCCTTTGATTCCCACAATCCTTCCTTCCCCTCTTCTACAGGATTCTCCGAGGTCTGCTTAAGGTTTGGCTATGTATTCCTGCATCTTTTTTCATCTGTTCCTGGGATGAGGCCTACAGAGATTTTTTTCTTTTTGCAAATTGCTAGATTAAAAAATATGAAAATACAAGCAATTAGAACAGTGGTTCTCAACCTGTTCGTAACACTTCTTGGGGCAAACTGACCTTTCACAGTGCTTGCCTAAGACAATTTGCAAATCAGATATTTACAGGTGTGACTTAATGAAATTAAACATGATGGTTCAAACTACTGAAATAGATCTGTGAGGAGCAAAGGAAGTGAAGCACCAATAAAGTATCTCCAAGAAAAAGGAGCCCATGAATAGGTGTGCTTCTTGATCCCAAAGAAGAATGAGCGATAATGAAACTAAGCATAGCAAAGCTATAAAACTCATATTATGGATCTATTTGTTTGAAACCAAAAGCATTAAAAATAAAGCATACACACTCACGTGCACACACACACATGCACACTCACAGACATTATAGTTCAAACTCCTGAGGGGGGAAAACAATACATGAATTATAATTAAATTATTTGTAGCAGAGTACACATTTAAAATGATAAAACATTAGCATGTTGGCTTCATTCCAGGGATGCACAGATGGTTCAGCATATGAAAAAATCAGTAAATATGATATGAAACATAAATAGAATTAAAGACACAAATCAAGTGATTCTTTTAGAAATACAGGAAGGGCCTTCGACCAAGTGTAAATTCTTTATTATAAAGGTCATGAAAGAAACTAAAAGTCATAAGATTATTCCTCAACTTAATCAAAGGTATAAAAGACAAACTATAGGCAATATTACAATAAACAGGGATAAACAAAAAGAACTTCTTTTAAAATCAGAAATCTCACAAGAATGTCCACTCTGTTCACTCACTCAATATTGGTCTTGACATTTTAGTCAAATATTAAATCAAAAGAAAGAAATAGAAGTGTTACAAAAAGGAAAGGAAGAAAGAACCCACACTATTCGTGCTTGTTGAAAATGTGACCCTCTGCCTACAGATACCTAAAATAAAGACAGAAATGTCTTAAAATTTATAAACAATAATAAGAATTATTATAAATAAATAAGAAAATAAATAAGCAGATAAATTAGAAAAATTACAAAATCTACATATTTTATATTGCCATAATAAATAGGCTAAAAGTAAATGAAAGAAAGAATATTTAATTTTGTGAAATCAGCACACATTAAAAAGTAAAAACTAGGAATAAATGTGAACAAGATTTAAAGGTATGTACAATGATACCCTTAAAACATTGTCAAAAGTAACTGAAAATTAGAACATACAAAAATTTTTGCTTACTCAATTTTTGTGTGATATTGTAAAATGGTTGTAATAACCATATAAGTTAACAGATCCAATGCAATTTTTATCACAATGCCACTGACTCTCTTTTTTATTGATTTTATTTAGCTATACATTTTTCTCTGCCTTACTCCCCTTCAGCCCTTTCCCATGATCTCCATGCTCCCAATTTACTCATGAGATCCTGTCTTCTTCTACTTTCTATGAAGATTAGATCCATGTATGTCTCTCTTAGGGTCCTCATTGAGGTCCAGGTTCCTTGGGATTGTGATTTTTAGGCTAGTTTACTTTGCATTATGCCATTGACTTTCTTTACAGAATCTGACAGTAAAGCCCTGGCAATTATTGCAGTATTAGCTATTAACTTCTCTGCTGGCATTTATCTTGGAGAAGAGAAGGTGAGGACTCTAACAGTTTTAAACTCTCAGTAACTATATGGATGAGAGTAATGGGGTTCATTATACCTACTAGAGAGATCAGACAGAGGTAGATTTTATGTTAGTGTGAAGGAAAAGAGGAAACTCATATCACTTTGTGTGTTCAACTGTATGATATGGTGGTCCACAGGTTGTGATGCCAAAACAATATCAATGTCTTAAACCCAGAACCTATAGATATTTAATAATCACTTATTGCAAAGCAAACTTGGAAAATATTACATCTCTTCTCTCTTCAGTGGTGAAGACTTTCTTCATTTTTGTAGGTCAATGTAATCACAAATAATTACAAGTACAAAATCAAAGATCATAGTTTGCATGCCCTGGAGCCATAGAATTCAAGAACATCAAGAGACTGGAAAAAGTGAGTATACAAATTATTTTGTGGTACTTCATGAAGAATTCATTCCAGCAACACTTTGAGTTCAAGAGTCTTGACCTCTCCAGCTGGAAGGTAAAACACAACTCTTTCGTGAAGCAAAGAAATTTGTGGCAATTTGTTACAACTAAAATAAAAATTTGTTATCTATGCATGCCAATTATAGAGAGGATTATGCTATCATATTGAAAATTAGTTGTAATGTTCTAGGAAATATCTATTAGTCCTAAGATTATATTACTTAAAACCTAAATCAAATAAATAAAAGCCCTTAGACTATTATGGAACCTAGAAATCATAAGACATCATGGTGTAATCAAATATTTTACAAACCATGGCTGGTTTGGATTTTCCAGTTCTCCATGCCAACTGAAATATGTTTTTATTTTTCTTCTAAATCAACTCATTTACTTTCACCTTATCAATTTTACCTTCAGAGAAAACATCACAAAATTTTCAAAAAGTAAGATTATGATCACTTTTTGAACAGCTGGATATGTTTATAGAAACAAAATAAATGTATCAATAATGTAGTACATGTGGTATTGCATTCAATGTGCCTTTTATTCATTGTTTAAGACTCTGATCTGAAATCTTGATAAAATTAGGAAGAGTTAAGAAAATACCAGACCTTTTCCAATCCTGTGACTTTCTTATGATTTTGAATTAAAAGAAAAGAAATTGGCATAACAATTGTTCTGTTATGAAATTCAGCATATTGGGAAATAGCTGTGAGCTTCCTCTTCAGAGTCACAAGCGATCCACAAGCCATAATCTGATTACTTTATAGGTGAAAAGTTCTTAGGCAAAGTTTCTTTATCACTAGCACTCCTGAGATTCTGCACAATGATCTCAGTGCTCTATATCATGTTTTCCCACAACAATAAACAAATATGTTCACATCAGATCATTATAATCAAGATTATAAATATTCATTCACTAAATAATAGATATTGGATTATAATTTAAATCTTAAAAGTTGAAAGACAGTTTTGAGTTCTATATTAATAAATCCTATTTTTTTCCTCTATAAGAGATTAGAAAGCAAGGATCAAAACAATCTAATATTTAAAGAGACAGTGCAGACAGTCATAGATTAAAAGGAGTAAAGAAAAATAAGCCACATAAAATTAAAAATTCACAGAGAGTCTGGATTCTGTATATTATTCTGTTTTATTTTAATTTTTTGTCTGTAAAGGTGCTAAGTAACCAACATATGTCTTTTAAAGGTATCTTGGTTTCAAAATGAAGAACTAAAGATATGTTGCTTTGAAAAAGAGGTTCTTCTTTTGTTTCCACAGAGGATGAGAACATGTGGAATACTTCCAGACTAATACAATTTGATGGATCAAGACCCCCTGTAAGGTCACCTTGAACACCTCTCATAAAATTACTTTGCACAACTGCTGCCTGAGATGAACCTAGCACACAGGATACACCATAAAAGACCAGATTAACAGCACCCCCAATCAGAAGGAAATAGTCTAGAGAACTATACCCATATTCCCAAAATTATTTACAAATGTTTGTTTACATTTAAAGGGGATTATGCTATAGAGATTTTCATTGGTATGGATCTTGGTATATTGATAAAAATTTAAGATCAATTTTGTTCTATGTATCCTTCTGCTCTTGATTAAGCGATTGTGTTTGTGCAGTTCATTAAAATGTAATGTATAAAATTAAGAAATATAGGCTAATAGGTTTAGTTCATTATTGTCATGGTGATAACTATGGTGTCATGCAGGCAGACATCATGCTGGAGAAGCAGCTGAGAGTCCTACATTTTGATCTACAAGCAGCAGAAGGACACTATGTGTCACATGGAGCATAGCATGAACATAAGGTTACAAAGCCTGCCTCCGTAGTGACACAATTCCTTCAAGAAGGCCACACTTACTAAGAGTGTCACTCCCTATGGGACAAGCATTTAAACACATGAGTCCATGGAGAGCATCTTAGTCAATCACACATAGAATTTTTAGTCCTTAATATTATTCATATCAAGTTGAAAATATTTAAGTACAGTTAGGTTTTTTAAAATATCAGACTAATCTAATTCCACACCAGCTTCTCATATAAATCAAGAAAAACTATTTCTGGAAACTTTTAAGGTTCTCTCCCCAGAATTAATAAACATTTTCTGGAAGGGGTCATATGATAAATATTTTAAACTTTGTAAACTATATAGTTTTAGGGTACGTATGCTAGTGTGTCATAGCAGGAAAATAGCCAAAGGAAGGTACTATTCCTCTTATTAATATAGGCTTAAAAGAAAAACTTTCTATGCATTTAAGTACAAATATTTCAGAGGCGGTTAGGCCATATGTTTAACTAGGAAGTCAATGTTAGTGGCACCAGAGAAATACTGAAGGAGAGTAAGCCACTGAGAGATTACTCATACTCAAGTGGCTAGCTCCATACTCAGACCTATGTGAGTACCCACAGTTAAACTACGTGTGTCACAAAACAGAAGAAATAAGACAAAACAAAATAAAATAGCCCTGAATGTATATGAAAGTAGAATGGGAGCTTGGTGGGAATAAAAGAGGTTTATGGGACATATGGAGAAGATAGGAGGTAGAGGAGGAATGAATTTTGAAAAGAAGGCCTTTTATACATGTATGAATTAAATTCAGTTAAATTCAATTAAACTAAAACCGTCTTCTTTCCCATGGGCCATGTAGAATTACCTTTTCTAACCTCCTAAATGAAATTAGGGTTCCAAATTCGATTTTTTTCAAGGCATCTTGCACTTCCCCTTCATAGCCAGTATTAAACTGGATGACTTTACTTTGATATTTATATTTATTTTAAAACTATGTTGTTATCATTAGATTGAAAGCTAAAGACAGGCAGGGCTATTGACTCCTTTCTTCAATATAATACATGTGAATTTCCTTTATAATGCTCAACACACTCTATAAAATTTACGGAAATCTGTTGAAGTTTGTATTAGATTCTTTTCTATGAAACAGTTATATGAAAACTGGCAATTGTTTTACCTGAAAATACAGAGTAAATGAATGAAAATAATTTTCTAAAAGAAAAATTAAGTCTAAGCATGTTGAGAACAAAATAATTTCATCAGTTTATGCGTCCTGGCCTTCTGTTGCACACTTCCACCTTCTTGTCTCATTTAACATAGTTTAGCACTACTCTCAATGAAGCATCCTGATCAGTTTCTCCAGGGACACAGTTAAAACAATACCTCCTTTGTCATTCATCATCTTATGCTTTCACTTTAAGAAAAGTAATTCTATTTCCTCCAAAAAGTCTCTTGGTAATCCTTTGGGTTCAGAAAAGGCAATGACACTTGCAATTCTAAGCATTTCTAATTGTTTTAGAGAGCTTTGAGGTGCAGAAATTTCTGATTTGATCTTCTAAAGAACACATACTTTTTTAAATTATTATTACTCAAAGACAAAGAAAACCTCAGCAAGCTAAATCATGTTTATTTGGCAAAAGTAGTAATTAATTTTTCAGATAAAAAGTTTCAGTTTACGTATCTGTGGAATTTTTAGCTGCACCCCATTTATATTTGTCTACAGCTAGATAAAGAAAGATACCAAGATAGCAAGCCAATTGGGACAAGAAATAATTTGTTTTTTTTTTTTCAAGAGTCTGAATTTTGATTGCTAAGATGTTCCAAAGGGATATCAAGTAGAATGCTATTATCACTTGTGAAACTACTTAATTGCATTTCTCTATTCTTACATATATTTCTTAAACTTGAGATGATGAGCTATTGCTTTTCTTTGTCAGAGAAGATAATTTTCTTAGTTTACTGCTAGGAAATAAGGCTGCTCAGAATTTGCATGTTTATAATTCTGTGTGTGCTGGCATGTCCCAGTTTGAATTTTAAATAAAGCTTTAAATATCTTAAGGGAATATATTTCACATTTTTCTTTTATTGGGATGGAAATAGTAAGTGTATGTCAGGGGAGGACTACAGGAGCTAGAGGTAATGATGGTTGTTGTAGGTGAAAGAGTGTCATCTGAGAATGCAAGAAGAAAAAAAAAATTAATGTAAGGGAAGGGGCGAAGAGCAAACTGATCCTCATTATGGTGATGCATAGTTTAAATGTATTTTTCAACATTAGAGTAAAATTCAATTTTGAGTAGAATGACTGACACTCAATAATATTTCCATTTAAGTGACACCTGTACGTATTGTAAGAAAACATGTTGAATTAAGACAGTGTTTGTGTAGGAAGTCCTTCTATAAATGTGTTGCTTTTATTTGTTAGTGAATAATGAAAGTGCTTTAAGCCTGTAGCAGGGAAGAACAGACCTAGATGGGGAAAACTAAAATGAATTCTGGGAGAAAAGAGGCAGAGGCAGAGAGATGCCATGGAGCCGCCAGAAAAGGAAGATGCAAGCTGACAACTGGAACATTGCTAATAGGCCACGAGCCTCATGGTAAAATATAAAATAATAGAAATGGGTTAATTTAAGAGCTAAGAGTGAGCTATGAATATTCATAAAATAATAGGCCAAGCAGTGATTTAAATAATATAGTTTCTCCTTGATTATTTTGGCTCTGGGCAGCTGGAAACAAATAAGCGGTCTCTTACAACAAATTGGCACTGCAGCATGGGCTCACTAAATCCACATAAAACCTGAAAGGATTTAGATTGGAATTCTAGACACTGAAAAACAAAGTTTACCTACATTTTTTTTTCAGATGGGTTCTGCTTGCTTACAGCATGCCACAGCTTTCTAATAATAATAATAATAACAATAACAATAATAATAATAATAATAATCACAATAAATTTTGGTTGCAAAACATCGACTTTCTGGTTTACCAGCCCATAGGGCTCTGACTTTTTTGGGAGGTCTGGCTATGGAGCTTTCAAATGGGGCTTGTGAGCAGAGTGCTACAAATTCCTTAATGGCAACATAGATATGCCGTGTGCCTGTAAATGGGGCTGTGAGCATGGCTCACAGTAAACAAACCTCTGCCCTGCCACGTTCTACTGGACAGAGCCAAAAGGCAAAGCAGACTTGGTCCTTGTCACGCCTACACTTAGCTTTTTACAAAGCCTTTAGCATTTTAAGAAGTATTCCTAGACAGTGAAGGATTTCAGATACACTATAGGATAGAGTAATATGTGAAAGACCTCTAAATGAGATACAGTGTATTTAAAAGATGTACATAGGCTTAGGAGAGAGAATGAAGAGTAAAGAGACAGAAAATATAATATAAAAGAGTACAAACAGTCATAGGTTAAAGGAGTAAAGATAATAAAATAAATATTAAACTTGTAGAAAAAGTAATGGAGTAAGAAAATTAAGCCATGTAAAGATGGAGTATACACAGAGAGTCTGAATTATGTATATTATTGTGTTTTCTTTAATTTTTTTTGACTCTTAAAGAGCTGCATAACAAGAGACATTTCAATATATGGACTGCTAAGTTAAACCAACATAAAGATATCTTGACTTCAGAATTTGAGTCTAAGGATATTTTGCTTTAGAAAATAGGTTCTCCTTTTGTTTCCAGAGAAAATAAAAAACCTGAGGATTTCTTCAAGACTAATTTGGTTTGATGGACCAAGACCCCTGAAAGATAACTGTGAACACCAACCAAAAAAATTACTTCACCCAATAGAAAGCAGGAAGCAGTTTGGAGAGAACTATTCCCAAATTCCCTATATGATTGTTTATTAATGTTTGTTTACATTTAAAGGGGGTTATGATATAGATATGCTATAAAGATTTGCATTGGTATGGATCTTTCTCTATTGATACAAGTTTTAGGCCACTTTTGTTATATGTGTATTTCTGCTCTTGATTAAGGTACTGTGTACTGCTCATTTAAAATGTAATGTATAATTAAGAAATATATTGTTAATAGATATTCATCCCTAATAGTCAAACTTCTAGTAATGTTAGTTAGGTTTTCTAGATATATGGAGATATATTTCAGTTAGATAGGTATTCTTCAAATCTTTCAGAGACCTTCAGATTATGGCATTTAAAATGTTTTAATAACTTAGGACTTTTCATGACATGAGACACATCTGCTCCTGGGAGCACCAATTACTTCAAGATGAAGATGGGCATTGAAGAGGCTTCTTATGGTGTTCGCTAGCTATCAGGGCAAGAAACTGTTCTTGCTTGGACTGCTTGATGTTATGCTCTATGAACAGGGCTTGCAGGTCCCACAGAAAAGTGACTGCTGAAGCTGCCTAAAGAAAGTGAGAGGGTCCTTTGGGGTTACTGCTTCATTAGTGAATCTGTCAGACATTCTGTAAGACACAGAAGAAAGTAACTGACAAACTGCCAATATAGGCAAACTGTCTTTGAAATTTCCTGCTTCCTGGGAAAGTCTGCTGGATACTATGAGCGTGTAGGCTGAAGATGGTTACCCCAATGTTACAAAAGAACTTTGGGTACTGTTCAGGCAGTGAGATGTCTCTGTCAATTCTAGAGTTTTGGAAGTTTCCTGTTTACTTAGGTAATATTATATCCTTCTGGAGTCTTTGATGGATTTGAAGAATAGGTAGTTATGATTATAGTTTTCCTTAGTTATGATAAAAGATAAATCAGATATAAATATTGTAACTGTAATTCTTGATTGATAACTGTTTTGTTATATGTAATTTTACTATGTTAAAGTTAAAGCCTTCCTTTTCATTTAAGCAGAAAAGGGGAAATGGTGTGAAAAGTCCTTCTGCATATGTGTTGCTTTTTATTGGTTTATGAATAAAGAAAGTGATTTGAGTCTAATGCAGAGCAGAGCAGAGGTAGTCAGGGAAAACTAAAATGACTGCTGGGAGAAAAGAGGCAGAATCAGGGAGATGCCATGGAGCAACCAAAGGAGAAAAATGCGAGCAGCCAGTCAGAACCTTGCCAGTAAGCCATGAACGATCCTCATGTTAAAATATAAAATAATAAAAATGATTAATTTAAGAGCTAACAGAAATATGCATAAACTAAAAGGCCAAGCAGTGATTTAAATAATATAGTTTCTCTTTGATTATTTTAGTTCTGGACAGCCCAGGAAAACCAAGCAGTCTACTACTTTTTTACAAATAAACAATATTGAAGGACTGAAGCTGTGATATGTGATAGTCATTTAGGCTAGGAATCCAGAACGGCATAGTCTGCTATGCCACATTGCTTACTCTGATATTGATGATTCAATTGACACACAATCTAATTGTCTAATTTTCAATATAAAATACCTATGAAAGGTACACTGTACATTATTTGCCCAGTGTCTTTTGTCTGGTTTAAAATGAGGTGCATTATAGCTCTAGATTAAGTGTGATGACACATTTGTTAAGTGGAATTTCTCAGTATTACCAGAATCAAATTATTCGTAGCATTAATGTTAATATGGCCAGGTACAATCAGATAGGGCAGGAATAGGTCAGGTTGTTACAATACTGGTTGTGGGATCAGATAGAGCTTATTTTAATTATATTGCCATTTCTTGAACAGGTATAGGCCTTGCCTCAAATTTCAGAAAGTGTTATATAATTTCTGCTTAATGAGTTGCTCTTAGAATTGTGTGTTTCTTAGTACTGTCAAGAGCTTTGCAGTTGATCTGAACAGACATCATATGCTAAGAAGCACCTAGGAGACACTATTGAGGATTCTAAGAACTAATGAATAAATTTTAAATAATTTCAGAATAATTGCTATTCCCCCTCATTTCATACATCCATTTGATCTTGAATGCCTCGAAGTATCTGCATATTAAGTATTTGTTCTCCAATGTGATATTATTGAAGGATATTAAATCCCTAAATGATTTACATGTTTTATTCTTTTTATCCTATTGTGAATTTAATTGGCTGCTTCATATGGTGTTTTAAATGAGAATGACATCTATAGGCTCATATATTGTGGTACATGGTACACAGTTAGTGAAACTGAAAAGGATTAGTAGATCCAGCCTTTTTGAAAGAGATGTGACATTTGGCTCTCTTTAAGGGTTCAAATTCCTATATCATTTCCAGTTATCTATGCCTCATGATTATTATTTCAATATGTAAGTTTTCAATAGTGCTCCAGTGTCATACCTGTCATCCTTCTGCCGTGCTCCTTGTCATGATTGTAATGGACACAGTATTTGAACTGTAAGCTCCAATAAACTCTTTCTTCTATAAAATGTCTTTGGCATGGCTTCTTGTCACAGCAGTAGAAAATAAATAAGAGCCTTGGCTTTAGTTTCCCCATCCCATTTCTAGATAACAAATACAAGCTTTCCATGGAGTTATTTTTGTTTGTTTATTTGTTTTGTTTTGATTTGAATGATGATACTTGTATGTATGTGGTAACTGGCTGAGACAACTTGAAAATATATCTACAAACTTGTTGATTGAGACTATGGAAACTGCTTCTTTCTCAGGGAGTCCTGAAATCAAGGAGCTGACTGAAAACTGTGTAGATTCTGCAGAGATAGATTATTTCTGTCTCCTGAGATTCCCAATATTAGCTGCAGGCATATTTTAGTTTATGGTAGTTTCTTATCAACTGCATGGTTTTATCTTTATATAACCTCATCTTTGTGTTTTTTTCCTATATATTCCCCGTTTTAATCTAAAAATTTATATCAGGTAGAAAAATACAAATTTCTCCTCTCAAAAATTTTCTTACACAATTTATATATTTTTCAGTGTTTATTAGTCAACAGGTAATATAACAAAGAAAGGCTGTATTATTAGGTTGTCAATATATTTCGTGGATTCTCCTAAGTCTACCAAAAACTGTACGTCAAATATAAATTTAAAACAGTAGAAATATTTCTGAGATAACATCTAGCTGTGTGCATGCTGACCTTTACGTCAATATGTATCCCAGGCTAGCTCTGGGCTCACCATCTTCCTATCTTACTCTCTTGACTGCTGGGATCATACATGTGTCACTAGGCTAAACATAAAGTTTCAGACTAAATCTTCTGACATTTTTGTTACAATATTAATATAAGAATATATTTTAAATATGTTTTAGTCTTCTTATTGAATTGACTAGGAATCCTACAGAATGCTGAATAGATGGGGTTACAGCTATAATTAGTAAAGATGACAAACCAAGACCGTGAGAAACATTGTCATGCCAGTTTCTATGGCAACAAAAATTGCTCCTGTTACTTATATTTGGGTTGGAGTAACCATTTTGTTTTCTAAAGCAACTGAAATATCTCCATGAGAAGCATGGTTGTTACATCTTACTTCTCTCCATTCCCATCCCCCAGAGTTAAAATATTGTGTTTATTGGATGGGACACAAAAACTCTGCATAAGAACAGCACACACGCCAGGCGGTGGTGGCGCACGCCTTTAATCCCAGCACTCAGGCACGCCTTTAATCCCAGCACTCAGGCACGCCTTTAATCCCAGCACTCAGGAGGCAGAGGCAGGCGGATCTCTGGGAGTTCAAGGCCAGCCTGGTCTACAAGAGCTAGTTCTGGAATAGGCACCAAAGCTACAGAGAAACCCTGTCTCACAAAACCAAAAAAAAAAAAAAAAAAAAAAAAGAACAGCACACAGTCAATACTGTTCTCTGCTGCAGGTCAGTAGATTTACATTTTAGACATCATATTTTTATGAGTCTTTTGTCCATTTCCAGAGTGATTATTCAATTTAAAGCTGCCAAGTTATCAATTTTATACTGAATATAATCACTTTATAAGAGATAATGACAGATACAGAGAATAAAATAAAATTTGAAAATCTACATTAATAAAAACAAGTCTGCTGACTTTTCAAAATGGTAGATTTATTGAGACTGTTCTTTGTATTGACAAAATGTACTAAAGAAATTTGAAATAATAGTTGTGACTTACCAGTTCCCTAATCTTTAAAACATTTATATCCTTAGTCTAAACTTCATTAATTACTATACTTAGTGATAACATGGATACTTTTACAAGTCTCTTTAATCACAAATTTGATGTATATCTGTGTACGGTAGAAATCAAGATTTAGACACATATTCATAAATGCACAGACAAATTTTTCATTGTATGTAAAGATAGTGTATGTTCAATAACTTTTTATACACTCTTCTCTCTTCCTTCTACCCTCCCCATTCTTTCTTAATGGCAGCTCCTGAATATGATAATTTTTGGCATTATAAGTTGGACGTCTCTTATCCTAATTCTTCCCACTAGGTATGTTACAGATTTCAAAAATGTTCAGATTTTTTAAAGTATTTGTAGACTTCATTAGTTGAATATCCTTAACCCCAAAACCTAAATCTAATATGTTCTCCAATACAAAATTTTTTTGAGTATTAACTGATAAATGTTACAATTTTTAAAATATTTTTAATTTCTCCATTAAAAACTTATATTGCATATATATACATATATATATGTATATATATACAAACAAACATATGTCTATACACAAGTACATATTTGGTTCCCTTGGAGTCCAGAGAGGTTTTTGGGTTCCCTGGTGTTGAATTGAACCACCATGTGGATACTGGGAAATTTATCCCAAGTACTTTGGGAAAGCAGCTAATGCTTTTAATTAAGTGCTAAACCATTTCTCTCTCCCCAGTTCTCTTTTTCAGATTTGGGATGCTCAATATGACTACCTCTACTGTGTTCATCTAAACTAAAGCAGAATTAAAATTGATTTAGTAGAGTTTTGAGTTTAAACAAATATTCTCTCCTTCCTTTCTGTTATGGGGTATCGTGAACATTCCTCAATAAACTGGGGTTATCTGCCACTAAATCACATGGCTACCAAAGGAGATAAGGCAATGGTATATTTTAATGGTTGAAGGTCATGGTTTTACAAGCTGGTCATTCATGGCTTGAAAGATTAAATTTCCTCTACTTTGTTCATCTACGTTTTCTATTCCAACTGAAACTATCTGTTCTACAGTAAGAAATAAGATTTTATTTATCTAAAACAATGTGATTTTGTGCATAGCTTGTTTTTAAATCAGAGTTTATTGTGCCCTGAATCGCATTGGTCTTAAAAAGTTAAAACTTCTAGTTAGTGTAGCACATATGTGTTTTCATAGCTCTTGGAATGTGAAATCAGAAGATCCAGGAGTTCAAGACAAACTTTATGAAGCCTGATTGATCTGCATGTGACCAGATTTGAACTTTCCCCCTAAACAAAGCATAGCATGTATTGTATATTGTCCTTTATGGCAAATAAATTTTGAAGTATTTATTTACCTTGAACAAGTTCAAGTCTGTTAATGTCTATAAAAATTCATGGAATTATGGTTTAAGAGCTAATATTATTTGCATATGATTGTTATAGTTCAAAAGAGTAATAAACATAAGTTGGTAGCTTAAAGTATCCAAGCTGCAAGTCATTAAAGTGGAATAAGCTCTTGAAAATGAATATAGATGCTGGTAAATGCATATATTTAGTCAAACATTTCTGAATGTACTTTCTCTAACAGGAAAATTCAGAAGCATGGAAATAAATGCAAGTAATTTGAGTGCTCTGCATTGGCATTTAAATACAAGAGAAAAAAATGTTAATAGGATAAGTACCAGAAAGGATTAAGTGTTGCTAAACACTAAAGAGGATTAGTTATTATCCTGCCTTTACAGGCTCCCAGGTTTCACGTGGCCAAGTAGATACCAAACAGAAAGCCAAGGCTAGAAATTGGTTTTTCCTTTTTTTTCTTTTTACTTTTTGCACCAAGCTTATATTAAAATCAGTTTTCTTATGGCCTGTAACTAAACAGGTAATATAATACCTGAGATTTCCTTTAGATAGTGTAAGATGTAGTATACTTTTAAATGTATTTTAGGAAAAATACAAGGGTGTTTTCCCTCCAAACATTGCTTTTTAAGTAATTACCTGAATTTGTTAAGAAACATTAGACAGAGTTTCAAAATCTATCCCTCATAAAAGTACAGAAAGTTCTCAATATTATGCCAAAGGAGGTTGTAAATTGGCAATTATTCATTTCATTTATTGCATATAATTCCTTGCATTATGGCAAAAAAGGAATAAGCATTTTCTTATGTATACATGTATCTGAGAAAGAAATATTTGTGTATTCCAGTATAAGCAACATTTAACTATTTCTAAAACTGAAACATTCTTCAGAACTGATGAAAATTAATTCACATCTGTGGTCATCCTGACAATTTTTCTCACTTCCTGCCTTTAGTAATGTGATTGTCATTCTCGGTGGCAAAATATAAACAAGGCAATCTTACTATTTTAATTAGTGAAGAATTTCAAACCTTTTTAAGAAAAGAATGAGAAAACAAACTTGTAGTCTGAAAACTTTCAGTTGGTAATCCAGTTACCTCCAAAAATCTGCTGTATTAAAAATGGGCAGAATAGTTGCTGATTTATTAGAAGGAAACATTAGGAGTTATTGAAATAGTCTTGTTAAGAAATATTGTCTTTACATTATGCTCCCTTTTATCATGTGGAGATCATAGGTTCTGTGGGGACCGGAAAAGTAAAAGAAGTTATAAATAAAGGTTAACCTAAGGGTGGGAAAGATAGATGCAATATAAAAGTAGGATGAGGGACTACTAGGGGAGGCAAGATTTAAATAGGGTAGAGATAGAAGGATGAATGAAAGAGGTAGGTAAACATTAAGTAAAACTAAATATATGTAAAGAAGCCTTATAAAAACCTATTTAATAAACTAAGTAACAATATTACTAAATATGAGAGAAGTACTGTTTTAGCCACACACTTAATAGCAAGATGATTAAAATTATTTATTATTACCGTACAAGATTTGAGTGTAAATAGATTCTCAAAAGAAATCGCCATTGGATTGAAACATGACCTAGGGAAAAAAAAGATCATTTTATTTGCTGACACTTTAATTTTTTGTGCATAGTACAAAACTGATACATTTAAATTTTTTAATAATTTCTAAAACTCTTTCAATACATCAAATTTAAAAATTATAAAAATGTGATTATATTTTATGATCATTTAGTGTTTTGTAAAACTACTTAAAACAGTAGGCAACTTGCACTAAATGTACCTTATCACTATGAACTATGTTTGTTTATTATCATTTTCAAAATTTTGACATGAAAGGCAAGTGTGATTCATGTCTGTGCTGGGAATGCTTCTCTAGAATTTAATTTTTTAGGCAATTTTTCATATAATTTTAATCTTTATATCAGTTTCTCTATATTATCTAGTTTATTAAGGTTTAAAAACATTGTAAGATAAGATAATTTGAAAATCATAGTAGTTGCTATGTCTAATGAGGAAGTAACATGTCTTATGTATGGTCTTAGTTTCTTTTCTATTGCTGTTAAAGGACACCACTACCAAGGCAGCCTATAGAAAAATGGTTATTAGGGTGGGTAGATTGAATGCAAATATTTTTCAGGCCACAAAATATTCTACAGGCATTTATAATGGTCTATAGGGATGTTAAAGTTTTGTTTAAACTATAAATATAATGAGATAGAATAAGAAGAAAGGCCCATGGAACATTTATTCAATCAAGGATTCAAATTTGTCTTTGAAGATTGTGACAATCAAGGTGTATTAAGATGCATGAAGACAAGTCACTGAGAGCTTGTTGGGAAGCAAAGAATCAAGGTAATATTAAAAACAAATGTAATATTTAAAAGGCATAAAGAGTTACACATAGTCTTGAATTTCTTTTAACTAATTGTTTTACATTTAGATATGTATTTTCATATTTCTGATAGTACTTTACATGTATATTGGACTTAAATAAGTAAAATAATGGTGGCTATTGTGAGCCAGCATCTTCAGTATTTTAATGGAAAGTATACTGACTAGTTTTATGTCAACTTGACACAAGCTAGAGTCATCATAGAGAGGGAGCCTCTGTTGAGAAAATGCCTCTGTAAGATCCAGTACTCCGGAAACCTGTATGGCATTTTCTTAGTGCTTGATGGAGGGGGAAGGGAGGCCATTGCAAGTGGTGCCAGCCTACAGCTAATGGTCCTGGGTTCTACAAAAATGCAGGATGAGAAAACCATGAAGAATCAGTAAGAAGCACCCCTCAGTGGCCTCTGCATCAGCCCCTGCCTCCACGTTCCTATACTGTGTAACCCCTTGCACTCACTGCTTTTGATGATAAACTGTTACATGGAATTGTGAATAAAATAAACCCTTCTCTAACCAAGTTGCCTTTGGCCATGGTATTTTATCACAGCAGTAGTAACCCTAACTAAGACCATAATGTACAGTAAAGCAAGAGAAAGTTAGAATTTTATATGTGGTAATTAATCAGAATGAAAGGCACCAGCATGGGATCATATTTAGTGTAGTATAAGCATAGATGTAATATTTTAATTATTATAACCAAAGCATGGCTATTAATATAAATATTAGACTATTACTAATTATTATTTAATAAATTTGTAATACTTATAGTTTTTTTGTTACAATAGTTGCAAATAGCAACACTCCAATAGTAATAAAGATACCTAATGTTCAGGTTTTGATTCCTCAATAAAATAATACTGCAGTCATATTAAATAAACCAGAGTTACTTGGAGAATTACCAAACTCTACCAATGCCTGATAAGTCTAATATAATTTATACAAAAATAGAGAACTGGATTCGATTCTCCACAACATATAGGAATAAAAATATGTGGTTTCACTAAAGTTGGAATGAAGTGAATAGCAAAATAAGTAAAGTAATGTTAGATTATGAAACAATATATTTATTTATACTGATAGAAATAAACATTAAATAACTAATGATGTAGAATCGGCAAATATCTAGCAAAGCAAAAATGTCAAATAATGTAGCTATATCACTCTGAAAGAGAAGTTATAGAGCAGATATGGCAGAAATTTTAAAATTTCACTTATTCCTTAAAAAGGCCACTATGACTTCTAAGGTACAGTATGATGTTATCACTGCAACATATAAAAGTTTTCTTCTGCTTGCTGCTTATTCAAAGCATTCAGGACTTTGGAAGATGTTTATCCTAACAAAATCTGAGAGAACTGTGACTTAGATCTTTACGTACTTGGACGACTATTGTTTCCAACAACATGAGCACATCAATTGGTTTGTTTTCTTTTTTTTCAGTAAAATGATTACTTATGTATGTTTTAAAATCTTTGAAGACTTTACTGGTTGATGGAGGTGGGTCTTGTATCTTATCTGTTGCTTTCATTGGTTAACTAATAAAGAAACTGCCTAGGCCCATTTGATAGGCCAACCCTTAGATGGGTGGAGAAAACAGAACAGGATTGGGGGAGAAAGAAGCTGAGTCAGTGAGTCGCCATGATGCTCCCACTCCAGCCAGACGCAGGTTAAGATCCTCCCTGGTAAGCGCACCTCGTGGTGCTACACAGAATATTAGAAATGGGTTAGATCGATATGTAAGAGCTAGCCAATAAGAGGCTACAGATAACGGGCCAGGCAGTGTGTAAATGAATACCGTTTCTGTGTAATTATTTCGGGTACAAAGCTAGCCATGTGGGCGGCCGGGTGCTGGGGACGCAGCCCAGCCGCCCCCAATTGCAACAACTGGTCACAGGTCATTAAGGAAAAGCCAACAGATATTCTAATGTAATTGTGAAGATGTGTATATAAATGCATATTTGTAACAAATGATAGGCACATATAAATGTACGGTTCCCTTTTAGTATTCCTAGGGAATTAATCTTAAGTTTGAAATTCATTTACAACCAGATGCATAATGAATAGTTTCAACATTTTTTCCCACAGTATGTTGGAGCATACTATTTCTTTAAGGTTTCAACCAGATTTAGAGTCTTCCATTTTCTCTTGTGTCAGTTCAAAGAGACTACTTCACTCTTTGTTAATCAGATAGAAGATTCATTAGACAAATGCCTATTTTCTATCTCTATCTTGCCAACCCTGGCATTTGGCAGTAAAATGAGAGACTTGGACTTTGTTCAGACTTTAAGACTATGGCTGTCACTCAACAATACAGTATTCTCTCTCTCTTTCTTCCCCTTTCTTCTGAACCTAAATTCATCCTCCTGCTTACTCTCCCTGCTCAGAAGTTTCACCTATATACTCCCTTGCTATTGGCCATTCAGTTTTTTATTAGACCGATCAGATGAGCTAGGCAGGCAAGGTCAAATAGCAACACATCTTTACCTCACTAAACAAATATTCTGCAACATGTACCAATATTTTTGAGAAAAAAATCATTATCAATTCTGGAACATAAGTTTCTTCATCTCTACAGTGAGAGAAAAAAGATACCTATGTAATTAAAATTCTCTCCATTTGAAATATCACTTCAACTTAGATGTTAGAAATTAAAATTGGCATTGTTTATTTCTATCAAGACAAAAACCTCATAGGGACAGAGGCTAAGTCTGTCCTTCTTTCTCCTTTTCTTTCCTTCCTTCCTTCCTTCCTTCCTTCCTTCCTTCCTTCCTTCCTTCCTTCCTTCCTTCCTTCCTTCTTTTTTTCTTTTCTTTTCTTTTCTTCCTTTCTGTTTTCTTTCTTTCGTTTTAATTAACATAGAGTGCTTCTTGTAAAAGTCTGTAAGGCTTTGTCCTTTCTGAATCAACTTCAGTTTGGCTTATTTTAGACTCATTTCCTTAGAGGGAGAGCAGAATTTACTATAATATTATAATCCACCTTAAGGCTTATCTCTTCCCCTTTCATCATTATTTTTCTTCTCAGTTACATTGATTTCTTTGGTTTATAGATTTGCATTCCTGGTTCAGATACCCTCCCCTTTAATATGTCTGAGTTAGACAGTTACATGGATGTGTTCTCTTCAATGATTCTGAACCTCAGGTTAACCATGTGTGTGATATTTTAATACTTTGGTTGTAATCCTTTAGGTAATTTAGCAAACTCTTTACTTTTACAAGAAGTAAGTTGATTTCACATGTTCAATTGCCTTGGAAAACAAAGTCGGAAAGTACTATTAACAGAGAATCTTAAATCTTAAACGCAGTATGCTTTAGGACATGAACTTGTCAATCACTTTCATCCCATTGCAGAAGCTTCACATCATCCCATTTGTCAAATGTGGTTTTTGCTACTTGTGTTTGGGAGTCATATCCAAATAGTCTTTAATAAGACTGATGCTCCAAAGTATCTTCCCTTTCTCCATTCAATTTACACTTACAGCTTTCCTTCACATTTTTGTTTCTTTATACAATGATAGATGGTGATCTAGGTGTAACCCCGGCATGTGGATATCCTACTCTCCCAACATTCTTGAAGAAGCTTTTCTTTCCCTAATTTAAGTTCTCGAGGCTGTTGTTTAAAATCAGTTGGCTGAAATGATTATTAGTCCATCTTACTGTGTATGTGTGATTTTATAAAGATATCTTACAAGATTTATTACTAAAAGATAAAGATGCTATTTATAAGGAAAGGATGAGTATATGGTACAGGCAAGAAGACGCAGAAGAGATGATTAGTACACTCATTTTGGTACCTTGTATGAAATCCTGGAGTGAAAAATAAAACACTGGCATTATTGGAAAAGCTAGTGCAATCTGAATGACCCTTGGGATGTAGTTAAGACTAACATATCAATGTCAATTTCTTAGTTATAACATCTCTCACATTTACGGTAGAATAACAACTTTAGAACACTGCTCAGAACTCTGAGAATGGTTCATTATTTTGTCAAAATTTGAGAAACCTGAAAATAATCTAAAATTTATTTGTATTTAATTATTATCCTAAGAACTTACTTTATTGATTTTAACTATTTTGACATGTATAAAATTGATATAGTAAAGGAGCCTTTTTGACTTTCAATACTTCATACTTTAAAATTCCAGAAGATATTTTAGGTCAAAGAAAAAACGTTGAAAAATAACTATTGACAAATATAAATTGTCTTTCACAATGTGGATAAGAAAAAAAAGTTGAATATTGCAGCAAACAGCTGTAAATTACCTAAAGCTTTTAATTTTTACATGTTCATATCCATAGCCCAATGAAATAATTTTCAATTATAAAGAAATCAAATATATGGGTTTTTAAGTGATATTCCTTGTAAGAAACTGTCACCACCATGTGCCAGTAAAGTTTTGAAATAAGTAGTAAAAATAAATACATGAACAGACCTTTAAAAACATACTAAGCAGGTTTGATTTTTATGATAGGAAGGCAAAGAACCTGCATAAGTTAATGTAAATGTACTTATTTTTATCCAATTGATATAAGCAGAGCTGACTATCAAATTAAATAAATGCTATGTTCTTTTAATAATTAAAAATTCTAGGGTTTCAAAGTTATTTTAAACAATTCTACTTATAACATGAAATCGCAGTACCAAAGATATCTGTTGCAATTTCAAACAACTGTCATCATTGTACATTATATATAATGTGAAAATTACTTCCAGTAACAAGATTTAAGAAGGCTATATACAATTTTTTATGTAGAATAAACACTCTTTTCCAATATTCCCATTATAAAACCTTTTACTAGTAGCTAAAGTTTTGTGATAGTTGTGGCTTTAGCAATGACAAATGTCTATACAGGGTTCTGGGCAGAAAAGTTAGAACATTACTGGGTTCCATGGTTACCAGTTACTATAGCAGTCACTGAGTCTTCACAAACAAGATAATCAATAGGAAGATCATTTTAGCTTAAAAGATGATTGTAAGACAGAAAATCAGACTAATTAGTGACAAGGAAATTTACAATCAATAATCTACTTGATGTTTTTGTCTGGATTACAGTGTAATGGAGTTATATATAACTTGCTTTATTAAAATATATACAAGTTATATTTATCAAAATTATAGAGTAAGGGAACTGGAATAATGACTCAGTGGTAAAGAGCATTGCCTGCACTTCCAGCGGACCCTGATTCAATTCCCAGCACTCACATGGGAGCTCCCAGCTTTCTGTAATTCCTCTTCTAGGGGTTTCAGAATCCTTATGGGACTTCCCTAAGCTCTCTGTGTATATATTACAGTCGTGTAACTTAGGAGTTCATATAAGACTCCTAACAGTGAGAGCAGGGGAGGTTTCTGACTCTTTGCTTGCTTTTGGGACTTGTTCCTTTTATTGGATTGCCTCATCCAGCCTTAACAGAAGTGTCTAGTCTCACTGCAACTTGATTTTCTATGGAAGGTTGAAAACCATGGGATGTCCACATATACCTGAACAAAAACAGTGGGAGAAGATTGGTTGGGAGGTGGGAGTCAGGGAGGAACTGGGAATATGGGAGGGAGGGAAAACTTTGGTAGGCTCTAAAAACAAAATATATATATTAGTAAAAAAAAAAGAAATGGGCTGAAGGCAAACATGTAGGATAGTTTCTTAATTATTGATAGATGGGGGCAGGGTCCAGCTCATTGTAGGTGTGCCATCCCTGGGCTGGTGGTTCTGGATTCTATAAGAAAGTAGGTTGAGCAAACCATGGAGAGCACACCAGTAAGCAGTACCCCTCCATGGCCACTATATCAGCCCCTGCCTCCAGATTTCTTCCCTGATTGAATTTTTATTTTGACATTTTTTGATGTTGAACAGTAAAGTATAATCATACATGAAATAAACCCTCTTCTCCCGAAGCTGCCTCTCATCATGACATTTTATTACAGCAATAGTATATCTAACTCAGACAAAAGCATATACGTTACTAAAATTTAAGTCATTACTTCATCAAATTCCAATTTCTACCTTTTCTCTAGCTCCATCTGTCCTATGGTCACTCTTCCTCCATAGCTTTTCTTTCTTTGTTGCTTGCCCAAAAGGCCTGCCTTTCCCAATTCCAGCTTCTCCAAATTCTAATGATTATCTCACAAGTAACAGATTGGGACTTCTTTTGCCAGACATTAATTTTTGATGGTTGAACTTCTGTTTCTGTACTCTTGATGGTTGCTCAATATAATACCTAAAAATTCCACTATTTAGTTATTGTTTTATTATAATAAAGATGCACTAGGATTATCGTAGTGATATCCGGATTCTGTTTTATCCATTATTCACATAAGCTTATTGAGTCCAAAGGGCTTGGGTAGCCTCAACTATGCTACTAGAAGAATACATAGATTCTATTGAGACAGTTCTGCTGCAGGCCTTTAGGTTCCCACAGTGCATTGTTTTGTCTCCCTCTAGCATCTCAGCTCTTCCTCACATCTTAGGTCTCACTGTCACAGTTTCGCACAGTGCACTCACAGGCTCTGTTTCAGGATACTACAACCCTAACGCATACTACACTGCTGTCCTCAGTGGCTCTCAGGATCAATAATAAAAGACTCTGTGAAGCCTGTAGTCCTGCTTTTCTCATGCTTACTAAACTAGCATCATGTAGCCAATTCTATCAAATACTGCTGCCAGGGCAGATAGGCGCCTGGCTTCTTTGGAACACAGTTGTAGTGGCATATGTGTGCTGACCTGGAGAAATGATTCCCTGGGTAGATCCTTTGAACAGGTAAGCCCCTCAGCAGCATTCTCTTTATAAGTATCCACCTTTCAAGTGAGTTTGCATTTAGAACCTTAAAAAGATAAGATCTTACCTTTTGGGCACCTGTCCTGTTGCCCTAGTAACAGGCTCCATCTATGTCTTTAAGGATATTAATCCCCTTAGAAATTACAAATGCTTTGCAATTTGTCCTCTCTAAGTCTTTCATTTTTGTTATGTTTTCTGATCTATTTTTTAACCTTTATTACTGTATGCCTAGATGGGAACAGTACACAATAATCATGGTTCAACCTGAATGTTATTCTATCTTAGCATTTCTTCTGCTAAACAAATCATTCTGTTACCATCAGTTCAACATCCTGGAAGTTCTCAGGGCATATTCAGCATTCTGTAGCTGTATTATTTGCCAAAATATCACAGGAATTGCTTCTTGCCCACTTCCTGATAGAGGTCTTATTCCCTCATAAACCTCATTCAGCTAGCTTTCCACTGTCCGTGTTTGGTCACGTTTCTGCCAACCAGAATTGTCCTTTAAGTTCTGCTTACAGTATTCAAAGGCTTTCCTGTCTCCACGTGTGTAGTGTTCTGTATTCTTCTGGGAAACCAGTTCTGAAGGCCTAATAACCACACATACATGTTCATCACAGTGATGGTTTTATTTCTCAGAATCCATCTTCTGTCTTAGTTACTTGACACAATAGCTGAAGAAACAACCAGGGGAATAAGGGTTAACTTGGCTTAATGTTGGAGAACACAGTCCTTCATGGCAGGGAAGCAATAGCCATCTGCCTTTCAGGCTGATGATTATACTGCATCTGTTGTTAGAAAGCAGAAAGTCAGGAATGTTGCTGCTCAGCTAGCTCTCTCCTGTTTATCCACTGTGGGACTGGTGCTACTCACATTTAGAGTGGTTCTTCCCACTTCAATTAATTTAATCTAGATAATCACTCACGGATATGTTCAAAGATCTGTATCCATGGTGACTCTAAATCCATTGAAATTTAGAATCAACATTAGCTATCACATAGGGCATATATACATGCACAGTTTACCAAAGAATCACATTATTTAAAGCCCTATATATTCATGTGATATGTGCTTTATTAGCAGATATGAACCAATGAAAAATAAGGTTGAAATTGAACTGTTACATTAAAATACTATGTTGTATTGTTTTACATATTCTTTAGTAAGTAAAACAGCACAGTAGAATTTAAATGTTCTACATGAAAAGGAAGGACAGTAAACTTATTAAAAAATACAACTCCTAAAATTATTAATAGCTCATCTTCAGCAACATAGTACTATGACTGAATGCTCACTCATTATATTACAGTTTTAAAACTTCTTGCATTACAATGAATCAACACCTCTTTGAAACTTAATGTGTTTTTAGTAATTATATTCTGGAACAGGCATTCATATTACTGTCATACTCCTATTTTTGATGGCTGTATATTAAAGCATAATTCAGATTATTGTGAGATTAAAGAAAGCAATATGGCCAGGCATCTGGAAAAATTATAACTCAGAGAGCAACCAATTAATTCTGGTTATTAAAAGGGAAGGGGCATTGTGCCAAGAGGTATTTTTGGCAATATTTTAAGGAAGTACACAAATGGATAAAGAATTTAGATTTTAGACATGTAGACAGAGATAGAAAACAGATGAGCCCTTATGAAAGCATAGAAAACTTGTTTTATAATATCCAGTTTGTTTCATTAATGTTTTCAGTTTTAACTTGAATCAAGAAAATATTCCTAAATTGATCAATAAATAAGTACATAAATCTATTCTTAGGTAGCCATTGCCAAAGTTAATTTTTTAAATCTTAGCAATAATAATAATGTGATCCTGTAGTTACTAGATATTATTTTAAAAATATGAAACATTTATAAGTTATTTTTAGGGTTATCTGATATAGAATACATATAAAACTGCTAAGAAACTCTTGAGTAAACCCAGAAACACATTCTTGGAGAATGATTGTTTCTTCTTTTATGATAGATATTTCAGGAGTAAAAACAGAATAATTATACTCTTTTTAAATTTTTTTCTTATGAGTTTTCAAAGACCACAAAGCTTGTTTATATGAGAAAAGCATCAATTGTGAAATCTAAAAACCCATCCCTTCCTTTTTGATTTAATTGGTTTTCCTTTTCGAGAAAGATCTCTCTACATAACACTAGCTGTCCAGAAGTTCAATATGTAAGCCAAGCTGGCTTGAATTTAGATATCTACCTGCATCTCAAATGCTGAGATTAAAGGTGTGCACCACCATATCCAGTTGTTTTTTCCATTTTTGCATGTTCTCAACTTGTCTAGAGAGTGGTAATTCTGAGAACCCAGGAAAAAATCTCATTGTCTAGTGGTCCTAAAGAATGGTAAGATGCATAAATGAACATATTTTCTTGACATAGTTTATTTAGTCTTCCGCATAGCCATGCAATAAGAACTATGGCAGGCCCCAGTGGAATAACATAACAGACTTTGTTATCAGCCTCAGTTTACCAAGAAATGCTGACCAATGTAAAAAAAAAATTCAAGCTACTCTGGCTTTAATGATTCCAGATGTGATGAATTTGGGAGGATTGTTATAGCCATAAACTAGAGCCTATATCTCTCTAACTCTAATTTGTATGGCCTTATAAATATTCCTATAGAAGTGATCTAACATCCTTGGATAAAAAGCAATGCATATCTATACATTGAATGGCTGGTATTTCTCATTATCAGTCACATTAATATTGTGAAGGCTGTTTTCATCTAAACTTCCTCCTGCAGAAGTCATGTTTTTTTCCCCATATGTGTTTGGTATGGGATACCAGAATAGTCTATGAATAATGATTATTTTCAGCAAGAGATATGTTTTTTATCAAATCAATTCAATTTAGCCTTATCAGAATAAGTCTTATACAGGGTACTATTCAATAATGAGAAACATATGTAACTCAGAGCTGAACAAATATAAGCTGCTTCCAGGCAATTTACAGAAATAGCAAGAAATCAATGTTTAAATAGAGATATGGCAGTATCAAAGAAAAAAAATGTGCTTCCTTCTGAAGAGTAGTACAGTGATCCAAGTTTAAAAGAATTGCCAGCAGATATGAAATAAGGGGATTAATCATGATTCTCTGGTTATTTTACTTCCCTGGAGGTCAACTTACTTGGAGAGAGTGAGTAAGAGATTTCCAAATGATTTCTCTAGCCAAATCCTTAAGCAAAAATGATATATTAGGATTGATTTACAAGCAAAACGTCATGCATACTGGCATGCATTCCAATATGCTGGCTGTATTATTACTCATTTGCATTGAACATTGCAGGAAGTTCAAATGAATATCTAGACATCAGCTAATTTTAGTGTCTCCCTCCCTTCTAGTCACTACTTATAGAAGTTTACAATTTGAGAATTAATTGTCTTTAAAATAGTATCCAATAGTCCTCCAACTCTTGAACTCAATCTGTCTTCATTACCAGATATTTGCTCTTCGATCCATTACTTAGAACCACTGAAATTACTACAGTATGCATTATTTCTGACCATTGTTTAAGACACAAAACAAACCAACAACAAATCGTACTCCACAGACCATTTGATCACCGTGGGCCTTCAAGCTCACGTTCACGATTTTCAGGTAATCAAATATTGGTGGAAGAAGAAAGTGTGGGGGTGTTTTTCCCTTGTAGCAGGATTGCTACAGCCCTCGTTTCTTCAGTCTTAAATGAACAACTTTAAATTGGAACCTTCTGTGCATAAAGCCTTCCTGTGATCATTCTCAGTTCATCTCTACAGATTTATCTAATGGATTTCTGTTTGTCCTTAGTCTCAATATTATCGTTGTTAATAAAATTATCTTTTAAAAATTATGAATTTAATATACATACTTTCTAATTACATATGTCTCAATAAATACTACATGAAGCTTTATGATAATCAAGAAAATAATAAAGCTTTATTAACTTTATTATTTACTTTACCTTTCCAGTTTTCAGCCTCTCACTTTTATGTTTGTCTCATAGTCTCTCATTATGTTTACCTCATAGAAACTATTTGGTTTTGAAATAATTGTTTCACACACCTATTAGCTGTGTTTTAACATTATCTGCATTCCTCCATTTTTATTTCTTGTTCAGGATTCAAGACATGATAAGTGTTGTTATGGTTGTTTTTGAACCTGCAAAGAACTCTCAAATTTAATTTTTAAACCTCAAATTTAATTGTTGTTAGCAAAAAGTCAAAATGTTACAAAACAAAATTGTGACATAATCATCCTATTTAGTGTAATTTAAAGTTCATATAATGAATATATTTATAGAGACTAAGTTTTAAGAAATGTAATTTAAAATTAATTAAATGTATTTAATATGAAACCTAAACTGGGTGGTAGTGATGTATACCTTTAATCCAGCACTCGGGAGGCAGGGGCAGGCAGAGCTCTGTGACTTCAAGGCCAGCATTGTCTAGAAACCAACATTCAGTAGTCAAGACTGTTACACAGAGAAACCCTGTTACCCCCAAATAAAAACAAAACAATTAATGAATATGAAACCTTGCACCCAAATTTTTTAACAATGAGAACTAAAGAGGTTCTTTAAAGTATTTGACCCTCTGCCACGCCTGATACATTTTTAATAAGCTATTATTTCATAATGTGACTAGTTGAAAAATAATCTTCAGATTGTTAATTTCATACTACACTGCTTTAATCCAAAATATTTCTGAAAGGGTGTTAAAGGATATAAAAACTCTTTCTAATGAAATATGAACAAACATTAAGAAAAATCTTTAAGAGTTTTATGAACAGAGTTGCACACAGAAGTTAAAGTGAGAGATTAGTAGAATTTTTGTTTGTTTTAGTTTAAAAATATTTCTTTTGAGACTATAATTATAAATGGGTATATAAATGATGTAATATAATTATATCATTTTTCACTTCCCTTTCCTCACACTAAACCTCTTAATTTTCTGACTTCTCATTCTTTTTCCAAAATAAAAGGTCAAAAACCTGTACAAACAACCTCAGGAAACTAAAAATGCTGAGAAGAGAAGACATAATCTTCAAAGAGAAATAAACTTCAAATATTTTTCCAATACCAAATGGTTGTCCTTAAAATATACATCCAAGTGATATTATACTTACTGGGCATGTTTTACTTATGTATTTAGGCATAAATAAATATTTATATATATAGGTAGCAATAGTTAATGATATAAAATGGTCATGAAGTAGAATTGTTCTTTAATAAGAAAGCTTAAGAGATAATAATGAAAGTAAAAAGGGAGGAGGCATTTCCTCCAGATGACATCAATTTCCTGAATGAACTGAGAAGCTGATTATTCTTAAGATAAATAGAAGAAAGTCATATAAATCCCTAATAAATTGCATGGGTATATTTGCTGGATATTAGGTGTACGATAATTAAATATTTGTGTTTAAAATTTGCTGTCATTCAATACATTTTGATCATATTCTTTTCCTTCCCCTAACTCCTTCCAACTCCCTGCCCCACTCTCTGTGAGTTCATGTGCTTATTTTACTATTTTGTCTGGAAAACTATTTCCTGGCAGTCACTTATCACCTTTAGCTCTTACACCCTTTCTTCCTACTTCTCTGCAGAGATCCCTCAACTTTGATAAAAGGATAAAGACCTCCTATGTAAGGCTGAGTGATCCACAGTCTACTACTCTTTGTTCATATGGTGGTTTGAAAGAAAGTGGCCCCCAAAGGGAATAGCACTATTAATAAGTAAGACATCATTGGAGTAGGTGTGGCCTTGTTAGAAAAAATAAGCCACTGGAGAGGTAGACTTTGAGGTCTCATATATGCTCAAGACACACCCAGTGAGAGACCACTTCCTGACCACATTAGCAATGCCAAGTATGGGTGGTTCTATCTTATATAGTGCAGCTTAAATACAATAAAAAAGTGGATGGTTACTCTGATAATATAGTGTCATTATTGCAGCAGTATGTCTTGTAAGCAGGCCTCTGCTGTAGGCCACTAGATTTGTAGTTATTGATGAAGATCTTTCCCTTTAGCAGTATTCAAAGTTTCTTCTAGCACCATGAACATTAATCTGTAAGTGAGAAGCTTACAGTTGTGCACCAGCTTGATACCTCCATGCTTGATCACATAAATAAGCAATGTCTTCATCATGTTATGGATAGTAATTATTTATATATGGAACCTCTGTGCTTAATGACTCAACAACGTGTAACCCATTCCTGGCAGTGAAATTTCCACTGGATGGCACAAGGTGTGTAGTTGGTGGAATTGTCTCCCTAGTGATGTAATGACTGCATTTAAATGCCTTTCATATGTGACTTTCCAAAAAGCCTTTAGCATTAGTTTTCTCTCCGCATGTTCCCCCTCTACCCTGCACTCTCAGCTTTTTCTCATTTAATCCTTCTATTATAGCTTTCCATATATATCTTCATAGCACTGTACTCTTTCTTTCCTTTGTTGAATGCGCCAGAGGTTTGTGTGATCTGTATCATAGCGTGAGAAAATACTGAACCTGCAACTCACAGAATGAAAGTCAGGATATAACTCCCATTCTTGTATGCAAAGAGTAGACAAAGATCAGGAAAAGAAACAAAACACAAGGGCTTCTTCTATGCATCTGAATCAATTGAGTTTTTAGTGCAAATGATGAAAGACTTGCCTTTGTTCAAGTGGCAGAGAGAGGCTTATTTTTAGAATGCGTTTTCTTAATTTTAGGTAGCAACAGCTAGTTGATTGAGGATTACAGATATTATCTCCAGTTTTCCAAATTAATTTGACTTTTTACATGTAAGATTGCTGGAATGAGGGTTACTATTGGCCAGCCTTGTTTGTCTTTCAAAGTGTCATTATTTTATGAAAATCTGTCACTCTAGACATTGTTAAGTGTAATGAGTACTATCACAAGAACACACTGATCAGGTAAACTTATCAAAAAAGTTTTAGAGTAGGTTGGAATTATGTAATGACAGGGTACACAATCTTTTTCTGAAAAATAGGCATCTTAAGTTGATTGATGGTCTTGATCAGAAAATATATATTCAGTACTTCAAATTCTTGTTTCTATCCTTTTCACAGAAAATATCAACTACCTTGTATTTATAATTTATTTGGCTTATGTAGCATAAAATCACCGTGGTTTGTAATCTATAAGGCTCATGGTTTGCTTCCCTTGGATTCTTCATGTCTATATGTTGTATAATAGGAGATATTCCATCTTACCTGCATGAGCCCATGAAAGAGTAGCTTGATTTTGTAGAAAAAAAAAAAGAACACATTTTAATGGTTTCCTTGCACTGTAAGTCTGTATTTCTTTCCATCCTTGTCTTTTCTTTGTTCTTTTATTGACAGAGAAATTTGATCTTCTTGTTCTTTCTGGGGTGAGAAAGCAGCTAATGGTAGAATTCCCCTTCATATGAAGTAATACTTTCTGTCCAGTTTGGACATTTTCATCTTGACTGAGATTCACTAGGATTCTGATGTGAAGATTTATTGTTGTTGTTGTTGTTATTATTATTATCTTCTTTTATATATTATATCCTGACTGCAGTTATACTCTCCATCCTCTCTTTTCAATACCCCTGCCCTTGCAGGATCTTCATGAGATCCAGTCCTCCTTTCTCTTTAGCAAAGGGCAGGCTCCCAGGCATATCAAACAAACGTGGGATATCAAATTATAATAAGACTAGGCATAACCCCTCAAATTAAGGCTGTCTGAGTTAACACAGCAGGAGGCAGGGGGTCCCAGAAACAGACAAAAGAGTCTGAGACAGTCCTGCTCCCACAGTTAGTAATCCTACAAAAACACCAACGTACACAACCATAACACATATGCAGAGGATGTAGGTTAGACGTATACAAGTTCCCTAATTGTTGCTTCAGTATCTGTGAGCCCGCCCCTATGTGAGCTGGAAAGCCAGTGGTTTGGACTATTTCCTTGTAGTGCATTGGTCCCGCCGGCTCCTAGAATCCTTCCTTGTGCTCTTCTGCTGTATCCCAACCCTCTCCCTGACTCCACCAAATGCTTGGCTGATGGTCTCTCATCTGCTCCCATCAATTGCTGGATAAAGCCTTTCTGCTTCTAGAAAGTTCATAGCTACCTTTTCTTTCTAGGTCTATGACTTCTTTTCTTTTTTGTTTTATTTAATATAGATATTTTAATACACATGATTTTTGCCAAACTCGTATTTATTTTGGATTGCACTGACTTAAATAAAATGAAAAGGAAAGCACTTTCTATAATCATCACACTTTTAAAAACCTCTGATGTTTATATGTTCATGATTTTTATTCCTCTGTAAGAGTGTCATATTTGTTTGCTTAATTGTCTGTAACTATGACTTTAAGAATAAGAATATATAAAGTTATATTAGTACTCTATAGTCTGATTCTAGATGGAAGATGTCATTTGTGTACATTCTAAGATTTCAGATTGTTGAACAATAAAAATGTGTGTGAAATTAATTATATTTTGAATTAAAATCTAGTTAACAAAATCGGCTGATTTATACTATAGTAATTAATATAGGTATAACTTTGGGATAATTGTGGTTGAGGTTCAGATACATCATTGAGTAAGTCATAGCCCAACCATTGGCCAGTTTTTGAAATAAAAGGTCATTCAGCACTTTTTTTTTTTTTTCTCTTTGATAGGTAGAAAGTAGGTGCTACCCTTCATAATTCAAGGTGACATAATTAGGACAAAGAAGTGAAACAAATTTTGACAACATGGTACACACTCAACCTCTCCATCCAGATGCAGAACATATTATGTATTACCTTTCTCCATCTCCAGTTTCCTTTTATGATATGGATAAATTACACTTACAGACTAATAATAATTTTGAAATTGTATTGTATATTAAAGTTGTACGAAAAAAGTTGTTAGATTATTAACAGCAGCAATAACAATTACTACAAATGAAGTACTGCCTATAGACATAAAATTATGCTAAATTTTTTGTTTTTGTATTCAATTTAATACTCAAACTTTGCTGTTAAATACATATTATTATTACTTAATTTTACGTTCGAAAAATTTATGTCTAAAGGAGGTTAACATACAGCATCCTACTTCAAAGACATAAGCTCAAATCAGCTCTGCTTGATACCAATTTTATTTGTCAATGAGAAAATGAAAATAAAAAACAAGTACAAGGCAGGATGAAAAATGTTTGTAATAATTTTTATATAAATGTAAAGAAGGGAGCTTAGTCTGATGCTCCAGTGTGAGTCTCTGTCTCTATCTCCATCCATCGCTAGATGAAGGTTCTATGGTGATATGCAAGATATTCATCAGTATGGCTATAGGATAGGGTCATTTCAGGTTCCCTATCCTCAGCTGCCCAAGGAACTAACTGGGGACATTGCCCTGGGCACCTGGGAGCCACTCTAGGTTCATGTCTCTTACCAACCCTAAGGTGGTTCCCTTAATTAAGTTATGTGATTCCCTGCTCCTCTATCCAACCTTGTTTTATCCCCAATCATACCGTTTCCCCAAGTTCCCCCCATCCTTCCCTTCTCACTTTTCTCTCCCCATCTCCCCTTACCCCCATCCCACCCCACCCCCAAGATCCCAATTTTTTGCCCAGCAATCTTGTCTATTTCCCACAGTAGGGATAATAATTATATGTTTTTCTTTGGGTTCACCTTCTTATTTAGCTTCTTTAGGATCACAAATTATAGACTCAGTGACCTTTATTTATGGCTAGAAACCAATTATGAGTGAGTACATCCCATGATCCTCTTTTTGGGTCTGGGTTACCTCACTCAGAATAGTGTTTTCTATTTCCATCCATTTGCATGCAAAATTCGAGAAGTCATTGTTTTTTATGGCAGAGTAGTACTCTAATGTGTATATATTCCACACTTTCTTCATCCATTCTTCAATTGAAGGACATCTAGTTTGTTTCCAGGTTCTGGCTATTACAAATAAGCATCGGACTAAGCTCCCAAAGTCCCAGTGAGGAGCAGAAGGAGGGAGAACATGAGCATGGAAGTCAGGACCACGAGAGGTGCACCCATCTACTGAGACAGTGGGGCTAATCTATTGGGAGCTAACCAAGGCCAGCTGGACTGTGACTGAAAAAGCACGGAATAAAACCGGACTCTCTGAACATGGCGGACAATGAGGGCTGATGAAAAGCCAAGGACAATGGCATGGGGCTTTGTTCCTACTTCATGTTCTGGCTTTGTGGGAGCCTAGCCAGTTTGGATGTTCACCTTCCTAGACCTGGATGGAGCGGGGAGGACCCTGGACATTCCACAGGGCAGGGAACCCTGACTGCTCTTTGGACTGGAGAGGGAGGGGGAGAGGAGTGGGAGGAGGGGGAGAGGGGCGGGAGGAGGGGGAGGGTAATGGGAGGCTGGGAGGAGGCGGGAATTTTTTTTTCAATAAAAAAAATTAACGTAAAAAATGTAAACAAGGGAAGTCTAAAATATCAAATATGATTTCTTCCCCTCTGTACTATCAGTGTGGTATAAATAAATCGTTTTAGGGCTACTAGATGATATTCTGTATATCTTAATGCTTGTGAGAGTCTTGCAAGGGTTACAATACTTTGGACTGTGGATACTCATCTTCCACCTATTAAAATGTGCTAAGAAGGCCATATGGTTCAGAGGAGTTTCTTTGGCTTTGAGTTAAGGCTCATATCTAAATTACTATAATATGAGGATAGAGTGTGCTTTATTTTCTTTTCCAACTTTAATAAGTCCAAGGGAAAATATTATTTTTAGAGTTGGGAGTATCTACTCTATATATTTATATATTTATACAAGACTTAACATTTAAATTAGCGTTTCTGTAGTGATCATCGAGAAATCTCTAATGAAGTCTAGTGGGAAAATATACTTGGAATGGACAGCTGTGTGGGATTAGAGGGCAGAGGCCAACATGTCAAGATTCACTAGTGATGCAGGGCAATGTGTGGTCTATCTGTGGAATAGCATTGTTAATTATATTATAATTTGATATATTTTAGCATGAAGTTGGAATTGTGATCATTTGGAATATAGTGGTAAATATAATTTCACTCAACAGCAGCCGATTAAAGGTACAATTGTCTCTTGACTGTTGTCTATGGTATGTTAACTTGAACACAAGAATAAAATTGACTGGGTTCCCTGCCCTGTGGGAAGTCCAAGGGGACTTGATTGGGTGAGGGGGTGGGAAATGGGAGGCGGCAGTGGGGAAGAGACAGAAATCTTTAATAAATAAATAAATAAAATAAATAAATAAATAAATAAATAAAATTGACTGGGAGTAGGGACTAAAAAGATGAAAAGAAAAGTGAGAAAGGGTAAAGTGACAATTAGGATAAGTAAATTAAACAGTAATTAAAATGTGATTTTTTATATCTGTGCTTAATGCCACGTAGGATAATATTAAACATTTTAAAATCTTTAATCTTCTAATTTCCATCAATCAGCTTTTTAATTTTTTGACTAATCATTTAGAAAATTAAAACCAATCTTCTTTCACCTTGGTTACCTTGTTCAACAGTGAATATATTTCAGTTTCTATTTAACATGCTTTCATTCAAATGTAAACCTCAGAAAAATAATAAAAGTGTCTACTTTATAGGAATGTTGGAAGGGATTCTAATTTAGCTAATGTCAGAAAGCTGAAATCATGATATTAAAAAGATTGCATGTTAAAAAGTGGATCTGTAACTTTCTGAAATTATACACAGCCTCAATTAATTAATTAATCTCTATCTTTTCATAAGTTTGAAATCTATATTTTGAACCAACTGCACATGGTAAATTTTAGAAAATTTAAATGCCAGAATAACTTTCTCCAATAGCTACAAATTCCAGGTTGTAATTACTCTAAACTTCCTTCCGGTCTTCAAGTTTCTATGTATTAAACATGGAAAACTCGATATTAATCAGTGTGAGGAAGTTGCCCTGGGATGTCATAAATAAGTGAAAACACATATATTAAACACACCTTCAACTTTGAGTCTTCACTCTTGATAGTATTGGACTTCAAGGGCTCCTTTTTGATATGCGTTTTCTTACACTTTATATGATTCTGTTATTTTCTTGTTTACATCTGAGTTTATGAAATTTTTTAAAAATAAAAGTCTTGTGTTGTTTATCATTCAATGTTCAAGCAGCTGACACTCAGACACTATGGACAAATTAATTCTCTTTGATAACAGATTCATGACAGTACTTTATCTTAATGCAAAAATTGATAGTTTTTGTTTTCATTGCTTCATCTATTTCTTCTGTTTATCAGTTTCTTCTGTTCATTACTTACGACATAAACACTATTCTTATAAAAAAAATCACTATTGTTTGCTTGATTTGGAGCTACCCTAGGAAAGTTTTCAGAGAGGATGCCAGACTTAACTCATTATCCCAACTCCCATGGTGTGCAGAGTACCCTGCATTTATATATTATTTTACTGAGATTTTAATTCTATTAAGACAATAACTATAGATTTCGATCTTAGATGAATAATTTTGACTTATTCACTTAAAAGTATCTGAAGACCTTGATGCCATTCATTCCATTACTTTTTATATGATTATTTCTACATGATTCTTTATAATAACCTGCTATTTTTTAAGAACTTATTTCTTTTACATTCTGTCTACAATTTTCTCTTTCTTCTCTTCCCCCCCCAACCCCTCCTCAGCACCTCCCTCTATCCCCACCCCACTATCTACATCTCTTTCATTTCTGCTCAGGAAAGGGCAGGCCTCTCATGGATATCAACAAAACCTAGCATATCAAGTTGAATTAAGATTAGCCATCTCTCCTAAAATGACCTTTCATGATACCTTTCCCAATACAGTCAGTCGGTTCTCTTGCCTCATTAACTAGTCTACCAAGCCCCTTAAACTCATCTGGGTATGGAAGAATAATCTTTGAGACACATGACAATGATTAAAGTCCATATATTAGAATATTAAGTGTCATAATCCAAGGCAGATATTAGAGCTTGGTTGTAGAGTGAATCATGGCTTCTATTTGACGGTTTAAACTGAGACCAAAAGTTACTGTTGACTTCCATACAGCATTTTTGCATAAAGTTCCCCAATAACAGGTGGCAAAGTAACACGGCTAATGACCAACCATAACTCACTGAAGATAATTTCAAAACACAATTTTTTTTGCATGATCCATAATTCTGCCACATAATATTGTGACTTTGGACAAGCAACACAGTATTGTTATCTTCAACTTTTGAAAATTATAAAGTAGCAAGAGTAAAATGCTAATATTATATATAAATATTTGTTTTGCACAAATGCTTATAATTTTTCTACCCTCTGGTAGAAGTGAGATACTTGCTCAGTCTACGCAAGAGATAGCTGTGATAAATGATAGTTTGGTATAATAATGTCAGTGAGATTTCCATGAGTTAATCTGACTTCAGAGACTTTCATGATATACTCAACCATCATTCAGTCACTGTCTGCAGAGAAAGTACATGACTTGCTATCAGTCATGCTCTCAGTGAATGGTACAGGGTAGTGGAAGTATAAATATGCTCACATGTCCCGCATGAACCTCATTTGGAGAGTAAGGCAACCGAACATAAACCAAGGTTGAAAATAAAAAGAAGCAATTAATGCATGAGTAGAGATTTCTGCATGTTCAGAAAGACATTTAGTGGTATATGATATAATCCCAACACAACACAAGCAAATTTGCATTAAGGAGAAAAGAAGCAAATGAATGATTTTTTTCCAACTATCTAAAACGATAAAGTCTAGAGAATAATAAAACACATGAGCAAGAGTCACCCAGTCCAAAAGGCAAAAGATTAGTGGATTCTTTGGAAATTTTATTAGAGTTATACTCACTCATTTGTTTATTATCTACTCAGCTGTATTAATATAGAGTCATGAATATTTGCCTTATATTAGTGTATATCAAACAGTACATTAATTTGCATCAACTTCAAAGATCCAAGCTTTCCCAATCAAAATTATAACTTTTGTTAATGACTATATATTAGAGAAAGGAGAGATATTACCTCTGAACATAAACAAGCAACTACAATCATGTCTACATGTTGAGCATTTTTTCTTCTAATTTATTCTCTCTCTCTTCCTCTCCCTCTCCCGTTCTCCTTCTCTCTCTCTCTCTCTCTCTCTCTCTCTCTGTGTAATCATGTGTGTTTGTGGTGTGTGTGTGTGCACATGTGTACCACATGTGAAGATGTTCAAGGATCAGAAAGTGTTAGGTTTACTGAAGCTACAGATATAACCAGTTGTGTGTTCTATTACATGGTTCCTGGGAATGGAACCCAGGTCCTTGGAAAAACAGGAAGTTCTCTTAACTACTTATTCATCTTACTGGTCCCTGGGAATCACTTTTGTTGTCAAATATATCTTTATTGATATTATGCTGTTTTATTAATCAGTCATTTAGAAAGTTTTATTTAGGGCTCTGTCTTAGTCTGTTTAGTGTTTTGTAATGAAATTCCATTATTTAAGTAAAAAATTTATAATTAAGGGAATATATGTCTTATAGTGATAGCATATTTGTCTACTTTCTATTTAGCTCTTTCATTCTTATATTATGTATTTTAACAATGCAGGATTGATTTCATACATAGTTAACAATATTATCTTCTTGGGTAATTGGTCCCTTTATCATAATTTAGTTCTACTTTTTTCATGCATGATAATTATTGTAGTTTGTCTTCAATTGAACAACAATCTACATTCTTTTATTAATATTGCTAAGATAAAGTACACACTTAACTTTTACAAAGTTAAATCCCTACATGGCAGTGTGTATGTTAGACATTGTCAGGTCTAATAATGTGAACTAGATGAGACCTAGGGTGACTTCGGAGACCAGTCTTTGGGTATTTGTATGAGGTATCATATACGGTAGGTTAACTGAGATCAGAAAGCCTCACACTATCTTTTGGCGTCACTACTTCACAGGCTGATGTCTTGGACTGAATCAAAGAGGGAAAAGAGATATATATCATATCCTGCTTTGTTTTCTTATTTAATGTACATCCAATATGAACCCCAAGTTTCTGACATCATGCTTTTCCTTCCATGGAAGGCTGTAACCTAAGCCAAAATAAACTCTACCCTCATAAGTTACTTTTACAGGGTATTATTCATTATATCAAAGGTAAAATAAAATAACTGGTAAAGATACCATATATATTCTTTTAATTTCTTAAGTTATATAATTATAACTTTCACTTTTAAAAAGAGTACTGTCACATGTTGAGTAATATTTTCCATGTATGTAATTTTCTCCACTTACACAATCACTTATTCTTATCACCTCTGACTTGCCTCTGATTTTAATTGAGTATTCACTATTACTATGTATAACTACCTTTTATCATATCAATCATTCTGTAAATTACTAATGCATTGAAATATTATTACTGTTGAGTAGCAGCTTTCTCTTCACAATAAAGCAGAGAGGCTGATGATATTTAGAAGACTTATGAAACTACTCCTGGAGATTACACAAGCAGAAAACCACCAACAAGGATGAGAATTTTTGGTGGTACAGCTGCCTGAAAATTACATATTGGACTTTAGTGACATAACTCTGAGTCACCGTCCCAGGCTGAAGTGTGCTATCTGGTGTTGTTTCTTCATAAGTTACCTGCATTCCTATAAGTAGTACAATAAATTGACTGTTTCAACTACCTAGGTTTAGATAGAATCATTTCTATGAACTGTCACTATCCTCTCTGTTTTGAAGTCTGGGATAGAAACAAACTCCCCGATTGATGGAGGAAGGTCATTGGTTAATTAATAAAGAAACTGCTTGGCTTCATAGGTTAGAACATAGGTGGGTGGAGTAAAGAGAACAGAATCCTGGGAGGAAGAGGAAGTGAGGTAAGACGCCATTTCCTCTCCTCTCTGGGGCAGACGAGATGAAGCTCCGACCCAGGATGGACGTAGGCTAGAATCTTCCCGGTAAGCGCACCTTGGGGTGCTACATACATTAATATAAATGGGCCAAGCAGTGTTTAAAAGAATACAATTTGTGTGTTGTTATTTCAGGGCATAAGCTAGCCAGGCGACCAGGAGCTGGGGCGGCAGGAATGCAACCCACAGCTCCCACTACACCGGATAAAAGAATGCAACAACTTATTTAAACTTATTTCTGAAATCCAGTAAGAATAAGGACATTTCAAAAGTTTTAACTTCATATATTCTTTATCTGAGATCCTTTATGTCTTATATAAATTGGATAATCTAATTCATGCAATTTTCCATTAAGTTTCTTAACACCATAATCATAACTATTTCAAATTCGTTACTTCACAAATCCAAATCAATGCCATATTTTGGTCATGTTATTATTAATGCTCCTTCTTTCATAAATGTGTTTTTTTCTTACCATTTTGGAATGCCTTGTAATTTTTGTTGAAACCAGATATGTCATATAAGGCAAAAGAAATTGCATTAAACACACTCAGGTTGGGATTTATGTTACTGTGGCTTGAATTATAGTCATAATTAATGTTTGCTGGGGATTAACATTCCTGTCTTATCCTGTTTTGTCTCCACTATTATCTCAGGCTGAGTCTGAACCTACAAGCTTCACCAAGCAGTAAATTGCTGTCACACAGTAGACTCTTACTGGTGAAGGGATAAGCACTGGAGAAAAGAAAGTGTTATGATCTTATGAAGGAACCTTGACTCATTTTCCAGAGCTTCTTGTTTATTGCTTACCTTTAACACCGTGGAATTGAGTCAGAAAATCCAGAGTTCTGAAGTCTGAATGACAATGCCCTATATGCAATGCCCTGTATTACTGCCCACCATCTTCGCCAGTCTCTATACCCCTCTGATTATAATATACAATGACGTCTTTTTCTTTTTTTTCCCCAAAGTTAGATAAATATCTTCCTTGGCGACTCACTGTGAGAGACTGGCATCATTTTGAAAAGTATTAATGATTTGCACTGTGGACTCTCTAGAATTTCAGTCTTTTGAGTCAAAATTAGCTGTTCTTAACTACTTGTCCCTAGCAGCTTCTAGTATAGGTAAGTAGGTCCTGACTATGGCTTTAGCTTACTTTTCTTATAATAAACAAACACACAAACAAAAACAAAACATTGCATTTCTCTTTGATTGTATGTTTACATATACACATTTGATATTTGACATATAGATTGTTTCCACTTACAGGCTTTGTGAGGGAAACATTGACAGACATAGATGGGCAAATACCTGTTGAGTAGGTAATTGTTTATAACAATATAAAATACAACAAAACAACTTTTATTTCCTCAAAAAATCTATTCATATAGTTTTTATAATAAATCAATTAAGCCTCATAAAAATGAAGTAATTTAGATATTAAAAGCTCATCAATTAATAAGTAACAGTAATAGGTAAAATTAAATCTTAAAAATACATGATACATAAATATATAATATTAAACTCTACATATCTATCCTTAACGTTGGGTTGAAATAATGTAGTTTTTAAAATTATAGACTAATTAAGCCAAAATTAAAATAAGTAGCAAAACGAAGTTAATTTAAATTAAAATAAAAAATTAAATATGGCCAGCCAGTGGGGGTATACTCCTTTAAGCCCAGCACTCAGGAGGCAGAGACAGGTGGATCTCTGTGAATTAGAGGCCTGCCTGATATGCATAGCCAGTTCTAAGACAGCCAAGGATACATAAAGAAACCAAACAAATAAAATCAAAAGTTCCTTAAAAAATAAGTTGTGTTAATTACCATCAGCTGCAAGATAAAGCTTCTCTGATGACGATTAGATGATGCACTGACCTCTGTGTAGAGTAATATGCCATTAGTAGTCATTTTATCACCATGTTCCTTAAGCAGAATAATAGAAAGAGACTTTCCCTCAGGCCCATGATATCTAGTAAGGACATTGTTTCCCATATTATATGATGACTCCGTTTAAATTCTTTTCATATATGTATGTAGTTTAGGGAGCTTCTACATTAAGTTTCCACATGGGCTTTTCAAAGGGCCTTCAGTGTTAGTTGTCCATGCCCTTAGTCTGTCTTTACCTAGCTGTCTCTTCCTTCCTCTCAGTTAATATCCCATTCTAGTTCTAAGTTATTCTATATTTCCTTATTTTTGTATAACAAAATTTACCTTTTGTTGGAAAATCCCTTCTCCTAACTGATCTCCTACTAGCTGTCTAACCTTTGTGGCTATTCTGATCGAAACACACACATATAAAGTTAATACCTGCTAGGAAAGGGAAAACCAGTTTCTCCAATGGATGTCATTGGGTGTATTAGCCATACTCCAGACAAAATTAGTTAGTCAAAACAAAAAGGGCTCTTTTTTTTTTTTGGTGTTCTGTGTAATGTAATGGTGCTGGGGATCTTTAGTTTTGTTTTGGCACTTTTTGACTTTTGGGGGAAGGTTATGTGTGTTTGTTTAGACGTTAATTGTGTTTATATGGGACAAAGGAGGAATATACATTTCACTATAAGGAAGATGGAGAGAATATTGAATAGAGAATAAAGGGAAAAGCTCAGAATATATTATATGAAAAAATTACAAATCCCTAAGTCATACCCCTTAAATTTGTATATATCAATCCCTTTCTCTTAAGAAGTATATTTTAATATTTATTTTATTCAGATTCAGTAAAGAGAAAAGTAATAAGCACTAAGGAATATTTAGGTTTTCACGTTTTTATTTTATAAAATTAACATGACCTGGCTTGAAACAGTTTTAGATTTCCAAACATATATATTTTTAACCATTATGTAAATCAGATCTAGATTTGGTGATATAAAATTAGACCTCCAAAATGTGAAATAAAAATTACAAAATTTAAAATCTGTGAATGTACAAACTGTACCTAAGTATAACTAATAGTATTGGTGTGAAAGAATTTAATACAGGTCTCTCTTATACCTCTTAAGGAAAAGAGAGGCTCCATGAGTTTGTATTTCCATCCAGTTCTGAGTAGTACATCTGGTTTTACTCAGATGCATTCTTCAGAGATAGTAAATCTTACGTTTTATTTTTACCCACTACATATTTCTTGAATTTTATTAATCCTGGTGACATATGTCACTATATATCAAATGCCTCATTATTAAAAATGTAGAAGTCTGTAGATTTTTCATTTTCCAATTTCTTTTGTGTAAAAATAATGAGGGCACATTTTAGTGTGAAAAATTCCTTACCATATTATCTTACTAAGCTGACACATTTTTACATTCTCATACTTCTTTGAAAGTATTACTTATATTTCTAAAATAAATTCATTTGCTACTAATAGCAACTTTCTCAAAGACGCGGTAGATTTCACAGATGATCTTGTGAAGACCTGAAAATGCTGAAATAATGGAAAAGGTGCCTTCCTGACAGAAGTCTTTTGTTGTGTGTAAAAAATGTCAGAAAAAAGGGAGTCACATATCTAATCAGCAAATGAGTAAATAAGCCTGTAGTTGAGGGTCCACGAAGGAGTACTGTCTTCATATATCCTTGACTGATTACAGAAATATTCAGAAACCACTTCTCCAAAACACAAGTATTACGTAAAAAGTCATAACTTTATGCAAATTCTGTCCCTGCAGAGACACCCATCTTACCTGTCTGTTCGATCTTGGGTTGATGATCCTCTTTATATACATCTTTATAATTAAGTATAATGGTTTCTAATCAGTTTATATAATGTCTTCTTTCTTGTCCTTCTATAGTTCTTCATTTTCATAAACATACACATTCAGGACTGAGGCCCCTGTCATCCTCTAATATTGTTTGGAGAGTTATTTTCTCTTCCTAGCTTTTGTTTGACATATTTGTTTACATGTGGCAATCCTTAATGAAGTATGATCAAAGATATTACTACAACTCTTTCAGCAAATAAAGTTAACTTATCTAACATTTCAACATTTCTCAGATATGTTTACATTTTTAAGACTTTGCAAGCTTTAGCAACTATATAGATTTTTAAATATGACTTTTAAAAATCATTATTTTGGTTTTATAAAACTTAAACTAAAACTTATAAAAAATAACAATTATGTTTTCAGAACACCAGTCTGTGAACATACAGCTATACCTGGATTTATTGAAGTTAATCATTGTTTTTGACAAAACCTTTTTTTGTGTGTGTGTGTCTAGTCTTGCTGGTGCCTGGCAGAGCTACAGTATAGTATAATTGTATGATGTATTTCTGTTCCTCACCAGCAAACCATTGGCTTGATTGAATCTTTTTTTTATTCTACAAATGCACACTTTTATTAGGTTTGTCTTGAAAACTTAATCACATTTATAGACATATAGTATTTAACAATGAAATACACAGATACCAATGATTTTTGTTATTACTAATAAACGCATATAAAAATATTACTCTAATTATAAACAGGAATTTTCCAAAATCAACTCTACATTGATCATGACTGTTGGTTGTTTAATTATCAGTGTGACAAAAATCAATTTGCACTCCAGCAATACATTTCAGAATTATTTGGTCAAGGACTTTAGCATGAGTAGAATCAAATGATTTGTGTCTCTTTTCCTGTCTTCAACCCATTTCTGATTCCTCTTTCTTCTGTGTACTGAGACATCCATTCACTAAATTTAAGAATGAAAAATACCGTACTAATTTCAACATATTTTACTACCATATTTTTGTTAATTCTAAGATAAAGTACTGCAAAAATAAATACCTTAATATATCATTTGTGTTGCAGTTAGCCAATTTGGTTTATTTATTAATATTTCTGTGTTTTACTTTTATCTTTATAGAAAAAAAACTTAAAAACATATATATATATATTGATTAATTTTCTCTTCTTCTGCTACTCCCAGATCTTCTCCAACTCCCTTCCCATTTGGTTCCATCTCTTTTCTGTCTCTCATTAGAAATCAATCAGGCTTCCAAATGACAATAATGTAATATAATATAATGAGATAAAACAAAAACTAGCATAACACAATATGACAAAGCAACCAACCAGAAAGAAAAGAACTCAAGAAAAGGCACAAGAAGCAGATATAACTTCAGAGATCCCCCTTGTTCATACAATTAGGAATACCATAAAACACTAAACTAGAAGCATATATATATGCAAAGGAAATGTATGATAAAAATATATGAATATATTAATTAGAATATTAAATTAGACCTTAAAACTACAAAATGAAAATTGAAAAATTGATCTTCAAATGACAATCCTGTGCCAAAATATAATATTTGTATAAAAGTATTTAGTCTTCATTGTACCATTAAAAGCAAAGATATGCTCCATAAGTTCTCAAATCCATTCACTTTTGAAATAGTACATCTGATTTCACTCAGGTACATTTTTTCAAGAAGACCAAATCTTACATTTTATTTTATTTTGCACATAAAAAATAAAAATAAGATAAAATTGGAAGGAAAATGCAGCACTGATACAACATTACAAGACATGAAACTTCCAAATATCCAGATAAATTAATTTTCTGCTGTCTATCAACTTCTGGGCATGTAGCCTACCATTGAGTGTAGTTTCTCTAGTGAGATTCCCTTGGAGAAAACTAAATTTCATCTGCAAGTAATTATCTATTAGAGATAGCTTCTGGATTGGGATAGTAGCCCCTTTTTTTTTATTAACTCTAAGAGCCCATCTGGTGCAAATCCATGCAGTCCCTGGGGATGCTGTCACAATATGTGTGAGTTGATGTGTGCGTCAGTCCTGTTAACTTAGAGACTTATTTCCTTGGTGTCCTCAACCTACTCAGGTTCATATACTCTTTTGGTCTCTTCTGAGGGGAGGGTATTAATGGAGATATCCCATTGTAGGGTAAGTGTTCCGTGGGTTCCCACTCTCTGCATATATTCTGGCTGTAGATCTCTGTATTTGTTCCCATCTGCTGCAGAAGGAAGTTTCTCTGATGATGGCTGAGAAAGGAAATTACATCTGAGCAGAGTAGAATGTCATTAGGAAACACTTTATCATTACATAGTCTTAATATAAGTAACAAGAAAGTTGCATTCTGAGACCAGGTTTATCGTCTTATTTCATGAATGTCATAATTACATTTAATTAACTTTTTAAATTCTTTATTTTTGAAACAAGTTAGGGCTCTGTATTTTTGTCCTGTAACTTGCTCGGTAGACCAGGCTATCCACAGACTTATAGAGCCACCTGCTTCTGCCTTCAAGTACTGGGATTAAAGGAATGAATACCACCCATAAATATCACAGCTGGCTTGCATAATTACTTTTAGGAGATCACAGTTTCCATGATGCCCAAACCACCTGAAGACTTAACAAACAGCAAGAATTATAGTCCAATTTTTCTTATGGACAATAAATTCTCAATAAAATATTTGCAGTCCAAGTACAAGAAAATAGCAGCATAATTAAGTAGTCTTCATTGAAGAGTGGCAGTGATGGTTCAACATATGTAAATCTCTAAATAAAATTTACCTTATAAACAAAGTGAAAGACAAACACACATTACCTTCTCATTAGATGCATAAAAGATCTTTGACAAAATCCAACACCCCTTCATTATAAAAGTCCGGAAAAATTTTGAGTTCCCAAGAATATACCTCAATATAATAAAGGCAGTTTACGACTAGAGCAGAACAAATAAACAACAACTTAAATGGAAAGAAGCACAAAATAATTATATGAAATCAGAGAAAAGACAAGGTTGTCTTATAATTTTGCTCATTTTAAAAAATGAGGTGTTACTATTAAAATACAAGTAATAGTCTGTTGTCATTATTTTTACATCAAATTAATCCATGTGATGCAACTAAATCAATTTTGCATGGGAATAAATATTAAAATTTATTCATATGCCTTTTTAATTAATATAGATATTAGATAGCAACAATAAAAAGTTATGTTTATTATAGTCAAATAATTTATAGCAAAGATATGGAAATATAGTCCATTTTCTTTGATTTATAAACAGTATTTTAGATATAGCTATGAAACTACCATAATTAGGAATCAACTAGAGAAAACTATTTTGATCTATAAGTAGGAGATGGGGAACACCTCTCACTCAAAAATTAGAGGCATAGATGGTGCATAGAGAGGCTCCCAATATAATATAATATAACAGAAACAAATGAGCATCAACCAACTAAGTTAGCAATAAACTTGGAACTGATCAGAAAAAAAAAAAAAAACAAGAATTATGTTTAGTCCAAGGTCCTCCCACTTCTATCCAGGACCAGGAAGGTGAGCATCCAAACAGGCTAGGCTCCCACAAAGCCAGTTCATGTATTAGGATCGAAACTTGGACTTCCCCCAGGGCAGGGAATCTGGACTGCTCTTCATTCTGGAGAGGGAGGGGGAATGGAGTGGGGGGGAGGGGGAGTGGGGTAGGGGAGTGGGAGGAGAAGGCAATGTGTGCGAGAAAGGGGAGGGAAATGGGAAATGGGGAGGAGGTGGAAATTTTTTTTTTGCAACAACTAAAAAAAATAAAATAAACAACAACAAAAAAAAGAATTATGTTTAGGAAACTTTATTCTTATTGACAAGTTGGTGGGGCTATGTGTGGACTATTAAAACCTTTAAATCCTATTATTAGAGCAACTTCTATTCTTATAAGTTTTATCTCTAAAAATTTATTAGATTCTCACAGAATGTATTAAGAGGAAAAATGTACTTGGGCTTTGAACAGGAATGAGATAAAAAGGAATCATTTTGAAATGTGTCAGAGAATTCTGTTTTTAGTAAGATCTCCATTGTTTAAGTAAAAATGTCTTTTCAAAGAATAGCCAGCTGAGTTCTTGAAAGCCTAGCACAACTACATGACGAGCTAAGTTGATTCCACATAACTTTCCACTTGGGAGAAAGTAAACATTGAACTCCTCTTCTGCTTGTTTTCAGTGTATGGCCATAAGAATGAGCAATTCCAGCTCTACCCAGATTTAACACCCAGTTTTGTTGTTACACCCTCGGTACAGCTCGTGCACCACTGTACCGAACGCGAGTCGAGTAAGGGCCTGGAGACTGAACACAAGACACAGAGAGACCAGGGTCATTCGATAGGAGATCAAGCGAATGCCGTTTATTCAGACTTGGGAAATTCCTTATCTACCTAACTGCAGCACAAGGATGCCCGCCCAAGCAGGTGGGAAATTACCATATTAACAAAGGAGTTAATTCCCTGCAGCTAGCCACCAGACGGGCAGGAAGAGCACAGATACACAGAGGAAGCTTAGTTAGTAGATCATAAACTGTCCCCGCGAATGCACCCCAGGAATAAGGGAGACCAGGGCCCTACACCCAGATGCCCTTTATAATATAAGGCAATTGACACTAAGGAAACACCAGCGAAGTTCAAGTGCAATTTGAGTGATAGCCCAAGAAGACCTAAGTAAGGATATATAGGATACCTCTACTTCCATCTTGTCACTTTATTATAAAAGACCCATTTGTGTAGCTTCTTCACATAGTACCACTTGTCTACTTTCTGATACCCCAAATGATAACAAACAATAAAGCCTAAAACGGGCTCCAATGTTGATCTTAACCAAAATCAGTATAACAATAATGTCAGAACTATTAATAGAAATATTTCACGTAATTTCTAATGACTTTTTGACACCTATACACACGCACACACACACACACGCACACACGCGCGCACACACACACACGCACACACACACACATACACACACACGCACACACACACATACACACACGCGCACACACACACATACACACACGCGCACACACACACACACACACACACACACACACACACACACAGTTCTCTCACCTCCCTGTCAAATCCCCACTTTACAAGTTTCATTCTCACATTTATGTTTGTGCTTTGTTTTGTGACTGACTAGAAATATGTTTTTAAATGAATGGGAATACTTTGTTTTAATTCAAGAGGTAATATGCACATGATATTAGGTGGATTAAAAAGATGAAAATCTTATTGAGGTCATTGGCAGTTTGGACATTGCTGAAAATATTCTGATCTCAATGGCTATGTAATTGAAATGGCCAAAACTGAAATATAAAGAGAAAAAAAATCATAAAACAAGCCAACAGAAGAGACTGTCTGAGAATTCTAGAATAAGAAAAGCAAACAAACACATTACAAAAATTATTCTAAGCACTTTCCATTCAACCACCAGACATGGAAGATGAATGAGGACGAGAGAGCTTGCTCTGTGGTTGAGAGAGGAACTGATCTGCAGAGGATTCAAGTTTCTTTTCCAGCACCCATATTAGGTGTCTAACCTTTTGCTATAAAGTCTAGTTCTGAAAGGACTGAAGTCCTTTCTGGAATTCAAGGGTACCTGCACTCCCATGTACAGAAACCCACACACAAGCACATAAAGATGGAGATAATTAAAAACAGTAAAGGATAAAACCATGCATTAGACTATGTATTTTCCTTGCCTTAGTATTCCAATTGAAAATGAGTTTATTACAGTTTTTATGTGTGTATTTTAGAAGATGAAAAGAAGTTGATTCAGGCAAAAGAATCCAAGAGTGGTGCTATAAGTGAGAAAAATTACTCAGAAGGCTTGAAAATTTGAATATTTAATCTCTAGTTGATAACCTTGCTTGGAAAATTTTAGAAGATATGGTTTGCTGAAAGAAGTGTATTCCTGGTACAGGTTTCAAAATCTTTGCTCCTGTTTGAATAAATATCTCTCTCTGCTTCTTGTTTGAGGTTGAAGATGTAAACAGTTAGCTACTGCTCTAATTTTCTGAAGTCCATTTCATTCACTCTGCTGTCACCAAATCATAATCCTTTGGAATAGCAAGTCAAATAAACTTTTCTTTAAATTGCCTTAGTCATGGTGTTTTTTCACAGCAATAGAAAAGGAACCAATACAACAAGCAAACAAAATTAGAGAAAGAAAAAAGTAAGCAAACATAAAGATTTATTTTTAATACTTTTACTTAATATTACTTGATCTATGTAGTCCACCAATTCTCAAGCTGTTTTTGACATTAACTAACTAAGTTGGAAATTCTTTCAATATTGAAGTAGAGGATGCAAATCACAGCATGGACACTTGTAACTACAGATTTCCATTCTGTTATAGTCCTCAAGGCAGAAATATTAGTAAAAAAAACACAGGCAGATAAATGGAGGAGAGCAACTCTTCAAAAATAGCACATAAGAACATGGTCAATATATCTCAACCAGCCAGTTAAGGAAGTACAGTGGGACAGATGGTTATGTCTATAAATTATACTGGAACAACTTGCACTGAATGTGTAAAGAAAAGAGAAAGCAGAAACTCTTTGGTGACAGCAAAGAGAGTCCAAATAAGATTAAATATTGCAATGACTTTAAAACAATAAGTGGGCTAGAGAAATAGTATATTGGTTAGAATAAGTGGTTGCCCTTTCAGAGGACCAAGGTTCCCATGTTCAAATCCTAGCATTCACATGGCAGCTCACAAGTTGTTGTAATTCCAATTCCTGAGGATATAATGCTGTCTTCTTGCTGTCATGGTTACTGCCCACATTTTATGTTCATGCATACAGAAAATCAGCACACACACACACAGAGATTAAATGAAATAATAAAATTATGCTGTGGGACAATGGTCATCTATCCTGTAAAGATTTGTTACTTGTATTGCTTTAATAAAATACTGATTGGCCAGTAGCCCGGCAAGAGGTATAGGCAGGGAGACTAGGCAGGAAGTATAGGCAGGGCAACCAGAACAGGAGAATTCTGGGTAGATAAAAGGCTAAGTATGCGGTTGACTCAGAGGAAGCCAGACACAGAGGAAGCAAGAAGAGAATGCCACGAGGTACCAAGCCACATGGCTAACACAGACAAGAATTAGGAGCTAATTTAAGATGTAAAAGGTAATAAGAAGCCTGAGCTAATAGGTCAATCAGATTATAGTTATTGTAGACCTCTGTGTGTTTCTTTGGGCCTGAACAGCTGTAGGATGGGGCAGGACAGAAACCTCTATCAATATAAAAACTGTTATCCTAAATCTGGTGTTAATTCTATTTCAGCTTTATTTTTAGTTTTGAATGCCATTCAAATTCTTCTATAACTTCATTTTTGCTTTTGTATTAAGTTACCCTATAATTATAATACTCTCCAATGATAGTTGTTTTACTCTATATACTAGAAAAGACTATGTGTTTTGAAAATACATTTCTTATGAAGTTGATAAATATCTATGTACTAGAAAACAATGCTATAATAGGCCATAAAATATTGGTGAAACTTGTAACTCTTTCTGATTTGATTACTAATATCCTTAATACACAGAGCATCAATATAGAGTTACTGTCTCACAAATACTTTAACAACATGAAGGAATGAAAAACAACTTCTTTACCAAACCCTTCTTTGATGTTGATATGCAAGAACATACTATCTTTTTGGTACAGGAACTTGTCACAGTGCAAGCATATGCTTAACTGTATGAAGAAAGATAGGACTCAATATTGGCAAACAAAGTTGGAATATATGAAGTGGATTTTTAGGAATATAACATGATGTGTGATTCCACTATGTATGCTATAAATATGTCTTATTGCCATTTTTTAATAAAGGAGCTGCTTTCAGTCAATGGCTTAATTCAATACAGAATATAGCCAGGCTGGAAAAGTTATGTAGAGAGAGTAGGCAGAGTCAGAAAGAAGCCATGTAGCTGCTGCAAAAGTAAGAACCTTCCAGTAGGCCACAACCACATGGCAACACACAGATTAATAGGAATGGGTTTATTTAAGGTATAAGAGCTGGCTGATAAGAAGTGTGAGCTAGTAGACCAAGCAGTGTTGAAATAAGACCATTTCTCTGTGATTATTTCAGGTCTGGGCGGCTGGGGAATGAACAAGCCGTCTCCGCCTACAATGACATACATATTTAATCTAGTAATTTGCTGATAATGCAAAAAAGTCTCCTGGGCAATTTCATACAAGGGCTGCTAGCCTCTGCAGTTGGGTATTTTTATCTGTAGCAAATGAAATGTGTCCTATTAAGATAGGATGGTCTAGGAAAGGCCATAGTGAGGGAAAAGATGGACTTTTGTTTATGTTATTCTGTTTTAGAATTTGCATGGAACCAAAAATTTCTCATATTCTATTCCAAATATGAGATCTTGAGGTTATTATTATAACTGAGGGATGGCTTAGAATTTATTTGATTATTTATTTTAGCAAATGGCTATGAATGTCAAGTGTCCTATTAGTAAGTTTTAAGCAAAAAATTGAGCAGAAATTTATTTACCCACTTGTATGTGTGCTATTTTCTGTTTCTCTTAGAATGCCCTGTGCATGTACATTATGGTTGATACATGTTACATACAAATATATTTAAATATACAGCCATATCAAGTGTATGCCCTTCTTTCTCTATCTCTAGCAGACTGACTGACCTTTTTCAACACTAACGTATTTAGCAATACTTTGCATCATAAGTAACCTCACAGAATTCTTTCTATAGTTAGCGTGACAAATGCAGAGTTCTGCCTTAGTTGAACTTAGTGTTTTCATGGCAAAGACCAATGTTATAATAGTCAAAGGTGGTTTCTTTCTATCATTAAGTTAAGAATAGCTTATAATCATTGACTTTTAGAACTTAAATAGAAGGGAGAGTCAATTAAACTAAATATTGTCATTTCTCAAATAAAGTGAGAAATTAAAATTTGTTATGTTCTGATATATGTTACTTATCCAAGACCACAAATAAATGGATGAAATGACAAGGGGTCAAACAACTAGCTATAACAAGACCTGACTGGCACCAAGTAATATACAGTGAAACTATTAAATTTTTTATGTCTGTCTTTCCTATTTTATGTAGGTATTTCAAACCCTTTCTAAAAAATTTCATTGTACTACTGCATCAACAAACATATTATACAAAGTAAATAAAACAATATTAATATATATGATAGTCATAATATATATATATATGTGTGTGTGTGTGTGTGTGTGTGTATACATTTCAAGAACTGGAGAAATTTATTGAAGTAATACTTTTACAACACTTAATAAACATCATCACACCTTTTCACTATGCCAAAAAAGCAACATAAAGCTTCTTCAAAGGATGTGAAAATGATTTAGACTTCATTGACCATGTGATCTTTGTCACAAAAGTCATAATTTCTATCACAGGATAGAAACTGTCATACAAAATAAGTAAACAAATAAGCAGTATTTTACTTCAATGCCAATCTTTTTTTTTCAAACTTGGGAAGGCTTATAGGACTCACAAGAGTTTGATAGCATCTATTATGTGGGATTTTAAATATTTAGTAAAGCTGTTTATTTTAAGTATAGATATCTATAAGTAAAATGGAACCAAAGTTCTCAAATTGTGATGCAATTTCTTCAAATAAGTGTCAATATTAAATAACATGAAATAAAAGTGTACAAATAACTTATCTGAGAACAAACTCTCTGATACCAATAGGTTTTCTATGGAGATGCATCCTTTTTGAGTAAAGTATAAGTAATTTAGTTTGTGTGAGTAAATCTGAGTTACTAATTCACTGAAATATATGAGAGTGACTATTGAATGAGCAGATGCCAGCATATATTAGTTTATACTCAAGTTATATACAGATTTATCTGAAAAGGTATGAAATCCTGATTACCCTATTTATCTCTGTGCAGATAATCTAAAGTGAAGTTTAAATTTTCCAGATATTAGAACTCAGAGCTGGGGTTAAAAATCTCTGTCACAGAACAGATGGAGCATCCCCAAAGTGTAACTGAAATTGGCTAAGACGCAATTTAGATTGGCTAAGAACTGAAATGATTGCGGCTCATTCTTTGATTACTCCTTCCTATTAGTTTTGTACACTGACTTGAGACAATGAAAACCAAATTTTTTCTTCATAAGAAATCTCTGGTAGCAATATATCTTTTCTCAATAAAAATATAATGTTACTGTTAAATGAATAGACCTTTAACCCATTTCTAAAGTTCAGCGCTTTAAGTAGCTCAGGATGAATATTAGTAGTACAGTACACCTTTATTTTAACATCACATTGTGTTTCTATGTCAACGAGTATGTCAAGTATGCTATTTTAATACGCTTTTCATCCAAGTTGATAGTTGATACTTTCTTTAATAAAGATTAAGTTACTCTGTCATGTATAAATATGAACATTAGCATAATCAAACCCCTAATGACTTATCATCATAACCATAGGTCAATGTATTCTCAACCTTGATCTGAGAAGCTTCTATTTGCACTAGATGAGAACTAAGAAACACATTATTGGCCAATGTATAATAAGTGTCTGCAGAATAATCAGCCCTAAAAGGAGCATGTTTACTGTGCCTTACACCACCACCGCCACCCCTAAGGCTCAAGAATCACTGTGAAAGAGGGAATGCAAGATTTTCACCATTTCCACATCTGATAGACAGGCTAATATCCAAAATACATAAAGAGCAAGAAAATCAACATTAACAAGCAAAAACAATTTAATTAAGAAATGTTCAACATTCTTAATCATGAAGGAAATTCAAATCAAAACAACACTGAGATGCCATCTTACATTTATCAGACTGGCTAAGATTAAAAGCACAAGTGACAGCGAGGTAGTGGAGCAAGGGGGACATTCCTCCATTGACGGTAGGAGTGTCAACTTGTATAAACACTGTGAAAATCAATATGGAGGTTTCTCAGAAAACTGGGGATCCATCTACCTCAATAACCAGCTATTTCATTCTTGAGTATGTACCCAAAGAACACCCTATCATGCCACAAAAACACTTGGTTCAGGTGCAGAACTTGTGGGAGTGGCCTATGTCTGGCTTAATTTGAGATATAGGCCACAAGTGGAAGCCCATGCTCCACACTGCCTGGATGACCAGGGACTAGATGTAAGGTTGCCCAGAGATTTGGAGAGAAAAAGGAAAAATCAAGAAAATAATTTCCCATGATGTCCTGCTATACTCACAGTTTGGTGCCTAGCCTAATCATTATGGAATTCTATGGCATTCTTTTGGCAGCTGATGGGAGCAGATGTAGAGGCCCACAGAATCAACTATGGAGGGCTCATAGGGGCTCACAGAGGCTGAAGCAACAAACAGGAGCTGTGCATGGGTCTGCATTAGGTGCTCTGAATATATGTTATGATCGTAGAGTTTTGTTTTTGTGGGACTCCTAACAGTGGGGATAGGAGTGTCTAATTATTTTGCCTGCACTTGAGACACTTTACCTCCTACTGGGTTGCCTCATCCAACCCAGATATGAGCATTTGTGTCTAGTCTTACAGTGTCTTTTTACACTGAAATTGATTAATATTCCTGGGAGTACTGCTCTTTTCTGAAGGAAAAAAGAGAAGTGGATCGGAAGGACAAGGGAGATGGTGGGAGTGGGGAGTAGGAGGTAGGGGAGTGGAGTGAGGGAAATCTCAGTCGGGATGTATTGTTTTTTATTTTAAATTTTTAAATTTTATTTTACATTTCAGCCACAGTTCTCCACCACCCCTTCTCCCCATCACTCCCCTTTGAATTCCTCCCAGCCCTCCCCCATTCCAGTCCTCTCAACAGTTAGGGCTTACCACAGAAAGTCAAAAAAGTCTGGCACATTAAATTGGGCCAGGACCAAGCCTTTCTCCCCCGCATTAAGGATGAGCAAAGCATCCCACCATAGGGAATGGACTTCAGTAACCTTGCTAATTCACCAGAGATGCCAGGTAAGTCGCAGATAGTCTAAGCTTCACCACTGTCTCCCACATATGGAGGGCCTAGCTTGGTCCTTGGATACTCCAAAGCTGTGGGTCTAGATTTCCTGAGTTGCCACGAGCGTAGTTCAACTTTCTCTGTAGGTTTCTCCCTCAAGATCTAGGCCTCCCTTGCTCATATATTCACTCCCTTTCTTTGATTGGATTCCTGGAACTTATCCTCGTGCTTAGCTGTGGATCTTTGCATCTGGTTCTGTCAGTTGCTGGATGAAGGCTCCCCCGCTGCTGGTGTGTATATAAACTGGCACAGCCACTTTGGAAATCAGTATGACACTTTCTTAGAAAATTGGGAATCAATCTACCTTAAGACCCCATGATACCACTCCTGGGCATAGACCCAAAGGATACTCAATAATACCACAAAAACACTAGCTCAACAATACTTGTAGCCGCATATTTTGTAATAGCCAGAACCTGGAAACAGCATAGATGTCCCACAAGTGATAAAAAGGAGAAAGAAAATATGGTACATTTACACAATGGAGTATTACTCAGCTTTAAAAACAATGACATGAAATTTGTAAGCAAGTGGATAGAACTAGAAAACCCATTCTGAGTGAGTTAACTCAGACTCACAAAGACAAACACAGTATGTGCTCACTCATAAGTGGATATAAGATGTAAAGCAAAGGATAACCAACCTACAATTAATAGCTCCAGAGAAACAAGGTAACAAGGAAGACCCTAAGAAGGGACATATGGATTGCACAGAAAGGGGGAATTAGATGAAATCTCCTGGGTAAACTGGGGGTGAGGAAGTGGTAAAGAGGAAGGGATGGAAGATGAGAACATGAGGAATGGGATGTCAGAGGGTGGAGAGGGATGGAGTGTCAGAGCAATGAAAGAGAGATCTTGATATAGAGAGACACTAGAGGGTTAAGGAGAAACATGGTGCTAGAGAAATTCCCAAGAATCTACAATGATCCAAGCTAAACTCCAATAGTGGAGAGGTAGCTTGAACTGATCTTCCCTTGTAATCAGATTGGTGACTACCCCAACTATCCTCATAGAGCCCTCATCCAGTAGGGGTTTATTGCATGAGAGAAGACTAAATAAAATAATAATATAAAATATTCTGCTGGAAATAGAAGGGTAAAAGAAGATGGGAAAGGAAAAGAGTGTCAAGTCAGTGGTGGGGGTAACTACAAGGGAACATTGTCTTTTGAACATAATAGGTAAGCTGTAGATAGGAATTCACAGTGGTTGTAACATGCCCCAGATCTGTACACAATCAGATTGTATCTCAGCATGGGTAGGAGAGTGGAGCACACAATCCTACCTAAAGGCATGGATTGACACGGATTGACAATTGTTAGCTGCTGGGAAAAGGAGACATGGTGTTCTTGAAGAATATGTGCAGTGCTGTATAAGTCAGTCAAGCATTCTTCAGTGGAAGTTCACACATCAAAGAGTATTTGGGCAACACAAATTGAACTTGAATAACTTATATATTAAAAAAATCAAAAATCATCATCACACAAATTTGGGTGGAGAGGGAAAGACATGAATCTGGAAAAAGTTGGTAATGGGAAGATAAGATAAAAACACATATACACTCTAAAAAAATTAATATATTTTATATTTTTGGTAGTGAGTTTATTCTTTAATGGCTGAGCAATTTAGATAAGACAGCTGGTCTCCAGGGTCACAAGACTGAGAGAGCTAAACCTGCTCCAAAACAGTTGTAGCACACAGGACAGTGAATCCTGAATCCAGACTGGGCAGCACACTAGCCCTGACCTTGTTGTTGGGGGTTTGGGTGTGGCTCCACAGATGAGGCAGTGAGAGGGCATGAGAGCAGGAGAAGTGATATTCTTCTGCTGCGCACACCACGCCCCTGTGTCTGCGCTCTGTGCGCTGGCACCCAGTTACCGAGCTTCGGGCAAGGGGGCTGGAGGTTAAAATACACAGACACACACAGACAGAGAGACAGCGACACGGGTCATCCTTGAATTCCCCAAGAATGCCCCCTTTATTGTGTTCAGGGGCAGATTATATAGAGATAGCCACGCCCCAGCCAAACCCACCAGAAACCACTCTCCTGCCATCAGGAACTCCTGAAGGTCTAGTGCTCAGAGCAGCTGTAGGCACTCAGATCAGGGGATTACAAGAAATTCAGGATCTGAGGTCTCACTGCTCCCAACACTCTTCTCCTATGCCTCCCACAACAATCAGGAAAGGGCAAAACAATAGAGCCTGCCCTGGCAATATGACTGAGAAGAACACAGGATTGAAGGCTCCAGAGCAGGATAACTGACCCCCCTCCTTGTTGCAGGCTGCAGTGGGTGAGCTAGCTGAGGCAGTGATAACAGAGTTCACCAGGATAGCAACAATAAGGGAAAGCTAACAAGCTGACCAACCCAGCTACCACCCAGATCCAGAACCTGGGATATAACTTAGCTCTCACCAACATCCAAGAATCTATGAACCGCTGGAGCATGTGGAGGGGATGAACCTACAGATTCAAAACAGCAGGATCTCCAAGAAACAAGACACCAGGATATCCAAGAGAAGCCCCAGTGAGAACTCATTAGAGGTAGTGAAGCAGTAACCAGAGGCCTCGAGCCAGACCAATGACTCCTAGCAATGAATATCTGCAAGTAAAGGTGAATGGACTAAAGGATAAACATTATGTCTCAATGGGCCATGCTACAGCTTCCACAACGAGATTCTTTGATATTTTTTGGCTTGTTTTGTTTATTTTTCATTTAAATTTGGTTTTGATTTGTCCAGGAGGTTGCAAGGGTAGAGGGCAGATGTGAGGGGACGGACAGATAAGTGGGATCAGAATGCATGATGTGAAATTCACAGAGAATAAATAAGAAAAACAAAAAATATATATTTTGAAAAGGCATATGCAGAAAAGTGAAATTTCTACTACCTTAAGACCCTCATAACATTTGATTTTGATGCCAACTCGTTAATCTGTAATAAATAATCACCTAAAAACTATTAGAGATACAACTGAAATTTTTACTTGGAAGTGACTGAAAACCTTCTGTGAGGAAAATGTTTATAAGGCAATACCTGAAGCACAGTGTAGGTGGCAATAGATGTATAGTGCTGTCTCATGCTTTCATCACAGGAGAACACTCTGATAATGTAATTATTCCAAGTGTGGGACTAGAACCCTGCTTGTGTTTTGAACCAATCACCAAACTAATAAAATTTGGGTCGCACCAGAACCAGTTCTTCAATATGATTTTCAATTAGGCACGTAGGCTGCTGTGTAGACTCAATGTAGTTGTAGCTTTCTTTAAAAATGAAGCACATCTAATGTGTTCAAGAGAGAATCAGTAGGTAAGAATTAAATAATGCCCGTCATAAGAACATGATTGACCACACAACCTAGGGTCTTTCCTCCATTTTATTTCACAACTTGGAATGTAGAGCCAAAGCAGCATCACATTGAAACATCAACAGGTGCATTCATTGGTCTTAAAACAAAAAAGACATTTAGGGGAAAATAAAACCGATCATTAGTAGCAATCTCAGCACCAGCAGCATATCTGCCAGCATGCTGCCATGGTGATCATGGACTAAACCTCTGGAACTGTAAAAGAGTCACACCAATTAAATGTTTTCTTTATATGAGTTACTTTGGTCTCTTCACAGCCATAGAAACCCCAACTAAGACACATTTAAGATTATATAGGCTCATCTTTCTAAGCCACTTTGTTTTATAAGCACTGCTCTCCAGGTATTGTTAGTATTAACAATTTTTAAATAATACATGGAAGTTGCATTGCTTAAACCTAAACAATGAAAATATGTAAAAAGTAGGTTAAAAAAGATTAAGCAAGGAAAGCAAAATGTGTTGAAGAGAGAAACAAAATTTGCCATATTGGTTAAGATCCTTGATCATACTTTCAAATTGCAAGTACTAGTAACATTTCCTAAACATTCTCAACTCTAGAATGATCAAATGAAAATTTAAGAAATCCACAATGGAGTAACCTATAGCATATTTTAGAAATGAAAGAAAGGCTTAGACATTATAATGCAAATATATTGAATACATTAAGCAGGTATACAAATGGAAGATTAAAGAGATTTTGCTCATATATTTGATATATGCTATATACCAACTACTTCTCAAAATCAATCCCTGAACATTTTTGAATTCACATTCACTTTCTTTACAAAAATCTACAGCTTAATTATTTGTTTATACCATGTGTCTATGGTATCTCAGTTACATTAGAAAACATTTATTGTATGATTTTTTAAATCTCTATTGATAATATCTGAAATAAGCTTTTCTCTGCCAAAGACATTGATTGGTTTGCAACTTTATTGTTAAATTATTAATTATAACCTGAGACTCCACAGCTTTACTTTCAAACCAGGAGGCAATTTCCCAAAAAATTTCTTTTTCAGTTTTCCTTTTAGTACATGAACAAATCTACTTTCTTAAATAACAAACTATCTACATTTAAACAATGATATTGCATAATTTCTGTCATAATACTCTAGTAAGCTGTGCCATTAAGCACTGTATTTATAATTACACTGAAAGAGTTAATTCCTTCAGTTTGTGAAATAATTTTAGGGATTGGTTATTTTGATGGCTAATGTTGTTTGTCAGTCTGGTAGAATTAGGTGATGCCGGATTATGACTCATACCTGTAGCTTTTCCTGGAAGATGAATATAACCAGGCGTGATTGGATCATGAAGATTCTGTTCAAGTGGGTGGCTTCTGCCTAGCAGTTAATTTGTGATAGGAAGCATTGTGTGGTGACCATGAACAGCATTCAGTGGTTTCTAATTGTAGAAAATGATGTTCATGGAGTAGATTCCAGATGATTTCTTTTCTTTTCATGCTACTTCTGTATGCACCTTTCTCTGCTTCTGTTCCCCAAATTTTTGTGATCACCTCAGCCCTACATCTAACCATCACTCTGTTCCATTCAATCAGATTAGACCAATCATCCACAGACTGAGCCCTTGAAAGCTTTAATGCGATAAAGTCATATGGATCTTCCTCTCTTAACCTATTGTGGTCACAGTGATGTTAACGAAACCAGACTGTTGTCAGGAGAGGTAGAGATGAAACTTTAAAGATGGAGATTCAGATCTTTCCTTAAAAGCAAAACATAATTAGTAAGTCTATATCCCATAACATATGATCGCATTCTGTTAATATGCTGTGTCTTTTGCTTTACTCCAGTGATCCTTTATTTTATTTGACTTAATTATATTTGATTTTTCGAGACAAGTTTTCTCTGTGTAACAGTTCCAGCTGTCCTGGATCTTGCTTTGTAAACCAGACTGTCTCGGAACTCACAGAGATCCGCTTGCCTCTGCGTCCCATGTGTACCACCACCGCTTGCCTGGGAGCCTTTGTATTTTAAAGAATCATTTTATGTAACAGTAATAAAATAGCTTTTATTCTCATAGTTTTTGTTCTAATTAAGGTTAAGGAGATACAGACATTTAAAAGTGGTGAAAAACCTCATAAAACACTGGAGAAAATAAATGTGGACTTTTATATATAAACACATTTTTCCACAAGCACACATACACACACAAAATAAAAATACTATTGCAATGGCTCAAGAATCTTTACCCTCTGGCTTGCATGATCACAACAATTCTTCTAAGTACTGATTTGTCCTAAAATTGGCCTTCCTTGCTCATAAATCCTTATTTACAAATCATATATATATTTCTGGTTTATTAAGATCAGAAGTTTAAAGGTGAGTATTGGAAAAGAAAAATGACTGGTTATACTCACCTACAAATGGAAATAGTAATAAATGAAATATAATCTGACAGCTTAAATTTAATCAGTATGTCACTGTTTTGTCTTAATAGAGCAAAATCATCCTGGGTTGAGTACTTAATTTACTCTCAGCAGCAAGAAGTGGGTAATGAAATCAGGAGTCACTCACTAGTTGGCTCTAGCAGGTAGCACAATTAGGCTGCTCATAACAATTTAAATTAGATCTGAATTGTGGAAGACTTTGCTAATTTAGACAAACACAAGTTTGGAAAGCTCCATGACTTCTGCATATCAAGTAGGCATGACAGGCCTAGCATGATGATTCCCTGACATTTGCGGGTGATTGTTTGAAGTTGCTGGCAATGCATGCTCGCAAAGCACCAGGCTTGTAATAGAAAATATTCATTATAGGTGTATACAAATAAGGTTTTCTCCTTCCCCGGCTCCCCAAGACTTCATTTTCTTGCAACAAGAAAGGGCAAAGGAGAGGCAACCAATTAGTAGAAAGAAAGTCATTTTGTTTTAGTACCAAGGGAATAGAATTAGACTAACGGCTTAAGCAAATAACCTGAGATCATTTAGTTTCTTTCATGGGATTTGCAATAAAATGAAGTACTCATAAAGACTTCTCTCAATTTTGTAACTCATGTGCCCTTTGTAGGATCATTATAAAATGCGTTGCTTAACATACATCGAAGTGGAATTTATTGACAACAGCATTCAGTGATAAACTTGTATAAAATTGACATGCTTTACAGGGATATAGAATGCTAGCAAAAGTAAGATAGTATGTCATTTGCCTCTCCTTGGCAATATCCTACAATTAAAAGAAGGCTCCATTATACTAAAATCAATGGAGAAATAAATCATTAATATTTTGAAGAAATGCTATATGTATAGAGATTCTTAATTATGAAAGATCAAAAACGAAAATTTAATGGAAAGTTAGCAAACATTTATTTTAACAAACAAGGAGAAATTAATCATTATATCTTTGAACAAATTACACATATTTAATGTGTGGTAGTCGAGAGCTTTACTATTTTTCTCTCCATCTCTCTTGCTGCTGTGACAAAACCCCTGAAGAACTCAAGCTCATGGTGGAGCTGTTATTTGGGCTCATGATTTAGGAAGGAATACCATCCTTCACCACAGGAAAGCAGTGTACTCAGGAGAGTAAGGCAGAGGTTTATATGACTCCCACAGTCATATAGAAAGGGAGCACAAATGACGGTATTCAGTTTCTTATTGTCTTTTGAATCAGTAAAGTGCTCAGACATTTGAATACTACAACTCTAATTTAGAGTAGGTCTTGCCCTCTCGGTTAAAATAATTTAGAAATGACATCATAATCATGCCCAAAGATTTGTCTATTATGTAATTCTGGAACCCAACAAATTCATGCTCAACATCAACCCTTATGGATGCTAACTTCTATTTAATGACTTGTTATAATTTGGGGTTTCTCATATGAAAATACACATATTTTTCCAACTATTATAGCAATATTTGGAGAAATGAACACTTGTTGGCAGTCAAGTAAAATGACATAAAATTATATAGAGCAGTAGAGTATGTTTAGCATAAAAAGACTCTAGGTATGACAAAAATATTAATACAGCATTCAGGGTAGGTGAACAATTAAATGCAAGGGTCAATTCTAAAGGTGTTTCTCAGGTATTGAATGATTTTTCACACCTAGCAATCTCTACATTCCAAAAATATAATATATAGTCTTGTAGTCTTTCCGTATTTTAGTGGTACCAGCATGTTTTCTTTTTTTGGTATCTATACATGCCTTTGCAGTTAAATATTACTACCATTTTATATAATTTCATAAATAATCATAGTAGATTCCATTACTTTTTAAAACCTAATTAAAAACTCTATGTAAAGAACTCAAATAGTTCAATACATTTTCATTAAATACTTTCGTATTTCATAATCTGAATTGGAATATTCAGAAAACATTTGTTTAAAATAGGATGTGTGTGCCCTATGTTCTTAGGAAATATCGACTAAAATTTTAAAAAGAAATAAATTGTTGCTTCTTAAATCTTACATAGTCTCCTGAAAACAATCCCTAACCAATAAAAGCAGGTAAATAAAATGTGTGCTGGAAGGTGTTAATTGCTTTGAAAAAAAATCTCAGACATAGAAATAACACACAACATGGCTAGTAAATTATCTTGAGTTCAAATGTCAAATATGTAGTGAGAAAATGCATTTCTTCTATTGTTTGTGTTTTTTTTCTGGTTCTTTTAGTTAAAACAGTTGACTTGAGTTGCAAAAGAAGTAAATACTTGTATATACTTGAGAAACATTCAGCATCACCATAAACTTGATAGTTAGGTTTGATTATAAAACATCTGAAAATACCAATTCTGAGGCATTGTTCAATATCTAGGAGAGGAGGATCATCAATGGACATGCCAATCACATAGTAAGTTAGTAATGGGGAGGGCAGAAAACAGTTGTTATATGCAGAAACATGATTTCCTTGGAAGTAGTAACCCCACAATTTGATGATGATCCAAAATAAAAGATGGAATAGAGTGTTACCACACAATAATACAGTTAGCCTGTTTTATAAACGGAGACTTCTCATTCATTTCCCAGGTGCTCAGACCCAAATATTCATACAGAAACTTTATTAACTACAACACTGTTTGGCCAATGACGCAAGCATATTCCTAGCTAGCTCTTACCTCTTAAATTAGCCCAATTCTATTAATCTATATATCACCATGAGGCAGTGGCCTACTAGTAAATTTCTGACATCCTTCTCTTTTGTCAGGTACATGGCATCTCCCTGACTCCACCTACTCTCTGTATCTCTTTCAGCCTGGGTATTTTCTGCCCTGCCATAGGTCAAAGCAGCTTTATTCATCAACCAATAAAAGCAACACATATACAGAAGGACATCCCATATCAACAGTATGATTATGCAATGCCAAAACAGATCGCCAGATAAATACAACTACATGAACCACTTAATTTAATTTTACTTTTTATTGATTCATTGTAATATCTAACTTAGGCTGACTTCAAACTTGCTGTGTTGTTCAGGATAACTTTGAGTTCCTCATCCTCTTTCCTTTACCTATCAAGTGCTGAAATTATAGACACAAAACTCAAAACACCAAAGCAACAGGACAGTCAAAAAGCTCAATTTTATGTAAATTCAAAAAATTGTCTTAATAAACATATTTCTCAGATGCAAAAATCTTTCTATGCTGATGTAGAATATATTCAAATGTGTATTGAATATATATGTGTAAAATTTGACTCAGTTGATGATTTTCCAATTCAATGTATTAACCCTAATTGGATGGTTATATTTCTGGGTATTTTTTTTTTGTACCTAATCTTACTTGCTCCATACCCAATAATGCAGAACTACAGCTGAGGGGCTAATATACTTAGCATTGTTTTTTCCTGTCATAACAACTTACATGTTAAATAATGTAATAAATATTTGCTGAATAAATACATGGTTACAAAATTTGTCTTGAGTTTTGATGGACAAGTCTGATCTTTTCAAATGTATAATGTTGATTGCTTATCAACAAATGTTAAGACCAAAGTAAATATCAGGTCTGATTACTTAATGTCCCCACAGAAAAAAAAAATAGTGCTTAAATCTATTATAAAACACACAGGAAACCCAACCCTTGCCATACATAAAGTACTTGGAGAATTTTGTGTCTTCATCCAGACAACAACAACAAAACCAACAACAACAAAGAATTTTAAAATATCCCTCTTGTAGATTTGCTGATTTACTCTATCTTAATTTATGAAAATAGTAGAATTTTGAGTTGCTCCAAAAGATACTCTTTCCAATATGGCTCATCTTGACAATTAAAGGTGTTATGAGGTAATGGGGATATAAATGAATAGATGTTGTTTGCCTAACATATAGTAGACTACAGTCCTGGAGCCCCAAGTTCTGTCATTTAGGAGAAGGTAACAAGAAATAGAAATTTAAAAAATCACCATAGATTTGTATTACATGAAGTATGTATTTTACTGCTAATGTTAATAATTTATAATGTAAAACTCAAGACCAGTTCCTACAACTGACTGATCATTAACATCTTACAGGAGACGTTCATAGTTAGGTCCCACAGATGAAAGGGTGGCTCACTATCAGTTGTGTTTTATGCCCATTTAATTATTTTCATGTTTGAAATGAATACTTCAATTAATTCAAGATTAATTCCAAAATTCAATAACTAGACATTTTAAAAGAGCTTTTATAATAAAAATATTCATAATTCAACCATTTCCATAGTAACAATTTAAATTCTATTCTTTGCTTTGTTGTTTGTGTGTACATGAGTAGTAAAAATGTGTATGTGTGTGTGTGCTATAGTGTGCTTTGAAGAAGTCAGAGGAAATTTTTTAAGAGTCTGCATGTGGCTTCCATGAATAGAATTCAGGTCTTCAGGGTTGATTGCAAACATTTTTACCATCCTTCTATAGCAACATTAGTTCTTGTGGTTCCAAAGAAGTAGAAAACTTTCAAAATTCAATTTCTCATTGCTTTCAAAGTATACTGAATCAGAATAACCCCAGTGCAATGTTATTGATCGGTTAATACTAATAATTAGGTTCAGAAAATATAAAATGCTTCCTGCTTCCATGTTTTTTAAGATGACATACCCATATTACAACTTTTAAAGCAAGGAATTTAATCAGCCCATTCTTACAGAGTAATATTTTCATTTATTTTTCCTACTGAAAGGGACACTTCACTGTATCTATTCCCAGTGCTTCCTTCTTTGTTGAAATATCAAATGTGTTTATTTTGGAGTCTCCAGTTCTGATTCTGATATACCTGCATGAATAGCAAGAGAGGATAAATATCTCAGAGGAAATAGACTGAGGGAAGAATTGAAATATAGGTATTCAGAGAAAGAGAAATTGAGAGAGGAGTAGAGAAAGAGGAAAAAAGACTTAATACCCTGTGGACATCATATTTCACCCTCACGTTCATTTTGAGGATTGACAGAGACAGTGCATACCTGCAGCATCTGGGCCTTTTCATTCTCAGACTGTGTCAGCAGGATCAGTAGACTCCCTGCTCAGAGTAAGCAGCTGATATAACTGGGAAGTCCTGAAGCTAAGATTGGGGAAGACACCTGGCATTGAATCGGAGGGACTGTTTTGATCCCTGAAGATTGCTCTGTTTATTGCAAACTTTGAAGATTCTTTTTCTCTTCTCTCTGGCTAAAGTGTGAATATATCCATTACCGACCTTCCCTGCCTGTACAGAAATCCTCATTCAGTCAGAGTTTTCGGGAGACTGAACACTATTCATGGTGACAAAGGACAGAATTAAGGTGAGAACAGCGGTGAAAACATCAAGGGGAAGCGGTTTTTGAATGAGGTAGATATGGTCATCAAATAATGTGCTCAGGACATTCTGCAGAATGTGTTGTCCGCGGGTCTTCCTTTCAAATGTATGAAGCAAATGTTGAATCCCAAGTAAAGGGGGTTGGGAAATGAGGAGGTCATAAAGATAGAGCTCTCAAGGAATGAGATTACCTTCAAAAACAGACCACAGTGAATCTCTTCCCATTCCACAATAAAACACACATTGAAAAGAGATATCTGAAGTGTTTTGTTAGCATCCAGTCTTCATTGACTGTGCCTAGACCTGCACAGCATCAAGAATGGAAAGAAATCAATTCTGATTTTAAGAGCTACCAGAATGTTATTTTATATAACAATAGAAACAAATAAGATAGACCTTCTTTTTTTATTATTTGATGTTAATATCTACCATGAGATTGTATAATCATTCCCTGAGGAAGTTTTGATGGGGCAAAAGTATTTGACTGAAACTTAAAGCGCACCAAAAAATTTTAAAATTTAAATGCCTTTTTGTATATTCCTAGAAAGCTGACTTCAATTAAAATTGTAAATGGAGATTAAGGTGTCTTTGGGCATGTTTTGGATTTCAAATTCTTTCTACCACAATTAAAGAGACAATAGCTACTTTCTTATAAAAACATGGTGTGTTTGCTTTACCTTTCTATAACAGAATATCTGATGAGGGAGAAATTATAAAGAAAAAAAAAAGATGTATTTGGCTTATAGTTCTATAAGTCCAAGAGCATAAAAGGGGTATCCATTCTAGTCACTGTCAAGTAATTTTCCATGCATGAAAAAGTAAAAACAAACAAAAAACCCCATAAAATTGTGAAAGGTTTGTGGGCATTTTTAAAAGAAAGGAAGAAAGCTGAATATCTAGAAAAGCTAACCTGTTCCCAAGAGGGAATGAGGAATACTTTCTCATGATGCAAAGTGCCCACTTTACAGATACTACCACTTTTACAGGACACTAACAGGTGACTGAACTTTTTGATTTTCACTGAGAAAAACTGTATCCAGAAGCCATCACACTGTGCTACGTGGGATCAGGTACTAAATTTCATTCCTTTAAAATTCCTTTTTTAAACCCCATATCGCAATGTAATATTGAGGATAGGGACTATAAGATGCTTTAGTCTTCAGGCACATGATAAAACAATTATCAAATGTTTAAGAAACGCAATGTGTATATTTTGCTAAGGCAGTTCCAGGACAGCAATACACAGGGGAAACAGTCATCTGTAACGGCACATGTGGACAATTTGCTTTCACATTGCTGAATATACATTGATGTGAGCTGTAGTCAATCCTTGTCTTTTCTAAACATCATTTCCTCTACCAAGAATTGTGGGGTGGTGGTGGTGGGTACTGAATTTTAAAATTGTATATCAATTTATTTACCAAAACATAAGAATCCAAGATTGTGTGTGTGTGTGCTCTTTCTATTGAGGTTAAAACAAGATCAAATAAGGTATAGACCTGAAATGGGGAATCAGTTGTTTTGGTACCTTAAAGTTGAATTATGGATAGAAAAGAAAGGAAGTGAAATATAAAGGTCTAGACTAAAATGGAGAAAGAATGCCAGTGTTTTAGAGATGTAGTAAGAGATGACTGAATACACCAAACAAAAGGTGAAATATACAAGCGGTTCTTGATTTTTTCTCATCCTGGGATATAATGAGCACAGAAAGAAATGAAACAGTAAAATGTAGTAAGGCATATATCATTTCATGAGTGAGTTGTTTTATGATGGTAAATAGTAAAAATATAGATATAAATCTCAAATTTCACCTGGCAAGTGGAATAAGGACAAAACTTTTAGGGATCAGTATGGTTTGTTGTTTAATATCAAACAGATTTGATTATACAATAATGGTAGAATAGAAAAGTAATTTTACCTATTTACCAGTCAGACAATTTTATTGCCTACTTTATTATTAGGTAACTGTTGAAGTCATTTGCTTAAGTATTTCAGCTAAGCAAAAAGTTGCCATCACTGAGGACCTGCTTTTAAGGTCCTCTACCCTACAAATGAGAACAATAAGATATAAAGGCTTCTCTAAGAATCTCTTAGGACATAAAGTTCTGCAGCTCACAAAATTATAATGAAGCCCCAAATTGTTTGACATTAAATTTGAGGCCCTTTAATGGCCAGCATCAAAAGTGAAATGGTTTATATCATGAAGATGGAGAAACTGAAGTTTGTACCCTCTGGTTCAAGGTAGGGAAGGAGACAAAATTAGGAAACAAAATGTTTTGCTTGAAGGGCAAATTGAAGAATATGTTTTCCAACTTTTAAAATTAGTATTTATTCAAATAAATTCCGTAAGGCTGTAGAGATTGCTTTTGTAAATCAGTCATTATGGGAGATAATTTTCTAATACCACATGAAACCAAAAACATTAGGAATGATTTTAGGATAATCTTTTATACCAGGAATTAAGAAAAAAATTATAGAGGGTGAATTTACTATTATTAAAGTCACTTGATCACATTGGAAGTTCTTTGTTTATTTTTTATTTGCTGCTTGCTTTGAATTTCATTAATTTAATAAAGGCAGTATAATATGTAGCTAGAATGGAATGAAATGAGGATTGTCTACTAAAAGCCATTCAACCACATTTCTTCATTGTTGCATTTTGTCCCACTTCTACCTGAGCAATTGTAAACAGTACCTTCCAAAGCGTTTCTTGGCAATTCTGTGCACTGCATTTAGTTCTATTTTAGGTATGCTAAAAGCATCCCTTGAGATAGCTCTAACATTATGTGAAAGCATTTTGTTGGAGGTTAAAAAGAAATAAAAATAAAAGCCTATAGCTCTTTTTGGGTGGCTAAGAATTATTTTCTCCATGATTTTTGCTCTTTCACCAAAAATACTATTGGCTATCTCATTTTAACATGTTAGCATATTAAAATAATAAGCACTTCTGTTTCCTGTGCAATTTCTGTATGCTTCCTAACAAATGACCTTCTCGTTATGGTGAAATATCACATTTGTTAATTAACTACTACTTCCCATTTTCTCGGAGATGCAATAGTTGTTATAGAGAAGCAGAATGAATTGAACTTAATTATCTGCTCTTTGTCCTTCATTCCAGGGAGCGCATAGATATCTTCCTAGGAAGAAATGTTTCAGCCTTGGCAATGACAGGAAGAAACAAGGTAAACTTCATGCTTCACACATTTTAAACAAGCAAAAGAAGGGACATCTCTGAGTTTTAGGGGAGCCAGGTCTACAAAGATAAACTCTGTCTTGAAAAGCCAAAATCCCCCAAACAAAACAAAACAAAAGGAAAGTTGCATTTCACTGCGGTTATGATTATAATTTGCTTTGATTGGGCAATACCGGTTTTGCTGGTCCCTCAGTTAGAATCAGCAGATTCAGATCCAGGTGTTCAGCATAGGTCATAATATCAGTTCACAGCTCTATACCTTTCTATCCTTCTGCCCTTCCATTACCTCATATTTTAAAAAATGATAAACTGGGTGGTGGCGGCACATACCTTTAAACCCAACACTTGGGAGGCAGAGGTAGGCAGAATCAGTGAGTTCGAGGCAAGTCCAGGCTACAATGCAAGTTGCAGGGCAGCCAGGACTGTTACACAGAGAAACCCTGTCTTAAAAAACAAAACAACAACAAAACCCAACAATAACACAAGCAAACAAAAATTGAAGGGTGGAAAAGAGAGGCCATGAAATATCCAAGAGTGGTGTGGGAGAGGTTTTGGAGAGAGAAAAGCTATAGAATAAGTTATGTAATTATAGTATAAGCTCAACAATAATATTAAAAAGAGGTGATGAAATTATATCTAACATTGTGCTAATGACGAGCCAGTTAAGTTTTCTCCTAAGCTGAGGGGGGCGGGGGTGAATGTCAGTCTCTGACAGCCTTCAGGGGACATTTCTGGAAGCTGATTCAATAAAAGGAGAATTTTGATGTACACTATTATTCACTAACTCATCAGGGGAAGCCAAAGTCCAGAATTAACTTCACCTTGGCAAGAACTTCCATGCCTCATGAAGACCCAACTCCTCACCACCTGACAGAAAACAACTTCAACTTCTTGAACTTGTAACACTTGAAGCTGGGTATGTGAGGGTTGCACATTTGCTCTTTGAATTGTCACCTCCCTGTGAAGTGACAGAGGCGTTAATGCCCCTTCTTAAGTCAAGGGAGATGTTTTCCTCAGCAGGTGCTATCCATTTATGAGAACCTAACATGTTTCCTTCCTACTCTGACAGTTAAGAAAAGAAAAATGCAGAACAGGGGAAAGCAAGATTCTTTGCTGCACTTTACCACTAAGTGGAAGAAAGCATCCTGTTTCTTATTTTATCCAACATGAAAACAAAGTATGTGATTTAATTTATATTTAGATCTTAATTTTTGGCCATTTAACTTCATCTTTTCCTTAAGCCCACACAGGAAATATCCCTAGTGCACTAGAAGGTAGCAGCTGGAAATAGCATTAAGAAGAGACAGGAAGCCCATATCTATAAACTTCCCAACTCCCTAGTTATTCAATTCAATTATTTTCTTTTGAAACGTTTGACTACAACTTTGAAGAAATATAGAAACCATCATTTCACTTATCATTTCATTTTTATTTAAATCTAATTCAAAGCAGGACTATTTTAGGGGAGCTGGGAAATATAATTAAGACACAATGATATTTATCATAAGTTCTGATATTTAGTTGGTGAAAAGAGAGGATTTAATAGGGTAATGACAATCTCCAAACTTTTCAGTCAGTTTCCGTATGTGTTTCTAAGATTAGTTCAAGTGGTTCTACTCTTATGGGAAAAGATCACGTAAGAAACACGGGACATTCGTGAAGCCTTTAGGGTTACATCTTCATTTCGGTCATTCATTAGCTATCAAGTGATGCCAATACATAGTCGAGTTCGGCACCAATCTGTCGGCTATTGTATTTGTATTTTTTTTAACTCTTGTTGATGAAATGGATAGCTTTCAAATCCTTGGGTTTCAGCACAATGAACAAGAAACCATAGATCAAACTTTAAGACATTAATTCCATAGTTGGGTAACTCACCACATTTTTTGTTTGTTTGTTTGTTTTTGTTTTTGAAGACAAGGTTTCTCTGTAGTTTTGGTGCCTTTTGTGGAACCAGCTCTTGTAGATCCCACTGGCCTCAAACTCACAGAGATCCACCTGCCTCTGCCTCCCGAGTGCTGTGATTAAAGATGTGCGCCATCACCGCCTGGCATGCACCTCCACTGCCAGGCACACTTTTATACAAAAAGAATCTTTAGTGCAAAAATGCTTTTTCATAAAAGCATGGACATAGAAAATTGATAAGTTGAATGAGATACTATATTCCAACTGTATTTACTGACATCTCAACAGGTTAAGATTTCTTGATGCTATTGTGCTATTTACTTTTTAAAAAAATAATGGATGCATTACTTTCATAACGTTAAGATATAAATAACTGATAAAATGAATGTTTTAAGAAAACTTATTAAATTTTCTTAAAGCCAAAGTTGAATATATTAAGAGTCATTTCTAATGAAAACCACTCATGTGGAGGTCAAGGTCATGACAGGGGTTGAAGCAGACCGACAGAGACAGCTGACCTGAACTCTTGGGAATACGTGGACTACGGACCAATGCTTAAGAAGCCTGCATGGTACTGACCTACGCTCTTGCCACGTGTTTGACCATTGTGTAGCTTGGACTGTTGAGACACTATCAGTGAGATCAGGACTTGTCCTTAATGCAGGGGAAGGAGCTCAGTCCTCCTCAACTGGATGTGATCTGCTTTGTTCAAGCCCATGTGGGGCATGCCCCTTTCTGAATGGAGATGGTGGAGGAGTGGATGGGAAGGAGGGTATGTGGGCATCCATGGAGAAGGAACAGGAGGACAGGAGGAAGGGAAACTGTGATCTGTATGTAAAACAAATGAAAAAATTGTTAATTAAACAAAATGAAATAGAAAAAAAGAAAGTCAATCTTTTAATTTTCATTCTTTTCTGGGTTATATAACTGCTTTATATGATGATTATTTCCTATGGTGTGTTGGTAAATTCAGAATTCTTGGTAGGGAGAAAAATAAATGAGCGAAGTTAAGATCAGAATCGTTTCAAGTTTGTAGTATAAACTATTTTTTGTTGGCCAAAGTCAAGGTTTCAAGATGATATCCCCAACTACACAGTTAAAGAGCAATGATAATGGTAGCCTCCAATGAGCTGATGTGAGCAGGAATAAAATGTCCCATAGATTTATAAATGTCCAGATTTCTTCTTTTCTTTTTCAATTTCATTTTGCATTCCAAGTACAGTTCTTCCTCCCACCCTCCTCCAGCCCTCCCCTTCACCTACGCCCCCCTCTGCCCACTTCCTATATTCACACCTCCCAAAGTGGAAGACCTCCCATAGGGAGTCAACAAAGTCCAGCATATTTAGGTGGGGCAGGACCCAGCCCTTCCCTTTTTCAATAAGGCTGAGTTTGGCATCCCACCATAGAGAATAGACTCCAAAATGTTAGCTCATGCACCAGGATACATCCTTTTCCTACTGTCAGGGGAACCACAGATAGTTTGAGGTTCATCACTATCTGTGACATATGAAGGGCTTACTTCAGTCCCATGGAGGCTCTACAGCTGTTGGTCTAGAGTTCCTGAGTTTCCATGAGCTTAGTTCATCTGTCTCTGTTCTCCATAATTATTTTGATCTCCCTTGCTCATATATTCCCTCCTCTCTTTCTTTGTCTGGATTCCTAAAGCTTGGTCTGCTTTTTGGTTGTGGATCTCTATATCTGGTTCCATCAGTTGCTAGATAAAGGGTCGATGATGACAGTGTATTCAGCAATCTGATTAAATGTCCACATTTCCAAAGCCCCTGCCCTCTAGGAATAATTTACAACATTTCCTGAGAACTTTAAAATATGGAGATTTGTTTGGGTGTTCTTTTCTCCTTATTTTGTCCTCCTTCCTGATTTTGTCTGCCTCCTTCAAACTTTTTTATTTCTTGTTTCTTTCCTTCTTTTCTTTCTCGCTTTTTAAAGCAAAAATGAGATTTAAGATGTGAACGGGAAAGAAATAAAGAAAAAGTGGAAAGAATCCATTTCTTTTCATTTTCACTGTTGCATGATAATTTATCACATACACATATGTTCTCTATTCCAGGAGGTCATTTGTATGTAGGATAGGTTTGGTTTTATTTTGCAGTAGCTTTTATAAATGAGCAGAATAATTTTCTACATTAATTTTTTCTAAGGTTTTCTCTTATAGTGCCCTGAAGACCTGTGATTCCTCAAGGTGTGCCTCCAGGGTAACTGACTGGATTATTGGTAACATCTCAGGAGTTACTGTGAGGTAGTTAGTTGTTAAAGAAATATGAACCAGCTGGGCAGTGATGGCGCACGCCTTTAATCCTAATCCCAGCACTCGGGAGGCAGAGGCAGGCAGATCTCTGTGAGTTCGAGGCCAGCCTGCTCTAGAAGAGCTAGTTCCAAGACAGGAACAACAACAAAAAAAACAAGCTACGGAGAAAAACCCTGTCTCGAAAATCAAAAAAAAAAAAAAAAGAAAGAAAAAAGAAATATGAACCTAGCGCTGTGCTTTTGCTTGATGCTCATTTAGTAGACAACTTCATAGTCTTTACTAGTGACTGGATTTCATCGTTTAAAATTATTGGCCAGATCAGTTGCAGATATTCCCATAAATTGTATGTATTAATAAATAAATATGTGTTTATTTCAGTTAAGTTAAAATAGCATGATTCTTTTAAAATGAAGAGAGAGTAGAGAGGATAAGTTAATCAAAATTTATTCTGTAAGTATATGGAATTTCAAGTAACAAAATCATCAATAAAATTAAAGTAAAAATGTTCAATTCTTTTTATAGTAGTGAAATGAATTTAAAAGAATGTTGAGATGAATAAATAAAGTTTTCAATGTTTAAATTCTTTCTGCATGTATCGAAAGTTATTTAGATACAGTTATAAAACTAAATGAATGTACCTTCACCACTCCATCTCTCTGTCTCTGACTTTGTCTTTGTCTTTCTTTCTGTCTATCTCTCTCTATATATCTCTTTTGCACACATACACAAACACACACACCCCATCTCTCTCCAACAGTTTTAGCTATATGAAACTATATCAAATCTAATAAAACAGAAATAAATAAGTAATAAACTTTCTTCACAAAGCCCTGCTTTAAAAATAGTATGCTAATAGAAATAAATAAATTATAAAATTATTTCACACAACCTCAAAATAAGTTTGAGAACTGTGATTTTATATTGTCTTCTAAATTATATTTTTCATTGTTACAGTGATTGTTTTCCTTCTATGTTGTACTGGCCAGCCACACTCCCATGATTCTAGCTTCAGTGACTATGCTCTTATCTAACCTTTATTTTGTGTCAATGTAGACAAAGGGGTTATTTCTCACCCTGCAGGACATGGAAATATTTCTGAGAATTGCATAAATATAAAATATGGTTGAATACCACTGAAGGTTGAAGTAAGATCCTGTTCACTTGTTTTTCTTAAAAATTAGAAAGGGCTATGTAAGATGAGCAGGAGTTGGCACAATAAAATCATATTTATTCATGTAATTTGATGACCTTACTATTCTGGCTGGAAATTTATTTTATAGTTTTATTTATTTATTTATTTTTATTAAAGATTTCTGTCTCTTCCCCACCGCCGCCTCCCCTTTTCCACCCCCCCAATCAAGTCCCCCTCCCTCGTCAGCCCAAAGAGCAATCAGGGTTCCCTGCGCTGTGGGAAGTCCAAGGACCACCCACCTCTATCCAGGTCTAGTAAGGTGAGCATCCAAACTGCCTAGGCTCCCACAAAGCCAATACACGCAGTAGGATCAAAAACCCATTGTCATTGTTCTTGAGTTCTCAGTAGTCCTCATTGTCCGCTATGTTGCATCCTCCTGAATTTTAACCTTCATCAGGCGATGAAAGGAGACAGAGACAGACACAGAGACCCACATTGGAGCACCGGACTGAAATCTCAAGGTCCAAATCAGGAGCAGAAGGAGAGAAAGCATGAGCAAGGAACTCAGGACCGCGAGGGGTGCACCCACACACTGAGACAATGGGGATGATCTATCGGGAACTCACCAAGGCCAGCTGGCCTGGGTCTGAAAAAGCCTGGGATAAAACCGGTCTCGTGGAAATTTATAGTTTTGTCCCTTGAAACAGGCTTAATATTTAATTTCTGTATTCTAGCTAAGTTCCCTGTATTCATGCACTCATGAATATAATAAATTGCCAGCTAATGCGCCCACTGGGGGAATTTAACCCACCTGCATTGTCCTGCTACCGTACACCATTAGGGAGTCATTATCACTTTGTCATCTGATCCTCTTTTCAGAAACTCACCCTTCAACTAATCCTTCAGCATTTTCCCACTTATGAGTCACCATTCTTTTTATTATTTATAAGCAGAAGAGGGAAACTCTTGGGGCAAAGTAATTATGCTGAATTGTATGGTAGTACTAAACAAGACTAATTGTAGTTCAATTAAATTGAATGCTCAGATAGAATTATCATTTAATTATTTTAATAACAACAAATACCAGCTGAAATGTAAAGGAACTTAGGTGTTATTTTTAAGACTGACGTTAAGTAAAAGACATACAGATTTCAATAAAATTCATTTTTATTGTGTGCTAGTCATGGCTTCATTTGTTTGCTCAGATTATTTTTTATTAAAAAAGGGCATTTGATGCTCTTTGGCTAAAAAAATGGACTGCTTTTTCAGGGATATGGGTTAGATTTCTTACACCCATCTTGGTTCACAGCAGTCTCAAAACATGTGGTGCCCCATTCTGAACTCTGTAGATATGGCATAAATATGGTGAGTATACATAACACACAAAAAACACTCATAACATGTAAATAAAAAATTAAAGCATGACTCTCAAATAATAGCATTCAAAAGTAAACCTGTGGTGATGTGCATGATATAGTGTTCTGATAATTTCTGGACAGAAGGCAGCTTTTAAACTTTAAACATCTGAGGCAGCTATTTCTAGGCATTGGAGAAAAATGAAAGTTAGACCATGAACTCTGGCTTGGTCCCTATGTCTCTTTCTGAGGATAATTTCTTAACATTTCATAGGAAACTGTCACATTGATCTCCCAATGAGCAGAAAGAGCAGACTCCCAAGACTGAAATTGTTGGTGGGACTTCTTGACATAGCTGAGAGAGGAAGGAGTAAGTTTCCAAAAGCTACATCTCATTGTATTGTTCCTCTGTGACCAGGAATAAGGACTTGTCAGCACAGACTCAGAGTGAGAAAGCAAAAGAGTGAGCACAGAGCTATTACAAGTTAAGATTGGAAAAGAAAGCAGTGCCCAGAGATATTGGAATTGTAGTTCAGCTAAATTGGAGGGAACAGATTAACAGCAGAGAATCCAGGTGACACACAATGAAGAAACTTTCAGAAGAGTATATCTGTCCTAGAATAAATTTTTTTTTAGGACTCACTCAAAGAACAAATGAAAGCAAGTCATGGCTTCATTGAAAATTAACAGTTTGTGTTCTTTGTCCTGCTGTTTTAAACACTTTAACAAAGTGCCATAACAAAGGATGGACATGTGCATAAAATTTCAAGTTGTCTATCAATAAATGAACAGTTTCCTGAAACCAGTATTAGTGTATTTCAGAGAAAAACAGCAAAAGCTAAAGACTGTACATTACCTTGCTTCCATAAAAATAATAATTAAAAAAAGCATTCAACCTAGATTAAATGGCAAACATGAAACATTGCTCAAAAATGTCTGTTTTTATTGCACTAATCTTTCATTCATTTTATTTAGGTTTAGAATGCTATCAGGTTGGATATTTGGAGAACATGATAACACAATTGGATAATAGTAAAACTCATTTTTAAAAAGTATTTATACATGTAAGGGTACCTTATGAAATAGATTTCCAAGTTATCATAATGATAAAACCGTGTCAGCCACAGAACTCTGCAGAGTGATAACTGTGATGCTGAGATTTCACTGTTAAAAAGTTATGTTAGAACATAATACAAAACACAAACATTCTATAATCCTAAAATTGCAGAATAGTGTGAAATGTAGTTTCTAGGTAATTATGTATAATTAGTCAGAAATAAATTAGGATAGGTGTACTGGATTTCTGTGTCTTTTTCAGACTTGAATTAAAATCTCTTTTCAGTTTGTGACTGGGATCCCTTTACTTCTGTCTTTAATTAATAAGAATGAATACTAAGAGAAAGACATCAAAATTTCTTTCATTATTCATCTATATATTTGAAGTTCCCCAAAGAGATTTCTTTTACTCTTGCAAAAATGAAAAGACTGAAATTAAAGACATTCCTTCCTGAAAAGAACCTCATGCTAGAATCTGCCTCCTAATGCTCTTATCCAATACATGCCAAACTGTGTGAACCCCTTCAGTGAAAGAAAGTTCATTTCTTCCTGAGAAATCCATTTCAAAGTGCATGGCTCTGATCGTCAGGCAGGTGATGGAATCTCTTTTTGCTGTATCCACTGCCCATCAACCTGACTCCACAGATTTTCTCACTTCCCCAGTGGTGGGCTGCGATGCTCCTCAGTACATTGAGGGCCTATGCTTAATTAACCATCTTCCACCTGTTTCAATCATTTCCAACCCTCTTCCCACACTGTAAAAACAGGATTTTAGTTGGAATTTAGTTTATTTATTTTCTCTCCCTTGCCCTCATTTTTACCCAATTTTAAGATGTTTATAAACAATTGAGATGGTTCTGTAAAGAGTTTATATCACACATTTTAAAGTACTGTATCATTCTACTGAAACATATGATGGAAACAGTGTGAATAAGGTGGTGATGCCCCCAAATGTTGCACACTTTGTACATCAGAGGTAAAGTGCACATTGAATAAATAATACTATAATTGTGATTTCGAATGAAGAATCTCATAAAGTCTGATGAGAGGGAGGAGGGAATATGGGATCAAGGGAGGTCAAGATTATGAAGGAAAAATCTGCAGAGACAGTTCATGAAGTTTGTAGGAACTCATGAACTCTACATCTATGACCTCTGTATGTGGGAAACTGATGTGGGATTCCCATCTGTATGCTGTGAATACATTGTTTAATAAAAAAAATTGTCTTAGGCCAGTTTAAAGCACAATATAGGTAGGCACAGAAAACTAACCTGAATGCTGGGAGAAAGTAGGTGGAGGTTGTGAAAGCCATGTAGCCTTTACCAGAGATAGACATGCTGAAATTTTGCCAGTAAGCCACAGCCACTGGGCAATATACAACTTAATAGAAATCGGTTAAATTAAGATGTAAAAGTGAGGTAGATATATGCTTAAGATACTGACCAATCAGTGCTTTAAATAATATAGTTTCTGAGTGATTATTTTGAATCTGGGAAGCCAGGAACAAATGAAAAGCCTCCTTACAACAAATTGGCATGCCAATATGGTCAACTATCCATATAATACCAGAGAATGTTTAGAAAAGAATTTCTAGACACAGAAAAACATAGTTTGGCTACATATTTTTCAGCTGGTGGAGTAGACAGCTCTTATAAAAGAGACTTTCCTGATTCAGTGGTAGCAGGAGAAAAGCTGTACAGTTTTGAAATGGCAGCATTCCAGGCCATGCTGCTAACACTAACTCTGGCTCTTTCAGGAGGCTGAGCATTTAAATATGGTTATGTTGCAAGTTACTTGGTGGCAACATGAGCCAGCTGGTTATCAGAATTGATTTGGTGAGGACAACTCCCACCTAGCAGCCTTAGAGGCAGTGAATGGACCTCCTCTGACATATTGGACTGAGCAGAGCCAAAAGTCAAAACAGCCTGAGTTATAGTAATGTCATTTAGCTTTTAAAGAAGCACTTCTGGTCATAAAAGGACTACAAAAACACAACAGAGACATATTCAGAAGAAAAAGAACTCTAAATGAGTCACAACGTTGGATAAATGTATATAGGCTTGGGGGAAATAAGAAAAAGAGTATAGAATTACACATAACAAAACAAGAATCAAGTAAGAATTACAATTACAATTTTGGTATCTACTTTATCTCTTTATCACAACTAAGGAAAACTATAGCTAAAACTATTTATTCTTCAAGTCCATCAAAGACCCCAGAAGGGTATAATATTACCTAGGTTAACAGAAAGTGCATTGAAAACAACTTTCAAAAATCTTGAATTGACAGAGAGATCTTGCTACCTCAATAGTCACCCAAAGTTCTTCTGTATTGTTGAAGCATCCAATATTCAGCCCACAGGCTCATAGTATCCAGCAGACTTTCACATGAAGTAGTAAATTTGAAGATCTGTTCTGCCTTGTAATGGCAAAGTCCATCAGTTGCTTTCTTCTGTGTTAAGCAGAATATCTGGAAGACTCTTTAATGAAGCAGGAACCCTAAAGGACTGTCTTACCATCTTTAGGTAACCTCAGCAATCATTTTTTCTGTGGATCCTGCAAGTCCAGTCAAGCAGTTCAGGCAAGAACAGTTTCTTGCCTAAGTGGTTAACAAACTCCACGAGGAACCACTTTGATGTCCATCTTCTTCTTGAAGCAATTGGTTCTGCCAGGAGCAGATGTGTCTCACTGTCATGAAAAGTCCTAAGTTCTTAAAGCATTTTAAATGCCATATTCTGAAAGTCTCTGAAAGATTTGAAGAGTATATATCTAACTTAAATTTATTTCTATATATCTAGAAAACCTAACATGATTATAAGCTTGACTATTATAATGATTATCTATTAACCTATATTTCTTAATTAGACATTCCATTTTTAAACTAGCTGCACAAACACAATACCTCAATCAAGAGCAGAAATATACATAAAACAATGTTGACCTAAAATTTGTACCAACAGACCAAGATCCATACCAATGCAAAGAACACATCTCTATAGCATATCCTCTTTAAGTGTAAACAAACATTTATAGACAATATTTGGTAATTTTGGCTTAGTTCTCTCCAATCTGATTTCTGCTTTTTGTTGGGCAAAGTAACTTTCGGGGATATTCATAGTGACCTTTTGAGGGGGGGTCTTGGTCCATCAAATAACATCAGTCTAGAAAGAATCGATAGGTTCTCCTTCTCTGTGGAAGTTTCCAAAGCAACTTACCCCTTGACCCATATTTTGAAATCAAGATACTTTTAAAGTATATATGTTGGTTTAGTTTAGTATTCCACAGAATCAAACCTCTCTGCAGTCAAAAAACTCAAAGAAAACAGATTGCTATGGTACAATGATATTGTACCCTGTAAAGATTTGTCAGTTGTATTGGTTTAATAAAATGCCGGTTGGCTAGTAGCTAGGCAAGAAATATAGGTGGGGCAACCATAAAAAGACATTCTGGGAGGAGGAAAATCTCAGTCCACAGTTGTCATTCCAACAAAGGAAGCAAGATCAAATGCCTCACTGACAAAAGGTACCAAGCCATGTGGCTAACACAGACAATAATTATGGTTTAATGTAAGATAAAGAGTTAATAAGAACCCCGAGCTAATAAACAAACCAGATTATTATTAATCCAAGCCTCTGTGTGTTTCTTTGGGGCTGAGTGACTGTGGGACTTGGTGACACAGAAACCTCAATCAACAAATGGCACCAAGTTGGACAAGTAAATCCACTTAAAACCTGAAAGAGCATGGGAAAGAATTCTGTATACAAAAAGAACAGAGTTAAGCATGGCTTCTTGGTAGCAACATTTTCTCAGGTGGACACTGTTTGCTAGAGACAAGTGTGTCTCATTTAAGAGAGGCTCACTTACTCAGCATTAGCTGCAAAAAAAAACTTGCAGATCTTTTAAGAGGCACTCCCACCAAACATTTAAATGGTGTTCATGAATAGTCAAAAGCATACTCCTTGGTGGTGGCAGTGATCTTGAAACTCCATAGAGTTGTGACAATAAACATGGCTCCTGCCAGTACCTCTGCCATGAAGCTAGACTCTCAGAAAGCTGAATTGGATAGATCCAGCCGTCAAAGCCATGGCTTTAATCCTAGCCATATTGCTTAACAAATTAAACTCTCATTTTGGTCAAAAAAAGAGTGATACACTAAAATGATACAGTAAAGACCGATTTAGATGAAAATACCTCTAATCAGTTTACAGTGTATTGAAAAATATACATAGACTTGGGAGTAAACAAAAAAGAATAAAGTCCTTAAAAAAGAGAAAGAAAGAGAGTGGTTGGCTGTGGTGGCACACATTTTTAATGCCAGCACTTTGGGAGACAAAGGCAGGAAGGACAGTCTAGTCTACAGAGTGAGTTCCAGGACAGCCAAAGATCCAAAGAGAACCCTTGTCTCAAAAAACCCCAAAAATTAAAAATATAAATAAAAGAAATATAGTTTAAAGTAAAGCCATGTAAAGATGGAAAATACACAGAGAATCTAGATACTGTTTGTAATTGTGTTGTCTTTGAATTGTTTGACAGCTGAGAAAGGAGCAAGAGCTGGTAAAAGACATTTGATTATAATAACTGCTGGATTTTTCTAACATATATTTTTTGAAAATGCCTTGATTTCAAAATTTAAATAAAAAGATATATTACTTTCGAGAAGAGGTTTTGCTTTTTTCATAGCAAACGAGTGGCTGTAGATTCATTCTGGATTGAGAAAAATCAGCTTTGATCAAGGAAGACTCCCCCCTGAAAAAAATCTCTGGTAGGAGCTGATGGTCCCAGAAGATCCAACATTTCAGAAGACCTCGGTTTGAGTTTCCTCTGAGTTCTAAATTCAGAACAGCCTCAAGACTGTTGTTTGAGATGATAAAGTCTCACAGAATATTCTAGTCATGACTTGACCATAATCATAAATTTTCTTAAAGTCTCCATAAGATTATCAACACCCCCAATCAGCAAGACGTATCCTTGAAAACTATGCCCATATTTCAAAAAAATGGATTATGGATATTTTTCTTTGTTTAGAATGTTGGTTACAACTTGTAATGGATAATGGTCAGGAAAAAGCTAAACAAAGTAGATTAGATTCAGAGCTTTTGGGTTGAAAAAAAGTGAGGAAGAGCTGTGGGACAGTGATTTTGTACTCTGTAAAGATTTGTCTCTTGTATTGGTTTAATAAAATGCTGATTGGCCTGCAGCTTGGCAGGAAGTATAGGCTGGGTGACCAGAATAGGAGAATTCTGAGAAGTGGAAAGATTCAGTCTGGAGTCGTCATCCATACACAGGAGCAGAATCAGAATGCCTCACTGATAAAGCTAACAAGCCATGTAGTTAACATAGACAAGAATTTGGAGTTAATGTAAGATTTAAGAGTTAATAAAAAGTCTGAGCTAATAGACCAACCAGTTTATAACTAATGTAAGCCTCTGTGTGTTTATTTGGGGCTGAATGACTAATAGACTTGACAAGACAGAACCCTCTATCAACACATATATAAAACAACAACAAAAAACCCTAAAATATTGGTCACATAATCTTTATATGTGTTTACTGTATTTATACTAACAACAATTTATATATTTTTTAATTTATAATTCTCATACAGAAGAAATTTGATATTTAAATGCACTAAAATTAGTGAAAAGAACATTTGTTTTATCTTTCACTTTTTAAAATAAAATCTATGATAGCACTGATATGGGATGTCCTTCTATGTATGTCTTGTTTTTGTTGACTGATCAATAAAATTGTTTTGGCCAATGGCTTAGCAGAGTAAAGGCAAGCAGGAAATCTGAACAGAGATACAGAGAGTAAACAGAGTCAAAGAGATGCCAGGCAGCTGTTGAAGGAGAAAAATGATGCCAGAACCTTATAGGTAGGCAACAACCTTGTGGTGATACATAGGTTAATGGAAATGGGTTAATTTAAGATGTAAGAGTTAGTTAATAAACCTGTGCTCATAGTTCAAGAAGTGTTGTAATTAATACAGTTTCTGTGTAATTAATTAGGGTCTGGGCTGCTAGGAAATGAATACCTAGTCTTCATTTATATAGCATAATATAAGCAAACATAAGAAATAGTCCCAGAAAAATAACCATTAGATTTCATGCTTGGATTGAAGTAATAGTAAATATTTAATATTGAATCATGTCTATCATTCCAGAACAAATAAAATTAGTACATATAATATTATGGAAGACTTTACTTCATTTTTATTTTTTAGTTTCTAGTGACAGGTTTTCTCTCTGTAGCTCTGACTGTCCTGAAACTCACTCTACAGACCTGGCTGACCTCAAACACAGAGATCCACCTACCTCTGTTTCCTAAGTGAAGTGCTGAGATCAAAGGCATATACCATCACTGATCAGTTTTTTTTTATTCTTTGCCTTCTCTTTCTTCTCTTTTTTTGTTTCTATACTCCATTTATTTTAATTGAAGACAGAATATATAAATAATATAGTCTTTCCCTGTTTTATAACAAGAATCCTAAGACATTGAGATTTTAAGAAATGTGCTGAAGACAATAAAATACATATATAACTTAGGCTGAAGTTAAAATGCAAATTTTGGTGCATGTTATAAAGTATACATACTTCTTTAATGTGTCTTGTGTATTTACAAGATAAATAATTTTGTACTGGATAATATTTTATGAAATAAAAAAGTGAAAATGAACTTGGTGTGAGCCTGGAATATAAAGTAGTATATTAGCAAATATCAGATTAAAATCATTTACTAGGATAGAAAGCAAGATATCACTTCACTGTTTGGGGTTAAAAAACTTTTAAGTTTGATCTTGGAGAAAAGTCAGAAATGTCTTTTTAGAAACCAGTTTCATGTGATAGGATACTGTAGATGGAGGTGCAGAGATTAGCAAGTAGTACAAAGTTTCATTTTGTAATTATGAACAGTTTTGTTAATTTAAATGTATAATACATTGTTAGAATAGTTTCATGAAAAATGTGTGTGATTTTGTGTATGTGTGTGTGTGCATGGTGTGTGTGTATCTATGTAAAAGACACACACACACAGAGGGAGGGAGGGGGAGAGAGGAAGGGAGAGAGAGAGAGAGAGAGAGAGAGAGAGAGAGAGAGGGAAAGAGAGAGAATGCTCAGAAACATTGCAGTTTCAAATTTAATTTTAATTCCATGTTGGTTCTCAATATGGGACATAATTTCATACATTATTTATTTTTGCTTTAAATATTAAAGACGTTCACAGCTTTAATTTCATTCTTAACATATAATTCATACCTCAATTTGAGAAATCTCCTCTTTAGGTAGGGAAGTGAATCTGTTTTAAGAAAGAGAGATGGATGGTTCAAAGCAATCAATTGCACAAATTGTTTGAGGTCTAAAGTTTGCTTTTTCTGTCTATTTGTTTATTAAATGACTTTGAGAGAATTCGTTTGACATGAAATCAGAGGAGGTTTCTGGGAAATGTATTATCTGTTTCATGGCTGTGCATAATGAGTTTCTGTGTGAGGGATTAGTTACCTCCGCTGTTGAATATTCCAAGGAAATTTGGATTTATTTAGCTTCCAGCAGAACATCAACTGTATATTTTGACATTCTGAAGTTGTGTTTTCTGGTTCTATAGATAACCTCTACATGCTTTGTCTTACAGTAGTGCAATTTTACCTCTAGCTCATGTCACATGTTTTTCTATGAAAATACTCGTTATAAATGTATCTCAAAAACCCAGGGCATGCTTTGCTGCTACTTCAGCCCACATCCATGTTTAAACCATCAAACATGTGCTAATGAGCCATTTATTTTCAATGTTAACTTTATCACTGGCATACAAAGAATAAAACAGCTGGAATTAGCAAATGGGACCTGTAAAGGGGAGATTACATTGAAATTGTATTTCGATACACCAACACTCCCTAAAGAATTTGACTAAAATTAACAACAGCAACAACAACAAGAAGAAGCAGCTGCTCAGTATTGCAAAGGAATGCCAATGTTAGAAGAATTCTGTTTTGAACACTGTCCATCATTTGCTTTTCTTTCATGTAAACTAAGCTGTTGGGAACCAGAACACCTAATCTGTTAATTGATAGACCTTGCCTTGTGTCTTATTGCACTGAACCCTTTATAGATGCACAAGAAAACTACACAAGCAACAACGATCCAGAGGCTTCTCAAAGTGTTATGCTGCTAAAGTCATAGCTTCTCCCTCAAGAGGCCTTGCCCTAGTCACCTCTGCTCCAAACATCCTGCAACCAATAGGAAATTTCACTTCACAGTTTCAATAAACTCTATATTATGACACTTAGGGGCTGTAAGGTCGTTTGCATACTGAAGCTGTTTTCATTCCTGTTCAAGCTAAAGGCTGCACTCTCTAGGAGTTTTAGAGAATCCTTTTGATAGGCAGATGAAAATGCTTACAAACTTCTGGGTTATGAGTGGTACCAACATGAGGCTTATGATAGGTGAAATGAAAAGCTGGACCAGGAGTGTCATGTCCGTCTTTAACCTATTCAAGTGTATGCTTTCAGCATATGTAGCTTTCCTGCAGAATTATCTACTACATGTTGGAAGTAGAGGCCCCACCTTTTAGAAATTAGAGACCCCAAATATAATATCTGGGAAACTATTTTCAGTGCCAGTTTTGGTCTTTAATTTATGCCAAGAACAGGTTCAACCATGAGACTTCAAGCCTAGGGAACTGGGTCACAGTTAGACAGTAGTTGGAGAATGACTCTAGCTCCAGGCACCGCTTGGACTAAACTAACCATTGATTAAATATGCTTCAGACAGTTGAAGATTTCCAGAAAGCATCTGAGAACATGTATTAGAAACTCCAGAGGACTGTAAAAGTCTACCATAAAGCCAACCAAAAGAGCAGTGAATTCTGTTCATTGTGAATAAATCACCAGGCTAATAGCTAAAGGCTCTCATATTTGAAACTCAGATCAGAAATACTGTCTGCTGGGTGTTATGCCATTGGCACTCAAAGCTTAGAGGAAGGAGTGTATAACTATAAAATTTTAGCTTTGAAAACCTATAGCTGTATATCATAATTCTGTAGTTCCTAAGGTCTAGATTCATTAACATCTGACTTTAAAGTCTCAGAACAATAAACCTCTGACTTGAGCCACATAGTCTATCTTTGAAAGGTCAAAGCCCTGGTTATCAAGATAAGTGTAAGATTCTAGAACTTGGTAGCCAAGTGTGTGGCAGTAGCACATGAGTCTCTGGGGTTCTGACAGAAAATAATGGCAGCTGAACTTTGTTTTTTTTTTTTTTATAACTTTAATACGACCAAATGATCAGGAGTCTAGTTTACTCAAGCCCAACCAACAGTGTGACTGTTAATAATGGATTATAATGGTGGGACAGTCCCACTGTTAGTTGGGCTTACATTCCACCTTACACAACTGTGGGAAAATCAATTAATGTTTGAGGTACAGTTATTTATTTTTATGTCATTTCTAGCAAAATAAAATAAATATTGGCATTTATGAAGATATTAGAATAAACAAATTTACTCAATGCCTATGAACAGTTTCAATGTATTTATATCTGGCAGTCCTGTACAGACAGGTTCACAATCCATAAAAACTATAAGGTACATTTAATTCTACAGAAGTGGTCATTCTTAAAGCAGAATCGGGTTTTGTTTGTCCTGTCACAAACCGATGACTTCTGCTTAGTCTATATCTCACCTGCAACCTCTTGTCAAAGCATAGTAGGCCAACAGATCCTATGTGCAACTCATAAAGCTGCTCTGTCAATCTTGCATAGTTTAGAATAAAGACTTTTATAACATGAAAAACTGGCATGTATAAGGAGTGTGAAATAGTCTTTATTTTGCCATTCCAACCTTCTGTTTCTCTGCAAGTGATTTTCTTAAAGTATGTTTATGTATTAATAAAAAAAGGGATAATAACAAGCACTACCTGGATATTGTGGTGATTAAATCATAAAATTTTCATAAAACATATGCAAGACTCTCTGGTATATAATAAAATTGTCGTTAATACCTGATCCAAATCATTAAGAAAAATAAATGTTCAGCAATAGGCACTCTGATGTGAGGAAAGATGCTATATTGTCTGCTAGGGTGCAATTGTATTTTCTCTAGTATTGTGTTTATGGTATACTTTAGGAAGAATTTTACTTAATTCAAATATTCTAATATAATATTCAGTAAAGCATTACTCTGAGAAGTAAATAACAAGAACTTCAGAAAAATGTCAAAACAGTGAAATTGTGAGATGCATTTAAATGTTTAGTTTGCTCGTAAAAAGAAACGTTTTTTAGAGTCAATAGTAACCAGATCCCTACACGAAAGTATTCCACATAATTGCCTTTGTATCATTTTATAATTTTAGACACAGCTAGTTTGTGGAAAAATGAAAGAAATAAACCAATAATTCTATCAGTAGAGCATTGTTGAACTTTGTCTTCATAGATATTCTTAACAGATATGTAAAAATTTTATTTATGTTCAGTATTTTATCTCAATTTATTTCTAGGTCAGTTTTATAAAAAAAAGCTATTTTCTAATTTTTTAAATGGGAAACTTAAAATCCACAAAAATTTAAGTCTTTTCTCCAAGTTTGATACTGATATCAAAGATATGAAAAAAAAAACAGAAATGGGCCAAGAAGACTCAGAGGTAAAGGTCCTTGCCCTGCAACTCTGGGGATGCATGCTTGATCCGTGCTCTGGATCTTTCATAGTAAAAGACAAGAATCTCTACATGTTCTTTCTAACGTCCACATGAACACCCATCCACATCTGCATGCACGTGCGGGCATACACACACACACACACATACACACACACACATCTACTCTCTCTATTTCTCTCTCAACTGCAAAAGCAATGGTAATAATAACAGGTTCATGAAAAGAAAAGAAAATAATATCAAATTCTACATACTCTTTGAACTGGCTTAAAAATTAGATTTAATAATTTCTATGTGATTTAAAGTTATTTTTCAGTGAGCAGTCTATTATGTAATTGAGATTGGATTATCTTTGTTTCAACTAAAAAATAACTAGAATCAGAGTACAGTATACTATATTAGTTCTTAGTCTAGGGATCATAATACTCTAGCTTATTCAATGTCAACAGTATTTGTAATAGCTGAATGTGTCAAAATAAAAAGGCACCATTATGACCTTGAGTTTTTACATGCTGTGTGTGCATGTTTCTGTGTTTATCCCTTCACGTGTTATGTGGAGGCCAGAGGTCAACTTCAGGTCTTCCTCTGTCACTCCCCCTTATTTGTTGAGACAAGATCTCTCTGAATGTGAGGCTAGAAAATCCATCTAAATAGGGTATAGTCAGCATACTTCCAGGATCCTATTGTCATCACCACACAATGTTTGAATAACTGGAATGTATTGTTGAGCTTGGCTTGTCACCGAATATTAGGATTCAGACTTAGGTCCTTTTGCTTGCCTGACAAACCCTTTGATTACCAAGTCATCTTCCTAGTCCATGAAACTTTGTTTTTAAAGAAAATAACCATGTTGCATGGAAAGATCTTTGGTGAAGGATGCGTTTTACACTAATTGTGAATATAAGGATAAGTATTTAGAATTCTGATAGTTATTATTCTGTTCAGGTAAAGATAGTTCAGTAGATCTTTTCCTAAGTTGCAAATTTATCACTAATTAATTTCCAGCAACAAGAATTATTTCCCTCCTGTTCCAGGGGCCACGCATTTTATTAGAGGGTAATTGGTTACTTCCACCATAAGAGCTCTGCTATTAATTCTTTAGGGATATGTTGCCCTTCTGGTCATTGTTGTAGTTCATAGCTGTTCCAGCTGGGTAATACTATCAATAGCTTTTATCCTACAACAGCCTGCATAGTTCATTATAGTAATATTCTGTAGTCCACCAGATAAATCTATAGCCTATCTTGTGCATCTAAGCTTTAGAAAACATCATGGAAGATGGGCAGGAAATTGTAAAGCCAGAGGACCAGGAAGATTCCTGTGAGATTGTGGTTTCTGGAAGGGCATCTGCGCGCATGACACCTCAAAAATTTGGTTGCCTAAATAAGATATGAAAATGACAATAATGCTAGACATGATCATGTCTAAGGGGGAATCTCAATAATGCATTCCCTAGACAAAGAACTAAAGGCAATTAACAACTGTTGAGAGAGAGATAATTAGTCTTCTACAGGAATAAGCTGTATGGCTGTGTATTCAGTACTAAGTGGTCAGAGTTGAAATCATATAATTACAAGTGAAAGTAAATGAACGGACTCAGCCAGTTGTATTTACATTTGTATACATTTATATGAATATATAATAAAAATAAACAATGAAAAGGTAGCCTTGAATTTGAACAGAAATAAGGGATAGTTAGAGGGAGAGGACATGTGAGGGATTGAGTAGAAAAAAAAGAAGAAAGAAATGGATTTAATTATGTTTTAATTTTTTAAAATAGCTTTAAAATAAGTATGGTCAAGCAGTAGGGATAAAGGTTTGTAACTCATCTGGGTTTCTGAGCTATCCCCAAGTATATAAGTGAGCTTTATTGTACAACTTTCTGGAGAAAGCTCAAGCTCATTAATTTACCAAAGATAGAAGAAACATTTTTAGCAGAAGTTTCCCTCTGTTAAGATGATTATTTAACGATAATGTCAAAGATTCCAGATTTTACAAACAGATAATTAAAGTAGGTGATGCTGACTCATTAGTCATAGTTCTCTGGTGATTAGATTTTAGAAGCAGTCCTAGAGAGTCTTGTTCTAATAAATTAAGAACATGAAAAGGTGAATTACATAAAGTTTTATTTCACTAGTTTACATGTGATTAACCTTTAAAGGAACAAGATATCATCTCAAGAACTTCATTTAAGTGGCCAGGCATTCATGCTTTAGTCAAAGGCATTTCTTGGCTTCCTATTGGATTGTAATATGTACATATTTAAAGTATTTTAAATATTTTAAAATATTTCTTATGGGTATTTAAAATCCAATGGCTTTAAAGGACATGATCTCTTTTAAATAAGAACTACATAAGCATGCTAACATTGAAGGAGATACTCTGATGAATCCCTAACCACAGACAAAGAACGGCAGGTAAGTAAAAAATACTGTGCATGGGAAAACATAGTCTATCCCCAGCAAGAGGTTCTCTAACCTTCAACTGTTTTCTAGTACTAAATGGTCTGTCTTGAAATCATAAATAATATACACTCAAGTAACATTATGTGGACTTACAAAGTTTTATAATTGTAATAATAATTCATATATGAATAAATACATTAGCACATCACCATTTGTTTATTTACTTAACTATTATATTCTAATGTTTATTATGTTACATATAATATGTGTTATATATGAAAATATATTATTTATAAGTATATATATATCAGTAATTTAAAATAAGAGGCATAGATTTTGAGAGACAGTAAGGTGTGGTACATGGGAAAAACTAAAGGGAGGAAATATTGTAATTATATTTTAATTTAAAAAATTATGAATAAAATGCACAAGAAAACCTCAAATTAAACTAATACATTAAGGATATTAGTGAGGCTGCTAAATAAAATTATAGGACAATCAATTTAATTTAAGTTTCTGATAAATAAATCAAATTAAAATCGATTAAAGTTATTGTATATTATGGAGTAAATTTTACTATTGTCCCTGATTCACTCATTGAAGTTCTGAAGGAAATATTTCAGGATGCAACAATCTCTAATGACTGAGTTTTTAAATGAGTAACTTAAAATCAAATCAGTAGTGTTACCCTTACTCAACATGATTGATGTCCTTAATTAGAAAAGAATTTAGGGGAAAAAACTATACAGAAGAAAACCTATTTGAAGACACTGGAAAGAAATGATGTGTAAGGTAAGTCTGTAACAAAGATATGGCATATTTTTTTTTACTAATCTATAATCCCAATTATGAATTGTAGTGGATTGATTAAAGAAAAAACAAATGCTAATACTAAAGTTTGCAAATCAATATTTTTTGGTTCTATGTATATACTAGTATATAATATTGATTTTTAGAAACTTAAATAGAGAGCAGAAGAAAACTGAAAGAAAAACTTTTTTTTTTTTTTGGATTTTTCGAGACAGGGTTTCTCTGTAGCTTTTGGTTCCTGTCCGGGAACTAGCTCTTGTAGACCAGGCTGGCCTTGAACTCCCAGAGATCTGCCTGCCTCTGCCTCCCGAGTGCTGGGAGTAAAGGCGTGCACCACCACCGCCCGGCTCACTTTTTATTTTTTCTGCTTCTAGAAATTAACCATTTTAACGTTTCTGCTTATTTATTTCTAATCTTTCTGCACTGTTTTTGTAACAAAAATTTAAATTTCTTTTAAAATTTTATGTAGACGAATAATCAGGTTAAATTTAGCAATATATGTATATACACATATGTGTGTATATATGCATGCAACAGAAATTAGCAGAAAAAGAGGCCATGAATTTGAAAATAGCAAGTAGGAGTATATGGGAACATTTAGAGGATGGAAAGAGATAGGAAAAATGATGCGATTATACCACAATCTCAAAAGTAAAAGAAAAATATTTTTAATTATATGTGTGCATATAGACAGTGTCATTATATTACTTTATATATTCCGACAGATATGGGCTATTTTTAATATTGCAGTGTTCTGATATGGTACAGGTTACCACAAGAAAAGAATCAGAGAGTGTATGGTGTAGCTGAGTGTCTTCTGGAGGCTCTTTTCTAATAAAGCTATATGACAGTAAGGCCCCGCTCTGATAAGCTTTCTAGTCCTTATAGCATCCAGAGTCCCCATCTCTAAACACAGTAGTCATATAAAGAATTTAACCTCTAATAGTTCTTAATGGAGTTTGAATGGCATTATGGCCAACCCTGAAACGCACTCAAACTATAACCAATCCAGGGCAATTGCTTTGAGTATTTTTTAAAATAGATCTTACCATGTACATTACTGTAAAGGGTGTGTGTGTGAAAATTTTGTAAACCAGGAAACACAGCTTTAAACAACATCTGTCTACAAATCTTTTACAAAACTCCCAGAATGAGTGGCTAGTAATGCTAATTTGACTAGTAAGAAAGTATTCTAAATAACTGGAGTGAATACCTGTCCAAAACCTATGGCTGACTCTCAACCCAGCTGCTTACCTTTTCGGATTCTGTTGCTCTGAGATGATCATGTGGTTTTTCTCTCAGTCTATTTAATTTAACGAGTTGTATTTATTGATTTATGTATATAGAGACATCTCTGTACCATTGGGATAAAATTGACTTGACAGTGGTAATCTTTCTGATATGTCTTGAAATTTGAAAGAAATTATTAATAAGCCAAAATTTATGTATAGAATGTTGAGATACCATTTTACACCTGTCAGAATGGCTAAAATCAAAAACATCAATGATAACCTATGCTGGAGAGGATGCGGAGTAAGTAGTTGCACAAGTTTGCTGGTGGGAATGCAAACTTGTGCAACCAATTTGGAAATAAATGTGGCGGTTTCTCAGGAAATTCGGGATCAACCTACCCCAGGATCCAGCAATACCCCTCTTGGAATATACCCAAGAGATGCCCTATCATACTACAAAAGCATTTCTTCAACTATGTTCATAGCAGCATTTTTGTAATTGCCAGAACCTGGAAACAACCTAGATGCCCCTCAGTGGAAGAACGGATAAAGAAAGTGTGGAATATATACACGTTAGAGTACTACTCAGCGGTATAAAACAATGACATCTTGAATTTTGCATGCAAATTGATGGAAATAGAAAACACTTTACTGAGTGAGATAACCCAGACCCTAAGAGATGAACATGGCATGTACTCACTCATTAGTGGATTCTAGCCATAAACAAAGGACATTGAGCCTATAGTTCATGATCCTAGAAAAGCTAAGTAATAAGGTGAACTCAAAGAAAAACATATATTTATCTGCCTGTATATTGGAAGCAGACAAGATTGCCAGGCAAAAGTTGGGGGCATAGGGGTGGGGGTGGGTGGGGAAAGGAAGATGGGGAAAGGGAAGGGAGAAAGAAAAGACTGGGGGGAGCTTGGGGGAATGGGATGGTTGAGGTGGACGAAGGGTGGATATGGGAGCAGGGAAGAAGATATCTTAATTAAAGGAGCCATTTTAGGGTTGGCAAGAGACTTGGCTCTAGAGGGGTTCCCAGGTGTCCAAGGGAATTTCCCCAGCTAGGTCCTTGGGCAGCAGAGGAGAGGGTGCCTGAACTGGCCTTGTCCCATAGCCACACTGATGAATATCTTGCAGATCACCATAGAACCTTCATCTGGTGGTGGATGGAGATAGAGACACAGACCCACAATGAAGCACTGGACTGAGCTCCCAAGGTCCAGATGAAGAGCAGAAGGAGGGAGAACATGAGCAAGGAAGTCAGGACCTCGAGGGGTGCGTCCATCCACTGAGACATTGTGACTGATCTAATGGGAGCTCACCAAGGCCAGTTCGACTGGAACTGAAGGAGCATGTGATCAGACCGAACTCTCTGAGTGTGGCTGACAATGTGGGCTGACTTAGAAGCCAATGAAAATGGCACTCGGTTTTGATTCTACTCCATGTACTGGCTTTTTGGGAGTCTAGTCTGTTTGGATTTGGATGCTCGCCTTCGTAGACCTGGGTGGAGTGGGGAGGGCCTTGGACTTCCTACAGGGCAGGGCACCCTGACTGCTTCTAGAACTGGAGAGGGTGGGGGAGGGGGATGGGAAGTGGAAGGGGAATGGGAGGAGGGTAGTAGGTGGAAATTTTTTATAAATAAATAAGTAAATAAATGTAAACCACTTCTTCAGATTTCATGCAATCTTATTTTTGCCCATAAGGAATAATTTAAATCTCTGCATGTCATTTCATGATTACACTGAATATATGTCCTCTTGCACACTCTTTTGGATTCATCATCTATAATTTCATAAATTGAACTTCTTGTCATTATTCTGTTACAGGTATTTACTAGAGTTTTTTGACTTGTGTATGTATGGCTCTGGATAGCTGCTATCATTAAATTTCTTCCTATAAATTGCAATTGCGATATATTTCTTCAAGTTTTATTTAGGGAAGTTATGTATATAATTTATAAAATTTATAAAAAGGTAGGATGAAGGATAAGTATGAAATAATGAAAAAAATTATAATTTTTATTTTGGAGATATTCATAATAAACAAAAGTAAAATATTAAATCTGATATCAACAAATAGATTTAAGTCATATGGTACATTGAGAAATCTTCTATTTCATTGCACACATAACTTCAGGGCAATAAAGTACCCAGAATGAAGATGCTCTTAGTCATGCTTCTTTAAAATATTGTTTTCATCATGTGTCTTGCCAAAGAACACATTTCAGTGCTTTTTTTTCCCCTTTGTCTACCAGAGGAATAACTTGCTTTGTCTAATTTTAATATCCTTGATAATTAGGTCTTGTATAATATACTGAATTTGATTTCTCACACAGATCTATTAATCTATTCTTTCCACCTTTCTCATTACCTGATGAAAATTCGATGCATTTCCTGAGCATTTAAAAAAAATATTATCTCTCACTGTAGAACTTCCTTCATTTCCATTTGTTTTCCAACATTCTAAATGTCAAATATTTTCAGGTTCTTCCTAAGCCTGACCACTTAGACAAAGCCATTTTCTGACTAGTCAAGCCCTCATTAACTCCTTTTTGTCGTATTGATAAATTTATTAATATTTATTTAGGTTTTTATTTAGAGACAAGCTCATTTAAGCTTATCTGTTCCTCACACATTATCATCCTGTCTTCTGAATAGATGATTCTATAGAAATTTACCATGATACCAACTTTATAGACCACATGTATGCTTCATAATAAATTAATCATTTATCTTGGTGTTTGATAAACAATATCAGCAATATCAACGTTGTCTCTGCTCTCTAGTTGATACTCTATTAAATATACAAATTTGCATATACTGTATTCATTCAAAATGTGATAAAAATACAATATATAGAGAAAAATAGGGAAAGATTAATATTAACATCTAAATTAATTTTAGTGACAGATAAGCTTTTTTGGGTTACAGAATTGTTTATTTCTATGTTTGTTGTCATTATTACTACAACTACTTTAGACAAGTGTCTCTCTTTGGGATAATCTGGTCAGGAACTCACTTTTTCTCCAACACTGGATGGAACTCATGATATTTACCTCAGCTTCCCATTTGCTAGGATTACAGCCATGACCATTGTGCCCAGGCTTTAAGTTTTCAGCCACACTTGCTTTTGAACTTAGGGAAACAAAAGCACTTCTGTCTCTGTCACATTGAGGCACGTTCATAAATATATTGAAAGTCACAATAAAGCCGGGCGATGGTGGCGCACGCCTTTAATCCCAGCACTCGGGAGGCAGAGGCAGACGGATCTCTTTGAGTTCGAGACCAGCCTGGTCTACAGAGCTAGTTCCAGGACAGGCTCCAAAGCCACAGAGAAACCCTGTCTTGAAAAACAAAAAACCAAACAAACAAACAAAAAAAGTCACAATAAGTGATAAATACTCATTTGTACACTTTTACATTCCAAGCATAACAGCACATATTTCTATTTAAACTTACTTCAAAGTTTAAAGTATTTTTAAAACTACGTTTTAGATATTTGTGCTAATGCACCATTGAAAAGGTTACCTTCTGCAGAGTTAAACCTGTGAAATGTACCCTGTGAAAGAGACGTTTCCCAAGGGAATCCCTAATGAGGAACTAGATATTAAAAGGGAAAGCACACTCTTTCTCTCAAAGGATTGGGTTTTGTCATTGGAAATGAAGACTACACATCTTAGTTTAATTTGGATCAATAAAGATACTCAGAGAATGATAAAGGTGGTATTTGTGAAGACAAAGGCTTTTGGTAGCAAATTAATGACAGGAATGCTTAATGATTTTCCCAGTGAAAGTCTAATTTGGAAAAAGGAAACCACAGTTTAAAATTATAAAAATAACATAAATGAAGAAATGTAAGCTAATATAATTAACTAAGTAGGCATTTGGTGCCAATACAAGTCCAGAATGAAAAACAAAAATGAATAGATAGCAAAAGATGTTAACTATAAGTTACCAAAGATAATATTGTAAAATAAGAATATTTTATATTACTATACATCGTTAACATATACCTTTGGATGATTTAAGAAATGTATTATTACAATCCATACAGAATACTAAAAATTAATGGTTTTTACTGGATGAAGGTTCTATGATGACCATTAATGTAGTCATCAATATGATTCTAGGGAAGGGCAATTTAGGTACCCTCTCCACTATAGCTTAGATTCATAACTGGGATTATCTTTGTGTGTTGTAAGAGCCCGCCTGTTTGTTTCTGGCTTCCAAGAGCCAAAATAATCACACAGAAACAGTATTAATTATAATACCACTTGGCTTATTTGCTTATGCATATTTCTAGCTCACTCTTATCTCTTAAATTAACCCATTTCTATCATTTTATATTTTACAATGAGGCTCGTGGCCTACTGGTAAGGTTCCAGTTGGTGGTTTGCATCTTTCTCCTCTGGCGACTCCATGGCATCTCTCTGACTCTGCCTTCTTTTCTCACAGCATTCATTTTAGTTTTCCCCACCTAGCTCCATTCTGCCCTGCTATAGGCTCAAAGCAGCTTCTTTTTAAAAATGTTTTTTATTGTATTGTAAATAATACCATTCAAAATTTCCACTTCCTCTCCTCCAGCCCTCCAGCTCCCCCACTCATCTTCCTTCCTCCCACTCCAGTCCTAAGAGAGGGCAGGGTACCCTGTCATGTGGGAAGTCCAAGGCCCTCCCCCCTCTATCCAGGCCTAGGAAGATGTGCATCCAAACAGACTAGGATCCCAAAAAGCCAGTACATGCAGTAGAAAGAAATTCCAGTGCCATTATCATTGGCTTCTCAGTCAGCCCCCATTGTCAGCCACATTGAGAGAGTCCCGTTTCATCACATGCTCTTTCATTCAATCCCAGTCCAGCTGGCTTTGGTGAGCTCCCATTAGATCAGGCACACTGTCTCAGTGGGTGGATCAAAGCAGCTTCTTTATTTATTAACCAATAAAAGCAACACATTTACAGAAGGACCTCCCACACCACTTGTGAGTTTCTGGGAATTTAACTAGTAAAGGCAGATGCAGAGATCCACATCTAAGAACTGGATTGAACTCTTGGAGTCCAGAAATAGAGAGGGAAGGATTTTTATTATGAGCAAAGGGGCCAAGACCATTATAGGGATACCCACAGAAACAACTAATAGTTGTTTCTATAATAGCGGGAGGGAGCTCTCTAACCCAGGACTGACAGCTGGGGAACCAACCGGCATAAGACTGAACTAGGCCCTCTGAATGTAGATGACAGTTGTACGACATGGGCAGTTTGTGGGGCCACTAGCAGTGGAACCAGTATTTATCCATACTGCACATTTTGGCTCTTTGGAACCCATACCCTATGATACAGAGGGGAGGACCTTGGTCCTGCTTCAATTGATGTGACAGACTTTGTTGCCTCTCCGTGGGAGGCCTCAACCTCTCTGAGGAGTGTATTGGGGGTGGAGAAGGGAGAAGGTGGGAAGAGTGGGAGGACAGAAGGTTGAGGGCATTGGAACTGGTATATAAATTAAGATTGTTTTAAAAATAGAAAAGTCTTTATCATTAAAAATTTGTAGATTTATTCAATTATGCCTAAAATTCACTCAGGATTAACAAGACATCCAGATATTAATAAGAGAATAAGAAGGTTTATTTATAATGAAATAAATGATGAAAGTAATCTGAGAAATGTCAGATAGGCATTCAGGAAAGTATTAACTAATCTGAAAGTGCTGATTTTTAATTGTGTTTGTATCTGGATATGGATAATAGAAGTTTAGTCTATGTCATTAGGGAATTAAAGACCTTTTCTAAATCATAAACACCTTTAAATGTATTTTTAAGATTGGAAAATTTTAGGATAGAATAAAGCACAGCTTTTTTTCACACTAATATCACAAACATATTAAAATTCAGCAATTAAAAAATAAATAACTCAAGAGTGGGCAGAAATCTAGCCGGATGGTGGTGGTGCACACCTTTAATTCCAGCACTTGGGAAGCAGAGGCAGGCGGATCTCTGTGAGTTCGAGGCCAGCCTGGTCTACAGAGCTAGTTCCAGGACAGGCACCAAAAACTACAGAGAAAACCCTGTCTCGAAAAAATCCAAAAAAATAAAAATAAAAGAGTGGGCAGAAATCTAAAACATACTCTCTAAAAAAGAAACAAAAGTGGATAAAATTTCATGAGAATAAATTTGATATCATCTGTAATGTAATTCAGTCTGCCAATTCCTTAAGAATAGCTAGCTCCAATAGAATGAACATAATTATATAAGTATAAGTAAACATATGAAAATTTTAGTATATTTTTACATCATTAGCAGTTACATAAAATGGTACAACCATATCAAAAGACATTCTCTGAGTTCCTTGAATGTTAAACCATTTGACTGAGCCACTTTATTTTTAAAAATTTACAAAAATTGCAGATATATATGTTCTAGCCAAAATTTTCTCAGAAATATTAATAATATTGTTATTATTATTCATAATATCCAGAAAGTTGAGAAGCTAATGAGCAAGCCGAGCCCTAACACCCATTATTTTGGGCTTCATAATTGCATATGCAATATGATCGGCTGTTTCAAATTACCTGCCATCTTGAATTCCCTGCTACAGTGGACTGTCCCCTTTAACTGCTAGCTAAAGGAAACACTCTCTGTTACACCTGCATTTGAGGAATGTTTGTCATAAAAACAGAAAAAGAAAGTAAGACAAAAATTGTTCCAAGGAATCTGGTCAGGCTGTGATAAACCCAAAATTGTGGTCCTTCAGCTGTTAGAACATATTTCTAGGGGCTGGAGAGATGGCTCAGTGGTTAAGAGCATTGCCTGTTCTTCCAAAGGTCCTGAGTTCAATTCCCAGCAACCACATGGTGGCTCACAACCATCTGTAATGAGGTCTGGTGCCGTCTTCTGGCCTCCAGGCATACACACAGAAAGAATATAATAAATAAATAAATATTTAAAAAAAACATATTTCTAGGAGGAAAGCAGATAAGTTTGAAATACAGGATTTATCCCTACTGCATGTACTGGTTTTTTGGAAGCCTATTCTTTTTCGATTGATACCTTTCTCAGCCTAGATATAGTAGGGAAGGCCTTGCACCTTCCCCAAAGCAGTGTCCCTTACCCTCTCTGAGAATTTTATGCGGGTGGGGTGGGAAGGTATGTGGAAGAAATGGGAGGAGAGGAGAGAGTGAGACCTTGGATTAGTATTTTTAATGAAAAAGGATAGCTTGTTTTCTTTTTAAATAAATAAAATCTGTTAAATACTCTAACAAAATCTGGATATTTTGATGAGATCTTGGGCAGGGGGGCATGCTGAGGCAAACACAGACTCCGGAGGTCTGGTTTCTGAGATATAAAAGCTGAAAAGGACTCAATCAGGATCCAGGATAGGAGCCAGTCATGTAATAATTTGCTCTATTTTCTAGTTTTATTCTGTCTGTGTCTTGTGAACTTGGATAAATATGAATTCAAAAGTCATAGACTACCTTGTTTGATAAAGAAAAAATTTTCAAAACTAAAACAGTATTCAAACTAACATTTACTAAATGGCCATAACTGCTGTAGTGATCAGGTCCACTAAAGAATAATGCCACTGTGATAATAACAAAGGTGTCCTGAGGGCAAGATTTCCATCACTGGAAGCTCCAACTTGCAAGCTCTGAGAGTTTAAAGGACTCATGTCATTTCTAGTATGAGTGTAGGAGGAGGGCCAGGCTGCTCATTCATTCCAGCGACCCACCTAGCTTAGCCCCAAAATAATCAAACAGAAACTGTATTAATTAAATTACTGCTTGGTCCATTAGCTCTAACTTCTTATTGTCTAACTCTTACATCTGAGTTTAACCCATTTCTATTAATCTGTATATTACCAGCAAAGATTCAGCATGTCTTACTCTGGCGGCTCCATGGTGTCTCTCTTTAACTCCACCCTTCTTTCTCCCAGCATTCAGTTCTGTCTTCCCCACCTACCTAAGTTTTGTTGTATCAACTGGCCAGGCAGATTCTTTATTCATTAATGTTAATCACAGCACACAGAGGGGATTCCCACATCAGTATGAGTACTTAGCTGATCCAGCTACCAGGCCTGCTGCCTGTTGCCTCTAATATATAATCACAGACAACCCTTTGGAAGCCTAAGCCCATATTAAATCATTTTTATGTAAGTTCATTGGTCATGATATTTTATCACAGCAATAGAAACGATACTATTACAGAAGTCAGCATAAGTGACCTGGCAATCGCTCTTAAGATTCTGATAGCCGGGCGGTGGTGGCGCACGCCTTTAATCCCAGCACTCGGGAGGCAGAGGCAGGCGGATCTCTGTGAGTTCGAGACCAGCCTGGTCTACAAGAGCTAGTTCCAGGACAGGCTCCAAAACCACAGAGAAAACCTGTCTCGAAAAACAAACAAACAAAAGAAAACAAACAAACAAAAAAAAAGATTCTGACAATGCAATTTTTTATTTACTTTTGTTTGTTTTTAAGAATTTGGAAGACTTTAAGGCTTTTAAATAAAAAAGTAGTTGAACTCTATAAGCAAAACATAATAGCCATCCTAGTAGAAACTTGGAAAGCAATGGTGCTAAGCAGTATGCAGACTGTGAAGGAATTGACCAAGAGTTTTCAAAGTAGAACATTACTAATACCTATGCAAGAGATTGTTCTTTTCATATCTAGGCAAAAAAAATTAAGTGTAATGGACTGATTTACTTGAAAGAGTTCAAAATAGCGTAATATTGAATCTGCCACATTATTACTAGTAATCACTCTTGTGCAGGTCTGCAATGAAAGGGAGAAAATTAGAGATATGGAAAATGTATAGTTTGGAGAAAAAAGAGGCACTGAAAAGTGTAATGTTGTGCATAAAGACATAAGTAGGTTAAGGAGAGCCCTGATCTGCATTAGAATAGAAAGAATGGTGCCACTGAGGCAAGACCTCATCCTGAGAAAGTTTAACTTTGGCAAAATGATAATATGGATTATGTTTTCCCCTTCTGGAAGGCAACTTCATTCAACGGTGCAGCAGATGATTCTAGGATAGCATGGTCCATTCCCAGCTGGTAGCCAACCTTGGTAGTGTTATTCACATTATGCTAGCTTTAGAGTCATCAAGGATGCATCAATGAAAGAGTTATGGAATCTTCATCTTCAGTTTTTGAGAGTAACTACGACTTATACCAGAGAATGTACAGCCAGGTAGTCCCTGCAAGGCTTCACTGAGGGAAGGCAAGAGGCCAAATGTGGACATTTTATCATGCTGGAAAATTAATCCTGGGTTTCAGTGGAAACCCCAACAGATTAGAGATGATATTCATAATCTTGGGCATTTGACTAATTGGTGACCAAGTAAGTAGTATTTTTTAAAAGAAGGTAGGGGCGTGGTCCTGTTGGAGAAGGTATTGAAGTGAAGACAGGACACACTTTGAAAGTATAAATAATGAGCTCCATTTGAAGTTCACTATCTCTCTTTCATCTTTCAGGTCAATATGAGTCCTCAGCTGTTGCTCCTGCTGCTGTCTTGCCTGTCTTGCCTGACACCTGCTACCTGTGTTACACTTAAGATTATATCTAGCCACCCACAACCATAAGCTGAAATAAAGTCTTCTCTAATTTGCCTTGGTCATGAATTTTCTGTCCTTTTTATTGCTGAGGTTTCTAAGGAGTTTGCCACTTTGGAATTACAAGGTTCAATTAGATAATATTTTCATAAGTATTTAATTTTTAATAGCCTCTTATCACATAGACTGCCTTACTGTTACAGAACTGGGATCCTTTAAGTTTAGAATAACATTCACAAATTTTTAAGTTTAATTATGTATAGTCTCTTCCTTTACTTTTGGTGGATAATAATCTACTGTAGTATCTTAATTTTTAAATTATATATTCATCAAGATAAAACAAGCAAATAAAACCCATTTATATGTTTTTATTGATGAGACAAGGTGGGTCTGTTTACGGTAGAATACATTACTTAAAATAAGGATGTACAAAGAATCTAAACAATAAATTGCCCACAAATAATTGATATTCAAGTATATAGCTAAAGTCTATTTGAATATTTTAGTTTTCCTTATTTACAGACTATCTTAATCAATGTTCTGTTTCTGTGAAGAGATACCATGACCATGGCAACTCTTAGAGATGAAAACAATTAGGGCTGGCTTGCCGTTCAAAGGTGTAGTGCATTATATTCTTGTTGAGAATCATGATGACACATAGGCAGGCATGGCATTGGGTAGGTAGAGTTCTACATCTGGATTAGTAGACAACAAGAAGAGCGAGTAAATCACTTCTATAACTTCAAAACCCACTGAGAGTGACACAATTGCTTCAAAAATGCCGTATGACCTAATAGTGGCACTATTTTGTAACCATCACACATATGTCAATAAATGAAACAAGAGTTTATTACTTTAAATACATCTATATTAAGGCATCAATCATTTTTCATTTGTATTTGCTTAGCATTGGTCTAGCGTATTGTTTTGGGTATTCTGTAATTTCAACTATTTTACCTGTCCCAAATGATGCTGTTAATCCTAAAGGTTCTCTAGTGTTAGACTTACATAAAATTTTGGCTTTCAGAACAGAATAGACAAAATATACTTAGATGAATAATGGATAAATGTAGTGTAAACCTCTGATTTCTTTTTGACAAGTCATACTATGCATCACCATTAACTCAAACCAAACATCATTATAAATGTACAGGGCATTTGATGATTTCAGAACCTGTTGATTTCTAATTCTAGAATTCTTATAATATTACAACTTGGGTGGGGAAGTCATTGTTAAGTTTCTCTTCTCAGTGGATGGTAGTAAATACAGAGACAGATATATTAGCAGCCTTGAAGGACCTGCTCTCAAGGCTACAGCCAGGGTTCAATGAAGAAGTGTACAACAAAACAACACTGAAGTTAAAAACTCACATACACAATCTGAGGGTCATGCTCTTTATTGTTGGTGGCTCTATTTCTATCTCTACTGTTTCTAGATCTTCTTTGTTTCAATTCTTCCTTACTTTCTTGTTCACATGACCTAAATACATCTTTTTATAGGAGGCTTGGGTAATAAAAAAAAAAAGTTACAAGAATTACATTTCATTGGTCACAGCAAATTCCTTGAGTAAATGATAAGTAGCAGAGACATTCACTATGGCAATGCTTAAACGGGGACATGGTGTTTGACACCTATGTGGGCAGTGGCGTTGAAAATGTCTCAATCATAAAATTATATTATCTTATCCTGTTTGTAACCTCTGAACATAAAAAAAAAGGGTTGCAACCTTGGCTGCAAGGCCAGATCCTCATTTGTAGTCCTGGCTAATTTTGAAACTTTACCACCTGTAGCTGGACATGAGACTAATTTTCACTGAACTTGGTTAATTGATTAATTGTTATTTGGGACCTAAACAATAGACAGTTAGTTAGATCAACTTTGAGTTTTATATCATAAACTGAGATTAGAAATTTATGTAGAATGTTAATTGCTAAGAAATTTAGAAGGGAGTGCTCCTGGCATGTGTTATGAGCCAAGTTTAATTAGAGAAATTGGCATAGTATTTTAGGAGCCTTTGTGGTAATAACCTTGGTTGGACATCTGTGACTCTGACCTTGTGCATATCCTTAAAGTGTTTAACTTATGATCTGTTTACAGGCACATTCAGTCTCATTTCAACTTGTCCCAAGGTGAAAATGAGCTAATTGTGTGTAATCTGAGTAAATGGAAAAAAGCAAGGCTTTTCAGTGTCTTATAGCCTCTTGGGACAATAGACCTAGTTATAAAGCATATCCTAGTATATTTTCTATATATCCAAATTATACAGCTTAATGAGAAATCATCTTACTGCCTATCCATGGATAAATGTCCATTTATGAAACAGATGAGTTATGTAAAATCCAGAAATCACATTTTTATATTCTTATATAGATTGAAAAAGAAAGAAGAAAAAAATCGAACAATAAATCATTGGGGTTAATTCAATGGGAACTTTATCGTAGTAAGGTATGTATACTAAAATGTATATAGGTCATAAATAATTTCCTCAGTCCTTGCAACTCCTTATCTATGTAAAACCCAATTGCATTTTGCTTTCCCGTACCTTTATACCTGCTTTTACAATTTTCTTACTGTATTTATTTTGAATCTACATCCTCAGTTGAATAGGTGTAAAGTGTTTTCCTGAATGCTATCTTTATAATCAATCGTCTTTTGACTAATGAAACATAAGACAGAAAGCAACAGCAAAAACTGGATGCAAAAATTACTTGTGTGAAATAACTCACTGTGTTTGAAGGCCTTAAGTTCAATTGTCTTTGAAGAAGTCTGAATGCTAAAAGATTTGTCATGATATGAAGATTTTCTTTTGACATCCACAACTATTAACAGTAGCACATTTAGGATTATTAAAATTCTGAAGAAATGTTGGGCATATTATGTATTCCTCACTCTCAAAAAAAATCAGTTAAATAATAGTCTTCCAAAGGATCAATCTTCATCAGCCTGGAAGTAGAAAGAAACAATGTTACTTCAGATATGTATTTTAATTTCTATCTATGCTTACTTTGAAAATCTCGAGAATGGTAATAATCATAAGGCTCAATCTTGCACACAGTGGCTTCCTTTCTAAGTTTAATGTGACACCTTTGTTCTTCACTGTGATTATTTATTCCTTATACTAATGTCTTGCTGGAATGTAAAGTATAAATAATAAATACCCACATTATAGTGAGAGAACTGGAATTATGTTACATTGATTTTAATAATAGTAGGATAAGAATATATTCTCATTTTTTGTAGTTCTTGGTCTTTAAAATACTTTTTCTACCTACAATCTATTTTTTACTGCTTACTGGAAAATTATACATATTTATATAGAAACTGACCAGAATGATTTTGAAAAGATGTTACATCACTCAGTATAATTACAGCCAAGCTACCAAAAAATACCACTTCCACCACTAATCAAGGATCATAAACCACAAATATTATTTTGCTCTTTTTCACTTATGTTGACATTTGTTTAGGTGTTTCTTCTCACCACTTGTGTGACATACAGTCACTCAATCATATTTTGCTCACTACCAGTTCAGAAGCAAAAGGAGTCATTGATCGATCAGTACACCCATTTGCAAGGCAACAGTCATCGCCTTGGCTATCTTTGTTTGCAAACAAGCACATAATGAAACATACTAAGCACATGGAAAGAGGGGATTTAGTAGTTGTGCACATATGAGGACCCAAATGCAGTCATTTGTCCATCACATAGGAATGTTTAAATCTCCATAAAGATCTGTTTCTTGTAGTTCCAACCAACGGGACATAAGATTAGGGCATATGGGAACTCAAAGGCTTTTTAGAGTGTACAACCACCAGGTAAAGATTAGTGCCAATGTAAACAAAACAAAACAAAAAAGACCACTCCATGACTTAGTTGTAGCTTTCTTTGCATAATTTGAGGATATTCCACAAGGTGTGTTCTCTGAGTAGTGAGGGGTCTTCATCAGATATATTGGTTGAATGAGATTTCCCCATCAGCTAATATATTTTAATGTTTGATCACCAAAGAGTGGGGCTCTTTGATAGAATTAGACAGAATGGAAATGGTAGCAGAGTTGGAAGAAGTATGTCCCTTAGGGCAGCTTTGAGCTTTCAAAGGTCCCATGCTAGGCCTCTGTCTTTGTGGACCAGGTTGTAGTTTTTAGCTACTGATTTGGAGCCATGATTGTCCCATGCTTGTTGCCATGATGATACTAGAGTGACTCTCTGAAATTGTATGAAAACTCCAGTTAAATGATTTTTTTATGAGTTGTCGGAGTTATGATGCACTTTCACAGCAATAGAACAACCATTAAAGCACCAGATAATGAGTAACACTCTGATCCAGAACTCCCCAGACATTAATTTGTGAGAAATCTCTCTCTCTCTCTCTCTCTCTCTCTCTCTCTCTCTCTCTCTCTCT
>JABTXL010006079.1:17451713-17516150 GCA_025134845.1 Neodon shergylaensis
TCTCTCTCTCTCTCTCTCTCTCTCTCTCTCTCTCTCTCTCTCTCTCTCTTTCTCTCTCTCTCTCTTTCTCTGTGTGTGTGTGTCTTTCTCTAACACACACACACACACTCACACACACACTCACACACATGCATCTCCATATATAGGAAGAACAATTCAATGTTCATGTAAGAAGGAGTTGATGCCCAGTTAAACAGCTCACTAAGATTTTACTAATCACAATATCAACTTAAAATTTCTATGTGAACAATTCTGGGTCAGAGTTCTTGGAGAAGAGCCATATTTAGAATTCTATTTACAACACTCAGAAATTGCTTTTCTTGATCTGAAACTCTTCATTTTTATTAGTCATCCCCTCTGCCTGCCAAGTTACCACCAAATTCCCTGGTTAATCCTTTGAATTTCCAATATTCACCCCTTTATTTCTATTTTATCCATATCTTCATATCTTTTCCATTAATGATCCTTCTCTATTTGGCCCATTTCTAACTCTTTAAGTTTCACATGCTAAAAGCACAAAATAACTACTTTGAGACAGGATTCACAAAGGAGAGAGAACGGAATATTTTTCTTTTTTTGTTCATGTATTACTGCAATGAGTAAGCTTCTTTTCCAGTCTATTTATGACTTTCATCAAAGCAGTATCTGTTTCCAAAGTAAGAGCAAAAAATGTAATAATATACTTCCCCAGTTTTATTCATTTGTATATAAATATCATAATTTTTTGTAGCTGTATAGTAGTTCATTGATCACATTTTAATCAATTTACCTGTTAAAGAACAGCTAGGTTATTATCGTTCCCTAGCTATTTCAAACAAGGCAGCAATGGCCATGAATGTACAAGTATCTCTGTCACTGGATGGATATAAATTGCTTTGAGTATATTCTCAGGAGTACAAAGTTATTTGTATTGTAGTTCTCTATTTTAAGCTTATGACAAGCCTTTAGTTTTAGTTTCAAAGCATTTGTACTAATTTTTACCCCTTCAACTAATATAAGAGTTTCCCTTTGCTATATATGCAACATTATTTAATGTCATCTCTGTTCCTGACGATGGCCATTTTGACTGATCCAGATGAGATGGGATGAGATGGAATTATAAAAGTTTAAATATGTAATTCTGTAGTGATTAAAAATGTTTAACACTCTATAAAACTTTTATTTTTATTAGTTTTTCATATTCAGTTCCATATCCTATTTTGTAGCTTTTTTGTGGGCTTTCTTGACCCTTACCTTTTATTCTTTGTAGATCCTGTACCTTAACAGTCATCTATTTATGAGTGATGAAGGTTTTTTTTTCTATTAATTGGATACATCTATAGTAGATCAAGAGTGTTCTCCATATCACAAAAGCCTTTTGGCTTCATCAAATATCATTTGTCAATCATTGAGCCTATTAATAATTCTACCAGAGTCTTATTTAGAAAATTGCTACTTGTATCTACTTCTTGAAGTGCAGTTTTACCTCAAAAAGTATTAGAAACTGGGCCTTATGTGCAAGTACCTGATCTATTTCTTATTGAGTTTTGTGAAATGTTATAGATAAATAAGGATCGGTTTAATTTTCATGAATGATGAAATTCAGGTTTCCCTGGACTATTAATTAAAGATGTGTTCTATTCTCTAACACATACTTTTATGGCATTTTTCTAAAGTAATCAGATATTTGGGGAAGTATGAACTTATCTCTCCGTCCTTTACTCCTCTTCATTGACCAATGTGTCTGTCATGTCAACAAAATCTTGTTTTAATCATTTTTGTTCTGTAATATAATTTGAGATATCAGGTATGGTAATATCTCTCTCAGTATTGTACATTTTAGGGATTAATCTATCTATCTGGCATCTTTTATGCATCACTATGAATTTGAAGATGATTAGCTTTTCTATTTCTTTTAAAAATGACCTAAGATCCTGAATAGGATTTTAGTTAAACTGTAAATTGCTTTTTATAAAATGGCCATTTTCACCCAATCTGTTCTTCTAATATATAGGCATGAGAAGAAACTCTTCCATTTTCTACCTCATTATTATTTTTAGTATGTTTTTACTAAAAAGAAAAAGTATGTTTTTCCTCTAGACATTTTTTCTTTTGCATATTTTTTGTTTATCAAAATGTATTTTATTTTGTCTTTATTAATGCTGGCATTCTTTCTTTGTCTTTTTATTCCGTTATGTTTTTTATTAAGTATATAAGAAGTCACCACATTTTTTCCTTGTGTGTGTGTGTGTGTGTGTGTGTGTGTGTGTGATCTTTAGGGTCTCTTGTGTATATGCAGATGTGCTTACTTTGACTTTTTTTCTTATTTGATTTTTTTTAAAATTTTTTTGTCTTGTTGCACGAGCTAAGACTTCAATCACTATATTGATGTGAAGATAGAGGACACCCTGTGTTCTTCTGGATCTTTTTGGAAACACTTGAAATTTTCTATTATCCTGATATAACTACAATTTGTCATACTTTCCCTTTATTATGTTTTTGTATGTGCCTCTTTCTCTAGTTTTTCTTTCACTTTTATCATTATGGAATGGTAAATTTGTATGGTGGTGTTATAGACATGGACCTAAGTAATCAGGACAGAGAAATGAAAAAAAAAAATGACTCAAAGGGAACTGTGAGTATTCATAGAAATATTTCAAAAGCTACTAAAGGTGAAATATTGTACTTAACAAGGATATTGGATATAAATTCATTAATTGACAATTATATAGCTTATCACCTAAATATTTCCATGCTATCTTCAATGTTTTTTTTTACTTGAAAGAAAACAATGAAGATAAAATGAATATTTTATATTTTCTCACTAATTATTATGATGAATTCTTTGTCATATAAATATTTTAACATGAAGCAATAATGCTGCTGCTCTGTAAATGGGATGATCAGATATTCTTAGACACCTTAAGTCATCTGTGACAGCTCAGACTTCAATGAAGCAGCTTTATAATTATATGCAATTTCATTACTTTTCAGTCAAAGTTTTGAGGAAAACTCTTTTTGCTGATTCTTGGCAAACCTAAGATGTATGATGTAGATGTTAGCCTCATACTTAAACAGAAATATTTAATGCAGATGATGTTAGCAAGACTTGTGATTCTCCTCATTCCTGCAGCACAACAATGCTCCAGACTAGATGTTGCAGGGGCATTTTAGGTTTAAGTTATTATAAATAAGTTTTAAGGTGGGCTCTATTAGCATGTGTGCTTGTTTGTTCGTTTGTTTAGTTTAAGACAGAATCTCTGTGTACCCCTTGCCTAGCTTTATATTTTCTCTGCCTTAAGGCCTCAAATTCACAGAGATGAAGTTGTCTTTGCCTCCTATGTGCTTGAAAAAAAATGGCAGCACAACTAGCTATTAATTGTGTCTTTATTTCATCCTTGTAACAAAGAGGTGATAAGACTTTTCCTTTCCTTTCAGAAAGAAGGAAAGTGACATTTAAAGACACTAGCCAGCAGGTGAGCCTGTTTTTTAGGTAAATGACTAATCTTTAAACCTTGTCAAAGTGATTTGAGTCTCTGCATTGCAGTGTCATTGTTTTTAGTATATCAGTTATTGATATTTTACATGTTCCATTTTAACAGAATAGATGGAAAAACTAAGGCCTATATATAAATATTCTTAGAAATATCAATGTCTTAAGGCTTCATTTGTGCTTTTCTATTTGCTATTATATAGTATTATGTGTACCAGAATCATGTTTATATTTGCATATATATTGCATGTTCTCCAATAATTTTTATTGGCTTTGTGATTTCCTCAAAATGATTTAATAATTTCCTTGAAGATTGTGACATAATATTTAGAATGTCAGCACATTTGAAATATTTGTCCACTTTACTGTTTTGTCACCTTAATTATGAAAGCCTAATTCATGCATATCTGTGTGTAGTGGCATTTAATTGTATTTTAATAAATAAAGACTGCCTGAAGATCTGAGAATATAACAGTCCTACTGGTCACCCTTACAGACCAGATTATGGGAACAAACATCTTTAATCCCCTTAGCCACAATGACATACGCCTTTAATCCCAGTAACCACCCTAGTTGTCATAGAAATAGGGTGGTGCATGCCTTCAATCCCAGTGGGGCACGCCTTTAATACCACCCTAGAGAGGAATATAAAATGGGAGGAGACAGCTCTAATTCTGAGATTCTGAGATTCCTGGAAGCAGCATCACTTTTTCAGACTGAGGTTGAGGTAAGAGCCATTGGTTGACTGTTTTGCTTTTCAGATCTTCAGATTGAACACCAATTTCTCTCTCGGAGGTTTTATTAATTGTGCTTCATCTGTGTATTATTCATGGAAAGAATGACCCAGAGTTGACACAATTTACTCTCTGATCACTGATATTTTAAGACTTTATGCTATCATTGTATGCAAAGTTGTGTGATCTTTAGATGTGGCAGAAAATTTACCTAAAGACAGACACAGACATCAAAACAACACCTCTTTACTCATTATGATGTCCTTTTTATATTATTCTATAATGTTACTTAGAAAAGATAATTTATTTTAACCTATTTTTATTTACTTTTGGGTTAGGAATTGTGGAATTGTGTATTATTAACAGTCATATTATTTGTTTAAGTTTATGATGTGTATTGAATAAAAAATGTCTAACACATGCTGCACAAATATACTATGGTAAGCTATAACTCAAGTCCAATTTTTATTTTTACTTACTTTTTTTGTTTATACAGGACCTTTACTGATTTCACAGACTGATCTCATGCTTTCTGCATAAAAGCAGGTCCTGAATTTATGGTCTTCCCTAGTCTATTGTAGGCATGTCTAGTTGTGCATGATTGTACTTTCAAAATGATAAACGTCTGTTCACCAAAACTCTGTTATTCTAAACATTTTACATGCATGAGACACTCTTCTAGTTATTTATTATGTAATGCTATTTATAAGTCAATAGATGTTTGCATAGTTCAAACTAAAAGGTACAAACTGGTACAGAGGCTTTAGATGAATAGCTAATTTCATGGAAACAGCCTATTATAACACTGTGAAATAAGAAAAAATCAAGTTAAAGGGAAAAATCAAGTCATCTCAAACATTTTCTGACACAAAAAGTTGCCTTTGATAATATTAATAATTATTTTATCAGAAAGTTTACCTTTTATTATATTTTAGGCAGTAGTATTCCACAATTTAGGCAGTGTGAATTCCACAAAATGTTGAAATTAAAGCTTCTTTTTAGTTCTGGGCCTATCACAAAACATTTATAAATGGACATTTTGACAATTCATAGCATCAAAAGAATTGCTGAAAAACAACAACTAAAAAAAAAGGAAACTGTAATCTAGTGACTTCCAATTTACTAGCTTGCTCATCATGCATACTCTCTTTTGTCTGAGATTTTATCATTTTAAAGAGGTTACATATATAATATTTTTTTTTCATTTAAATACTGCTTGGCCCATTTCTATCTAGCCTCTTCTCGGCTAACTCTCACACCTGGACTAGCCCATTTCTAATCATCTGTGTAAGCACCCCAAGGTGCGCTTACCAGGAAGATTCTAGCCTATGTCCATCTTGGGTTGGAGCTTCATCGCTCACGTCTGTCCGGGAGACTGGAGCATATATAATATTAATACCAATGAGTTTTTGTTCATTTCAAATTAGCATATATAGATTTTGTTTGACTTAACTTTATCTAGGAGTTTTCATTTTTACTCATGTTTTGGGATTGGACCAAGAAAATATTGCACATCAGTTCTCTCTGGTTGAAATGCACAAACTACTTGATGAGTAAATCCTAAATTAATACCATTCAAATATATACATCCTTTCAATATGAGAATGTGCAGAATAGTAGTAACAGCAGAAAAATAACGACATCTTGAAATTTGTGGGGAAATTGATGGATATAGAAAACATCATATTTCGTGAGGTAACCCAGACCCAGAAAGACAAAAATTATATGTGCTTACTCATAAGTGGCTTTTAGACATAAAGCAAAGAAACCAGCCTACAATTCACAATCCCAGAGAACCTAGACAGCAATAAGGACCCTAAAAGAGACTTACATGGATCTAACCTATATGGGAAATAGAAAAAGACAGGAACTCCTAAGTAAATTGGGAGCATGGGAACTATGGAGGAGAGTGGAAGTGGAGAAGAGAGGTAGAGAAGGGAGCAGAGAAAAATGTATAGGTCAATAAAATCAGTTTTGTTTTGTTTTGTTTTGTTTTTTAAAGTAGCTAAGCCCTATCTCTACAGTCTCCATTTGGAACCTGAATATCATAACAGTACACTGTTCTTTATCTACTTGCTGTGTGACTTAATTTAATGCTTGTGTGGACGTTGTTGTTTATTGAAATAAACATCTTAGTTTCTAAAAAAAATGAAATCTGTTACTGAGGAAAAGAGAGAGGTCAAGATTAGCATTCCTACTCATCGTTTCTTTTTGAAAAGGATGGCCAGTGCATTAAAATTAGTCATAAAAAACTAATTTATAGGCCTCAGGCAATTTCTGGAAATCATGAAGATTCATGGAAAAGGGGTCTACTATCTCTCAGTCTAGAAAATAAATACAAATGAGAGAGTTTTCTCCCTGTACTTGTATGAGTTCTGGCAAATGTAATTGCTTTCAAATCAGAAATACATTTTATAAAAATAGTAAGCTCCGCTTGACAGTGTAGTAGCATTTAGGTCAATAGTAAGCCTAAAAATATAATTAGACATTATAATGAAAGTGCAGATGGCTTTTACATAATTCTGACCGTGTATGTTTGAGCTTTGCAATTTCCCTCTTGCAAGCTATTTCCCAAAACAGTTTGTGTGAACCTGTACTAACATTTCCTATGCGGTAGCCTCTCTTAATTTTCCGCCCCCTTTTTCTCCCCTGAGTAACTGGGATGGAAACATGCATGTGGTTTTCCTTGAGTAGTTATCCTAGAAGACAACAGAGTATTGATGACTTCAGATGTTGTCAGTGAAATCTAAAGTAGGCCATTTTTCTAACCACGAATTTATCGATTTTGTCGAAATGCAAGAGAAATTTTTGGGAATTCCGAAGCATAAAGAAAATGAATAAATTTTTATAACTGCCAAAATTAATTATTTTTCTTCCTCTTACCTCTTTCTCCTTTCTTCTTCTAATCTCTCTTCACAATTTGAGTAATTTTCATTGTTCTATGAAGTGCTGTTCTAGGGGGAGCCTAAACATTAATTGTGGAAGAACAAAAATGAAGTTAGAAATTTGACTCCACCAAAAAATCCTTAGAAGCCATCTACAAGCTTACATTCTACAAAAATGACATCAAAGATGTTGAGAAGTGAAAGTGTGTAATACCTTACCATGATCAAGAAAGTTCAGGACCTGAGGTTGATTGGAGAACATAATCTGAGGTGAGGGCCACTCACTCTCCGGAATTATGGCTCTTTTAACTCATTTTACCACTATATTTAAGTCATATCTCTCAGTGACTGTGAATTGAGAACATCAACCTTAAGTTTTCTATAAAACTGCACAAGTAAAACTGCACAATGACATTTTAAACATCCACTAAAGAAAACATGTTTGTGTATAAAATGAATACAGAGCCCACAAAGAAACGATTTGTATTTCCCCCCACTCTCCTTCCAAGTGGTGCTATTTTTCTTGTAGAAGCACTGTTTTGCCATTGTTATATAGGCGTGCTTCAAATGTAATAATTTTTGTCTTTAGCATTTTAATTTCTTCAGTAATTCTGCTACTTATAGATATCTTAAACTTGTTATAAAATGAAGGATCTTGTGATTGATTTATTAATCTTTGCAAATCAGTGACATTGTTGGGTACAGAAAAAAAACAACTGACTTTTTGGTGAGCACTGTGGTATTAAAATTGACTATTCTTTGGGGGAAATTTTTTTTTTTTTTATTGAGAAAAAAAAAACGTTTCCCCCGCCTCCCCGCCTCCCATTTCCCTCCCCCTCCTTCCACCCTTCTCCCCCTCCCCCCACTCCTCTCCCCCTCCCTCTCCAGTCCAAGGAGCAGTCAGGGTTCCCTGCCCTGTGGAAAGTCCAAGGTCCTCCCCCCCTTCGTCCATGTCTAGGAAGGTGAACATCCAAACTGGCTAGGCTCCCACAAAGCCAGAACTTGAAGTAGGATCAAAACCCAGGGCCATTGTCCTTGGCTTCTCAACAGCCCCCATTGTTCGCCATGATCAGAGAGTCCGGTTTTATCCCATGCTTCTTCCGTCTCATTCCATCTGGCCTTGGTGAGCTCCCAATAGATCAGCCACACTGTCTCAGTGGTTGGGTGCACCCCTCGTGGTCCTGACTTCCTCGCTCATGCTCTCCCTCCTTCCACTCCTCGATGGGAACTTGGGAGCTCAGTCCGGTGCTCCAGTGTGGGTCTCTGTGACTATCTCCATCCATCCCCAGAAATTTTAAGGCATGTTTATTAGTTGATCAGTTTGCTACTTTTCTGTCAAATATGCACAAGTTTAGGCTGTGCTGAGGAAGTAGAAATTAGTAAAGTGATGAAGAAGGGATGGATTTATTTGTAGTTTGGTTTTTTAAAGTAGGGTTTACTTAAGAAAAGATCTCTTGAGTGGTCAGACAAGAGAATAAAGAGAAAAACAAACATGTGGCCGATTGGTGCTTCATAAGAAGAGAAAAAAATGGAGGTGAGTGGGGCCTGGAGTCTGTGGGATGGATTTTTTCTGTTATGATTTGATGGGATCACTACACCAAATGTGCTTTCCTTTAGGGTTCTGTTGAGCTGTCAACCTGGGCTTACGTGGTGTTAGTTATTATTGTTTATTATGTCACTGACATCTATGCTCCTTCCAGCCTGGTCACAAATGAAAGCATGCTGAGTGAAGGATTCCCGACGGTGCCTGGGTAGGAATTCCCTCTTGCTCCTTCCTCTCTGGAGAGATGTAATTGTCCAAACAAATAAGTTCTTAACTATGTTTGTGGCTATTCTTAATGGATTTGTCTATTTTGTCACTGATCCAGATCTTCTTCAGCAGAATACAGAAAACATTATTAGCTAACAGAGTGCTCATTGCTCTACAAGTAGTTAACACTGTATGGTTTCCTTTCCCTTCTGAGTTTCTAGAGCCACCGTCCCATTCCAGCCCACCACATGTACTACATTGAACTCCAAGGAATCCTGCAGCTTCTTAGAGACTAAGAATACCCATGAATTGTATCTGTGGTGGGTGGTGGCTGATTTACCATATAAAAAGTCTTGTATACATCATCAAAGATAAATTTGTGATGCTGAATTTCATGGTAGCGATGCAGCAGAATGATAACTGCTGACGATGCCATTGCACAGTTGAACATATGACAGTGTCAGATGGAAGAAACACATGCAGAATTTCAGAGACAGAAGGGTTCTAACCATGGATACTCATTTGTTTCATATTATATATTTGTACTGTAAGATGAAAATTTTTAATTACCTAAAATGAGCAAGAAATAATTCTATTTCATTTTTTCTCATTACCAGTCTTTACAAAGCAAAGATGACAGTGAAATATTGGAGATGTGTTTTAAATATACATTTGTTAAATATATATTGTAAAGCATCATTTCAATTCCATTTTAATATGTATCATAATAAAATTGCAAATCTGTCTTTTTAACACAAGGCACATAGCATTTCTGAGTTTATAAACAAAAAGAAAATTAACTTTATACATAGAAAAAATGTTTTAAGATCAGGAATTAAATTTCTAAAATCCAAGCTGCAACTGCCCAGACACAGCTTCTGATAGTCAAATTTCCTTTCACTAGTCATGAAGAGTTAGGTTTGTCATTTCTGGAATGTGTCACAGTTGATTGCTGTGTTCCTCGGGTAAGAGGAATGACCCAGTGCTATCACTGTGCATGACCTGTACTGTCTAGAACAGTGGTTCTCACTGAACCTTTCTAATGCTGCAACCCTTTAACACAGTTTCTCATGTTATATTCCCCAACCATAAAATTATTTTTGTTATTACTTTATATATGTAATTATGCTACTGTTATTAATTGTGAGTCAAATATTTCTGTGTTTTGGTGTTCTTGGGAGATCCCTAGGAAGGGTCAATTTACTCCAGTGAGGGTCGGGACCCATAGGCTGAGAACAGTTCTATAGTAAAAGGGAGGATATTCTCCAGTGTATATTAGTGCGTACCATTCTACTTTATAAAATTAAAATAACAGTAATTGTTCTGGAGAATATTTTTTTGAATTATGCATTTGTAGAAATGGGACAAGACATTGTTTTTACCAGGTAAATTTTCTCTTCATTGTCAGTAGGTTATAGGCACAGTATGATTTCCTGGAGACTCAACCTTAAAATCTAATTATTTTTGAAGGTTTAAAATTTTCTTTACATTTCAATATGCCGCCGGGCGGTGGCGGCGCACGCCTTTAATCCCAGCACTCGGGAGGCAGAGGCAGGCGAATCTCTGGGAGTTCGAGGCCAGCCTGGTCTATAAGAGCTAGTTCCGGGAAGGGCACCAAAGCTACAGAGAAACCCTGTCTCGAAAAAAAGAACTAGCAACTTCCTACATTTCAATATGCCATATATTTTAGGATACATAATTCTTTCACTTGACATTACTATTAATTCATTTTCAAATAATTTATCTATTACACTAGGTGGCATGTCTACTGATCTTTCTTTGAAGTGAAGCGGCTTCCAACAGAAATGCCCTTTTCTATTCCAATTTGTGTGCTGCATGCATTCCTACAGTAATAAAAAAATTGCTTCCACTTACTATTAAAGCACTGCCATTTTTGTCATAACAATAAAGTTTTCCTTCCTGGAGGTTCAGTCTGGCTAATGCTTGCTGAATGTGTTGAAGTTGCAAACAGCTTAGTGTATTTTTGACCAAAGAAAATATTGGGGAGTTAAAGACATCTCTTCAAGCAATTAAAAATTATATCAACAAACCTTGAATTCTTTTTCAAAATACACCATGTATCTAGAACTGTGTCTGAAAAAGCAGATAGTTAAAATATTTGTTTAATGGACTGATGAAATATTGAAGTGATGGAGAATCTAGAGATGATTTGACTTTAATTACTAATTCATTTCTGAGATGAATCTTATAGCTAAAATGAAATATTATGTTAAATTAACGGCATATATAATGGCAAGTCTAACCACCTGAAAGAAGAATATCACACTCTTCTGACACTACTACAGAAAGCTCTGGAAAGAAACAGCTTTATTCATTTTTAATCACTATTTTAAGTTACACTTCTGTGACACATAAGCAATGCAATCAGCTACCAAGATTAAGCCAAGCCTCTGCCATGGGAATAAACAGTCTGAAATGAACACCACATTCTTCAAGAGAAAGCTATAAATGCTCAGACACAGGTCTTGTGACAAACCCAACTTCTGGCAACCGACATGTTGGTGTCTCTAGGTCTGCCCTACCTAGGAACTCATGACCATGACAAAAAGCCAACGTTATGATTCTCCTCTTTGCAGATGATAGAGCCTTCTTACCTGCCTCTATGAAAATAGCTACCCTGCTGAAGAAGATTAACCAGTAAATTCAATGAGGAACACAAATTCTTCTTTCAGGTGGTAAGACTTACCACTCTATATGCCATTAATTTAAATTAATAGTCCATTTCAGCTATAAGTTCTATCTCAAAAATAAATTAGTAATGGAGAAAAGTGGAATCTTGGCACTGTGAGAGACCAGGAGAGGCTATTGGTCAAGATTCATTCTCTGCAGCTGTGGTAAGGTCAAAACCATGGGTTGACCACCAAGAAGAGCAACAAGGAGTTAGTGGAGGAATCCTCAGCTACCAGATAAGGCTTGTGTACTGTTGATTGCAGGTTTGGAGAACTGGGACTGCCCCAGCAGTTTTGACTCCACAAGGTCTTGTCCATGTATTCAAAATCACTGTGGGTTTATATGTACATCTGCCCTGTTAATTCTGGTACAAAAGGCACTATTTTTTGGAGTCTTCTTTCACCTCTGGCTCTTAGGGATTTTCATCTCTTCTGCTTGCTTCACTGAGAGTTTGTGAAAAGACAATAAGTAATTGAAAATCCTGATTATTTTTGTTGCGTATATTTTAGCACAAACAAAATGTCTATATTCTATTTTGTATAATTTTTACTTTCAAAACATAATACAGCTGGAGTTTTGGTTTGTTTGTAAGAGGATAGCCTTTGAATTTTCATTGGTTGGCTGATATCAGGTATAGGAGACACTTCCTGAAGGGTTTCATGGTTTTTTATTCCTGTGGAAATAGTGAGCATGCGCACACAGATCATGGAGTCTGTTACTTTGCTTAGATTTGCTCACCCAAGCCTCAGGAAACCTCTTGACTGTCTCGCCATTGGTGGAATTGAAGCGAGTTCTGCCATACACACATTTTTATGCTGATGTTGGGAATCTATGCAGTTCCTCCTGCGTGTGCACTGGCCCATCTCCCTAATCATAACTATTTTTTCTGGTTATGATAATGGAGTTTATAAGCTATTTAACAGTTCTAAGATCACTCATTAAACCAGCAATGATGGCTCTAAATTGTGTCTAAATAATTATACATATTTGGACATTTCCAAAAAATGTTTTATTCTATTTATTTTCTATGCATATAAGTGTGCAACCTACTTCCCTCAATGAAGTGATTTTCTAAATGTTGTTTGTGATTTTTGTATTTAATTGCAAAGTCTTAAGGTCTCTTTTTATGCTGCTTTGTACATTGTCCCCCGGGTCCTCTAAAATAGAAAATATATTTCACTTATAGACAGTAATGGTTACTTTTTCAGTTGCTATAACTGAACTGCTGACACAACCTTGAGGGAAAGGGTTTAAATGAGCTCATAGTTATGTGATTCTGTATAGTATGGCTGAAGAGAGCATATGGGAATGCGAGCAGCTCCATGGTTTGCATTCATCTAGATGAATCAGGAAACAGAAGGTTGAAGTTGCCATCAACAGCTTCTTATGTTCAGTTCCCCACCCCAGTGACCCACTAACCCCTGCAGGGTTCTAGTACCTAAAGGGTCCACAGCCTGCTAATATAACATGAGCAACTAAGGAACATGAGGGTAAGTTTTATATTAAAACCACAATGTAGTTCATATTCAAGCCTCCAATATCTCTCATGTACAGAGTCAACAAAACACAATGTGTTCCAAGTGTTTAATAAGAAGATCCAAACTAATTTTTCTTATTCTTGTCTAGAATCTTCCTTACTTCACTGGAACTGATCTGTGAAGCTTTACTAGTAGTCCTTCATGCTGTCTTGGCTTGTCCTAATCTTTTCACATAGAATTCATTTTCTTAAAAGTATTGGAAAAAACTTAAATCTGTCATTGAAGGACAATAAATTATCTTTTTTTCTCTGTATAAGTGTGTAAGTTGAAGGTTTTTTTTTTTCTGGGTTACCTAGCCTAGGTTAAACCTGTTTTTTCTAAGATCTTCTCCTTTCACCAGCAGAGAAAAATCAGTCTCTCATTAATGTCTTTGAAACTAATCTTTGCCTACTGATAGAGTTCAAACTCCTAATGACCTCTATTGTATAAATAATGGCTCAAATTGTTTCTTTCTCACTGCAAACATTCTTTCTGTTTTTGGTGAATTGAGATTTAACTAATATAGTTCCAGATGTTGAAATACATTCCCTTTTATCACAGTGAATCACTTTGAAAAGCATACATACCTGGACTTTTAAGCGAACAAAATAAAACAAAAATAAAAATCTACTAGATGATAAGACATTGAAGATGCAATTTTCTCATGAAAGAACAATTTATTGCTTCCTCCTATTTCTTTTACATTCATTTTTTACAGTACCCCAACTAAGAGCTAAGTTTAGGGGTTTATATGGGTGCTTCATCCCCTAGACTATCAATTGCATAATAATAAGCATTATGTTTAATTCAGTTCTTAGCTAAAAATCCGCAGAGTGCCTGACTCATTGTTTGCACTAAACTGTCTTTTTAGTGATTAATGAATTAATACACAAGCACAAAACATATATTTGGAACTTGAGATGCTTGATTCTCTCAAAGGAAAACCATATCACAGTGTCCATATTTGTGGCACAACAGTGTTCAAATTTAAATTTCTTCTTCTTCTTCTTCTTCTTCTTCTTCTTCTTCTTCTTCTTATTATTATTATTATTATTATTATTATTATTATTATTATTATTATGCTGAAGGTGGAAGAATCATTTTAATTATTAGCCACATTTTTCCAAGTTCAATTTCTACTAATGGACTTCAAAATATTTTTTTCTGTAAATTGCTTTTCTTCTAATTATTCAGGAAAACTGAGAATTTTGTTGTTGTTGTTCTAATGAACAAAATTTCAGTTCCTATCTGATTTCTGACAGTTCTGTATCAATGTCACGTCCCTTCTGGTTGCATATGCTTCTCACACTCCAGTGCTTGTTTTGCTTTTCTGCCTAAATCCAGGTTCACAGAATGCTTGCTAGGAAGGCTACTATTAGTGAGGACTATCTTGATGGACTGAGAATTTCTTCAGTTAGAGTTGTAAGAACAGGCATATGTCAGAAGCATATTCAACCACATCTCATCTGATTGATAAGCCTCTTAAATTCTCAGAGATGTTGGCATTAGGCACACTAAATGCCAACAGTATGCTGTTCAACATATAATACAACCCAAGGTTTTAGAAAATAGACAACCAGTAATGTTCTCTCAACACAGAGACTCTATGAGAAACACTTCTTAGGAATTCACTCATTGAATGATCATTATTACTTCTTTTTCAAAATAAAAAGTAAACTACAATAATGTGAAAATAAAGAAAAAGAAAGTTACTACTTGTTTAAAGTTACTACTTGTTTACATCTTGATTCTGCAATATAACATTAAATAAGTTTTTCTTTTTTTTTTCTTTTTTTGTGAGATAGTTTCACTGTGCCACTCTTGTTGTCCCAGAATTCACTCTCTAGACAAGGTTGGCTTTGAGTGCACAAAGATTAAATTGCCTCTTCTTCCAGAATGCCAATGTAATATATATATATATATATATATATATATATATATATATATATATATTACCATTTAACTTGTTTTAATGTTTCTTCACAAATGGTGAAATACTAAAGTACAAACAAGGAATATTCATAATGTTGTGGCCAACATTATAAATAGGGAATTATGAATTTAAAACATTTTCTGGTTTAAAAAATAAATTTGGTCGTCAGTGCAGCTCTGCAGGTCTCTCTAGTAGGGCTGGTCTCTACGTTCCTGATGGTGCTCGCCTTTATCCATTTTCCCAGGTCCTCTACGTCTGCCTCTTCTTTCTCCCATCTGTTCCATCAATGGTCCAGGAGGACACCCAAGACCACCTCGTCTTCCTCCATCAAGGTCACGTCGGTCCATGCCACGGCCACCTCGGAAGCCACTCTGTCTCCACCTCTGCCACCTCTGAACATTCCTCCAGGACCACCACGGACCATAAGTCCACCTCTTCCTCCGCAATGATCACCACCTGGAGATGAGAAGGGTGGTGGGAGGAAGCCCTCAGGCTTGCGGGGGGGGGGGGGCTTACACTGGTTACATTCTGTTCTCCAGGCGAAATTCTGGTTTCCATAGGCCGGATTGGAACACTGCCAATCTCCGGCTTGGTGCTGGACATTTCCTTCTCCAGAGGACTTCCCTCGGAAGCCCCGGGGTCCCCGCTGGGGAAAGCCTCCTTTGTCTCCTCCATGGCCTCCCATGCAACCCATGGGCTCTACAGGACCTCCTGGGCCACCAGGACCTCCACGATGTGGTGGTGGCATCCCTCTGCCCTCACGAGGTGGCATGCCACCCAGCATGCTGTTCATTGGAGGCTTCTTTCAGGCAAGAGAAATTTTAAGTTTGCTTTCTTGAAAATCTTTTCCATCAAACCATTCCATAGCAGCCTTGACAGTTGGCGGATCTTCATAGGACACTGTGGCATCACCTTTAGGCTTTCCTGTCTCCTTATCCAAGTAGATGTGGATCATGGGTTGCCCTGTTCTCTTGTTCATCTTGACAATCCCACACTGATTAAAGAAGTCTGTCAGATCATCCAGAGGCGCATTGTCATTTAAACCTTGCACATAAATTGCACTGTTGTCAGAATCTTCATCAGGATCTATAGGAAGGCCTAGATCAAGATCTGGTTCTTTGTCCATGCGTCCATCAGACTTATTGAAGCAACCTCACTCTGCAGCACTGCCCATTCCACTGTGCCCTCTTCCCCGCCCACCTCTGCTCATGCCTCTACGATCAAATCCCCCTCTTCCCCTGCCAAGGTTATCAGAGCCACTCATGCTTCGGTTCTCTCCTGATCCGGAAAATCCTCCAGGCTCCAGCCCATGAACACCCATGCTACTGGGGTGGTCCTGTCGGGATGAACTCTGCTGCTCGTAGCTGCTGCTCTGTCGGCTATATTGACTCGGAGCCTGGCTGTAGGATCCAGTCTGAACTAATGGGAGGCTGCTGCCCATAGCTGCTTTGTTGACCATAGCTACTCTGCTGTCCATAGTTGCTTGATTGCCCGTAGAATTTCTGCTGAGAGTAACTGCTCAGATTGTAACTAGTTGGCTGTGAAGAGAAGTAGCTGGTATAAGATGGAGGTGCGGTGACTGAATGGGGTAGCTCCCAAGTACTTGGGGATAACTGTAGTTACTCTGTCATATCCTAAGCTGGGCTGGTTATAACCCCCTGTGCTAGACTGAGGTTGACTAGTCTCAGCGGGCTTGTTACCATCCTGTGGTCTTGTATGTGCAGTGGCGGCTGGCTGAGGGCCGTAGGCTGGGTAGGCAAGCTGGGTGCCACATGCAGACTGAGCTACGTAAGAGGCCTTGGTTGTGGTCACTGTAGCAGTGGTGGCGTCATAAGCACCAGTGTCATAAGCACCAGTACAGATTGGCTTTATGCCTGGGGGGCAGTTGGAGTGGCATCATCAGTGTGAGGCTGTCCATAAGAAGTCGCATATACAGTCTGCCCGTAGGTGGCAGTGCTCTGAGCCTGGGTATAGCTGACATCAGTAGGCTGTCCATAGGTTCCATAGTTTTGTTGCCCATACGCCTGGGTGGTCTGTGCATATTCTGAGTTGGCTGGGCGGTGTAAGCACTGTAGTCCTGTAATCCGTGGACGCCATTTTCTCACCTTCGTCCTCGTTCTCTCAACGTCCGTCTCCCTCGCGCGGTCCCTCTAGGCGCCCCAGAATGCCAATATTAAAGGTATGTGCAATCACAGTCCCCGCTCTTTTAAATGTCATTTAATCATTTTAAACTCCATGCGTATTTGGACTATGTATAAGTCTCAATAACACGTGTTTCTGCTGTCTGTGGAGACCATAACAGGACTTTGAGTCCCATCACTAGAGTTATCGATGTTTATGAGCAACCAATTGTGTAGGAAGAATGGAATATAGGTCCTCTGGAAGAATAGCCAATGCAATTAGCCACTGAGTTACTTTTCCTGCACCCTAAATATTTTAAAGATTTACTTAATACTTTTGGACCTAAAATTCCTTAATAAAATATTACTGAGAGTAGTTTTCTTGTGAGAAGAGAAATTGGTAGTAAAGAACTAAGAAAATGTGGTTTAAACTGAACACAGTGATAAAAACCAGAAGCATTTCAATTTGAAAACCAACCAAAGCACCATAATGAGACCCTGTCTGCAAACACATACTTACACACACAAACATTCTGAACATTTTGAATACACACACACAAACACATACACTCTCTGCATTTACACATGCAAACACACACATTGTCTGCTTACATAGAAACACAAACATATTATCTGTGTACACACACGTCTGTTTAGTCACACACAGTGCCTGCATACATGCATACACACACATTGACAACATACACACATACATACGCACTGCCTGCCTGCTTGTACACTATCTGCATACACACACATGGCTGCATACACACATACACATGCTGACTAAACGCACACATTACATGCATGCACTGTATACACACACATATGCAGTATGCATGCTCACACTCACTGGCTGCATAAACAAAATGCTGGCTGCATACACACACACACACATACACATGCACACATGGAGTAGTATAAGAGAATAAGAGAAAAATAAAATTCATAGGTCACTGAAACAAAAGGAGAACAAAGAGATTAACATCGTTTAACGAGAATAAAGGCCATAATAAGAAGAAACGAAAAGTCCAGTTAACAGTGCAGAACATATTGAAATAAATGTCAGCTAGACAGATGCTAATGTAAAGTGCTTTCTACCTAAAGGAATATGCTTTAACTTTAGAGAACATTACAGTCAGCTAGGTTGCTTCTTAAGAAAAGCAACCAATATGGTTGTGAGTACATTTGCAGACCACTCTTTACTATAATCAGGCCTTAGTGATATGGAAATCACTTCAGAAAGTACCACTATAATGTGTTTTAAATCTCTATTTTAATGGTAAAATTTGCTTTTAGGTGTTTGAGTCAAAAGGTTAAAGGAAATAGATTATAATTTCTTTCACTTCTCATTCTGTGCTCCATTTCTTCATTCAATCTCCTGAATAACCAATTGTTACATGGTGTTTGGAAACTGTTTAAGCAAACAATTCTTTTATTAGTCTGAAAAATGGAATTACAGGTGAATAACTGACTCATTGCATGTGAACTGTATTTTATGGTGATATACAATGAAATATAGAATATTGTTATACTTTATGAAAAGAATATTTGAGTATTAAATAAGACAATGTGATATCAGGCCAGGGAAAAGAATACCTAAATGATTTTCCTGAATGTCACAAAGGTAGATAAATTGGCTAGCTATCTGTATTAAGTTAAGCATTGTCTCCATAAGCATGGATGTAATGAAGATGTATATAATTTTAAGAGGTTTCCAAAATGTAATTATTGTTTTGGTCCAGTATTAAAAAACACTGAAAATATGCTTGCCTGACTTGATACATACAACCCTCTTTATATTGATCACGTCTCGAAACTGAACCGCATGGGTTCAGTTACAACAAAGAGTGTCTGGACAGTTGTGTTTGCAAATTCAAAATTTACATGAGAAGTTCTCAGAACCGGAATTATTAAATACTTGTCTCAGTTGAGGTCATTCTTTCCTTAATGGCTCCCTCGATCAAGATACCTCTTTCCTTGATCTCTGTAGCTGTCCTTCCCCAATCTCAACCCTCAAATTCTCCCGCTCCCATTCTCTCTTCCTCCCCCTTTTCTCCCTAAATCCCCACACTCCCAATTTTCTCAGGAGATCTTGCCTATTTCCCCTTCCCAGGGGTATCTATATATGTTTCTCTTAGGGTTCCCACAGCCCGGCTCCTGGCCGCCTGGCTAGCTTATGCCCCAAAATAACAACACACAAACTGTATTCATCTAAACACTGCCTGGCCTATTTCTATTAATGTGTGTGGCACCGAGGTGTGCTTACCAGGACGATTCTAGCCTACGTCCATCCTGGGTCGGAGCTTCATCGCATCTGCCCGCAAGAGCTGAGCTATGGCGTCTGAGCTCACTTTCTCTTCCTCCCAGCATTCTGTTCTGTTTACTCCACCCAACTATGTTCTAACCTATCAGGGCCAAGCAGTTTCTTTATTAGCCAATGACCTTCCTCCATCAGGTTCCCCTTGATACTTAACTTCTCTGAGTTCATAAACTATAGGCTAATTATCCTTTGCTTTACAGCTAGTATACACTTATGAGTGAATGTATACCATGCCCATCTTTCTGGGTCTCACTCAGAATGATTTTTTTTCTAATTCTATCTATTTTCTTGCAAATTTCAAGATGTCATTATTTTTTTTTACTGCTGAGTAGTACGCCATTGTGTAAATGGACCACATTTTCTTTATCTATTCTTCAGTTGAGGGGCACCTAGGCTGTTTCCAGGTTCTGGCTATTTCAAATAATGCTGCTTCCTTGCTCTCCTCTCTGTCCTTCTTTCTTCTCAACTATCCCATTCTCTCAAGAAACCACCATACTGATTTCCAAAGTGGTTGTACAAGTTTGCATTGTCACCAGTATGGGGCACTGTTTTCTTTACTCTGCACCCTCTCCAGCATATGCTATCATTGTTTATTTGTTTGTTTATCTTAGCCATTCTGACTAGTGTAAGTTGGTATCTGAGAGTTGTTTTGTATTTCCCAGATGGCTAGGAAAGTTGAACATTTCCTTTAGTGTCTTTTGTCCATTTGAGATTTTTCTGTTGAGAATTTTCTGTTTAGATCTGTAACCAACCCATTTTTTTAATTGGATTATTTGGAATTTTGATGTCTAATTTCTTGTGTTCTTTATGTATTTTGTAGATCAGTCCTCTGTCTTATGCGGATGAAGATCTTTTCCCACTCAGGAAGTTGCCTTTTTGTCTTATTGACTGTGTCCTTTGCTTTACAGAAGCTTCTCAATTTCAGGAGGCACTGATTCTTTATTGTTGCACTCAGTGTCTGTGCTACTGGTGTTATATTTAGGAAGTGGTCTCCTGTGCTCATGCATTGAAGGCTACTTCTCACTTTCTCTTCTATCAGGTTCAGTATAGTCAGATTTATATTGAGGTCTTTACTCCATTTAGACTTGAGTTTTATGCCTGGGGATAGATATGGATCTCTTTACATTCTTCTACATTTTGACATCCAGTTATGCCATCTCATTTTGTTGAAGAGGCTTTCTTTTTTCCATTGTATAATTTTAGCTTCTTTGCCAAAAATTGGGTGTTCATATTTGTGTGGATTAATTAATACCCATGTCTTTGATTTGATTCAATTGGTCAACGTGTCTGTTTTTATATCAATACCAAGCTGATTTTATTACTGTAGTTCTATGATAGAGTGTGATGTCAGAGATGGTGCTTCCTCTGGAAGTTCCTTCATTGTACAGGATTGTTTTGGCTATCCTGTTTTGTTTTGTTTTGTTTTGTTTTATATGAAGTTGAGTATTGTTCTTTCAAGGTCTGTGAAGAATTGTATTAGGATGTTGATGGGAATTGCATTGAATCTGTAGATTGCTTTTGGTGGGATTATAATTTTTAATTTTTATTCTACCTATCCAAGAGCATGGGAGATCTTTCCATTTTCTGATTTCTTTTTCAATTTCTTTCTTCAAAACTTAAAGTTCTTGTCAAACAGGTCTTTCACTTTTTTGGTTAGTGCTACCCCCCAAGATATTTTATTGTATTTGTGGCTATTATGAATTTCTTAATTAATATTTCTCTGATATCATTCTCAACTTCTTTATCATTTGTATATAGGAGGGCTATAGATATTTTTTAGTTGATTTTGTATCCTGCCACATTACTGAAGGTGTTATTATCTGTAGGATATTGGGTCGCCTAGAACTGGAATTACAGACAATTGCAAGCTGCCATGTGGTTACTGGGAATTGAGGGAATCAACTTTCCTTAGGACGTCTGCTTGTGGGAAGAAAAAGAAATACACCTATTGGCAAAACTGAATGAAGTGTAGAAATGTTGGACTCAGATGAACTCCTGTCCTAATCAAAAATTCATTGCCTATGTCTTACCCAATCAGAAGCTAACCACTTGAGGAGGTTTTGTTATGTAGGTGACAGGGATCCGTCAAGTGCCATTCTTATCTCCCAAAGAGAACTGAAAAGAGAAGAACAAGGGCTTGAAACTGAAGCTGGAGGTTAGCAGGAGACTTCCACAAGGAAATGGTAGTATATTAGACGTCTGACTCAGGACCTCTGCTCTCAAGTACTGAGCAATTTTTAGGCTATATGACCTTTGCATAAACGCTGGCAAGGGAAAATTTTTTAATGCATTCAAGCTAGTTACCCTTCAATTATGTATTTCTTTTGGTGATTTCCTAGAACAAAAGATTTAACTCTTTGAACAGGGGCAGATTGAACTTGAATGGGAACTACATTTTTTAGAAGATTTGGTTAGCTAAACAAGTATTTTATTAGAATATTATTTAATAATTTAATACAATTTAAGTAGTAGAAAAAAAACACTACATTATAGGTATGTGAGAATTCCAAAATGTCTTTACATCTGACATGAATTATTAGTATATTTGTGTTCATACTCTAAGCATTATGTGTGTGCCATATTTACACATGCATACTTTGATTTTTACCCTATTCAAACACCAGGGTAGAATTTGCATCTACCTCCTTTGTTCAATTTGAGTCTTTTTAAAGTAGCTAAGCAAAGATTTAAGAATAAAAATAGCATCCTGTGAAATAGCTGAATCCAAAATAGAATCGGTGTGAAACCAAGAGATGAAAATAGAAATTTCATAACCTCTCAAATCTAAAACGCTTTAAACAGCTTTTCATGTGTTTGTCAAAATCATGTCTGTCTTACTGACTTAAGGTTACCTTTTCAGGATGATTTTTAGGCTCCATGAACAAAATAACACAAACACACATGAGAAAACCTGTTTTATTTTTATATTTGTATAAGATTCATGAGTTATTATTTGATACTGTTGTCTCCAGTTCGCACTCTATAAATGAAATTTTGCAGATGAACTGTGATGTGAGAGCATGCACTTGTGTGTTAGAGACTGATTGTAATTTTGTGGGCTTCATCTCATATTCTCACCAATAAAATCTCCCCTCAAATGCAATGTACAATAAAATGTAGTCTCATATCTCTAATTTCAGAAGTCGCCAGGACTCCACTTTCTTAAACAGAGGCATGAGACAGCATCTACATTATGATAGCTGAATGTAAGGCACATGAAAAGCAACAAAATTAAAGGTTGTATTTAAAATCAAATGTGTAATGAATTGAAGGTGGTTATCTCAGCACTTAGCAATAATGCATCACACTGCTGCATGCAGTGTGGTTCATAACCCACAGTATGTACGCACTGTTCCAGACATGCTTTCCTGCCACGGAACAATAATAAACACTGCTTGAAATGCCTGGTCTCAGGTTGGAGGCTATTGTATATTAGCAGTTGAGGTGTTTATACTTCACATACAAAGTATTTTCTCTTGTGCAAACATAATGTTTTAATTACAGAAACCAAAAATGTTATTGTCTTCTAGCATTATTCCTCGCCATGCATGTTCCAATAAAACTAGTGTACCTTTGGCTTGTAGTATGATGGGTTTTAAAGATTTCCATTTGGTTTGCTAACTTCAGTCTCCTAAAAAGATTAATTTTGAATTAATGTAGTAGTTTTGCTATTTATTTTGCTATTTGTGTTAGCTATGTATTTGCTTGAAGTGGCATTGACTATTATAAGTTTTAACAATTCATTCAATTCTGATAGACTTTGAAGACACGCTACATTCTACAGCACCAAATAAGTCAAATTTCCTTATGTAAAAATATGTAATCATGTCTATTTCATTTAGCAACAAATTGCTTTCATCATTAAAAATGATAAAATCATGTGCATACCAAAGGCTTAAAATATATTTTTTTAGATTTTATCAGTAAACATTTGATTTGTGTACTTAATTTTGCATAATTCTCTATATAAGGAGTCTTGTAAAAATATCTTTCAGAAGAAAGGGGGATTTAGTGGAAGTGTTTATGGAGTCACTTAGCTGAAATAATTACTTCAAGACAAATACAACTTTATTTTTGTTGCTTTATAAGGTTATAGGGCCCATCCAACTCCCTATTCTAAGGATCAGCAAAAGCACTTTTACTATGCAAAAGATACCTTCCCCCAAACTTTTCCTGTTGAAGTATGTTGCTAGAATTGAGGTAAAAGTATAAAGATATTCACGGATGAGAAAAATAAGAAGATTAACACTCATCAATCTCATGCTGGAACACAAAGATGTGTATGTGTATGCGTTCACTCAGATATCTTTAATCTATGAGTAATGTCTCTGATCAAATCACTAAAATTCTCGAGACTTATCATTAGAAAGTTCTGCATGATTTTGTACTTTTTTCATCAGAAAGAATGTACCCTAAGATATTTAACCCTCAAAATTATATTTCATGTAAATCATCTATATCATTTTGGAGATTACTGAATCAAAGAGTGAAGATATCTAGGAATTGCATAGGTAAAATGACAGAAGAGTGCCAGGAGTCAATATTATTATATTTTTATTTCCCTCTGATATGACCTATAATCAGAGACAGGGTTATGACAAGAAACTGTCAGAGCCATTAAGTTATTGCTGCTTTTACCCCATTTACCCTAGGAGAGCAAGGATGACACACATAACACTTGATACAGAACACGCACCAGGAAATTCAATAAGATTAATTCTCATTCTGCTTTAAGTAGCTCTTTTTTGTGTGTGTAGAATTAAGACCAGGAAGTAGGGAGGTGAAGATGTATATGAAGAGGTCACTCTGGTGAGATGAAATATATTTTCTTGAAGCAATTAAAAAATAACAAGTACACAAAGAAATGTTCAGCAATAGAAGCCAGGAGTAGAATAAACACTATCTGGTTACGTACACCATTTGGTACAATTGAACTAAATGCTTGAATTTGGTTGTGTTGAACATTTATTACTGGTATTTTCTTATGTTCCATGATAGTTCCTTCTCTTACTTTTGATCTGAACATTAACGCATGCAATACTAAGCACCTGTTACTTTATATTTTCAAATCAAGGAGTAGCTTATATGATGGACTTAGATGAAAAATAAGTTATTTTTTTACTTCACATTTATACTTTTCTTCTACTGTAATCATGACAATTCTAGTTTCATATGCATTACAAATGGCTTTCACTGTATACCAGCTAATTTTGCTTTGGCAAACAAGTTGTTTCAATTGTTGATTTTGACCCACCATGTAGAAAATACTATGAGTATACATTCATTTTTTTAATAGAAAGCTTTATATATTCCTCAAAGTGTAGTAAATTTAAGTCCAGTCTGCTTCAGATATAATTAAATATGTGATTTATTTGCCATCTGGATACTTGTCAAATACATGTGAGATATACACAAGAAAATGATTTTTTTTGTGAGTCTTTTAGTCACAGAACTGACTCCTATGTATTTTGAATACGGCTTTCTAACAAGTTTTTTTTTAGTGTATGTACATAACTAGATATGCAGATGAAGAGTTTATATTATGCCATACTATGCTGAGTCTAATGCAAGAAACAAAGTTTCCTTCTTCAACTTTATCCGTTTTACACAGAAGAAAAATGTTAAGTTTCAGCTAGGTGTTCTACAATATGACAAAGAGGGGTCAAACTACCAAGATTTCAAATAGTCATATTACTTAATTACAACTTGATGAGAAACAGAAAAAAAATGAGAGCAATTAGTCTGCCTATTTTGTTTTGTATCAGATAACACATTACATGTGTCTTGTTCTGCTGACTTGAACTTATCAAGACTTGAGTGTACCTTTTAAATTTTTTCCCCAAAGCTCTGTTACACAACAGATGGGATGTCTAACAGTCTTTTCTATTTAAAACATGCAAGTTCTAATCAACAGGAGGGTTTTAGGATGTTAAACCAGCCAGCCATAAGAAATGTGTCATGCAGTTTCCTGTCATTCTAATTAATTAGATAGCATTATTTGTTGTCCCCAATGAACCTAAATGAGCTGAATAGCTTCATTCTTATCAAGAGTTCATTTTTATATTATTCACTTGGATTAGAGAAAAGGAAATCTTCAAAGATGACACAATTCATGAGCTGATTTTATCAGTATATTTATATTTCTCATGATCATATAAATATTTTAACATTTTAAGATACTTTTACTTGGAAATTTAACTTCATCTAATCCATTGTATACATCATTTAAAACTAAGTCATGATATCTTTAAGGAAAGATTTTTATATTCTCTTTTCCTTGTATTTTTCAACTTATTGCGTAAACAATATTTTTTTTAGTGTTCTACGAAGCCTCCCATAAAATACCCTTGTTTAGAAATAACCTATTATAATAAATTTCCAGGAATGATTCTAAAAGTGAAACATAACTTACAGAGCTTTTCCTTTCGTTATTAAGAATCAAATGAGCAGAAAATTAGAAATGAAATGGAAATGAGGAAAGTGGTTAAGAAGTCATGGAACTAAAGTGTTCAGTGTTTGTCTGAAGGACATAGTTTCAGGATGTAAGACAGAAACATTTAGATTATAAAAGACAGCTTAGTAAGGGCAAGTAAGTAAGCAGAGGGGAAAATCCTACTTTTCATCTGAAACTTTGTAAGTATGGTTGGACAGCACAACCTTGCAATATTTACCTGTCACTGTCATTTACTGACAATCAATAAAAATACTAATTAAAAGTAATACCATCTTTATAGCGTGTTTTGTTTCTATCACTCATCGCCAGTCTTTACTTGCACACAAATCCAAAAGAGATCAGTAACAGAAATAGTTTATTTTCTTTAATATTTATCTTTAATGTCTGTTACAGATAGATTTAAATGCTCATTCAATTTGGTTGTGTGACACTCACATTTTAGACATCCAAAAATACATATGTACTCTAATAATGTACCAATCTATGTCATATTTTCTTTTCTGAACTTCAAAGGGGACTTAAATCTTTTCAGTGTTTTTGAAAGGGAAAACTTTTCTTTAATACATAAAGTCTTGTTTAATATAACTGGATCTTATGTCAAGATCATTCTGTAAGCTTCTATTCATACCATAGTAGACCATAACAAAAAATTCAATTGGTATTTATTTTATCATTTCTCTTTTTATGTTCCTTAAGAATATTCTTCTTAGCAGCTACTTCTTTGTCCATATCTTTCATTTATGTCTCTTGTATATTCACTTCAAGTCATGCTTCAAGTTAAAATGATTTAATTTCTGGCAATAATTATTTTAAAAATATTAACATATTGTCATTATTTCTGCTTTAGCTTCAGAAAAGCAGACATACTAATAAGTTTAAAATGTCATAATCAGCAACAATATTATGTTACCATTGCTTGGTACCAAATTATTGCAAGCTTAAATACAGCCATGTATAGACTCACAGTTCACAATCAGAAGGATGTTACACAGGATGTAAAACAAGAACACTAGAGCCAGTAAACTATGAATCTCACAGCTGCCCCAGAGGACAAAATAAGAAAAAGGGAATAAATATCATTATGGTACTTGATATGTCAAAACAGGGAGATCAGAGGAATGGCAGAAAGGGACACCTAGAGAATCAGGAAGCCGAAGTTACTATGGAAAAATACTTAAGCCCTGGACAACAAGTGAAAAAAAAAGACAGAATGAAAACTGAGTAGTTATATACTTCTGAGTCAGATGTTGACTGACCCAATTAAATTACATGGTGGTTCATAGGGACTGTACCAAATTCTGCAGAAATTCTGGAAAAGTTAATTTTCTTAAGCTAACCCCGTGGTTTTAGGGGGAATCTCCTAGCCAGCTCCCTGACCTAACCACCTGTATTTACCTTTAAATGAAGTGACAGGGACTTGTCTCCACATAATCAAGATTCTACCCTTCACTCAACTTACTCTCTTCAAAATTTCCATCTTCAATATCACTTCATATCATATCTGTTTCCATCACTAGTTCAGAAGAACTCTGCCTTCTTTTTCACATTTGAACAGTGTACGTCTTTTTGAGTTTTTACCTGTGAACTATTGGATAATCTTCTGCTTTTAAGTTTGTGACAGACTTGCAATCTTCCTGTTACTGAACATTATGGCTTTTCATGTGAGGGAAGTCTGTCAAATTTTTGTATCAAACATATTTAAGGGTATGGTCGTTGAATGCTGCTTACCATAAGCATGATGAGCCTGAAGACTGGTGCTGTGGGGTGATACTCTTGGTAAAGATTTGTCACTTGTGTTGATTTAACTGAAAGCTGATTGGCAAGTAGCCAGACAGGAGGTATAAGTGGGGCAAAGAGATTAGGAGAATTCTGGGAAGAGGAAATGCAGAGATGCAGTCATAAGCTAGCACAGAGGAAGTAAGATGAGAATGCTTTATTGAGAAAAGGTACCAAGACACGTGACTGAACAGAGATAAGACTTATGGGTCAATTTAAGTTGTAAGAGTGAGTTAGTAATATGCCTGAGGAATAGGCCAAACAATTTCTAATTGATATAATTAATAATTATTATAATTAAGCCTTTGTGTGTTTATTTGGGACTCTATGGCTGCAAGACCAGGTTTGATAGAAACTTCCATCAATATATTGGTTCCAACATTTTGACTTTTCTGTTTTATAATCCTAAGATTAAACATTTTTTCTCTTTCTGTATTCTCACTTATAAAACTAGTATAATGCTGTTGTTTTTAAGAGATTATCTTTGACTCCCTTGTACACCTCTACCATAATGAAAGCAACATATAAACTGTCTGGGAGAAAGATAGTGTGAACAAGTATCCAGAGTGTAACCATTTCTTTAAGTAGTCATTGAAGGGAATAAATTTGCTTTTGTCTTGATGTAATTCAGTTCTAATGATCTTTCCTTTCAGCTCCAAATCCCAAAATTGAATGTTGTATTTTAGTACAATTTAGTGTACCTAAACAATACCAAGATCATCACTTCATCTATTGAGTCCCGAGGAAGACTGGTTGTCTGTTATATTGCTGAACAAATCAGCCATCAGACTCCTTGAGAAAAGCACATATATTTCCAAAGGTTAAAAAGGAAGGAATGTGTCAAGGGTAAGAGTAAATTAATCTGCAATTTAATCAATCTATTAGATTTATGTAATCATTCAAGTATGATGTAACTGTACTAGTAAATTCAAATTAATTCAGAAAATTCACAATTAATTAGATCTACTGCCTTGTCATTTTTAGCACATGAAATGCATTTCTATTAAATCTCTACATTTATTACTTTTCTTTCCAGAATCATCAAAAAATTACTCCTGGAATTTTTTCCTCCATTTTTTTCTGTATCTCCTATATTTAGGGTAAATGATTTCTATGCTCTATTAAATCCAGAGCAACCATACCAAATATCCTGTGATTGACTCCCCTCACTGTGATAAGAATCTCACATTTTAAAGCACAGAGGTTTACCATCTGGTCAATCATCTCATGGCTGGGAATTTGTTAATTGTTCAGAGGAACCTTAATGCTAATTCTTCCTAAAATCTCTGGATTTCTTAATGAGTCATGGTAATTGCTCTTCAATTTATTGCAACTAAATTCTGCAAGCTGCAAGAGTGTGTTGTTTTCAATCTATATTCAGTTCTTTTTTTCCAGGATGATTTTCCCTTCCATGTATTCCATGTATCAGTATTGATATAACAGAGTCATTTATGTCAGATAAATCATCTTATCCTGGCAGACAATTGTATTTCTTCCATTGGTCTTCTGTTTTTTCTATTTCCTTGTTTATCTGCCTTTTGTGTTTTTGCTTATTTACTTCTGAACACAACTTCTTACTGTGTAGGCCTGGATGGCCTAGTTTTCACTGTCACAGAGTGGCTTCGAACTTACAGAAGTCTTCTTGCCTCAGCCAAGAATACTGGGATTACAGGCATACATAACCATATCTGGGCTTGTTCGTTGCTCTTAAATAAACCAAGCTAGTCTTTGTGTTAAGAAGAGCATAGAATTAAAATAGTAACACTAAGAACAAGGGGCACATTAAAGTTGATAAACTCGATAATTATTTTCTACTTGTCGCTTAGGACAAGGTTACCCAAAATCCAACAACCTTGCAAACAAAATTAAACAAAACCTAACAAAAGAAACAAACAAATGAAAAAAAAATAAACATGCACTTTTATGTAGCTTGATACCAATCAATTTTATGTGGTTATAGATAAATACCAAGTTCGCATTATATAATTACAGATAATGAGAATTTTGAGTAATTCTTTATTTGGAAGAATTAACTGTGTTTTCTCATGGTACAATAAAGAAAAACTGTTTTGTAGGTATGCTGAAAAGTCAATGAATGCTTTTACCCCTGGCATAGCTTGTGGCTTAGGAATTTCTGGATTCAGCCTGGTTCAAATGCTAATATCCACTGCTGACTTACTGTTGCAGCAGTCAGTCTCACCTCCATTTCTTCATTTCTTTTGTTGTTTTAAAAAATCACTGAAAGTACATGCTCTGGTGCCTGGACCAGGAGTGTGTCTATCTATGAGGATTAAGTCACCCTAATAATAGGTAGAGTTGAGATGGAAGGTCGTGTTTTATTGGAGGTATCAGCAGTAGGGTTGGAATACACAGAATCATTATACATTAGTTTCAACAGAGGCATAAAGCATATACGCAGAACAAATGGCATAGCCCGAGCAGTTACATAAATCATGCTGATCTAACAAGCCTCAAACAAGGGAAAGGCAGGCCCGCATCTTGTCTCTAAAGACTTTCTCTGTCTTTTGGTTGAGCCATCTTTTCCAGGAAGAGTTGACACAGGCTTCACAATAACATTAATCTCCAATTGCTAGGTAGGAGAGGTGAATTCAGTGAAGACATTAATTGTGTTCCTGGGGAGCCGAAGGATGAGCAACTGCGCCTATGCAGCAGCGCTGACTGAACAAGACATAAGGAAGATAAACAATCTAGGGTACATTCCTCCCGACAAACACATTTTCATCAAGTCGCTGCAGCCACAGGGGCCCAAAGGAAGAGCTGGAAAGAAAAACACAACTGACAAAAGAAAACCTATTCACAATTACAGTGTTTGTTGAGACAAAGTAATTACAGAGCTATCAGTCCCAATTACAAAGCACACAGAGTCAATTGTCATAAAGCATTTAGAAAGCTGAGAACAGACGCTGTCTGGCCAGCATCCTTCCATTCACCACATCCCTGCTCAGGGGCCTCTTTCGTCTTGTTGGCAAAAGTCAGACAAGGCATTCCGTAATTGTGTTTTTTGTTCACTGTGACCTTAAACATTTGCCAGGGGGAATGGATTTGTTCATGGGATCTTCTTTTCTTACCCAGAAATATAAGATTTTTGCCTACTTCTCATTTTAGTGGTTTTCTTATTGATTTGTAACTCAGTTCATTTTCTTTTCTTAAAATATACCTACGGGGTTAATGTAAAGTTGCTTAATATTTTTCTTTGACAATGGCTTACACCGGCGTGGATATGAAATGTTTCCCGTGGGCCACAAGCTTGAATTCTTGGTTCCATGCTGTTGTCACTGATTTGGGAGGCATAGATTCTTGGCACATGGCATCTTATTGGTAGATTTATGACCAAAGGAATGGGATTAGATCCTGTCCTTTTCCATTCCACAGATTTCTGCTTCTGATCCATTAATATGTAAAGAGTCCCAAGCTCTTCAATCCATCATGCTATCACTACCAGTATGAACACCAGCTAAAACTGGATGATAAAATAAATCCTTCCTTCTCATCAATATTTGGTTACAGGGATAAAAAAGATATACGTACATCTGATAAAATGTATATAATATGTGTAGATACAGGGAAGATGGGAGGATTGGGGGAGGGGAAACTGTGGTTGAGATGTATATGAAAGAAGTCTATTTTCAATAAAAAATTTGAATTATTATGAACATTAACTTGAAAGTGATATTAAAATAATTTCAAACAAGTTCAACCTCATCTCCTTGTGTCTTCATTCTCATTGTGACCTGGGATGATTCTTATATATAGGTAGCTATGAAACAAAATTTTTGAAAATTCCTTTAAAATTGTATCCTACTAATTTTTTGCTTTCTTCTATGATTCCTGTATATGTAAGTTCCTCTATTTTAAGGTACACAGAAACAATGTGTATTTTAAATCAACTTTATTGAATCAAATATATATATATATATATTACTAAATATATAAACCATTCCCACTCCTTCCATCAAATACTATTTTACAGATTTTCAGGTTCCATATATTCTTCATAGCAATATATATATATTATTTCCAGTGTTGCTCTATTGGTCAGTTGTATAAATTCTTATGCTCTTAAATCCTTCTGATTTTATCTTTCCAGGTGTCTAGACTCTATTTCAGAGAAAATTTTCGCAAAAAAAATGTAATTGCTCTGTCATCCTTATAACGATTTACTGAGTATTTGTCTCATGTGGACCTTTTTTGGTAATTTATCTTTTCTCTGGATTTCTGATTGTTCATATGCCCTCCTGGTTTCATTAATTTACCTTACACAGAATTTACTATTTATATTGTTTAGTCATAAAATATTCTTTTCAAATATTTAGGTTAAGTGTATGTCTTATGAACACCCCAAAACAGTAAGTGGTTTATATATTTTTTCTATCTTTCACTTCAGTCAGTGTAGCCATTGTTTTTAGCGTCTTGTTCATTATTGCATTCATTTGATAATGTTATTAATAGACTCATATTTGCCAATAATATTTCAATGTTCCATTTTGGAAAAGAAACAATGAAGGACTAACCTTTAGTGTCATTTAACAAAAACTGAGTAAAGATTTATGCGGTCTATACCACTCTAACTGTCTTCATCATCTTTTTCTATAGTGTAAGTATGAATCTCTGTGTGTTTGAATTTTGTATTTTAAATCTGTCTGTCTCCATCTTTGTGGTTTGAGTCTGTACCTAACAAAGGCTTTGATCTCTCTATTGTTGGACAATACAGCAAGCATTACTTGAAGAGGAAATGAAGTATACTTCACAGAAATCTTTAACAGAGTTTTACAAGGGATTAATTCACTGACTCAAACTGACCTCAACTGCCACAGATAAGAAACATTATTATAAATTTTATTGTTATCAAGAAATGATCATATTTTGTGCTCAAAATTTATATTATATATTCATTTTATGAGGCTGATTTGAACTTATGTTTGCTATTTTCAGAAAATGATCGTTATATCACACATAGAAACATACATGCATTATTTTGGGGCAAGGGTACTAGAAGAATGCAGAACTTATATTGCTGTGCATAAGCTGAGGATTGGAATCAAAGGCAAGAGAGGTTGGTATTACATTTTTCTTTAAAAAATAGTATGATTCCTTATGGATTTTGCAAACATACTATCAGTGTCTCTATAATCTAATGTCTGAATAAATATCAGAGGACAATGCTGTATTGCCCAATAACATATCCACTTATAGTTTTGGTATTTGGTATTATAATATGATTTATCTGATTTATCGTAGGATGGAAGATTTATACATTTTATTCAACATCTCTGTTTCTATTTCCATTTTTAAATAGCGCTGTTCTTTTTTCTGGACCTCCGAGTTCATCTTTTATCTTTTTATTTTTTTTTTTTTAGTTGATACGGAAGTGAGATCATGAAGCTTTTGCCATTCTGTGTCTGACTTCCTTCATTTGCATATCAGGTTTTTAATTCATTCAAATTCACATAAATCGTAGAATTTCTCTCCTTTAACAGTAGTAGAAACCCTTCATTTTCTATATGTATGTATATGAAAACCATAAATACATGTATATAGATGTGTCTATACTGAAAGGGTATAAAATATATCCATTAAATCACTATTCACAATGAAAGTTTTCCATATTATAGTTATTATGCTTGTAATGAAAATGGCACTGTATACATCTCTCTATGTCACTAAAGATTTCTTTTGATGTCTTTTATTTATGGCTAGAAACCAAATATGAGTGAGTACATCCCATGTTCCTCTTTTTGGGTCTGGATTACCTCACTCAGGATAGTGTTTTCTGTTTCCGTCCATTTGCATGCAAAATTCAAGAAGTAGTTTTTTACTGCTGAGTAGTACTCTAATATGTATATATTCCCTACTTTCTTCATTCATTCTTCCATTGAAGGGCATCTAGGTTGTTTCCAGGTTCTGGCTATTACAAACAATACTGCTATGAACATAGTTGAGCATATACTTTTGTTGTATGATAGGGCATCTCTTGGGTATATTCCCAAGGAGGCGGTGGCGGGGAGAAGGCAGAAATCTTTAATAAATAGATAGATAGATAGATAGATAGATAGATAGATAGATAGATAGATAGATGATAGATAAATAGATAGAGTCTTTTGAATGCAGAGCTAGAAATGGGGTTGCTAGGCTATATGATATGAATTCCTTAAACATTTGACAGGCCCTAAATTTATATTTCAAATGTCATGTTTAACTGCAACATTCATCATTTATTAACTCATGGTTTCTTTTAAAGTGGATTTGCTGTAAAATTTAAAAGGTTTGAAAATAAATTTTGTCATTCTTTATCATTGTAATTTCTGATATTTCAGCTTTGTCTTATAACACATGACACTATAGATATGGCTTGAAGTCAGGTATAGTCAATCCATATTTTAAAAGATCAAGGGATGAAAATGTCACTGAGTTCACATTTACTCGTTTGATTTACATTCACAGTTCTCATTTTGCTTTTTCAGAAGACAATGTGAGTATGCGAGCAGAGAAATATCCCCACAGTTGGTATATCAGAACATAAAGAGGAGCATGTAAATGCTTAAGAGAGGATAGCCACAGTAGTATAGAAGTTGGAAACGTTTCATCAGCATATGAAAATTGATGATTTTGAAATTAGGGAATAGGTAAAGAAAACACCAGTGCAGACATTGAGTTTTCTCATTAGAGAGAAAGTACAAGCAATTTAGGTATGTCTATAGCATATTGGAAAGAAACACGCATTTAAGAATAAATAAAAGGTGTGCTATTAAAGTGATCTTTTAAGCAGGGGCTTAAACAAAACTCTTTTGTGAAATTTGAGTGTAGAAACAAAATGCTCATGGGAAATTCAGACAATAGAATGTGTAAAATAAGAAAAAGCAACATCATCTAAGTATACAGAGTATCCTTTATAAGGTTAGTTATCAACAAACACAGTAAGGTGAGCACACATGTTAAAAATTATTGTCAGTGTTCACTATTCATGTATTGTATGTAAGATCATGCAGTACTTGTAATCACCCTTCTAACACTTCTTCCATTAATGTGAGTTCTGTGTTGTATTTTGAAAACCTCTGAAGAGGAAAGAAAAGTCTCTTATTTAAGACTGTATCCATTCAGGTGTTCAAATATCTATACATATACAATCTGTCTAAATAGGGTCTCACTTGAAAATAGATCCAGGATTCTGCTGCCTACGTGGGTCTCAGTTTGGAGCAACAGAATTAAGAGTGAGATAATCTCATTAGTGATTTTGTCCTAATAAGGTTTTGTTTTTTAATTTCTCTTTGAATAAAATTACACTGACAGAGGTAAGTTTTAAACATACTTTGGACCCTTTTCATTATTGATTGGTTTTACATTGATAGATATTTTATTTAACCTTCTTAATTTTTATTATTGTATAAAACACGTTTCTATTAGTACTGTGTGAATAGTAGTGACATCAATTCATGGAAATTTTCCAAATAAAAAGGGATTATTAAAATTGAAAATAAATTTGGGCTTCCATTTTGAGATTCATGTTATCTTTCCAAGAATGTATAAAAATCTAATATGTTTTTTACTGGGCACAACTTTCATTTTTAGTTAGAAATTGCTATTTACCAGGGTTTATAAGTAGCTGTGAATTGTTACTAATTGACTACCCTTATTTTCTTCACATTTGGTTTTCTCTCTTCCTTTTCTTTTTCTCTATTTTTTATTTTCTGTGCTTCTGTTTCATTCTTCTTAAGTTCTGAAGCATCCAGTAAGGGGAATGTTCTATCTTGGTATAACTAGCCCCTCAGGAGTGCTTCAGACGTATAAACACACACATGCATGCTCTCTCTCCTATTTACACGATTTTCTGAATGACAAAAGGCAAAATTATACAAGTAGTGAAAATCTACTTAAGTTCCTTGCTCCTTACATATTGCAATATATCTTACTGAAGACTACTAAAGAATATTACAAAAGTTTCTAAGTCCCTACTAAGACTTGGTTCAATTCTTATTTATTATGATTGTTTTATTCATTGAGAATTTTATGCATATGTAAAATGCACAGTGATTATATCTACCCACCCACCATTTCCCCTTTCAATTTCCCCATATCTCTCAATTTGTTCCCCTTCCAGCTTTATGAAGCCTTCTTTGTTGTCAGTGTCTCCTTCTTCTTCTTATTCTGATGTTATAATCAATGAAGCCTTATTAGTGTTGCCTATATATGCGTTATTGTGGAGTCATCCACTGGGGCATGAGAATTCACAAACTTACCAGCAGTCAAACCTCCCAAAACAGAATGCTTCTCCCTACTTAGCAAACGTCTGCTTTCAATAGCTCTTCAGTAAGGATTGGGGCCTGAACAATACATCTCCAATCTACACCAGCATTGTAGTCAGATGGATCTTATGCGGGTAGTGTGCAGTTGTGACCTCAGCTGATGTGAGTTCATGATTGTTATTAGATGTCACATCAAGAATATGTCACCTCACGGTGCTCTTCCCCATCTTCCCGTCCTCTGGTTCTTTCATTCTTTCCTCCTCAGTGGTATTCCCTTAACTATACTGATGATATGCCTTTTAGAAAATAGTCTTTGAAGTTCAGTTTTTTTTTTTTTTTTTTGGATTTTCGAGACAGGGTTTGTCTGTAGGTAGCTTTTTTGCTTTTTTTTTTTTTTTTGTTCCTGTCCTGGAACTAGCTCTTCTAGACCAGGCTGGCCTCGATCTCACAGAGATCCACCTGCCTCTGCCTCCTGAGTGCTGGGATTAAAGGCATGCGCCACCACCGCCCGGCATGAAGTTCAGTTTTTTAATATATAATTTGTTCCTTTCTGCTAAAAATAAGTAGAGAGTACAGATGTGGATCATAAGATTTTTTTAAAAAAAAATAATACAGTAATAAAAATATACAGGACCCAGGACAGTGATTTTAATAAAGTAATTCTGGAAATGATTTGAGGTTTGTATTACATTCCTTTTAGAACTCCCTAGAAATTCTCACTATTATCTCTGAGAAGATATTAATATTTTACAAATAATGTATGAGTTAATTAAATTTCAATTCATTTACCAGATCCTTTCAAAGATGGCAGTGTGCTGCATTGTGTTCTTTATGTAGAAATGATAATTTAATAACCAATTTATATTTTCCTTCTCTTGCAACTTTTTCTATTACCACACTCTTACTCCACAAGAACTAACATTCAAGACCCAATGGAAAATTCATCCTCAAATAAATTTTCCTGTATTTTAAATCAGTTTGCTTTTCAAATTGAACAGTGCAGGTTTTCTTGTTATGACTCGATTTTCATTAATTTTTGAAGAACAGTGAAAGAAAATATAATGCAAACTTACAAGCATGAAGAACAGGAACTTTTTTTACAGAGTTAAAAAAAATACATTATTAAAAAAAACATGATGTATATTTTTAATTGGTGAAACATCCCAGAATTATCAATAGTAGTTGATTTATTATATATAAACATGTGTAACAACCGTTTGTTTGAACAGATTCATCAATATTATCACTTTAGTGTTATCCTAATGTCTATTAATCAACGTAAGTGGTTGTCCAGCACAAGGGGGAAAGATCAATCATAGGTGTTTTCACATAGCTCAAAGTGAGAAAGTGATAAATAAAAATGTATATGGTACTTTAATTGAGTTCACCATTAAATTATATGAAGCCATAACCTAAACTTCCCCAGTGGGTGATTGATAGAAATGGAGACAGCGAGTGGTCATGAGACTTATACAAGCTGATTAGGCAGCTAGCTTCTTGACTGGCTCTCGTGTATGTTTACCTGATCTCAGTGTATCATGGTTTTCAGTGAGCAATTGAGCTAGTATGATAGAGAAATCCTTACTTTTCATGATATGTCTCAAGTGATTACTTTATAAGAGTGACACATTGTAGTGGAAGTCACTTCTTTTACGTCATATTGTATTAAGTCTACTGAGAATGTATTTAATAAATTTAAAATCCTTTTTATTTACTCTTTAAGAAAAGTTACAGTATCAATTATTGATTACTATTGCAACTTTACCTCTGAAAATATTTTAATTGTGGTACTTTAATAAAATGTATTAAATATAATGGTTTTTAAAGCATTGCTTAAAGCTTATTATATTATTAGTACATTTAAAGTACTTATCCACTCAAATCGTACAAACCACATTTAGCAAGTTTCATCTTTCTAAAGTAGAAGATAAAATTCAAGAGCTTATTTGAAAATGTGTTATGACATAAAATTATAAATAAAATAAAAATATGCAATATTAAATGACTTTAGAATTTAATTCACATTTTTTACTTTTTAAGATTATATACAATGATTGTATATACCATGATTGTTTATACCATGATTGTAATGTGATATTTTACTGAATTTATTTAGACTGAATCTGGAAAAGAGAAGTTTATAATGATGACTCTTGTGCCTCTTACCAATAATTTGTAGGAAACATATAGTGAAAGGAAATGCCACCATTTATTAAAGTTGAGGTGCATAAAAGCTTGGAGGTGCTTCACATCTCAGCCGTGGCCACATTCAAGAAGGATATACAAGACATGAGGGAAGGCTAGTGGCCTTCTTTAAACCATTGTCATAATAGCCACATCATCTTAGTTTCTATAACATAGCTTCTCTGACCTTGCTCCCTTGGATGAATAAAACTCAGGCCGACAGAAGGCTACCAGCTGTGCTTCACCTGTGGCCAGCTCTTCTTGTTAGGTCACTGTTGGGATTGTTTTTGTAAGCTTTTTGTAAGCTTGTCTTGTGCTGATTTGAATGAGATGTTCCCATAATTCTAGAGCATTTTAATCATTGGATTTTTTCTGGTGATTCTTTAGGAAAATTAAGAGGTACGTTGGAGTAGGCATATCTCTAGAATTGGGCTTAGTCTTTCTAACGCTACTTGCATTCCCCAATGTACACCCACTCCCACCTGTCTGAGGGTCAAGATTGGAGTTTTCAAATGCTGAACCAAAGGCTCCATTCTGCCAGCACTACATCGTCATGGGCTATTGTCCTTCTGGAACCATAAACTCCAAATAAACCTTTTTAAGTTGCTTTGGTCATGAGGATTTATCACAGCAATAGAAAAATAATTAATGCATGGATCAATTGAACTTTAAATGAAGGGAAAAATGTATGAAATCTATTTATCCTCACCCAGTATTTTTTGTTATTTATTTTGAGTCTATAGTTACATTTTCCCTGTCTTTTCCTCCCTTTTATTTATCACATTTTCCTTCTCCACTCCCCTACAATTTTATAACCAGCTTTTTACTAATTACTGCATGCATATTTATGTTTGTATATATGTATATATTTTTAAATATAACCTGTTGAGTCTATATATTGTTACTTATGTGCATGTTTTCACATCTGACCGACACTGAACAACAAATTGGTGTGCCCTTACACTGGAAGGATCACCTCCCAACCTTGCATCTGTACTCTGTTTCCTGTAGTCATTTGTAAAGTGTTGCGCAGGTTTTTCCTCATACAGTTAAGTCTGTTCATTGATATCACCTTGTTCAGCTCATGTTTGAGCTGTTATGTTTGATAGTTTATAAGTATAGCCTCTGAGTACAACTTTTTATAAACAATAATTTGAGATAAAATAAAATTAAAGAGATGTAAAGTTATATTAGTTCATTAACATTCATTCACAAAAAACATGCACTAAATCTCACTGTTTGTCAAGACCTATTATCAATTGGAATTCTTAGAGGGGGAAACAGACTTTGTTTTATTGAGGTTTAGGTGGCATTGAGTAAGATTTGGGTTCTAGAATGGCTGTGATTTTGAATTAACTGTTATATTCTAGTTGTAAAATCATTGGTTACTTTTACTTTGAATAATTAGGGGGCTAACAAAACTCAAATATTGAAACAGATTCTGGGGAGGAAAGTATGATGAAGGAAAGATCTAAACATTGTAGCCAATTGATATTAGGAACATGGAGTAAGGAGGACAAAAGAAGGATTCAATTATTTTTGTAATGATGCCATGCATCTGTAAATCCACACACCCCAGGGATTAGAGAAGCCAATGGATACTTTGAGAGTGGTGTGTTCCCTTTAGCATAATGAAGGAACTGCTTAAACTTAGATAATTTCAAACTCCTTTGTTGGTTTTGAGTTGCTATTTATTTCTCTTATGTTACAATTTGATTTTCATCCAGGGCCAGTGCTGTAACTCAAGGTCCCTATACATTCTTTGTTGATCAGGGTGTGTCTCCAGTCTGGAACCACATAACAATGTCTAGCTAGCCAGAGACATAAAGAGTCTGCCTGTCTTTGTCTCCTGAGTGCTGTTATCACAAGTGTGTGTACCACACCAGCTTTTCATGTGAGTGATGTGAACTAAACTCAGGTCTTCAAGGTTCCAAGGAAGGCTGGCTTGTGACTGACTGAAGAATTTCCACAGGCCAATATTCTTACTTTAAAGTACTTAGAAAAAATAAAAAATAAGTTATAGATTGAGTTTTTGAAAAACATCAAATGAATGAATTTAGTAAACTAACTGATTGCACATTATCTCATGCAGTGGGATGTTTATCCAAAACACAATTTTAAAGGATAATGGTTTAGTACTTATGCCAGTATGTAGAATCTAAACTTTTCATCTTTAGAATTTTGAGAGGAATTTATCAACCTAGACTAACAGAATGATAATGACTATTTTATATATATATATATATGTATATATATATATGTATATATATATATATACATGTGTATATCTTCAGAATTCCCAGGTTACTTCATTTAGTTTATGCTTAAAAAATAAAATGATTCAAAATACGCATGTTGGTTAAGAGAAAGGGAAATTTAGATGAAGAGTTCAGAAATCAGAAGGCAAGGAAGCTGGGTATAAAGCTTCTGAACATACATTCTGAACAATTGTGAGGACTTGAGCTCTGATTCTCAATACCCGTAAAAATGTCATTTGGAACGATATATTCTTATAATCCCAGAGCTAGGGTAGTGCTTAGCAAGTGTTAGCCTGTCTGTCTGAGTCACTGAATTCCAGGTGTATTAAGGTCTCAGTAAAAAAAAAATCAAATTGAAGAGTAGTTGAGGAAGAAACCTGATCCATCTCTGGCTGCCACAAGTGGATACATGCACCTTTTTACATATGTGCACAACACAGACACACAAAAAACAAAAATAGATAAGAATGTCTGAAGTAAGCCAGCATTCCTGAAAGGCTTACTCTGGAGAAGATGGGTTTCGAGTCAATTAAGGCTTGGACTGCAGCAGTGGGGATGTGTTGGGACAATTAATATCCATGGTAAGCAGGGTGGATTTTAGACAACGTAAGGAGGAAAATATTCTGTAAAATATGAATTAACATTTGAATGACTGATGGTTACAACTGAGACCGAATCTAACTGTTCTCCAATTTATTTATCCCTTCTCTGGCAAGTGTCTATATTTTCTTAGACTTCATTCCCTCATCCTTAACACAGGTATCACACTTACCTCTTTACTAAGTTATGCGGACTAATTAACATGAATAGAATTACATAAAATGTGAATAAATTGTAGTTTACATTATTGTCACTTGTTGTTTTCTTTATCCAAAGAAAATCTTATTTCTACTGAATAAATAATAATGAACATTTATTTTGTGAAGGTCAAGACTGTATTGAAAGCATTTGAAGTGCTTCTTGAACAGCTGAAAGAGAGGTTAAAATATTTAATTCTGTTTCTGGTTTTGAAACATAATTACTTGTCCTATTTATCTTTCCTCATAGTATTCGAGGTCAAGGCAATGGGAAGCACCACATAAAAATCAATAACGTGCTTTGGAATCTTTATATATTCATTACAGACAAGTCAAAAGTTTTTTTTATCAGATTCTGCAGATCTAGAGACTGATTTAACCCAGAACTCCATTAGTAAATAACTGGAAAGTCTACTTAAACCACACATGCAGCCCATATGTTAACAAAGAAGAACCATAATGGCTTGCTTTCTGAAATATTTACCTCTTAAATTTTGAAAGAAATTTATTGGGCATTTGAAGAGTAATAGTTACTTTAGATTTTGTTTCAAACTAACAAGATCTAAGATAAGTAGGAATTGAATAAATAAATTTGGTTTTCCAATAGAATGTGTTAAAGTATGATCATCAAAGATATATGGGAAGAGATAATAAGAGAGTTGTACCATGTTCCTAAGCAAACAACTGGGCTATTGACCTAAAGGTTACATGGCTGTCTTTAGTTCTGTTTTTCATGCCCCACTGTAGACTTTGATATTATGTTTTTATGAAAAAATGATTCTACCTCACATAATTTGTATATTAATAGACACAAATTTATAGTAAATATTTATTTTAACAAGTAAGGTTTTTAATTAGATGAATGATAGTACTGAATGTAGAAAATTGAATATATACATTCAATTGAGGTATCTTTAGTGTAAGAAAAGATTGCAACCAAAAGAGATTAGCTAAGAAAACAAAAATGATTTATTAGCTACCTCAAGCAGATATCTGTAACGAGGGAATTTTAGTGTAGAAAATACAGAGTGAATAAATTTTAAAATTGTAAGTATATTTGTATGCCGGACAGTGGTGGCACATGCCTTTAATCCCAGCACTCGGGAGGCAGAGGCAGGAAGATCTCTGTGAGATCGAGGCCAGCCTGGTCTACAAGAGTTAGTTCCAGGACAGGTACCAAAGTGACAGAAACCCTGTCTTGAAACACCAAAAGAAGAAAAAAAGAAAAGAAAAAAATAAGTATATTTGTTAACAGAAAAACACAACACACAAAGACAGAGAGAGAGACAGTTGAGAATTTAAGAAGATGGGCATAGTGATCATCTTAAGGATTTTAAAATTTAATAATTTTATTTTTCTCAGACATTTATTGTTGCCTGAGATTAATTGGTTTATTTCTTGTTTTAGTTTGTTTTTGCTAGGTAATATAAGTTCCACGAGAACAGAAGCCTCTCTTGTCTGTTTCAAGGCATGTTCACATTGCAGCACATTTTTAAGTCAGTTTATTAGATGTTGTAAATGTAAAGGATATACTTACTGAATGTATAAATACACAATTTCAATTAGAAGATAATCTGGGTGTAGTGGGCTCTTTCCTGAAATTAGTAGCCCACTTCCTTTCTTGGGATCAATTCCCTCTCCTTAATAAACTATTCATTTCTGTTTAATTTGCCTTAAAGACACATCTCTTTATCTTCTCCTAGTGGCTGTCTGAATCTTTATATAAACTATAATATTTTTCTTTAAACTCCAATAAAGAAATTATTTCTGCATATAAAAAGACAATCTTCTCTTAGGAAGAGCACACTAACTTGTTATCCAATATCCAATGATCAGCCCTGAAGACATACACATACAAGTAACACTGGATGAACTGAACAGAGTGACTATATTGATAATTTAAATAAAAGGGACCATTAATTTAAAAATAAGCAATGAAGGGGGTACATGAGAGGATTTGGAGGGAGTACAAGAAAGGGTGAATGATGTAATTATACTCAAAAGTAATTTAAAAAAGATCACCTATGTATAGGTTCTAGCTGTGTGTATAGACACTACCCTCATAACAGCACAATATTTATTAATATTGTTGCTATATTTTACTTTTAAAAGATTCAGAATAAAAAGTCAAGGAAAATTTCAATAACTAAAGTGACATTTGAATTGATTAATAAATAGTGAAAAGGAAAAGGGGGTATGGAGAGAAGGCTAGTGCAAGGGAGAGAATAAGATGAATTTAAAGCAAAATTCAATTGCTCAAATGAATTAGGAGTCAAGGTAAGATAGACACTCTGAGCACAAATGATCAGTGTCGGCATAATATTAGTGCTAAACTGCACTCCAGAGGGATTTTTAAAATATAAGCAAAGTAATGAAGACTGCTTCTAGTGAAGCACACAACTCCCAATTTCAAATTCCTTGAAGAAATTCTTTCTACTGTCGGTATCAACCACCCAGGATATAGTAAATAATTAAACCAACCAACAAAGTATCAAGCAACTGTATGCAACCTATTCCCAGCTACGGGAGCAGGTCAATGTATTGGTGCAAAAATCTGAGGGTTATTTAAACAATTAAATCAGGAGGTAAATGAGATCCACCGAGTGAAATTATATTGTGTACAAAAGGTGTGAGACATCCATCACCCCTGGCTTTTACAATCTTTTTACTTCCTTGTCCACATTGATCCCTGAGCTTTGAGGGCAGGGTTTTGATGATTATATCCCATTTAAGATGAAATGTTTCAAAGTCCCTACCTCTTTCACATTGTAAGGGGGAATCTTCGTGTTAATTTCGATCTGCTGTAAGAAAAAGCTTCTGTGATGTGGGTTAAGGAAACCAGAGACTTATCTATAAGGTAGGACCTATATCCAAAAATATGTTGACTAGTACAAATTAATTACAATGGTAATTTTAGGGACTTTTTGTTTTTCTGTTTTGTCACCTTTTGTCATATTGGCCTTTTAATTGTTTTAATTTTTGTGTTTTGTATTTCTTGTTTTTATATTTTCTTTTTATTTATTGATTTTTCAAAAAAAAAGAAAAGAAAAAAAGAACATAAGATTGGGTAGGTACAGAACTGGGGAGTTCTAAAAGGAGTTGGAATAGGGAAATACATGATGAAAATATATTGTCTGAAATTTTTTTAATAAAGAGAGAGAAAAACACATGTGAAACAAATGAGAAGTATTTGAATGACTGGGATTGGGAAATGACTCGGCTCATAATGCACCTGCCTTAACAACTTGAATCTGATTTAGGATCCCTAGAGAGAGATAGCCTGGCCTCCAGGTCCTGCAGCAGTGATCATATTGTTATGGAGTAGTGCTGTGAGTCAGAAATGGGCTGATCTCTGAGCTCGTTCACAAACCATCCTACTCAGTAATTTATCCCTAGGTAAAAGGAGAGAAGTTTTCTCAAATAACATTTGGAGAATGATGTAAAAAGAAAACAAATGATCATCCCTATCCTCTACGGGGATGGACATGTAGGTGCAATCACAATCATATACACAGGCATGCATACCCATGAACAATTACATGCAAACTACACAGAGTCACATGCATATACTCAGAAGAGAAAGTAAATATTGCAAAGAAATACGAAACCAGATGATTACTAATGCATTTGGCCTACTATATCATGGAAGACCTTTCATTTAAAAAATCCCTGGTGCTTTAGCAAACTGTAATTACTCTTTTCATTTGTTACACATTGACATTCTTTTTCCTTTGCTGATGTTCATTATTCTTATGCAGATGAAAGCTAATCACCACATACCCTAGCCTAACCCACCGTGTCTGTATTTGATATTCACCTTTTTTATCATAGAGTACTGAGAGAAGAGAGAATTCTTGACTGGAGAGTGAAAAAGATGGTTAATCTATGGTAATAAAAAGTAAGTGAATATACTCTTTGCAATCACACAAATTTATATGCAAGATAAATTCAAGGGTCTAAAAAAAGATATTCGAGCTTTATCTAAAAATTGATTGCAAATATTTAAGGAACAATGTACTGCTGCCTATAATTAAGGACAAATTCCCCAGAGACAAAAGTTTCCAAGTCAAAATTGAGGATGAAGTGCGAGGAGCTGACTTGCTCAGAACAGAAGGTTGTCTCAAAAAGGACAAGGGAATTTATACAGTCCAAGACCTTCTGCTGTAAGAGAAAGCTGTCATTATAACATAGCAGAGTCACACAACCTTGAAATCCCCAAAGACCTTCCTCTTATCAAGGGTTAGCAAGTGTCCTCATCATTTTCCAGCTCAAAAATGACTCAAAATATAATATGAGGAACTGAAGGGAAAGAAAGGAGCATTGAATAAATCATGAAATCAGTGACAAGGGTTCTTCTTCTCTGAAATTCCTTTCCTCCCCATCCTTCTCTCTTAAAAATCTGGGTAAATTGAGCAAAAATGCTTGCTTTCTATTAAACACACACACACACACACAGAGAGAGAGAGAGAGAGAGAGAGGAGTATCAAATATTTCTACCTGTGTTATTATATGATCACCCTTTCCTTTTATAGTCATCTGCTATAATTTAAATGTTTTACATACTTTATTTCTCTCCTTTTTAAATCATTTTCCCAGGAAATAGTCATATGTCTAGACCACGATTAATACCTACCTCATCCCTTCTGAGAAGCCTCATCTTGTTTTACTCAAGATGCCTAGCTTAGTGCATGGAAGAGAGTACATCCTTGATTGATAATGAACCTGTTTTATTGGTCTTAAAAATAATTTTCAATTAGAATTCTATTAGTTATCTTGATACAGTCTTTAAGTTTTTGTTTCATTTTGTTTCTTCTTTATAGGGTTAAAAGTGATTCTACCAAATAGGCCATCTTACTATGCTCTCAGTGTTATTATTTTTACTTCTTTTAAGAACTTAAATCCATGCCATTTGAGAGAATCAATTTCTACAATTCACCAATGAATTCCATTGCATTTTTTTCTGGAGGTATGACCATGATATCTACTATAAACTTTTGCATGTTTGATTCAACTGAGTACTTGTGAAACTGAAATTGGGCACACTAAAACAAGTCTGAATGTTGTAACCTGAAGTACTGAGAATTAAGTGATTAATCTCAAGTGCCATCGAAATTTAATGATAATGTTGAGACTGCAAACACTATGATCATAAAGGCTGACATATAGACCAGTAGCATTATTTTAAAAAGCACACCTTTTGTTTAATTATCTGTAATCTATTATAAAATAAAATGGAAAGTGAAGTTTTAATGAGGACTAGTAAGTGATCCAAGGATTTTGTTATCATATTTCACCTTCTTCTAATACCCTGCCAGTCATTTTACTCTTCTAATCTCAGGTGATTCTTAAATAAATGTAGCTTCATTTTCTGCATGTTCTGTAAAACAATCATTATCACCTTTAACCTTATAATAACATATATGCTAAAAATTACAAATTGATTTCTGTGACTCTTGCGCATTTTCTGAGCTCTGTCTTGTGGGTTATTATATTTTATTTTTGAGATTATAATATGATTACAGTGACAAAACACTGCATGTTTGGGGATTGATTCTCTGACAGTCTTGGCCAACAACACAAAAGTAGACTTCTACTGTCTAGTATGGTTTGTTTTGTTTTTGATTGTTTTGCTTTTTTGTTTGTTTTTGTTTTGTTAGGTGGTCTTTGGTTCTTTCAGGGAACAGTGCCAGATAATATCTGTAGACTTTCAGTGAGAGAGTCAGATGAAGAAATCAAGAGTTCTAGAGATTCAGACAGACTCCTTTTAGTTCATTTCTGAATAGATGCATGCCTTGTGAGAAAGCAAATACTGAAGGTAGAATTTATTTCTAGGCTCCCAAATGATTTAAAATAACAGTGTAGAGCCATAGTTCTACAGAGTTGCTCTGCAGTCTGAGCAACTGTAGGACATAAAGGAGTGTTTGTCCAATGAATACTCTAGTTATGCCTATTATGAGGTGCATATGACTGACTTCATCATTTAAACTCACGTAGCTTCCTGATAAATGTATCACAGGGCATATCTTATGAGAAGGTAGAACTAAGAACTCAGGAAGGAAGAATATGCTAAACAAAAGCAACATAACTTTACATAGTTATTTTGCAGTTCAAACAAATACAACACATCTTTATATATAAATAAATATTCCATCCCAAAACCTTGTTTGTTTGTCTGTTATTTTCTAAAATATGGGTTCTCTGCATAGCCCTAGTTGTCCTGGAACTTCCTTTGTAGATCTATGGCTCAAACTCACAGAGACTGCCTGCCTCTGCCTGCCTCTGCCTGCCTCTGCCTGCCTCTGCCTGCCTCTGCCTGCCTCTGCCTACCAAGCACTGGGTTTAAAGTCCTAAGCCGCCACTCCTCGTAAAAACAGAAATTTTTTAAAGGAGAAATTTAGAAAAAAAAGTTATAATAAAAAAATCGGGTACTGTTTTACATAACTTTGTAGTTTTAGGTATGGCCAAATGCCTAGTGAAGAGGCACTGAAGCTGAGTATCAGGGGACATTTCATATTCAAACTGAACAATGAACATTTTTAATTTGTTTTAAAATAAATAGATTAATTACTAAGAGATGAGAATATTTAATACATTTTTGAAAATATATCTTTGTATTTGTTTATGCCTGTTTTTCCTTTTTTCATTTTTCAATTTGAATTTATCGATAATCTGAGTTTTATAACATGGAATAGTTCAAGTTACATATTTTTTAGCTGCCCATTTCATCCATTTGATTTAATATATCCAGATTTAATGTCACTTTCTTATATTCATAAAACAATCCTTATATTTTGCCTCGCACCACGCCCCCGTGTCTGAGCTCTGTGTGCTAGAACCCAGTTCGCGAGCTTCAGGTTAAGGGTTGGAGGTTGAGAATACAGACAGAAGCAGAGACAGACTGACACGCAGACCTTTTAACACTGATACCCAAGCCCCCCCTTTTATGAACACCATGTAGACTTAAATACACTGCAGTCAATGGCCAACAGGTGATAATCCCACCTCTAATCCTCTAAACTAGACACAACTTCTAGTAAGTTTAATTAGAAGGTTCTAGGAGGGAAGAGCAGTTGACGGCCAGGACTCAATTAGTCCCAACAGTATTTTTCTTTTGTTTTTAATTATAAGCTCAGGAAAAGTATTATCACTCTGTAAGTAAAGCACAAAAGTATATAAACTTTTCAAATGTATTTTACAAAATATTAATTTATATTATAAATTATTATATTATAACAATAAGAAAGTTGCGTAGAAAGAAATTTCAAATTGTAGACAATTTAGAAAAAATCTGATTTTTTTATGTTGGTTTTTGCTTATAAGAGTATGTCATTTAGACTACTGATGCTTGAAATGGTAATATGGATTTTTCTCTGATCAAAAAATATGCTAATATTTATTTGCTCAGTCAGTTGGAGTCAAATCCTGTTTAGAAGTGCTCTCCTGTAGAGTGCAAAACATTCTTGGTCCCTCTCACATGATACCACTGTTTTATCTTACGAAAAATTAAGCCAAGGTTCATACTTTCAAAAGTCAGAAATTTAGTACATTACCCCAGGTTTGACATCAGGATCAAAGCAAACAGAGAAGGTATAATTGTAAATAGGTGAGACAGTCTGCCTGAAGCAGTTTTAAAATTTCGCTTAAAATAACTCTTTAGTTTATAATTTATAAATTTCTGTAGATGATATTATGCAAAACTTTCATTTGTTCTTTATAGAATTGTATCATGTATCAAATAATTCTAATCTGACACAACAGTCATTCCCTAGACAGTTTTGAAATAGTCCTTCTGTCATTTATTCAACTCTCAGACATTCATGGTCCTTATCTTCCTATAAATTATACATCTCTTCTTATTTTACATAAAACTGTATTTTTTTCATAAAACTGTATTTAATAATAACACAAACTGGATGAAAACTGAGCTTCACATTTATTCTTTCTTTAAAATATTTATGATTTTAGGTACCCAACTATTTATAAAATACAGTGGTTAATTTATGGGTAATCTTAACCTAGGCAATAGTACCCTATTATTTATAAAATAGTGACAATGCTGTTGCTCGAAAACCATTCATCCTAGTTTCGTTTCTGTTACTATGATAAAATACTCTGACAAAAAGTAGCTTAGGGGAGAAAGGAGTTTATATTAATTCATAATTCCAGGTTATGGTCTCTCACAGGAAGGAAATCACGGTGGCAGGAACTTAAAATAGCATCTCACATCACATGCACAGACAAGACAGAGAAAGCAACGAATGCTTTTGCAAATTCATTTGCTTCCTTACTTGGTATTTGTTTGATTTCTACTCTCTTGAACACTTCAGGACCCCTGGTCTTGTCTAGGGACTAGTACTGCCTACAGAGGTTAGGTCTTACTACATTAATTAACTTATGATAATTCTTCCACAGATATGACCAAATGCTGATATGATGTGAACAATTGTGCACTGAGACATTACTTGGACAGTGTAGGTTGTTTCAACTTCACAAGTAAACTAATATGCATTCCATAAAAATTGATAATAAAAGAGACTATCAACTTGAAGGTAAGTAGGGAGGTTTATATGAATATCATATCAAAATTAATAAAATAAAATCACAGCTCTAATAAATCTCAATTATAAAAATGAAAAGAAAAAGATTATCATTTTGTCTAACATATAGGGTGAATACCTGTAATAGTCTAGATATAATAAAAAAGATTATTCTCTGTAATGGGGGTGGGCCTCATTTAGTGTTAGTAGACCTGAAGGCAGATTTAGCATGGGAAGAAAGCATTTGCCTCAAGACTGCAGCATCAAACATGGTCTAAGCTTTCAGTCTGAGAGCCAGTATCACCAGAGATGTAGAATCTGCTGACAAGGTACAGGGCAAAGCTACAGGGAAGACCTTGAGATTTATGCTTAATAATAAACTGTCTTCAGGGAAAATGACATACTTTCTAAGCAATATTCTTATCAGAAATCATATAATATTTGGATCACGTTATGACTGTTGTTGTAGTAGGAGCGGCGGGGCTGCGTCCCCAGCACCCGGCCGCCCACATGGCCAGCTTATGCCCCAAAATAATTACACGGAAACTGTATTCTTTTAAACATTGTTTGGCCCATTAGCTCTAGCCTCTTATTGGCTAACTCTTACATATTAATCTAACCCATTTCTAATAATCTGTGTAGCCTACGAGCTGGCTTACCAGGGAAGATCTTAACCTGCGTCTGCCTGGAGTGGGAGAATCATGGCGACTCCCTGACTCAGCTTCTTTCTCCCAGCATTCTGTTCTGTTTACTCTACCCACCTAAGGGTTGGCCTATCAAGGGGCCTAGGCAGTTTCTTTATTAATAAGAAATCACTCCCACATCAGTCTGTTCCATTAAAGTTTGCATATTTCTGAGATAAAATTGTCAGTTCATGAGTAGACCTCTTAAAGCTATTGTGGTATTATAAATAAGCCCCGCTATAATCATTTCTTAATCCATTTGTGGTTGTTATTTATAATGTGTTTCTGCACGCACTGCCTTTTGTTACCTTCCATCACTTGCTAGAGTATTTTGGATATTTTTAATAAATTACTTATATGAAAATTATTATATTCACTGATTATTCCATCTAACTATCTTAAGCTCTTCTTGAATAATATTTCTGATTTCCTTTACATATTGTAGTCACTGTAAAAGTAGCAAGAAACTTTATTTTCTAGAGTAATTTTTGTAAATAGAAATTACATATAATATCAATGTTACTTTCTCTTGGAAGAAAAATTGAGTCTATATTTCCTGCAGTGATACTAGGTGTTTAGTTAATCTTAGTCAAAAAGTACTATGAATATCTATGACATGTCAGGACAGTAAACAAGCACCATCAAAAAGGCTTAGATAATGAATTATTTATCAAATAAAAAAGATATTGCTAGGGAAAGTTAGATATTGTCACCTTTATGATGGAAAAATGTGTTAATTTTCAATTTATTAACTTTCAATTTATTCAATCTTACTTACAAAAGCATGCTCACACTATTAGGAATTTAGATTAAATTAACTTCATAATTAAGTTGTCAATTTTTTACATGCTGTGATTTCCAGAAAGAAGGGATTCAAATTACGTGTTTACACAAACAAAAGAAAATCACTAAAATGGATCCTCTGTTCACTTTGGTTGACACTTTGGTAATAAATCACCTCTCCAGGTGGAGCTGAAGTCTACAGAGACAATGGCTACTGACTTCTTCTCTTTTTTAGCTTCCTACCTCACCTTGGTGTGCTTTTACTGATGCATTCTTGACCAAAGAGTATTGTTTTGAATGGAAGTACTCAGTAATTCTCACAAACGTGATTATATTTTTCTATTTTGTGTTCAGCCACCCATGTGAAGAGAATGTGCCCGTATCACTGCATGCCTGTCCAATCTGCTCCTTCATTTCATGACCTACAACTGGTTATGAAGATTGAAGATGGGGAGTTTACCAGCTGCTGCTTCAGTAAACACTACATTTTCTCCAATGAAGTGGGTGAAGACACTTCCGACTATAACCTGACAAGAGTTGTTTTAGTTTGTTGGAGTGTTGGATAGGAATAAGAAGTGCAGGTCCAGCCAGCCAGACGGGAGCTAGCCATACAAGAGCTAGGCAGACATGGAGGAAGCAGGAGAGAAGAATGAACAGTAAATAGACGAGATAAACAAACTTTAGGGCAACACGTCATTTAGTAGGAATGGGTTCATTTAAGTTTTAAAAGAAGCTAACTAGAAACAAGTCTGAGCTCAGGCTAAAAATTCATAATTAATAATTAGTCTTCTTGTCATGATTTAGGGGCTGGGAGTCAAGAAAGCTTGTTAAATTGGGCACCCAACACAGGGCACTTATTTCTAAGTAGGGTCAGAGAAAACTGGGTAAAAAACCTGGCATGGCTTCCTAATACCCAGTGTTCATAGTGTACAGAGACACAGCTCCCACATGTTAAGGAGAGTCAGAAGGATAAAGTAGAAAACACTACCACAGAGTGTGAGCACCAACTTTCTAGGGCTGGGCCCCTTAAAGTTCCCAGTTAAGTGCAGCTCTTTGCCAGGCCTGCTGAAACTAAAGTTCAGCTCTCATGGACCACAGTGAAGCAGCACAAGCTTCCAGTCATTGGAAAGAATCATAGTTTAAAAATAATAATATTTTTAAAAGAGAGAGCAAAGTAACATAAAGGAAAAAGCCACATAAAGATGGGAAGTACACAAGTATTATGGAACCCTTAACGTGTTGTGCAGACTGAATTTTGATAATTCTGATGAGCTAATGGCAATTAATGAAAGGCATTGAACTTTAAAGAGGAATCCAGATTTATACAAGTCTAGACACTTTAAAATGTTTTAACTGTAAAATGAAATTCATAAAATGTCTTGCATTAGGGGAAGCATTATGCTATTGTTTCTATAGGAAAGAGCAGCAATGAATTCCTTCAAGGTTAATAGAAATAAAGCTTTATCCAGGAAGACCTCCTGAAAATCTTGGCTACAGACATGAAGAAATAAAGAAAAACTAAAAGACAGGTGATATATGTATATCCCTCTGCATGGGAACTGTTCTGAGACTGAACAACAATTTTACAACTTTCCCAAGACTTGAAAATTGTCTCAACTTTCTCAGGTCTCCTAGGGATGCCCTCATCCCCAGAAAACAAGAAGAGGTCTATAGAATATAACACCCACACTCCCAAGAAGTAGGGTGGGTGGTTTTTGTTTGTGTGGTGAGTCATGGATGCTTGTCATCATTTTTGGGGAGAGATATAGGAATAAAGGATAAAAAGACAATGATTAATCTTAAATATTTCACATTGATATGTATTTATATAGTATATTAAAAATAACTTTAAATTTCTATCAATATACCAAAATCCACATCAATATTAATTTAGTTATTTTTGTTATACTGTGTATATGTTTTGACCCTTTATTAAGGTATTATATCTATGAAGCTCTTTTAGAAATGTAATGTATAACTCAGAAATATAGATTAGTAGTCATGTACAATAATCAAACTTGTCATATTAGGTATGTTTTCAAGGCTATATATATCCCTCAAACATTTTAGAGACCTACAGAATACGGCATTTAAGATGTTTTAAAAGTGTGAAACTTTTCATAACATTGAGACACATTTGCTCCTGGAAGCACAAATCTACTTCAGAGAAGATGGAGTGGAGCATCAAAGAACCTCCATATGGAGTTTGCTTCCACTTTGGCTAACCTAACCATTTGGGAAAAGAACTGCCATTATCTCAACTGCTGACATATTTTATAAACTGGACAAGCAGGACACAATGGAAAACAGATGGCCAAACTTTTTCAAGACAAGGTAGGATAGTCTTTCAAAATTTCTGCTTCATAGAAAACTCTTACAGATATTTTAGGCCTGTAGGCAGTATAAAAATTCCCCAACGTTGCAGAGGAACATTTAGATCAGGCATTCAGATCTCTCTATTATCTCTATGGTAAGTGAGCCTTGGGGTACCACATAGATTAATAGAAATTACTTAATTTAAGTTAAAACAAGCAAATGAAAACCTAGCCAGAAACAAGCTTAAGATAAGGCCGAGAATTCATGATTAGTAATAAGTCTCTGTGTCATCTGTGTCATAATTTGGGGACTGGTGATCCAAGAAAGACTGCCACATAACAACAAAAAATCACCAAGAGAATGCTAACAAGCCATTTAATGAAAAAGTTGACAAGCTATCATGAAAATTAATTTTGAATAGTCAAATAAATTTGAATAAGATAGTCAGAAATGGAGGACTTACATTATCCAGTTAAAATACATTATGCTTTTATAATTTTGAGGCACAATTGGAGATCAAAAAATTGAATGAATAAGTCCAATAAATTTAAATATCTGTGGTACATTTATTTTTGATAAAGCTAAACATTTGACTAAAATTATAAATCATAGTGTTACAACTATTGGAGACCCACATAAAAAAAAATTAAGTTATTACTAGTTAATCATTTGACTATGTAAGCACTAGAAGTCAGCTTTATGTCCAGAACATTTAAAACTTAGATCTTGTGATAGATGTTTCTGAAATCTTTAGTGATGAATTCATTATTAAAATATATTACAATTTGGTATATTAAAAACGGAAATCAGCAAAATTTAGAAAATTTATTTATTTATTTGTTTGTTATTTTCGAAACAAAGTATCACATTGTCCAGGATGACCTTGAATGTTCTACATGCTGACCTTGTACATTTTATCTTCCTGCCTTACCTCCCACATGAGTGAGGCACTATGCCTACTTTACTCTTTCTAGTTTATTTTCTTCATTAAATGCAATCTTGAAGAACAAACCCAGGGCCTGTGATTCTCTGTTGGCCATCTACTAAGTATGTTCTTTCCTGAGACTACATTTTTATTTTTGGGTGAATATTTACACATGTTACAACCTCAGAAACTGAGCTTTGTCCTCATCATTGCAGCTTTATTATACAGGATAAATCACTTCGTCAGTGTAAACTATATCAAAAGGTTATTAAGGGGGCATCTTCAGTTGGAAAAGTGATAGAGATTTAATACTAAAAGATATCAGAAACTATAACTATTAATTTGGGAAACACAGACTATTTTCTATGTTTCTCATTCAGTTTAACCTTTGGAACACACAGCTGCTTTAGAAAAGGCAATCAGACCTCAGAACCATGGGAATATGCATTTTCAGGTAACAAGTGCTAGCTGGCAATTTGAACTTCACATTTACATGAGATGCAGACTTTGTGAACTGAGAAGACATCAAAGCAGACATGAAGTGTGTGTCAAGCCTCTAGCACTCCCCTGCTGAGCAGGTTTCCAGGATACCTCCAGATTCACTGCAGGTACCTCTTCTCCTAAGAAGAGGCTGCAGGTGCCATCTTGAGCTCATGAAAAAGAAATGTTGATGACTTTGGCATCCTTGAAAAATAATTCTAAAGAAGAGTGCTGCAGAAATTTCCCTCTACTTCCCAGTCTCTACAAATTTTGAAAGAGAAGAAAATAAACATCACAAACAAGTGTGCAATCAGTTTCTTAACATTTTTGGATTTAAGTATTTAGGATAGAGACTTGTTTTATGTTCCCAGACTTATATGAGATAATAATATTGATACTTGTCTATTCTTGGAATCTGGGAATTTTTGCATTTATATACTTCAGACTCTAAATAGTTCATGGTTGATCTGATAAACACTCATAATTACCTCCTGACCTCTTGTTACAGTCACCTTAAGCCAGGCATGCATCAAGGATGTGACTATACCACTCATCACTCTGCAGACTCTCTATGTCACAGTTCTAAAAGAAATGTTTGCCAAAAAAAAAAAACATTTAACCAAGATAACAAGGCAAATGATTCAACGTTTTAAATTCAGAGATAAATTATGTGCTTCAAAATCAACTAAGCTAACATTCTTTCAAGAAAATAATACTTACGTTACTTTGCAGTAAAGAAATTTGAATGTGTCACTCCCTCAGTGAGTTGAAAATGTCCTCTACAACTGATCTGTTCCCTTTTATAATTTGCTTAAAATAATTTCATATTTGTCATCTCTGCTGGCCTATGACTCTTCTATCTTAATTCTTGCCATCATTGTGGAAAATACTCAGGTTTTTAATTGAAATATTTATCCATCTTACCTTCTAACTTTTAAAATTAAATATAGAATCTAAGTTTAGATGTTCATTTCCATAAATGATTATTATGATTATCACTGTTGCATTTTCCCCTTACTTGTCACAGATATCTTTGTCATGAGCTAGAGTTTTGTGTGTCGACCTCTCTAGTTTATACTTTGTTTTCTTTAGTTTTTCATGTCTTCCAGGATAACTTTGGTTGTTATAAATCAGGTATTTTACTCCTCCATTGTTCCCTAATTCCCAGAAATTTTAACTTGAATTTGCATTTCTCTGTTGCAGAGAAACTGATATAAGCAACACTAAATAATATATGACCTTGGATGTTGGTGTAAGAATAGGAACTTTATGGTTTCCTGTCTAGTCATTTCATATTATACCTTTTTGGCTAAGTTTTCTCCTCTGTAGTTTATTTTCTCTTCTATAGGTTCACATCTTTCTTATTATGATAAATCAACGAAACTAAAAATAATCAAGGTCCAGCTTAAACAAGGAAAATAATCCTTTTAAAAATTATGTTCTTATTCCCTGACAACTATTCAGAATAATATTTAGCGATAGCCAAGTTAGTGTATACCACCTTCTCTTAAATTTTCATTCCTTTTACAAAAAATAAAAATGTGAAATTCAATACATCTTTTTGCTAAATCTCACACCACCCATCACCAAAAAACAAAAACAAACAAACAAACAAACAAAAACACATAATGGTAAATTGTGAATTTTAGAATTATGTTCCTTTAGTACTTTGGAGTATTCTTGCGCTAACGTCATGTTACTGCATTGCAATGCATCTAAGTTCCAACACGAGCATAACTCTATGAGTGTTGCAGAATTATTCTGAAGCTGTGAATGTGGACATAGAGTCACTTGTTTGCTGAGCATTGCTCACATCCTCAGTGAAATAAATGTGCATTGACCTGACTGAGATTTGAGTGAGCTGTATTCTCCTTATGAAGCCAGAGTTATTTTCCAGGATCACTTCAGTTGTAGGCTAAATTAAGTTTTCATAATTGGAAGATAAGAGTACCAGTATTTTGTTGCAAGAGATTGTCTTCTCTAAAGATACAGTTGTGGTCTAAGGACGGAAGTTTACTGATAAACCAGGGGAAGAACCACTTTCCAGATCAGTGCTTTAAATCCCAATAGTAAACAAACAAACAAAAAATATCAAAGAGTGACTGTACCAATATCTTTGTCATATACAATAGCTTACTCAGGAGAATAGTAACCATTAAAGAGAAGCCATTATCATAAGGTCACTATAGTTATTCATGGTTCTTTAGCTACTTGTATCACATGTTCATTCAGTCATGCCTTTCTTGTAAAGCCTGCGCTGTAATAGCATCGTTCTCTGTGATCTCAGCTTCCAATTATTCCAATTACATAATTCTGATTTATTGGTTAAAAATCTCTTTGGTCCATTAATCCATATTCTCTATTCTAAATATTTTTGTTATGTATGTTCTCTTCAACACAATTCAAAATTAAATTTCTTGGAAGGCATTCAAAGACTTTTGAACAGATGAGTCCTGAATATGCTTACAATCCCAACAGTGATTGCTGGGAAATTTGTTTTCCAGTCTATTAAATTAAATTTAAGTATCATAAACTTTCTTCCTTGTCTGCCTGCAGGGAAAATCTTAGAACAAAATGTTCATGTGTAATTGACACATCCTCTTGCTCCTGTTCCCTGACGGGCTTGTGTCCGTTCTTGATTTTGTGATTATTTATATGTGACAGTCCTTATTTTCTTTAAACAGTATCACATAAAGGAGAAGGAGAAAATAAATTAATGCTGACACTCTAGTAGGGAAACAGAATAGAAGATTATTGAGACAAAAGAAAAAGCATATTTGAATGCAGAAAAAAATGAGTTAAAAAGCAAAATTTGTAGGAGATGTGATATCTGACTCCAGATGTCAACTTAAATGGGTTAAAATATTCACAGGTAGTGAATAAAACATTATTTCTTAATAAAGATGCTTTATTAAGATTGATATTTTCAATGAATGCACGAAGCAGCAATTTTTTTTATCAATGTGAACAGGTACCAGCTATTTATTCAGGGGAAGGTCTTTATAACACATGTTCTCTAGCTCTTAGACCCTGAGGTTTGCACTATGCCTAAAGCTTCTCAATATCGTATGGCCTTCAAACTTCAGTTTGTTACACAGCCAGCTCCTCTCATTTTGAAGCATTTATCTTGTACTGAAACCAGACTCCCCCGTCTGTAGCTGACATATGACCTCTTGTGGAAACTATTAAGCATTATAATCATGAATACACCAGTTCCCAAAAGAATTATTCTCTTCTCTCATCTATTGATCTATCATCTGTCTATCTGTCTGTCTATCTGTCTATCTATCTACTATCTATCTATCTATCTATCTATCTATCTATCTATCTATCTATCATCTATCTATCATCTTCTATCTATCTATCCTTGATCTATCTATCCAACTTTGTGTAACAATCTTCTGATATAATTTTCTTATACATTTTGTATAGTATTCCATTGCCTCTGTCATTGTAGAACCTTAACTGATGTTTAAGATTGAAATATTCTTTTTTAGGAAAAGGCTATTCAGTGACTATGTATGTACATAAAGACACAAATAAAAATGTTACTAAGATGTCTTTAAATTCTCCTTTAAAATTACACAATAAGTTTAAAAACTCCTTGTTGACCAGCAGTTGCTTTTTAAATTTTTTTTTAAATTCGAGAAAAATGCTGTGAATTTTGAGTAATGTGAATTTTGTGAAGAGTATATATTACATGGAGATCTATTTAAATAATTCTGCTTTAAAAACTATAATGTTTTAAATATGTCTAATTATTTAACTTATGAGCTTATTCATATATTTTATTGTGCATATTAATAATAATTTTTGCTTTGCTAACTCTTGAACTTGTAGTATGTTTGAGAGTGCTGTCTTGAGCCCTGTTCTATGTGCTATTGGGAATATGATTGTCTTGATATTTGCATCACCCAAGACAGCACCTAAGGTAGATCTTGCTATAGTGATGGATATGTTTTGTATCTTATTTAAACACAGTAGCTATTAGCAGCACAAGGCTATTGCAGTCTCTAAAAGCTATTAATTTTACTGTGAAATTGAATTTTCAATTTTATTTGATTTTAATTAATTTAGTACTAAAAATTCACTCACCACTAGTTGATATGTAATGGTCAGTAACCATTTCAGTTTCTAAGAAGCAGACATCTAGCAGACAGATATTCAAGTTGTAAATGTATTCAACAAAATTAAATTTAAAAGCACATTTTTCAGTGTCTTCTTCCATTCTTGACCTTACAAGAGAAGTTATAGAACAAATAAGTGAATTCTTTGAGGAATTCTGGCTTTGTTAAAGGGCACTCAGGGGACTTCACCTTGTGATCAACTCTCTGCATTTAGTGACGAGTTATAAAATGATCTTATCATTCATAAACATACTCATAGATGGTTATTCACATATACACATCCATATGTGTGTGTGTGTGTATAGTTACTCATTGTTATACAATTATTTAGTTTAATACTATGGAAATCATTTTCTCCTTAATCAGAGATACGCTTATATTTCTTATGATTTTTATTTTTCCTCCTTCAATTAAAGGAAAATATATTATACATTAATTATTCTACATTCTTGAATTACAGTTTCTATTCTGACTTATAGAAGCAACTTTGCACATGGCAAGAACATGCTTCAGTACTGAGCAGCAACCCCAATTTTGAAAACCAATATTTAATACTAACATTGAAATCTTTTATATTCATAAATAAAGAGCATCAATTAATGTTCTGCAATTTATCTTTTACATGGCGAAAAAGAATTCATGAACATGTGTTCATGTAAAACAAGGTATTGGTCATAAGTCAAGTGTGGTTATAGCCAATAAAATGTCTTTTATTATATGAATTGGAAGAGGGCATTGTTATGTCCAGCGTACATGTAACACTTATATTTTTATTTTAAAACAAGTCTTGAGTTCACATCAGAAGTAAAAGGAATTCAGTGAGTATTGCAATTAAGAGTTTAATGTCAGGATATTACATACTCAAAATGACTGAGACTTTTAAACAAAGTAAAATTTTATCTATTCAAAACCATTATTCTATACTTCTTGATTTTGAGCTAGCCATTTGCATGTTTTGCCTGGGATATTCCACACTTTTAGTGTAGAAGTTGTAGCTTGTGTGTTTTTAATAAATGAGAGTACTATCGCTTTCTCTGATTTTACCAAAGTTAATTCGGTGCATATAGATTAAACTTATCTGCATGTGACTTTACCTTTGAGGAAGACATCCCTGAATAATAATTCAATCATTAACTATCAATGAAAGTCAAGGACATAAATGGTGTTGATTAAAAATAGCTCTTCTTTTGGACAGGAATGAAAGATTACACATAATCATAAGTTGTGCAGCCATTCAATGAAGGAAGATATAAGATGAAGCAAAGAGGGAAGAAAAGGCAGAGAAGTCAGCCAGGAAGACTCAGAATGCCTTATCTTTCCCACATTTTAAAAGGATTCCTTGGTTTGCTTAAATTATATGGTGCTTAAAGATGTCCTTTGTAAATATTCATGGTATAGGTTGTTTTTAAGTAGAACTGTATGTGAAACAGCATTATTTAAGTTTATAACACAAGCTAAATGAATATGGTATCCATTTATGCAGTCATTCAGGAGTTGTAAGAACAATTAGACATAAACCTCATAACCAAAAAAAAGCCACCACTGCCTTTTTGTAGACTGAAATAGTTTCCACTAAAAAAAATATTGTGCAAAATATTATACACTCCAGAAATATAAAGAGAATATTGATTTTGAGAAAGTTCTCATGGTACAGTGATTGACAAGTAGATCTTCAGGAAGAAATGTGGATCTAAATAGGCAGGAATTTTCAGAGGAGTTTGGGTGGGGGTTGGAAGAATATTTTGGGGGTTAATTCTAAGTAGCTAAGGAATGCAAGGCCAACATAGAAGTGTGTGTGCCTCTCTCTGTGTCTATGCATATTTGTGTGTGTGCTTTATATGATTTTTTGTAGAATGCATATATTAAGTATGATGTGTGATTCTTGCATATACTGTATATACTCAATGTTCTTTTGTATTATTATGCTATGTATTGTGAGTCCTATGATGTCTGGTGTGTGTGTGTGAGAGAGTATGTGTACTTGAGTGAGTGAGAGAGAGAGAGAGAGAGAGAGAGAGTTATGTGTACTTATGAAAAAAATAATGGGATTACAGGGTGATGACAAAACAGAAACCAAGTCCTTCAGTAATCGTAGGTGACTAACTCAATGTGTTGTGTATGAAAAGGTTAATGATTATGAGAAATGTTATAATTTCTAGGTTCAAATAAGCAATACTCAGTACCTGTGCACCTGGACCATCAAGATGATGTACTTTAAGAGGAATTTAGAATTAAAGAGCTTACTGCTCAAGTCAAGTAAGTTTAAAAATGTCTTTTTATCCCGAAATACTCTTTATCATCTCCAGCTTTAGCATTTGCTTCATTAATGTCAGGTTTCAAAATTTACCATTGGTGCTACCTTCTTCATTGTTGTTGCTTCATTTCACTCTGCACATGTTATAGTTAAATACGGTATGAATATTGTTTACAAAATAATATGAAGTAAAATGTAAAGTGTGTATGTATATCTATTGTGTATGCGCATGCACATGTATGTGTAGAGTCAGAGGCCAGATGAAAGGTTTTCACTCCTCAGTTACAATCTAACTTGTTTATCTTGTTTATTTGAGACTTAGTACTCTCTGGAATTGGGCTAGCCATGTAAGGCTCAGGTGAATGGCCAGTCGGTGCCAGGGATCCAACTGTTTTGTCCCCACTTTAGCTGGGATTAGAAGATCATAGGACCAGACCTGTAAGTGTGTTTTGGGGACTGCATTTAGTTCTGCATGCTTATCAGGAAAGTACTGAATCAACTGACTCTTATCAATAGAGTGTTTATTCCAAATATGATTCATCATTATTGAAAAATATCAAAAAAATATTTACTACCATAAAGGTGAAAATAAAAGGAAAACCACTGGAAAAGCATTCCTATATGGGGATCCGCATATTTCCCTTAGAATAAATTTTGTTTAGATAACTGTGTATGTGTGTTTCATCATATTGTATGATCTATTATATAAGGCATATTTTATCAACATTCAAGAGTGTGTATGGAAAATCCACCTACTGATCTCTAACCTGTAACAGTGTATTCCTTTAATGTTTAGGTTGGAATTCAGGTAATAGCATTAATCTAATGATGAGAAATAAACTAAAGCAATTTAGATAGAAGGAGATACATGTACTCTTTGTTGAGTACACCTATCATACATCTTCTAAGCTAAGAGAACCAGAGCAACACCAAAGTGAGACTAAGTTAAGATTATTACTAATGGCCAAGCTAACTGAGATAGTAAATGCCAAATGTGAAATTCAAAAGAAAAAATGAAAATGTGAAGTATGCTTGTTCAAAATGAAAATAATTGAAAAGGAAATGAGGCCACTGTCTCAGTTGTTGATTGCCTGACTAAAATTTATAAGATTCCAAGCCAGTGTCAAAAAAAAATAAAGTATTATTTATTGAACATTTTTAATCTTAAACAAGTACTTAGTTACTTTATTGTAAATAAACCTTATTAATTTATTTACTACAGAACTTAAAATATATTTTAGTATTCCAGTGTTTCTCTCACAAAAGGGAGTTTCTTACATATTGGACCATTATTAGTTTCCCTTGGTTCAGCTTGTTTCTTTCAGTGTAACCTGCCCTCAGGAGATGGAGAAGTCACACCAAGACTGGCTCCATAGATTTCAACAATTTCAAAGGAGTTTTGAAGCCTGAGTCAGATTATGCAAACGTGTTGACATTTATAGGCATTGTTCTCAGTAAGATACTGTCAAAGTATGAATGCCGGATTTTGGTCTTCCTTCGGCAACTACCCATTATGAACCATTTTACTAAGAGAATGTCACACACACTTAGAAGGAAGACTGATAAAATACATCATGTGAAGCTAGCTTTCTTTGGACAGACAATGCTAAAATGTTGTCACTGCAAAGCAAAATAGTCTATTTAAATAAACCCAAACAAATGTTTTCTTGAAGTTTAATTTATAGAAAGAAAGCTAAATATTGAACTATATATTTATTATAAATATGATCAATACTCAGGCCCTTTTTCTAATTGTAATAATTAGCTTCTCGATACGATTGCATGGCAATCAAGGGAAAAAATACTGTCAGACCTTCAGAGCAAGTCATGAAGCAAAGAATGATTTAGCAATGTCAGATAGATCATGGACTAAAAGAGTAATTATTTGTTAATAATAATAATAATTCTATGCCTTTACACATGAAATGAATCAGTGGGTTTGTAATTTCAATTTTCAACAATGTTCATACACTAAAGAAAATTTGATATCAAAATGTAGGATATTAAAAATGAAATATTAAATATACCTAATATAGATTACTTTACTAATCAGTCATGAGATTAAGAGGACATTTAGCAGGAAAATTCTGTTGAAAGTCATACTCTTTTTGTTTTACTAATTCCAGTTTCATATGTTTTTTGTTGTTGTTGTTCATATATTTAATACTTTCATCCATGTATTGAAAAAGCTCAAATTTATTCTTATAAGAAGACATATTATTTAATAATGTATAGCAAACCAGTAATGTCCTGTGTATATTCAATAACATTAGAAACAAAGATGTGTTTAGGAACATCATTGTCAAATTTAAACTGGATTTGTTTTTTACTTATAAAAATAAAATATATTTTTTATGCTACTGTTGCTTGAATGCTGATGGAAAATCACTTAGAAAAAATTTTGAATGGTATTTTTAAACATTGTTAGATACCTCAAAAACATAACAATATCCAGCATGGCACAATAGCCACAATGGTGTTTTAGTGACACATATATCTTAATGGTAGCTAAGAGTATTTTAATACCACTTATGACTGCCTCAACAAGAGCAGATATCATGCCTTGTACTGGAAACTAACTACTCAGTACTTCTAAAACCATGGTTATTGGTGAAGATCTACAACCAATAATTAACTAACATAAACCCTATAACCCATAAATGTCTGCTTTTTTTCCCACAGAGAAGTACAATCTTTACTCCTGACCAAAAAATCTTCTCATTGCAATAGTTATGCAAAGTTGAGTAGCCCAGTACCAAATGATATAAGTATAAACGACTATGACACTTAAGGCTCAGGGAACACTGAGGAACAGGAGGTAGAAAGTTTGTAAGAGCCAGAGGATCTGGGAGTTTGCTGTGATTTCAATATATATATATTTTTTTTTTCATTTGATTTTTGTGTGAAGTGAAATCACTGCTATAGTATTATACACTATAATGTTGCATTTTAATTTTAATTTGCAGATTTCCTTCAGTGCTATCTGAATACAAGACGATTTTCAGAGAAATGCACATATACACACTGAGTCTTTATGCTGACTGCTTCTGACAGGAATGAAGCGAGATAGGCCTGCTCAGGACCAAAGGTCAGCCCTTTCATGACCTCAACTTTCATGACTTTAGAAAATCCTTAACTCCAAGTTCCTCACTGTAAGGATCTGTGCCTGAGAATGTG
>JABTXL010006079.1:17516160-17598995 GCA_025134845.1 Neodon shergylaensis
AGATATATTTTTAGAATACATGTTTACAGAAAGCACATGTGAAGAAGAAAAGAAAGATAAATATATGCAAACTGGAAATTAAAGTTTTGAGTGCTAATTACATTAGATTGTTAGAGGTATTGCCCTATTCATATTCTCCCATGTCATGATAGACCAGTCTACTCTCAGCACAATGGTGAACATGAGGTCTAAAGTTCTGATCTAACAGCAATGCTATGAAGATGATAAACTAAAATTTAAATCAAGTTTCTCATCACATTTTTTTCCTATGTGTTCTTCTATGTATGCTTGGAGACTTTCTTTCCTTTATATAAACAACATTCCCGAAATACTGTAGCATCCCCTTTATTTTTTTTCTTTTTTTTATTTTTTATTTTTATTTATTTTTTTTAATTAAAGATTTCTGTCTCTTCCCCACCTCCGCCTCCCCTTTCCCTCCCCCTCCCCCAATCAAATCCCTCTCCCTCGTAAGCCCAAAGAGCAGTCAGGGTTGCCTGCCCTGTGGGAAGTCCAAGGACCACCCACCTCCATCCAGGTCTAGTAAGGTGATCATCCAAACTGCCTAGGCTCCCACAAAGCCAGTATGTGCAGTAGGATCAAAAACCCATTGCCATTGTTCTTGAGGTCTCAGTAGTCCTCATTGTCCGCTATTGAAGAATGGATGAAGAAAGTATGGAATATATACATATTAGAGTACTACTCAGCAGTAAAAAACAAGGACTTCTTGAAGTTTGCAGGCAAATGGATGGAAATAGAAAACACTATCCTGAGTGAGGTAAGCCAGACCTAAAAAGAGGAACATGGGATGTACTCACTCATATTTGGCTTCTAGTCATAAATAAAGGACATTGAGCCTATAACTGAGGTTCTAAGAGAAGTAAATAAGAAGGAGAACCCAAAGAAAAACATATAGGCATCCTCCTGAATATTAACCTTCATCAGGCGATGAAAGGAGACAGAGACAGAGACCCATATTGGAGCACCTGACTGAAATCTCAAGGTCCAAATCAGGAGCAGAAGGAGAGAGAGCACGAGCAAGGAACTCAGGACCGCGAGGGGTGCACCCACACACTGAGACAATGGGGATGTTCTATCGGGAACTCACCAAGGCCAGCTGGCCTGGGTCTGAAAAAGCCTGGGATAAAACTGGTCTCGCTGAATGTAGCATCCCCTTTAGATCCTGACAAATGGATGCAGACTGCTACCCATCACTTTATCTCTGTGGTTCAGAGTAGAATAGTAGACTCCAGGTTAGCAGTACCCTCAGTGGGAACATCACCTTAAATAGACTATGTTATTATATCAATATGATATTTAGTCATTGTCAACAGTTGATTCTGCCAAAACTAGTTTTAGTTTTTATGTTTGACTTACAATATATTTTAAATGATGTTGGCTTCTTTAATAGAGCCCTGACAAGTCACACAGCATAATACATTATAATATCAGTGGCTATTCTTTTATTTCCATTTATTTTCCCCTAACATTCTGATGCATTATTTTCTCAAAACATCTGTTGAAAGATTTTGTAGAAGAAAAAAAAACCTCTGTTACTGAATCTTATTTGCTAAAATGTCATTGAAAGAACTACTATTTATTCTGCAACCTGAGGTATTTCTTCATAACTCCAGCTTCCTCTTGTGGAGCTTTATGTAAGTGTCTATGCTGGACTGCTGGATTTTTATTTAGGTAGAACATAACTTCTATTCATAATCAAAATCTGCTTTAAATATAACTCAAAGGAGAGAATCTGGTGCAGTGAATCTAATTCTCATTTATTTCATTCTTAAAAATTATTCCAACGTCTTATTGATTCTCCCTTTACTATGCCTAGCTTGCAGATTCAGACCATAAACAAAGTGAACTGATTGCTAATTAATTAATGAACAATACTTTTTTAATTTCAGGAGAAGAAGAAAGATAGAAGCTCAAAATTCAAACATATTTCAGTACATGATTTTTCAATAAGAAAGCAATGTAGTTGGGGTTGTTAAAATTTACATTTGTTAACTGTTTAAATTAATTATTAGTTTCAATGAAAGCATTTTATTACAATATGTTTTACTATATTCATTAACTATTTAAATTAGTTATAGTTTTCATTTATAACATTTTGGTTATAATATATATTGACCATATTATTTCCCCTCCTCCAATATGTATGTGTGTGTGTATATATATATGTATATATATACATACATACATACATATATATATATATATATTTCACTGACAAACAAAAACAAAATGAATGAAAATCAAAAATCAAAATACAATAAAAAAAAACACAACCAAACTGTACACACAAACAGAGACATGCACACAGGAAAAAGAACAAAACCCATGGGATCCATTTTCTATTGACAAACTACTTACTACTCCTTAGCATGGGGCCTTCCCAGGAGTGCAACTGATATATCTGAATGACACCTCATCGAAAAAAAAACTGGTTTACTCATTTCAAGTACTATTTTCAAATAGCTTCTTGATTAGACTTAGGACTTTGTGCCCACCCCCCTTTTACAGTAATGGGGTTTTGTGTGGTTTTGACCTGCAAAGAACTTCTCATGTATCAGAGTATCTATAACTCATGTGTGTATCTGTCTTCTGTCTGGAATATATTTTTTGCTTGTAGTCATCCACCACTTCTGTCTCTTCTCTTACAATATCACTGTCTCCTCTTCTGTGCCTTGAGAGGAGGGGTTTGATACAGGCTTCTGATTTAGGGCAGAATGCTCTAAAGTGTCTCACTTGCTGCACGTTCTCCAGTTGCAGGACTCTGTGTTAACAACTCTTTCCTGCAAGAAACAGATTTTCTGATGAGGGTTGAGAGATGATCTAATCAGAGTTCCAGTCTAGTGTGGTGCCTGGTAGACACTGGTTCTGTGGGTGAGCAATGTTAGTAATGAGTGGAGATAGGTTAGCAAGAGAGGTTGACAGGGGCAGCTGGAAGAACTAGAGGGACCCTGGATCCCAATCAAGATGCTGTTTCCTAGAGAATCATCTATTAACTGGAAATTAGAAATGTCAAATGGAAATGCGGATGTTACTCTAAGTGAAAATGCTTGCCTAGCTGGCACAGAGCTTTATGCAATTTCTGACACAGCAACAACAACAACAACAAAAACAACAAAGACGTATTTAGAAATATTAAATGTCAGATATGTTTTTCTTTTTGTCCCATTTTTAACTTCTCTTAGTTAAAGGTTGATCCTTTAGTAAGTGCATGCAGTGTGAGTGCTCATCGTTTATGTGTTTGTACATGAGGATGCAGCTTTCTGTGCATGCACCTAAGTATGTGTCTCTAAGAGTAGGAAACCCTTTACTAACAAAGGCTGGGCACAATAAAGGACTGAGTGGGTGACCTGAAGGTTAAATTCCTCGGCAGTAATCACTAAGCTCTTCTCCATTATACTAGCAATAAAAAGATAAAGAATGCTGACATCTGGTCCCTACTCATCTAAAACCCTTTAAACTGTTTGGAAAAGGCTTTTATCCAAGAACAGAACAATATTTTAGGCTTCTGTCACTGAATCATCTAGAAATTTTCTGTAGGATAAACTGTTCAAGTACTTCAGAACAGATCAGGGCTGGAGAAAAATGTTTCTATTCCATATTCCTTTTCTTATTCTAGTAAAGTGCACATTTGCAGAAAATCACTTTTTACTGTTTTAAAAATTGCTTCAAAGAGAAACATATGTGTTTGCCAACATCATAATTCAAAATGGTAAGAGTTTTATAAAACAAGTATATTAATTAAACATAATAGACATAATAGTGTAAGTAATAATTGCTTTTCTTATGCAAACAAACACCTTGAATAAATTAACCTGTTATTCTTATGTAGGAATTTTTTAAACTATTATAATAGAATAAACAAATTAAATATATATTCTCTATTAGATAATATCAAGGGAATTTGAATAATCATGAAATTTTATAGATCACTTTTTAGATGCATATAAAATCTTTTTAGTTAATTTAATTACAAATATTTGCAGTAGATTTATAATTTTTAGAATAACAAAATGGTACATATATTTTATATAGAAAGTCTATATAGATGATGGATATAGATTGGATTCATACATTCTCTTAATAATTCATTAAATAAATAATTACTAAGTTTTGGTCAATAAGTGATTACACCACAATAGTATACTTGTTAGACACAAATATTAGTCTTTTCCTCAAAAAGGTTAAGCCAAGAGAGTTTTAAAACATGATTTAATCTCACTACATATCAATTTATATTCTAAACAAATTTCCAAAAACTCTATTCATGGATTAATGTATCCCTCCCTCCTAGGATTATTGCAAATGTAGAATGGGCCTCATATAAAAGGCTCCTGTAAACTGCAGCAATTACTACACTTAAGTGTCACCATTGCTTTTAATATAAATGATTGTGTTTAGAAAGAGGGATCTGATTTAAAGGAGTTGTAGTAACAGTGTAATGCAGAACGAGAAAGGCAAACATTCCCATTAAGGAAGGAAAGGCTGCTCCCTGAATCAAGCTTAGCCCCCAAGGACTTCTATTTACGTTTAGCATCAGAGAGTGACAACCATTAGAACAATTACTCTAGAAAAAAGTTATCCAAATGGAATTTTGAATGAGCTAAAGAATTGCTGCCTATTTCATGTGGAGAGGCAGAATTAGATTTGAAATAATATTATGTTCAAGGGGTCAAAAGGAAGTCTTGCAAGTTCTGAGTAGGGAAATGCATACATATTTGCATCGCTGTATATAAATATGTTTCTTGTGTCCTTATACATAGTTTGACAATGAGAAAATACGAGTTGCTTTAAACTATTTAGGAAGAGCTTCTGTCTACTTGATTGGAGCTCACAATTTGACAAGGCTTCAGAACACCAATAATATTTTTGAATTAAAATAGGGTGGGGCTTCAGAACACCAATGGTGTTCTTGGATTAAGATAGGGTAGGACTTCATAACACCAGTGGTAATCTCAGATTAAAATAAAGTGCACATTATTGGTTTACTTCAGATAGTCAGGAGATTTAATATATTTATGAAATACATTTTATAAGGAAAGCAAATTAAGGAGTACATAAATTCCAGGCTGTTTCTCTGATAGCAAAAAGAATAAATTGTTAGAATGCAAATAAGTCAACTAGAAACCACTTACATGTAAGTCTTTGATATTGTCTTCTTCAAGAATCAATAGAAGATTCTGGTACTTTCATTTTTTGTTAATCAGTTCAAAGCAGTGCTCTGTAATCCTCTCACTAACTACACTGTGTAATGTGTACTAGTAGGTATTGGTTTCCCTGTTTATCATCATATTTAGTTACTGTGTCATCCTTACAATCAGTTCTCCCTGTTCTTGTTCTCATTCTCATTATTCTTCTTCTTTTTACTCTTCTACTTTTTCTTTATTTTTCTCTCTTTCAATGTATCCTGACCACAGCCTCCCTTGCTTCCAGTTCTTAGCCTACTTTCCTGTCCCACAGATCTACTGATCCTTCATTTCCCTTCAGGGCTCCCAGTGATATCAACTTAACATGAATGGCATAATAAAATACAGTAAGAATAAACACATACCCTCATATCAGTGATGCACAAGGCAACCCAGTGAAAAGAAAAGATTCCCATATTCAAGGACAGAGACCCCACACAAACCATTAAGGATCTCACAAAACCACCAATCTAAACAACCACAGTTTGTATGCAGAGTGCAAATTCAGTTTCTTAACCACAATTGTTACTTCCTTATGAGCCAAGTATTTTATAGTATTTCTTAGTATATCTCTTTTATTTTGGGGGCATCATTTTGCCCTTTACTTCTTCATTAGTGTTTGGAGCTTCCAGCTCAGAGTCCCATTCTCAGCACTCTGAGCAGCGTCTCCACTGGAGCCGCCCTCTCCAAACCCCACCCTCAGACTAAGCAGTGGCCTTTAGCATGAATAATAAAATCCCAGAAACAGAACAAACTACTAGAGAGGCCTTTTACCTCTAGCAAATCTTCAGACTGAAAAGAAGTGAGAATCTGTCACCATGAATTCTCAGAATCGTCTCTTCAGTGAGTTCCTGTCGCTTCCCTTTTATATTCTTTTCTCCACCATATAGCTCCTATCTCCACTTCCCTAGTTCTGGGATTAAAGATGTGTGTTTCCCAAACACTGGAATTAAAGAAGTGAGTCATCACCACCTGGATCTCTTTCTTGACCAATCTTGTATAGTCCAGGGTAGCCTTGAACTCACAGATGACCCTCTGCCTCCATCTCTGGAGTCCTGGGATTAAAGGTATGTGCACCACTCCCTGGTCTCTAGTTGCTTAACTTTGCATTCTGATCTTCAGGCAAGTTTTACTTACTTAAATACAAATAAAGTATCACTACAATGGCCCCTTGCCCTGGAGCTGCCCTCTTCAAAGCCTGCTCCTGAGAAAGCCTGCCAAAAGTTAGCCCTTCTTGGATCTGCTCAGGACCACATTGTAGGTTACTCAAGATCTGGTGGCCATATTTACCATCTGATACCCTTTATTCCCTCCTGAGTGTCACTCAGGAGTGCTTTGCTCAGATTAAACCTGGCTTTATTATTTAGTTTGATCGGCTTATTACTTTGATTGTGGCAGATTTCCATTAACTGAGGTTCAAAACTTACCTGAGAGATGTTTCTTCCTTTTTTCCTCCCTCCATCTCTCTCTCTCTCTCTCTCCCTCTCTCTCTCTCCCTCTCTCTCTCTCTCTCTCTCTCTCTCTCCTTCCCTTTCTTCCTTCCAGTCTTCGTTTTTCATTACTCCCTTCTTTTTCTCTCTATTTGTCCCTCCCTTCCTCTTAGGGGAGCCTGCTTGTCCTTATTCCTGCCACCCAGATCCCCAAAATAATCACACAGAAATCTGTATTAAATGTAATACTGTTTGCTTAAGTGTATTTTTTGCTAATTCTTACATTTTTAATTAATCTGTGTATTGCCACATGGCTGTGGCTTTCTGGCATGGTTTCAGTACGTCTCCTATGAGCAGCTATCTGGCTTTCCACTGAACCTGCCTACTTTTTCCCAGCATTCAGTTTAGTTTCCCCACCTAACTCTATTCTGCCCTATCACAGGCCAAAGTAACTTGTTAATTCATTAACCAATAATAGCAACACATTTTCAGAAGGACTTCCCTCACCATTTCCCCTTTTATGTCTAAATAAAAAAGGAAGTATCTAAATTTAACAGAGTAAAATTACATATAACAAAACTGGTGTCAAGCAAGAAATATAATTATAATATTTATAACTGCTTTATCTTTTACCATAGCTAAAGAAAACTATAATTATAACTATCTATTCTTCAACTACATCAAGGACTCCAGAAGATACAATATTCCCTAAGTAAAGAGGAAGTGCATTGAAGCAACTTCTAAAACTCTAGAATTGACAGAGACATCTCCTTGCCTGTACAGTAACCAAATTTCTTCTGCAACATTGTGGGCACCTATCTTTAGCCTATTGGCCCATAGTATCCAGCATACTTTTTTATAAAGCAGGAAATTTCAAAGACAGTTCCACCTATATTGGCAGTTTGTCAGTCACTTTCTTCTATGTCCTGCAAAATGCTTGGCAGACTCTTTCATGAAACAGGAACCCTGAAGAACTGTCTCATCTCCTTTAGGAAGCTTCAGCAATCATTTTTCTATGGGTCCTGAAAGTTCAGTTAAACAGTTCAAGCAAGAGTAGTTTCTTGCCCAAATGAGATGAGGAGTCTTTTTGATTCCCATCATCCTCTTGAGGTATATTGGTGCTGCCAGAAGCATGTGTCTCAGTGTCATGAAAAGTCTTAAGTTCTTAAAACGTTTTAAATGTGTGTTCTGTAGTCTTTGAAAGATCTGGGGAATATCTATCCATCTGAATAATATCTTTTTACATCTAGAATATGTAACTAACATGACTACATGCTTGACTATTATAGATGACAATCTATTAACCCGTATTTCATAATTATACATTATATTTTTAAATGAGCTTCACAAACATAAAAACCTATGTTCAGCAAGTCCGGTTTTATCCCATGTTGGCTAATAAAAGGTATGGTTTACCCACTGGGTACCAGGCAGTCCCATCAATGCTTTGTGGAGCTATGTACTGAAAGACAGAATTACAATGGGCCATATTTTTTAATTAAAATTATTGATATAATATATGAAAAAAACATAAAAACCTAATCAATAGCAAGTATATATATGTACACACACACACACACATATATATATGTATAAAACAAAAATGCCTCTAAATTTGTATCAACAAATCAAGACCCATACTAAAGCAAAGTTTTGATCTCTATATTACATTCCCCTTTAAATGTAAACAAACATTTATAAACACTAATTGGGATTGGGGAATAGTTCTCCCTAAACTACTTCCTGCTTTTTATTGGGTTAAGTAATTTTAGGAGGAGTTCACTGTGACCTTTCAGGAGGGTCTTAGTCAATCAAACTACATTAGTGTGGAAGGAACCCACAGGTTCTCATTCTCTGTGGAAACAAAAGAAGAACCTCTTTTCCAAAGCAACAAATCCTTATATCCAAATTTTGAAGTCAAGATAACTTTAAAATACATATGCAGGCTTAATTTAGCAACCTGTACAATGAAATGTCTCTCTGTACTCATAAAGTACATAAATGACTCATTCAGTCATAAAATTCAAAGAAAACCCAATATTTACATAATCCAGACTCTCTGTGTATATTCCATCTTTATGTAGCTTATTTTTCTTTACTTCTTCAATTTTTCTATAAGTTTAATACTTATTTTATCATCTTTACTCCTTTAATCTATGACTGTAAACTTTTATATTGCTTTTACTGTCTATATACTCGTTTTACTTTCTCTCCTAAGCCTTCACACATTTATCCAAAACTGTAACCCATTTAGAGGTCTTTTTTATTTTAATCTGTCTTTATTGCGTATCTGTAATTACTTTCTGGCAAAAAGTGTCTATTTTTTTTTTAATGCTAAGTGGGCATGGCAAGGACCAACTCCATGGCACTGCCTGTGGGCTCTGCCCAGTCCAACATGGCAAAGGCACGTTCACTGCCTCTGAGAGCAATTCTCTCTACCCCAGATGTAGGGTTGGGTCACAGAAGGTTGTTGCCATTAAGCAAGTTGTAGCACTTTGTTTGCAAACCCCATTTTAATGCTCCATAGTGAGACCTACTGAAAGAGTCAGAATTGTTCAACCTGGCGAACAAAAAAAGGCAATGTTTTTAAAGAAGCAGCACAGTTTTTACTGCTAAAGCTGAGCCAGAAAACCTCTTTAAAGAAGCTACGTCTCTACTTTCGGCTGGAAAACAGAGCAAGAAGCTGTGTTCAACTGTGCTTTATTGTGTGTGTGTGTGTCTAGAATTTCTTTTCAAGCTCTCTCAGGTTTTTAAGTGGATTTAGTTGACGACATTGGTGTCAATTTGTTGGGGAGGCTGCTTGTTTGTTTCCCTGCTGCCCAGACTCCTGAAATAATAACACAGAAATCTGTATTAATTGAAATACTGTTTGGGAAATAGTTTAAACGTATTTTTGGCTAACTCATATCTTAAATTAACCCATTTCTATTAATCTGTATCGCCATGTAGCTGTGACTTACCAGTAAGATTTCAGTGCATCTGTCTCCTGAAATTATCTACATAGCTTCCCACTGTCTCTATTTTTTCCCAGCATTCAGTTTAGTTTTCTCACCTAGTTCTATTCTGACCTATCACAAGCCAAAGAAGTTTCTTTACTCATTAACCAATAAAAGCAACACATATACAGAAGGACTTCCCATACCACCTTACATTTTTTTCTTTACCCTTTCTATGGTCTTAAAGATTTTCCTATTTTCACTCCTCTGTTCTTCGTAGGTTATTCCCTAAACACTTTCATTATTCTCTTATACCATTCTCTTCTAATTTAACTCATATACACCGATAGTTCTTTGTAAAATACTGATATTTTTGTTTTAAAATTTTATATGCATGAATGGATATTTTGTCTTCATACATGTATATATTTCATGTGTATGCCTGGTGTCTGTGGAAGACAAAATAAGTCATTGTAGTCCTTGGAACAGGGGTTTTAAACAGTTGTAAGCAGCCATGTAGGTATTGGGAATCAAACGGAACATGGATTCCCTACAAGTACAGCAAGTGCTCTTTACTACAGGGCCATGCCTCTAGCCCTCTCTTTCAGAATTCTTGATAACCACAATTATGTACAATATTTGCAAAAATAATGTATCTTGGAATGGGTGGGTAGATGGATACATGGATGAATGGCAAGCCAGAGAAATAACTAGAGGTAAGAATAGAATAAAATGTATAGACAAAATTTACTTGTACAAACTTTTATTATGATTCAGTCTATGAAATATATGCAGTCACCTTCAATATTGTTACACCGTCTACTTTTCAAAGTGCTATAAGGATATAATATATAATATGAGTATAACATATGTGCCTGTATGTACCTCTAGATACAAACCTATGTACAGACATATTCATATGTATATATGTGATTTTTTTAAAAATATTTTATTTATTTATTCATTCATCTATTTTTTTGTTTATTTGTTATGTTTCTTATGTGGAATCTTGAATGCAGGTGTATGAGCATCATAAATTCCACAAAGTTAGATGGGTGTGTTGGTACTGCTGGAACCGGAGATGCAGACCTCTAGATATAGATGATCAGAAAGCAAGTTTGGTTTTTAGAAAGAGCAAGACACAGCTTTAACTGTCAAACTGTATCTCAAATTCATATACATTATTTTCATATCTTGCATACTTTTCTTATATATACTACTAATGACAACATAAAGATATGGTTTGAACCTCCCAACGAATATGGCAAAAAAAATTGAAAATTTGGATATTTAAGTAGCAAATAACAGTGCACTTAGCAAGAGACAACAATAGAATTCCAAATTCTCCTTTGTTCTAAAATATTCTATGATACAGAATAAAGATTCATTTCAATTTTGTTGTTGTTTTTGTTTGTTTGTTTTTGTTTGATTGTTTTTCAAGACAGGGTTTCTCTGTAGCTTTGGGGCCGGTCCTGGAACTAGCTCTTGTAGACCAGGCTGGTCTTGAACTCACAGAGAACTGCTGCCTCTGCCTCCCGAAAGCTGGTATTAAAGGCATGCACCACCACTGCCTGTCTTCAATTTTTAAAGTTAGTAATTAACCACAGAAAAGATTAAAGTATAATTCCATGTATATATGCCAATTTCTACTCACTTGAACTCTCACTTTCTTGACAAGGGTTTTATTAAAATAATTTTGTTTCATTCTTGGTAAAGAATTTAAGAATCATTTCCATTTAACATTAATAATTTTTTGTTATTTCTCCTATTAATATTGCTTTTAGAATGTGGTAATGTTAATTTATCTCAATTCCATTTCAAACATATAATTTTTATAGGAATTTATTCCACATATATGTTGGAATAGCCCATCAGCCAAAACAAAGAGGAATTAAAGGACAACGTGATGTATGGCAGTTGTCTCTAAGTAAAAGAGTCTTAGAACTAATGTAATTACACAAATGCTTATTTTATTACGTCCTGTGTGCTGAATTCTTCAACAGATGCAATAAATGGTCAATTACTTCGGTGACTGGTAACACCTTGTAGCCACTGGGACCAAATCTGGCCAATGTTTTTTGAAGCAGACCTCTGAACTTAATGGCAGCAGTCGCCCTATCCACCATTGTTCAATTAATCAAATGCTAATTGACTTGGTGAGAACCATGTTTGCTGTCTAAGTCATTTAGATTTATCTTGCCAAAGCTTCTGGTGACACCAAGGTGCCCCACTCCCCCATAACATCTGCTTGCAGAGCCTTGCAGATGACAGAGCTGTGCCACTACTGTGCTGTTTTTTTAAGCAAGCACTTAAAATCTGGGTAGACAAATCATTTTACATACTGAAGGAGACTGGAACAGTTACCTTTAGAAATGATTCTTTCCTTTTGCCTCTGATCATATTTAATTTTTAAAAAGATCTGAAAAGCCAATTTATTGTCCTGATAATGAAGGAATGTTTGTTCTTTATCAGCAAGAGCTATCGGCTTGTCTCTCTTTCAGTACAAAGGACAAGGACAAAATATTTACTACTACATTCTCTACTACAATCTGACAATTTTTTCTTTCATTAAAATAGTCACAGATGGTGGCCAGTAATTACATGATGGTAGGTTTTCCTAGAAAAAAAAAGGCCTTGGATTCCTAGCCTTACTTACTGACTTGCTGAGTGACTCACCTTGAAGGGCCATTTTATTTGATGTTCTGTGACCCAGAGCCTTGACACAGCTATAATTCCCACAGAGACTCTTGGCGCTAGGAATCTGTCATTCACAGTGGCAGGAGGAAGGCTTCCAGGTTATTAAGTCACATTCTTCTCTTTTCTCTTCTGAAAGCTGATTTATGAAATAAAAGTAACACTAAATACAAGAGAAAGGCATGTTTGACTTTGTTTTATATATTATCTATCGTTTCTTTGTTTGTTTGTTTGAGGAAATATCAGAAAACATAATTAAAGTCGACGTCAAAAAAGTTTATTGTGACCAGGTTACTTAGATGAAGTCTTGAATGATATTAGAATTGTATTGGAGAACTGTATTGGTGGCGCTAATAAATTTTCTAACTGAAGTGTGTTTAAAGAACAAGATTCATCAAAGATTTATTTGTTTTAAACAAGTACATTTTCCTGAACATTTACAAGGAGCTACTGTATTCCTTTTTTTAGCGAGTGTCCACAGGAATACCTGTGTGAGGTATGTGAGTGTGTCCTTCTGCATGTGAGTGAATGTGTATGTGTCTCTGTGTGTTCATGTGTCTTTAAACATGTATGTGGTATGTGGTTATGCACATGTACCCAGATCTGTGGAAGCCAGAGGCCAGTGTCGTAATCTTCTTCAGTTGTTCTCTGTCATCATTTTTAATGAATGGATCTCTGAATGAGCTTGAGCTTAACGATTCAGCCAGAGTAGCTGGACAGGGAGCCTTTTGAATTCTCCCAACGCTACCTCCCCAGCATTTTAGAATTCTCCTGTCTCTACCTCCCCTGTGCTATGCTGAAAGATTTTCCTGATAACATTCCTCTTTCTTTCTTTCTTTCTCTCTCTCTTTCTTTCTTTCTTTCTTTCTTTCTTTCTTTCTTTCTTTCTTTCTTTCTTTCCTTCCTTCCTTCTTTCCTTCTTTCTTTCTTTCTTTCTTTCTTTCTTTCTTTCTTTCTCTTCCTTTTTTCCTTTCTTCTTTCCGTTTATCCTTCCTTTTTTCTTCCTTCCTTCATTCCTTTCTTAATTTCTTTCTTTCTTTTTTTTTTTGGATTTTAGAGAGAGGGTTTCTCTGTGTCACCCAGGGTGTCATAGAACTCACTCTGTAGACCAGGCTGGCCTTGAACTCAGAGATCCACCTGCCTCTACCTCCAAAGTTAAGACTCAAGTTTTTACAAGAGGTTTTACAGAGACTGGTGATTCAAATTAGGTTCTCTTTCTTCACCGCAGACACTTTATCAAACAAATAAATCCCCAAATCCTTATGGCATATATTTAAATGATTGAGTAGAAAGTATAATGACCCAAAATGTAGACACTTACTGAAACATAATTAGTTATTACCCAGGAGAGTTTATGATAGTTTCATTTTAAGGAAACAATAATTAATTTTATTATATTAGGTAAGTACATTATTGCAAATTCTGTTGAAGTGAGAACAAAAGGCAAGCAATAACTTTAGTCTTTTGGGACATAAGTCTGGAGAGAAAAGCAATATATTCTTAAAATTGCCATCCGTTTTCTAACAAGCTAATTCAACTTACACATTTTGAGTTTATCAGCATCAGTTTTAAACTTACAAAATCTATAAGGTTTTCATTAAAAAAATTTATACCACATAAAGGTGCATAACAATATGACTGCAGCCTGTGTATAATGCAAGGTATTATAGGAAAGTATCTGAAGTTTATATTTTCTTCCCTGGCTCATTGTTGTTCTATAGTAAAGTAAGACTGATGTTTCCAAATACTAATACTGCCGCGAACCGGGCCCCCGTCTGTGCTCTATGCACTAGAACCCAGTTCGCGAGCTTCGGTCAAGGGCCTGGAGGTTGAGAATACACATGCAGAGACAGACCGACACACAGACCTTCCAACACTGGTACCAAAAGCCCCCCTTTAATAGCACCATGGAGGCTTAAATACCCTACAGTCAATGGCCAACAGGTGAAAATTCCATCCTCTGATCCTCTAGGCTAGGCACACCTTCTAGTAACTTCAATTAGAAGGCTCTAGCAGGGAAGAGCAGCTGAAGGCCAGGACTCAACTAGTCCCAACAAATATTTTAAAAATATAGGTTCAGATTCAGTCAAATTTAATTAATAAGAACATTTTAATATTTATTACTGTGGGTTTGCCAATTTTCTGGGTGATGAATGGTAATAAACGTTATTAAAATGCAACCTCATTGATAAATTTGTTTCAGCACTGGAGAGACTGATGGGAAAATGGTATTACCACTCAATTCTTTAATCTGTGAAAAGATAGGACATGAAATTTCTGCTAGCCTTAGGAGAAGTGGCTTATGAAAGTAATAGTAATTTGAGTAGAAATTTTTGCTCTATCACTTCTCAAAATTTTATTGAAAATCCTAATCTTTCATAATGTTTTAAACAAAACTGATATAATAACTTGATATAATAACTGGAACTCTGGATAATTGCATCATTACAGGATTTAAAGTTGTTAAGATTGAAGATGATGTCTAGGTAAATTATATGTCCGTAAATCATAAAAGTCCATCCTAGTATTCATGATTCATGATGGATATTGAGAGTCTCTGAGAGATTGTACGTATACTATTCCTTATAAGCAGTTGTCTGTATATTGTGTTTTGAGATTCCTAGATCATAAATCACAGATAATCTGTTGTACAGGTTAGGAAAAAGGTGGAAAGTGACGACATCCTGATTCCTGTGAGTTATTTTGTTTGTTTGTTTGATGACTGAGAGTTAGAAATCAAGGGGGAGACATAAAAGCAACTACATATACACTGCTATTGAAAGGTGATCAAATAGCACCTATTCTACAGAAGCTGCCAGTGCTTATTCCTTTCAACGCAGTGGTTTCTCTCTCTCTCTCTCTCTCTCTCTCTCTCTCTCTCTCTCTCTCTCGTCTGCTTCCCAATGCAATGAGAACTCCTGACAAGACAACCCTAAAAACAGAAAGGCTTCCAGTCTGTCAGTGATTAGAACTTCCCATGGGACTTTATCTGAGGCAAGTTAATGCTCTCCCTCCGTGTGGTTTTCAATGGCAGTCTGCAGTGACCCTGTCTTTCCTCAAAATCTTCAACTGTCTCACAGTATTGTAAAGCTGTCTCACAGTATTGTAAAGCATAGCTGTGCAGTGGATTGTTAGGACTTCCTAATGGAGTTTCGTGTGAGTGTGTGTGCACATGTGTGTGTGCAATGTTTTACCAACTTGCAAAAAAAACAAACTATTGCATAATATAAGTAGCATATCCTGAGGCCTGTCTGAGGCTTACTTGCTTCATGAATGACTGTAACAATTCAGCTGAGCGAGAAATGTCCTGTGATATTACTTTCAGGCACTTCAAAAGGACAGAGAATATTTCTGAAAATTTAAATTAACTAAATATTGAAATAAAATGTCCAAAAAATAGAGATAATTTCCGCAAAAAAGAGTTTGATACAACAGATAAAATTGAATTAAGAAATTGAGGAAAAGAGAGACATTGAGAAAGATATAAGTAAAGTAATAAAAAATGAAGATGCAATTGTTATTATAAGGATGATCACGGTACAAGTTTAGCATCAATGTTACCTTACTCAATATATGTATGCTGGTAGGCCCTAGAACCTATTCAGTGTAAAACACCCTTTTTTTTTTCATCAAGCCTCTAGCAATACACAATTATTTTTTATTGCTTCTCTTGTCCATGAACAATTTTTAGTAGCAGATTTATCTTTACTTGACTCAAGATTTAGGTTAAACATTGGTGCTATATTTAGCTCTTGGCTCTTTTTCACATTTTAATTAACTTTGATTTAAGAATGTGTGAGAAAAACAACACCCTAGCAGCAAATAAAGAAGGGCTCAAGATGACCATGTATTTTATTTTAGACAATCTTCGGTCAAGGTTGCAGAGACACACAACATTTGCTCTTCATCAGTGTCAGTGGTGGTGACTTCATACCCTGTGATGACAAGAGTCATATTTCATAGTTACACTGACCTTTAGAGTACTGCTCATGAGGCATTGCTCTGGAAGTGAGGATGCCTCACTTTGTGAAATTAGTACATGTGTCTCAATTTGTTGCCACTTTTTTCAGAGGCTGTCATTCATCTCAAATGCAGAGAAAGTGCACAAGTCCTTCTGGGCTCATATGTGCTTTGTTGTCATCTTTCACAAGGAACTTTGTTGTTGTCTAGTCAAACTTACTATATAATTTTGTGCAAGATGTTCAAGGGTGGTGCCAATCACTTATTTTTCAAACTGTAGGAGTTCTTTTTAGCAAGTGAATTTTGTTCTTTTATGGTATGATTCTTCCAAGGATGCTACGTAATTTTTAATAATATATGTTATTTCTCCATAGGCCAGATCCTCAGACCAGGTTAAAACTGTTTCAATTTCTCTTCTAAAAGTTTGAAAAGTGCATCTACTAGGATGAATGCAATTGAAAATTTAGAAAGTCTTAGGAATATGAGATTGTTTATATAAAAGATATATTGTGCTTATCTGTACAGAAAAAATAGAAGAAAATGATTGTTCTCTATTATATATATATATGTGTGTGTGTGTAGGTATTTATGTATATAGACACATATATATTAATATTTGCTAATAACACTTTATCTCTAAATGTCATTTAGTAACATAACTAGCAATATAGATGTACAAACGAGTTCTTACCTTAACAGTTCATGATTTTAGCACACTGTGCTGAGCTGTCTGTGATACTAAGCAGTCATTCAATATTTTTACTAGGACTTTTACTGTTTTTACTTTTTCAGGTAAAGAAGTTTTTTTTTTATGAAGTTGAGAGCTACTGACTTTTATAGGTGACTCTTTCATTCTTTTTTTTTTCTACTTCTAATCCAGAAGCTATAAGAGTTCATGGGTAAACACAAGAAAGCAACTGGTTAAAGTGTCATAAAATGTCACGAGGTTCATCTGCTGTTAACTAGCTTTGTGGTCTTAGTGGTAATGTTTGTCATTCACACGAGACATTAACATTTTACACCTGAAAGTCAGAAAGTTGTTAATTCATTCTTTTTAAATTTAAAATTATGTTATATATGCCAAGCTAGAATTGTTTAACAAAGCACTGCACTGTAATGGGTTTCAGAGAAACAAAGGACTTTGAATTATGTTCATAAGCATTCTTGTCCTTATAGTATAAGGGACAGTTCCTCCTCCTAACATTGCAGCCCTGCTATAGTAAAGCATCAGTACTTCCAAATCTGGGCTCTATGGACTGCTCAGAATTATGCTTGGAGATGTTCTTCTCAGAACAGAGTGAACAACAGACTTTGAAACTCACTGTAAAAGAATATTTAAAAAAGTTATTTTCATTACAGACTTTTGTACTCTAATTAAAGCACACAGGGGAAAAAACTATGATGAAATGTAAAATAACCAAGGTCAATTACACCATATAGTTATTTGTACTTTTCTTTGAACATAGGTAAACAGATTATATTTTTATTTAATTATGGCATTTTTCCTTTGTTTCAAATAATCAAGCAAAGGCTTGGTAAATAGTTCAATTGTTATTGTGCTTGCTAGGTAAACACGAGTATCTGAATTTGATTCTAAACAACCTTGTTTTATAAAAAAGGTATGAAAATGATGAAACTGTCTTTAATTCTTAGAACGGGGAGGGAGAGACATCCCATGGTCCTGCCAAAAAGTTAGTAAAGCACAGGTCGCAATGAGAGAGTCTATAAAAAAGAAAAAAAAAGGAGGAAATGTAATAAATGAATAAGGAAAAATGAAGGAAAGAAGGAAGGAAGAAAGGAAGGAAGGAGGAAGGAAGGAAGGAAGGAAGGAAGGAAGGAAGGAAGGAAGGAAGGAAGAAGAAATGGAAGAGAAAAGTGAAAGAAAAAAGACAAAATAGAGGAAATGAGGGTTCAGGAGAAAAGTAGGGAGAAGGAGACAGAAAAAGAGACAGAGACAGAACAAAAACGCAGAAAGAGACTTTTATTTTCTAAAAATAATCCTGACTTATATATTTCTAGCTCTCACTGCAAAAAAAAAGTTGACTTATTTTCTGCCAATCATAAATCACATTTTAACACATGTATTCAATAATTAAAGATGAATTAAGTGCTATTTTGCCTTCTGCTAATATTTAACAGAATATTAATTGTATATCAATCAAGTATACTTTGCAGAGTCTATGTAACTCAGAATGCTGTAGGAGGCCATATGGTAATGGATAAAAGTTGCACTATAGTGTATTTTGCATTTCCCTGGTAATATTTTTTACGTGTGCCTTTTAAAGCACAGAATATACTGGACTGCTTTCTAAAATAATTTAAATAAGAATTTTTCATAGGAAATAGACTTTCAGAATATTAACATTTAAACCTCTTTTAATCCCTGAGCATCATCAAGGATCTTTTCTTTCGAATCATGGTACTTTGCTATTCTCAAAGAAAGCAAAATCGAGCAAGCAGCAAGGGAGGCATAAGTATGACGCTTTTGAGTACTTACAGATTTCCACTTGCATATAATTTCATCTAGCTGCAGGATTTGAGGTATAAGACCATTTTCCATGGCACAGAAGAATGCAGAAGCTCTGTCAATAATACCAAATTTCCATAAGTAAAATTGCATAAGATCCATGTAATTTCTTTTGCCTCTGATAGTCAGACTAACTTCTAAAATATTATCCACTTGATAACACTCAATCAGTAAATATTTATTACCTTTTTGTATATGCCTTTTTATGTCAAAACATAAGTTTTTTGGCAATAAAGTTTAATGTGAGATGATTAACTTTTCCTTGATCTTACAAAGTTCACACGTAAACCAAAATACTTAGGTACTCTTATTAGTAAATACTGTTTATATAGTTAATTGTTTTATTTCCATTTACAAGCCACTATTATGAAAGATAATTCACATACCACAATATTTGTAAAATTAGAAACAATTAATTATTTATTAAAATATATTGATGGTATGGTAGTGACAATGTAATATAATTTTAAAATATTTACATCATATCACAATGAAAGTTTATAGTCCTAATGTTTCCTGGACCATTGTTCTACACAACTACCCTCCAAGGCCCAACACTAGTAATTGTGTAATTTCTGTCTGTATACTATTGCTTATTCTGGATATCCTATAGGATAAAATAACATATGTATTTTGTGACTGTTTGATTTTATTGAATCTTTTTGACAGAAACTATTTAGAATATGATTACTTGTATATATATTCACCTCATAAGATATTATGGTCTACAAAGAGCATTGTTTCACTGATATTTTAGTTTCTTTTCTGTTGAGATTTGATGAAGAAGAAAAATTGCATTTATTAATTTTCATTTGTTCTAGTACCATCATATATGATAAGCAGTTGACAAGCAATGTTATTAGGTTAAAAATATGAAATTTTCATATAATCACAAAGTGATATGCAAGAAAAATATATCCAACAATTTGCATGTGACTTCTCTGTTCAGCAATGACACCCACTGAAATGAAATTCAGAGTGAGCACTATAAGTAGAGTTGAGAGTTTACAATATTGCCTGAAATAATTGTCACAAAATTTAATTTATGTAACGCATACTACTCATATATAAATTAGCATATGGATAGCATTCGTGAATTACTGTTTCTGACATTTATTTCATGGTGCTCTATAAAAAATTTCAACTCTGGCTATTGTTCTTTTTTATTTCCTTCATATTAACAAGTCTTTCTCAATTATAGAATAAAGCTCACATTAAAAATACCGCCACACTTGATGCTCCACTTATTTGAAGTGGTCTCAAATGAGTGCCCTTGATTTTGTTTGGCTATTTCTAGGCCCTGTTTTGATAAATTTAACTGTTATCACTCTTAACTTCACATTATATTCCAATAAAACCTTTCACCATTTTATACTTTTTAAATTGCCTCCCTACTTCCTTTCCTTTGGCCAAAAACTCACGCCAGGAATACAGGACATGCCTTTACTGTTGCTGAGAGCATCACTGACCATTTCCTGCTATTTGTTTATTTTATTAAGATCATTAAAGTTCTAGTTTGAAAGTTCATTGTAACCAGCTTCTTCCCTGGTATCTTATGTCATGAGTCAAAGAAGGTTTTCTAAGAGAAATTCAGTTGGGGAGTGTTAAGACTTGAACTCAGGCCCTTGGATGTGATAAACACATACAGTACCACTGAACTGCTACCATTCTGATCCTCAAAGAAAGCTTCTTTCAGGGTGTCTTTTGGAATTTGAACCTCTGTGGAAAAGAAGACATATATTTAAATAATACAAAAAGAAGACAGAATATTATCCATTTTATAACTCTACTAATCAAGTGGCATCATTATTAATGGACATTGGAAGGATGTGGTTGATTTTTCTTACACGTGATTTTGAAAGATGAACATTTTAGTTGTTTTTATTTTCTAAAGCTTAACCTAGAAATCATGACAATAAAATTAGTTGAAATACACACAAAAATAATAAAAGACTGCTTAAATTTTTGTCTCATATAAAAAGGGGGTAACAGTTGTATGATATACAAGTATTTCTTTTGTTTATGATAAATTTTAAATGGAACTGTTTGCTTTCTTTTATTAATTCTCTCATACATTACTTCGCTACCATAATTCCCCCCACACACTCCTCCCAGTCCCCAACATCACCTCCCCTCTCCCCTAAATCTACACCCCTTTCTTTTCCAATAAGAAAAGAAGTGGCCTCCTAAAAATATCAACAAAACTTGGCCTAACAAGTGACAATAAAACTATAGAGGAGCCCTCATCTTAGGACTAGACAAGGCAACACAGTAGAATTTAGACCAACAGCTGGGGATCCTGCAACGAACAGAACCAGACTCTCTCCAAGTTATCAGCAGTTTTGTAGCCTGGTCTGTTTGTGGGACCCCTGGCAGTAGGACCAGAATCTAACCCTAAAGCATGATCTGGCGTTTGAAAGTACATGGTGGAATGGTGGGATGACTTACTAAGCTTTGATGGAGCGGGCAAGCTTGGTCCTGCTTCAACTAAATGTGACAAGCTTTGTTGACTCCCCATGGGAGGCCTTACTCTTTCTGAGAGGTGGATGAGGGTAAGTTGGGGAAGGGAGGAGGACAGGGAAAAGGGGAACATGGGCGTGAGGGGAAAAGGGAAAGAGGAGGGGAGAAAAGGAGGGTTGAGGAGAACTTGAGGAAATTGGATAGTCGAGATTGAGGAAGGACAGAGATGAGAGCAAGGAAAAAGATATCTTGATTGAGGGAGCCATTATAGGGTTAGCAGAAACCAGGCTCAGATAAATTCCCATCAATACACAAGAATGACCCTGGCTAAGACCCTAAGCAACAGAGCAGAGAGGACTGAATCTTGATATGCCCTGTAATCAGGCTGATGATTATCTTAAATATCACCATAGAACTTTCATCCCTCAACTGATGGAAACGGAGGGAGAGACCCACATTGGAGCACTGGACTGAGCTCCAAAAGTCCAGCTGAAGAGTAGAAAAATGAGAATATGAACAAAGAGGTCAAGACTATGATGGGGACAACCACTGAAATAGTTTACCTGAGTAAATATACCTATAAATTGAACTTTTGGTAGAAACTGAATCTGTTTTAAAAGCAAGGAACAGAAATTGAAAATTTTGACATATTATATTTGAAATAATATAATTACATATTAATATGGCTTTTTATCCAGAAGAAAATGTAGGTGTCTGATAGATTCAGCACCATTTAAATATGCAAATCTCCTCTGTGGATGAGGGTTATGAATCCAGCCATCTTGGACAGACATAATTCTCCAGACCATGTGAGCCTAGTGTAAAGGCATTCTGTGGCATTTGGGGTGAACAGTTTTAGAACTAGCATGAGATCCTCCTTATTCCCCGTTTCAGGAAAGGAAAGTTCCAATCCTGTTTCTAAGACAAGCTCATGCCAAAAGGTGGTAAAACTGAAGTAGATTAACCTGTAACAATTCTAGAAATGAGCTTTCCTTAGCAGACAGTCAACTTTAAGAATTGCTGGCAGCGCATAGTATAGCTCTCCAGATGGACAGATTCATTCAGGAAGCAGATGATACATGAAAATTGCACGAAGTATGCTCGAGGTGTTCCCATCAGTTCAAGCCTGCCTAGTTATATATGACTGCAGGGCTAGCTGGGGTGGTTTACCAAGAGTTTGGATAAGTTTTGCCAAGAGTTACAGCTTAGCAGCACAGCAATTGCTTGGCACACATTTGGCCCTGGGTTAAATGCCCAGTACCACCAAGAATAAGATGAAAGAGGATCAGGAAAGGATGAGGACGAGGAAGCATTACTAGTGGAATCAGCAGCCATTTATAAGTGATAAAAGTACTAAAACTTTGTATATCATTTTTCACTGGGATTAATTTAGATAGCTTTGAGATTCATGTACCAGGAACTCTTGTTTTTTATCTTTTTTCCCCCAAAGACCTGAATAGAATCTTTGCTTCTAAAATTTATAAATTTTCATACTATGGTTTACCTGTGTATACTCCTGGCATTCAAGCACTGGAACTGCTGACTTAATCCTTCAAGTGATTTGAAATACCATTTGAAATTATTTCTTTTATTTCTGGGATTATAGTATAATTATACCATTTTCCTATTTGTTTGTAGACTATGCCACTTTTGTAACATCAGAAACAACACTGAAAAAGTTCCTTCAATATGATTTTCTAGACATGAGCTAGACAAGGACAAAAATAGACATGCCATAGTGGATGGGGGGAAAAAAGCACAGTCTCAACTCTACACAGGGAATCACAGTAAAATAAAGGATGCTGAGAGTAGGAGAAATAGTCCTCCTCAGGGAAGAGCACAGCAATTGATTATCCAATAGCAAATTGTCAGCCCTGAATACACGCAAGCAACACTTTACAGACTAAACAAGTTATATTTAGTATATATTTGCATATATATGCATGTAGTAACTCATTAATGAAAAAGGAGGCCATAAATTTGATAGAAAGCAATGGTATCTGGCAGGCTTCGGAGAGAGAAAAGGGAAGGGACACATGTTGTAATTATAACCTCAAGAAGAAGAATATAGTTTAAACAGGATCCTAGCAAAGTCAACACAACTAATAAATACACTCTTCAGGCATGGGGAAATTTCATAGGGGTCCCCTGTCTAGAAAAGAACTACGGGAAACTAAGAATCCCTGAGAGATGGAGAATTGTTCTTCACCAGTAATTGAGGTCCCTAATTGGTTATCCAATATCTGTTCTCGCGAGCCATGCCACATTGGGTTACCTTATGTTGTAAGCTGCCCCACGTTGGGCACACTATGTCATAAGCCACACCACATTAGGTTGACATATGTCTCAGGTCACATATTTTGGGTGACTACTGCCGCGATCGTAGCCACAGAAGATCCGTATGTTCCAGGGTAGAGGTGTGAGGATTAGAAAAGTTAAGTAGGAAGAACAGAGGTAAGGAAAAATCACAGAGGCATAGGATAGTACTGGGAGGGCAGCTTGGTGAATATTGAATGTTGAATTTTGAATTCTGAGTCCTGAATCCACCTGTGTTTAATTTTCCATACACTTTTATACCCCAATACAGAAAGGGTAAAAAAAGGCAAAAGACTGCTTTAACTTGATATAAAGGATAACTTGAAAAGTTAATGCTTCAACACTTTCAGACATCAAGCCATTAATTCATGAGAAAAGCATTCTGTTGTTTAGGCAGTGAATCCATACTAGGCCAAGTATCCTAAAAGCAGCCACTCCCTAGATCAAACCTCCTAGTTCAAAAGGAGCACAAATATGTTTGAATTCTGTGACCTTTGGTCAGGGTGGTGAGGATAAACCTGTATGGGCCATCTTAATGTCCAAAACATAAGGTAAATACATCCTAGGTTAGTGTATATAGTCACAATTGTTGCTAGCAACTTTGAGCAACCTCAAACTCTCTGACCTTCAGACAAGGTGAAATAAGCTTACATTTTAGGGCCTCAACAATCCATCAAGCAATCTCTTTTTATTAGTTTTGGTTTGAAGTCTATTTTGTTAGATATTAAAAAGTGTATACAAGATCTCTCCTTAGGTCCATTTGATTGAAATATGTTGTTCCAACTCTTTAACCTGAGGTAATGTTTCTCCTAGATACTGAGATATGGTTTTTGGATGCCGCAGAATGATAGAGCTTGTTTTCATATTCATTTTGTTCTTCTGTGTCTTTTTATTGGGGGAATTGAGCACATTGATGTTGAGCAATATGAATGAATAATAAATGTTGATTGTTTTTGTTACATTGTTAATGGTGGTATTGGTGATATGTGTTATTTTTGTTGTTGGTAGTGTGAATCTGTACTTTTTTTTATTTTCCTGTATTTTCATGGGTGCAGTTAACCTACATAGGTTGGAGTTTCCTTTCTAGCACCTGCTGTATATCTGGTTTTTATATCAATATTATGTTTTTTTTTTTTTTTTTGGTTTTTTCGAGACAGGGTTTCTCTGTGGTTTTGGAGCCTGTCCTGGAAATAGCTCTTGTAGACCAGGCTGGTCTCGAACTCACAGAGATCCGCCTGCCTCTGCCTCCCGAGTGCTGGGATTAAAGGCGTGTGCCACCACCGCCCGGCCTATATCAATATTATTTAAATTTGATTTTTATTATAGAATATCTTATTTTTGTCATCTATGTTAATGGAAAGTTTTACTGAGTGCAGGAGTCTGGGCTAAAATCATTGGTCTCTTAGAATCTTCAAGATATCTCTCTCATTGCCCTTCTGGCTTTTAGAGTCTCTATTGAGAAGTCAGGTGTAATTCTCATAGGTCTCCCTTTATATTTTTACTTGATCCTTTTTTGTTAAAGTTTTGTGTATTATTTTTTTTTGTCCTGTATGTTTAGTATCTTTGATTGTTTGTTTTTGTTTGTTTGTCTGTCTGGTTGTTTGGCTGGTTTTGGTTTTGCAAAACAGAGTTTCTCTGAAGTTTTGGAGCCTGTCTTGGAACTAGTTCTTGTAGACCAGGCTGGCCTTGAACTCACAGAGAACCACCTGCCTCTCTCTCCTGAGTGCAGGAATTAAGGGTGCATGCCACCGGTGTACAGTTTGTTTAGTGTTTTGATTATTTTTTGAGAAGGGAACTTTTATTTTGTCCAATCTATTTGATATTCTGTATGCTTCTTATATATTTACAGGCATCTCCTTCTTTAGTTTGGGAAAATTTTCTTCTATGGTTTTGCTGAAGACATTTTCTGGGCCTTTGAACTGACATGTTTTTTTTTTCTTCTTCCTTTATTCTTCCTCCTCATTCTTTTCCTCCTTTTCCTCTTTTTCTTCTGTTTTTGAATAGTTTTTAATTTTATTTATTAATTTTAAATTTTTTCCACAGCTTTTTTTTTTTAAATTGGGTACATATTTCACAGTACGTACCCTAGTTCCACTCATCTCTCAGTCCCTTTGTATCCACCCTTCACTCTTGTAGCATCTTCCTACTAAAGGAAAAACCACTTCCCTCCTCTGTGTTTCCTGCCTCTTCATTCATCTCAGTAGCATTGGCAGATGTTGTACGTGCAATATATCTTTTTGTTCGAACAGCAGTATTCGCAAATGTTCATTGTATAATGAGCTGCTGGTCAGCTTCAAGATATCTGGCTTTGGTCCACCATCAAAACTGGATCCCCACTGACATTCTTGTCCAATATCCTTCTTTTGCCCTAGTGATAGATATCGTGCAGCTATGGTTTAGAGGATTAGTCAGTTGAAACATTCCAAGAGATCATAGATGGGATAGATGCTTGGTTTTGCCAACTCCAAGACCTGAGTGTGTATCTGGGTGCAGCTCAGTTGGTCGGTGCAGACCACTAGAACCATTCTTCTCAGGTGAGGGGCAGAACAAGCTCTTTCAGTCCTATGGTGTGGGGTGGGTCTAGCTTTTCCATGTAACAGAAGTCACTGATATAGATACAGACCCGGACTGCAGTAGGGCCATAGTCTCAGGCATGACAACTGGCAGCAGCTTAATCCTTTATAATTCCATGGCCCCAGATGACATCCTAGAACATTCAAACCAGGATAGTCATATAGTATCTGAGGTGGCATGGCCCTTTGGCATCATGGCCATTTATGACAGCCCTGACCCCAGTCTCCTCACCACCCTTGGTAGTAGCAAGGCCCATGGGCATCAATATGGATTGTGTCATAATAACCTAGACATGGTCCTTGGCAATAATCCAGGACTAGAAGACATGTCCCCTGATGGCAAGCAGAATTCCCACATTAGCCTGTTCTTCCAGGCCTTTACATCTTTAAATCATCTCTCTCTACAGGGCACAAACATCTGTCCTTCTCTCCATCTCATACCCCACCATATATTTCCTCACCATCATCGTGCCTTGTAGCCACAGTCAGGCCATGGTTTCTTCCTGCCCACTCAGAGCAAACTTCTCTCAGCAGGTATGTTCATGCCCATCTCCAGTTGCTCAGTTTTAATGTGGCCTAAAGGGCTAGGGCTTCTTCCTGCCTACTGTTAATCTTAGATTTAATCTTTTCATTGTGTCCCAGATTTCCTAAACATTTTGTATCAGTGGTATTTTGTTTGGTTGGTTGGTTGGTATTTTTTTGTTTGTACATTCAATATTTCGTGTGAATTATTCATTTCTTTTATTGTATCATCAAGGACTTAGATTCTTTCTTCCAATTCTTGTGTTCTGTTGATGTAGCTTGCCAATGTAGTTCTTGGTTATATTCCTAATTTTTTAATTATTAGAATTCCCGCAGTTTATGTTTTCTTTAAAAATTCTATTTCAGTTTTCAGGCCTTCAACAGTTTTTTTTTAATTATCTTAAATGTTTTCTCCGATTTAAGAGATTTATTCATTTCCTCCAATATTTTGTTTATGTTTTCTTGGATTTCTTTAAAGGATTTATTCATTAATTCTTTAAGACCCACTAATTTCTACATAAAGTTGGTTTTAAGATATTTTTCTTGTCCATTTTGTAATATTCATGGACTGCTCTGGTAAGAAAACTGCATTCTCTCTCTCATTTGTTTTCTAGTTTTGCAAATTTCTTTTTGTTAAATTTATTTTGTTGATTTCATTTGATTCTAACAGTGTAGGAGAAGGCCACTAGTTAGTTCCCAGCCTCTTAGCCCTGGAATAAACATACAGAACTGTATTATTTAAACCACTGTTTGGTCCATTAGCTCTAGCTTCTTTTTGGCTAATCTTATATCTTAATTTAACCCATTTCTAGTAATCTGTGCATCACCACGAGGCTGTGGCTTACTGAATAAAGTTCCAGCATCTATCTCTAGCAGGTCTACATGGCTTCTTTCTGACTCTACCTTTTTATTTATTTATTTATTTATTTATTTATTTATTTATTTATATTAAAAATTTCTGCCTCCTCCCTGCCTCCCATTTCCTCTCCCTCCCCCTTCCCCTCCCCCTCCCTCTCCAGTCCAAAGAGCAGTCAGGGTTCCCTGCCCTGTGGAAAGTCCAAGGTCCTCCCCCCTCCATCCAGGTCTAGGAAGGTGAGCATCCAAACAGGCTAGGCTCCCACAAAGCCAGTACATGCGGTAGGATCAAAACCCAGTGCCATTGTCCTTGGCTTCTCAGTCAGCCCTCCTTGTCTGACACGTTCAGAGAGTCCGGTTTGATCCCATGTTTTTCAGTCCCACTCCAGTTGGCCTTGGTGAGCTCCCAATAGATCAGCCCCACTGTCTCAGTCGGTGGGTGTACCCCTCACGGTCCTGACTTCCTTGCTCATGTTCTCCCTCCTTCTGCTCCTCATTTGGACCTTGGGAGCTCAGTTCAGTGCTCCAGTGTGGGTCTCTGTCTCTATCTCCATCTATCGCCAGATGAAGGTTCTATGGTGATATGCAAGATATTCATCATTATGGCTATAGGATCGGACCATTTCAGGCTCCCTCTCCTCAGCTGCCCAAGGAGCTATCTGGGTACATCTCACTGGACATCTGGGAAGCCCTCTAGAGTCAAGTCCCTTGCCAACCCTAAAATGGCTCTTTTAATTAAGATATATACTTCCTGCTCCCATATCCACCCTTCCTTTATCCCAACCATCCCATTCCCCCAAGCTCTATCCATCCCCCTCTTCTCACTTTTCCCTCCCTATCTCCCCTTACCCCCATCTTACCACCACCCTCATGTTCCCAATTTTTGCCCGGCAATCTTGTCTACTTCCAATATCCAGGAGGATAACTATATGTTCCAGTATTCAGTTTAGTTTCTCCCATCTATCTCTGTCCCCCTATAGCTCTGCTATAGGCCCAAAACAATTCCTTTATTAACTAATGGTAGTCACAGCATACAGAAGGGAATCCCACATCATAACAAAATTGAAAATGTTTTTAAAATGTGTATAAAATGTGAATGTTCAAATGTTGCTACTATTTCTGATTGTACTTGTAGAAGTAGAGCTCCATCTTAAGAGTTTTTTCTTTTTTCACCTTTTTAAAATTTTTATTTTTTCTAAAAGGAAAACAAGCTATCCTTTTCATTTTACATACCAATCACAGTTCCCCCTTCTTTCCCTCCTCCCATCCCCTTCACTTCCTCTTTGCTCATTTTCTCACTCTTCCCAATCTTCAGCTGGACTTTGGGAGCTCAGTCCAGTGCTCCAATGCAGGTCTCAGCCTCTGGTTCCATCAGTTGCTGGATAAAGGTTCTATGGTGATATTTAAGATTCTTACCAATCTGACAGTGCAAGGCCAGTTAGGGCACATTCAGCGACTTCACATACGTGCACTTCTCTCATATTTCTTTCCTAATTCTCCCTCAGTAAAGCCTCTGGAAAAATATGAGTCATATATTCAGGGTCACCCAGCACTTCTTGAGTAAACAATAAAAAACAGAGCTATACTGATCACACAGTTTCTTTCAGGCTGGGATGGTCTCTCTAACCGGATCTGATGAGTGAGTAAGCATATAGCTCTGAGTGGCCAGGATTCCAAGACAGAAAGTGACACTGAAATTCAGGACTTAAATACAAATCAGTTAGCTAACTGAACCTTGAGCTTGGGAGTATGTGCCACAAGTCCATTGCTGGAAAAGTTATACCTACTAAATTTACTTGATGCTTGACCTTAAACCAACAATAAACACCTGGGAAATTGTTCTTGTATTGATGTGGGAGGGTCTTCTGTTTTGTGTTGATTTCATTGGTTAATAAAGAAACTGCCTTGGCCATTTGATAGGCCAGCTCTTAAGTGGGTGGAGTAGACAGAACACAATGCTGGGAAGAAGGGAAGTTAGGCAATTGCCATGCCTCTCCTCTCTGGGTCAGACGCGAAGGAGCCAGCCGCCAGGTCAGACATGCTGAATCTTTCCCGGTAAGACACCACTTCATGGTGCTACACAGATTGTTAGAAATGGATTAATCAAGATATGAGAATTAGCCAATAAGAGGCTAGAACTAATGGGCCAGGCAGTGTTTAAAAGAATACAATTTGTGTGTTGTTATTTCAGATGTTAAGCTAGCTGTACTGGGAGCCAGGCAGGACAAAAAGCAGGCCTGCCCACAGCTCCATCTACATTGTATATTTGTCTCCAGGGGTAACCAGTTTGCTTTGAATTCATTTTGAAGTTTAAAATTAGCCATTTGTGTGACAGAGAATACTATTACTTTCCTATGTCAATCTGAGTAATAAAAATGTACTAGTATTATTTCTTTTTCTCAGAATTATGCAAATTATGCTGAAATTATCTTCCTCATCATCCTCAGCTATACATGTGGCCAGTAGATGGAAAATTTTCATGAGATAAACACACAAGCAGTGGGAAAAAATCCATAGCTGGTACATGAGAAAAACTGCAGACAGAAACAACCAGTCATTTACATTCAGTGACTCCACAGTTTTTTATAAATAGGGCTCTCCATCAGAGAGTTATTCATCTGGTAGGTCAACCTGTTGAGTACTAGTTTTCACCTTTTATATTCTACCACAGTGTCCGACAAGAGCAAGTGAAGAAAGGTTGTCGGCAGCCTGTCTGATTTCCTGACAGGCCTGGCCTGTGTTTTAGCAGGAGATGTCTCCCGGAGTTGGGGTTTGGATTACACTGCTGGATGTGGGTGCAGCAATGTTGGGAGGGGATGGTCAATGGGATCCATTGGAGACATGATCAGTGGAGAAGAGATACACAACTGGCGATCTGTTGCAGTTCAGGGACAATATTGACGGATTTTGTATAGTGGGGATGTAAAGGAGATCTAGTGAAATTTTGCTAAGGATCAGATTAATAAGTAATTTAACTTAAAGTGCAAAATGCAATATATTATTTAAACATCATGCATATGAATTAGTCACCAAAAAATTCTGTTTTCAAACTGAGATGTTTACTTGCTTAAATGCCTGTGGATAACAGATTTCATTATATAATTGTATTATCCACCTCTAAGGACACATAGCCCATATTTTTGAATAAGTAGTATGTTTTCAAATATTTCAAATCCTATAAATTTTTTAAATGTATGTGTTCACACATGTCTGAGAATGGTATATTTGCATATATATGTGTATGTTTTAGTTATGGAAGACAGTCAGTGGTCAGCTGTAGGTGTAGCTCCTTAGGTATCCACCCTCCCCGATTTTGTTGAGACACAGTAGAGCAATTACCCTACAGTTAATTAATTTTGCTAACCTGTTTGGCATGGAGCCTTAAAGATCTGCCTGTGTCTATCTTCCTGGTACTGTGATCAAAGACATAAAATAACCATGGTAGCCTTGTGAAGGCATGCATGTGCATTGCTTGCATATGTCCAGATACATATCTCTAGAGCTTGATGACAAGGGCTTTCTAAATCACTTATATTTTAAAACAGACTGTGTCAATGAACCTCACTCCCAGTTTTAGCTGGATTGCCCAGCCAAAGCCCAAGGATCTACCTGTCTCTGCCTCCCACTATTGAAAGTTACAGACATATATACATCCAAGCAAGTTTTACATGAGAGTTAGACCAAAACACAAGTTCTCATGCTCATTCAGCAAGCACTTGACTTTCTGAGTTTTCTCTTTTGTCCATTCTAACTATTTTTTTTAACATGGATTAGTGGTGGTTAGAAAGAGGTCCTCATTCCAGTGCAGTAAGCACTACAACAACTGAGCTATTGTCACCACCCAGGTCCTAACACAAGTTTGCATCCAGTTCATAATATGATTTATTTAATATCCTATCTTACACAAGATATTCCATGTTTTCCTCCACAGAATTATGTTCCAAAATACTGTTTTCAGAATAGCAAGCTATAAAAAATATATAATCAGTTTTCCCCATTATTTGCAAATGAAAATGTATATGATGTTGACAAAGTAAAATGAAAAACTCTTGAATGAGAGAATAAGTAACGTATGTGTTTGGGAAATTAATATGTTCACAGAGGTAATAATGTGAGAATGTGGATAAGAACTGATTCCTTAGTGCCTAAAAATACTTGTGCTAAAATAATGTTATAAACATAAATTAGTGCAGTATAGCATGTATATCACATTTAAGATTCAAGAATATATTATTCGTGTTAAGCATGTTGCAAATATTTTAAAAATTTATTTACATTTTAAATTTTTAATTGAAAGAAAAATAACTCTTCTACCAAATAGACTTGACAGTTTTATTAAATATAAAATATTAGTAAGACAAAACATGATAATTATAATAAGCTATATTAAAGTATATAATGTAAACCACATTATTTTTCAGTAACTATATACATATAGATGTAAAATGCTGTGTGGTTAAGCTCTGGACATGCATGGGTGTTAGTCAAAGTGCAGAGTAATTTTATTTTCCAAGAGATGATAAGCATGGTGGAACACATTGGAGAAAATAAATAGCCTACCACTTTTACGGTCCTTAAACTTCATTCTCAGCCTTTAGGTGCTTATGTTTTGAGTATTAGCTGTATTTCTGAAATGCACCTTCTGGAAATTCCATCAAGAACCACATCTGTGAAGCTATAATATATGTTCATTGACAGCACAGATTTTTATGAGATTCATGAAGCTTTAGGAATTTAGCACAAAAGTGGCTGTAATGGTAGAAATGTACTCTTCATAAGTGAGCACTCTGAGTCCATAGGGCAGTACATCACAGCAGATCAATAGCCAGCATGATATACTATCTCAAGGAAAACTTCCTTTCTGAGTACAACACATAATAGATCAATTGCAAGATAATTCCAAGCATAAAGTCACTGGCAGATAATTGCATGTGAATTATTTTCATTGAATATTTTTGTCTGGTATTTCAGCTCACTTTAAACACACACTAGGTTGGACACATATCTCAGAGGTAAAGCTCTTGACCCGTGTGAGGTTGCTTCTAAGATCAATTTTTAGCACCAAAAAAGCCAGTCAGTTAATCAACCAATCAGTCAATCATTCCCTCAATCAATGAAGCATCAGTTAATCAGTACATACCTACAATGATAGTAATAGAACTTAAATATTTAATGGAATATTTCAAATGATTTGCTTCCCACAGAATCATTTCTTATTTTTACTAGGAGCATCTTTCATTACACTTTTGAAAACCATTTTCTTATTAATATGTAGCAAATATAAACTCAAGCGAGCCTAATTGATGTGTTTTATTTATTAATTAGTTTTATCATTAGTATTCATGAATCATCACCTTAAGTGTCAGAATCAGTTTGGATACAAATATGAATTAGCTAGGCAACATCATTTGCAACTGTAATCTTTATGAATGGAGAAGTCTCATATAGAAAGATAAAATGAGGCTACATAGGAGTCACAGTGAAGCAACCTACAATACTTACCATGAGTGGAATGACGTTGTACAAATGATGTGTTGTAGTACTTCTGTGATTCTTTTTAAAGAATAAAAATATAACTTAATATTACAGAGAATTAAAAATTAGTGCTGAAGGTATCTTATGAGCATTATGGGTAGAAGATGAAACAGGATACTTAATGAAAGAAGGGTCAGCGAACTACCTATACTTTAGAAGATGCTGATTATTTTTATCAGAAGCACCATAAAATCAAGGAGCTAGCATTTCAGTGATGATCAGAGAGTGTGATTATATAATTTTCAGTGCAGAAATGATGAGATCATCACACTGTCACACTTTAGAATTAGACCTGTCATGTTCATTATAAACAGACACAGACTGTTTTTAATTATAGGCGTTTACAATCCCTGCGTAATTGGATATTTAATATCTAAATGCCATCATCTGCTACCAAATTTAGAAATCTTTCTACAGTTTGAGTCTCACTAAGGAGTAAGAATTTGTCTCTCCATGTATCTTACTGAACTAGGTTTTCTGTATAGGATAAGCATATGACTACCCACAATAACAAGAAATCATATAGCAAGTATATCCAGTAACCAGTGACACAAGACTAAATTCAATGAAAAGTCCATCTTGGTGTATGTATAGAAGTAGTAGCCCTATACAGTTTCCAGGGATTCCTTGAGGATGTACTTTCCAGTATGACAGCTTGATAATGCTAGATTTGGTGCACAGGGTAATAGTAGTTCTAAACAGATGGCTTTCACAAGGATTATTAACCAGAAGCCTTACCTTATGAGGCATATTTCTTGGCTCCTAATTTTTTTTTCTGTTTGTCTGTTTGATTCTGTGACATATTGCAAAACCTTAACAAGTGTTACTTTGCTGTAACAAATCAACAAAGAGAAGATAACTATCACAGTCATTAAATGCAATGGATTCTCCAGCCTGTCTTGGGCAAAATGGTCAAGGACACATTTGATGTTTATGCAGGTAGTTATAGTAGATGAAAATACTGAAATATAAGAACATCAAGTTCATACTTGAACTCACAGCTTAATATACACCCTGTGTAAAGGAGAATTCCTGGGAGGAAACTTAGAGAAACTCCCATTATGCATACAAGTTAGGCTGTAAGACCTGTATCTAACACAATATGAAAAACTCCACAAATCTTCATTGAAGATGAGTACTCAAATTATAAAATCAGTATAAATATAGATGATTAAAACTCAACTTTCTCAAATTCTGTAAGATTAACTCAATCTTACATTTCTGTATAAAATATACATTTAAATAAATAACTTGGAGTAACTTGAAATAAGTTACCTAGTAAGACACTTAGGGAGACTTCAGTTCTATGATACAGCACATATCCAATCCCTTATTCTGTCATTCAACACTTATTGAAATGCCAATACTGTTCTAAGCACTGGAGGTATGTCAATTAATGAAAAAGAACAATAGCAAATGCACATCATGGCATAGTACTTGAGAGATAGTGATATGAATGAAACATAATGAGAAAATTTAAAAATATAGACTGTACATGTTTCATAAAAAGCCAAGCAACAGAAGATGACTTTAGATGGTTTGATGTAATCATCTATGCACAACAAGAAAAGAACTAGTTCTCTTTTCAAGGAGCTGTGAATACAAAGAGAAGACCACATTACAGTCTAGGAGTAGAGAGCAAAAGTGTTTAGAATGTGTCTCTAGTTTGGAATGTGTTTTTAGTAGATGAACAATGGGAAAGAACCCAACATGATGAGGAGATACAGAGTTGATTTGCAGAGCTGCTAGATGTAGATGAGATATAACCATGGTTTGAATGTGATTTTTCCCTCTGCACCCACAGGGTCATGTCATTGAAATGTTTAAATTACGTGGTGACTCAGATTGGGGATGTGGTAGAACTTTGAGGTGGTGGGACCAAGCCAGCAGAAGTAGAGATATGACTGTGGTCTTTATGGAATATGTCTCCCCCCTCCCATTTTGACAGAAATATCACTGAACCATTCATTCTTATGGAGCAAGCAGATAATGAACTCTTTCACTATCTTGCATCCTCGTGTTGTCATTCCCTGATGCCACCCCAATAGACTGCGTGTTAATTTCTTCTTAAGTTTGAATCATTTCTATAAATGTTAACAAGGACTCTAAGGGATGTTGGGAGATAAAAGCCTTTAATTTAAGATGGGGAATTAAATTTAAACAGGCTCCAATGTGATGTGGAAACCATTTACACTCTGTGTGTTCTGAAGCAGGGTTGGACACAGACAAAAACATCCAAAAGGGATTTCTAAAATTTACTGAAGTAATCGTGCATTAAATCATTTCAGAACATATGAATTGGTTCATCCTTGAAAAATGTACTATAAGTATTTCTTTAATGATTAATATTTCCAAAGGGAGCATCATTCATCTAGAAGATTACTAAGGAGTGAAGGCAACGAAAAAAAAAAAGACAAAAAATGAGTAATATAAAAATGAAGTAAAAAAAAAGAAAAGATAAAATAAAAGAGACTGGGAACAAGTAGGAAGAGAAAGGAAGAAAAAGGTGTAGATTAGAGTCAGACACTGAAACTAAGGCAAGCATAATAGAATCAAAGTAATATTTTCCACAAGTAACTAGACAAGAATTAGAGTAGAAAATGAGAGAATGGTGTTAATTATAATGCAGAAATACTCCTGTGAGAAGATTTTCTGAAGAGAAATTACAGGAACTGTGAGAGTGAGAAACAGGCAAATTGTTGCACAGCCAGTGTGATGCCTGAATAGGCACTGTAGGGGAATAATCATTTGAGGTGACAGCTCTCCACACTTGCCATTGCACTGTACAAGTAGCCTAGAACAACTTAATTTTCATCTTTTGGTCTGGGATGTCTCAGAATGACAATAGGGTAGGCTAGGGAGCAAGAGTTGACTGCACCACACGTCCACAAATCATGTCTTTGCAATTTATAGAGTGGTTCAGAGAGTGGAAGTTTAATGTTCCTTTCAGTAAGATTAAAAACATTTACCTTGAACCAAACTAAATATATTCAGTATGACAAAATTTTAATAGGAGGAAATTTTTCATATGTCTTTAATTTCTTAGTATTCCTATAACTTGACATTGAAAATGCAATGTGATTTTTCTACAGAAATTGTCAATATGGGAAGAAAATTTTTACAAAAGACTGTCACATTTATCCTTAATTTTATATTTTCAAACATTTGAAGTAAAGTTTGACATCTTCACTGTGTGTTAAGCTTACAGAAGTGATTAAAGGGTGTAAAAGAATTCATTGATGATTTACTCTAATACGTAAAAAATAAGGTCACGTAATTTCTAACTAAAGAACTGAAACAACTAACAAGAAAACACCTTTATAACAGAACCGGGTTATTTCAGAGAAGAATTACAGGAAACATTTCTACTGGGATTCTTGTTTGCAAGCGCCAATAAATTGATGTGCTGCCAAATCAAAGCAGAAGACCGGCCATTTGAAACATTGGCAATGAGAACAAAGTTAACCAAGGAAAAAAGCCAAGGCAGTTACCAGTCCTGGAATTGTGTATCCTTTCCTGATCATTCTTTTCTGTCACAGCAGAACTGATAAAAGCATACTACCTTAAACATTTGTGTGTGTATGTGTTTGTGTGCAACTGGGTGTGCATGGGAGCTCATGTAAGAGCATCCTATCATGTACGATTCTTTTCTACAAAGCGTTATGTATAGCTGAATAAGAAGGGACAGTATAGTCTTTAAGTGAAATCAAAATTTTTTAATTTTAAGCTTTATTACTTTCTACCTCCTTTTATTGAAAATATATTCCTTTCTTATATAATATGTCCTGATTAGAGTTCCTCCTTCCTCCATTCTTCCTAGTTTCTCTCTACCTCTCTTCCCATCAGATTTACTCATCTTCTGTCTCTCATTACAAAAAAATTAGATTTCCGGAGAAACAATAACAAAACACAATCTAACAAAATGTAATAAGTTAGAACAAAGACCATCGCATCAAAATTGAAAAATGCAAATCAAGAGAAGAAAAAAAAGCCCAAGAGAACCACTTGTCCACCCTCAAGAGTCCCTTAAAATATTAAAATAAAAGCTATAATATATAAGCAAATGACCAGATGTAGATCTGTGCAGACCCTATGCAAGCTGCTTCAGACTGAATTCATATAAAATTTGTTCATGTTGATTGAAAGAACTTGAATTCCTTGAGTCATCTATTTTCTCCGGCTTATAAACTCTGCCTCTTCTTCTTCTATAAACCGTATATACCAACCCAGGCACAAAACCTTGGATCTAAAGTGATAGCCTGTTTGAAATACATGCCAGTGCAGTGGTGACATAAAGATTATGGAAGTAAATTAACAAAAGATGGATTTGATCTAAGACCCAGCCCATATTAAACCCATACTTGACACTGCTTGGGTGAGTCTATCTTTACTCTCTCATTCTTAACTAATTAATCACATTAATGTTTATTGCATGTCTTAAAATAACTTTCAAAACATGTATAATTCCTACTGTGGAACTCACTGAGATCAAGTATAGTATGTTATCTGACAAAATAAATAATCATATAATCTTAATTAATATTGGCTTGAGACAAAAGATAAAATGTGGCTAACATATAGAATTCCAGTAAATATGGCTGCTATGTTAGCAGCAAGTGCTGAACAGAGTAACAGTAAACTCTTTTATGTGCTTCTATCAACAAACCAATACTAACGTGAAGTTGGAAATAGTTGTCTAAGTTATTTGATGTGAGGGAAAGCCAGGCACAAAGGTAACAGTGTGGTTATAAAACTGAGGTTTCGAAGGTTGAGATCATCTCTTTTCAATAATTTACAGACTGCTAGATGTCTTGACAATATTTGCTTAGGTTAGGCTGTTGAAGAAAACTTTCATTCCAATATTCGGGGAAACAAACAAATAAATACCCTGCAGATGTTAACCTGCATAGCACAAAGAATCTGCCTGATGTTATAATGTTTAATGCTTCTAATCCAACTCCAATTATATTTTCATGCTGTTTAAGTAAAACTAAATTTATGGATTAGTTTAATGTTCTGTGTGTGCATTCTCTCATGACTAATAAGTGACAAAATACCATTATTTAGAGGAAACAGTGTGTTTATAAATAGGCTTCTGGTCCAGGGATATTATCAGAATTTGACTATTCCTTTCTAGTGAGTTTTTTAAAATTGTAGCTATGGAGACAAGGAAAATATTTTGATAATCTAGCAATATATATAGGGAAACATAGTTTCTTTTGTAGTTTAGCTCAATAGTGATAGGAAAGTCTCTTGACAGTTGTGTCTTGTCTCACACTTAATGTATTTTCTGAAAGTACACAGATTAGTTCTTACAATACAAATGGAAAATGGTAATTTCCTCAGACTCTAAAATTCTTCTTTAACTTCATTTCTTCTTTCCTTTCTTTTTAAAACTTTAATTTTCTCCTCATTCCTTCATTAATCTATGGTCATTAAAATATTATTAGCAAGAAAAAGTTATGCATTAACTTTCATTTATAGTCTGAATAATAATTTTTTTTTCCAGGATAAAAACAAATTTATTTATTTTTTTTATTAAGTCATGCTTCATGTGATTTAATAATAGTATCCAGCTTTTAAGTAATAGTTGTAAAATAACCATAATATTAGAAAGCTATTTGTGTTAAGTAGAAAATAAAGACAATTTTTATCATACTATATCATTTTTATAGCAATATGCTTTAGAGTTAATACAGGAAATCTTTTTACTAATATCAATGACTATTTGAATATGCTGGAAATGATAATTGTTCATTTGATATTTGGCTTATTTATTTCTTTTAAAATTTGGAAATTGAATCTATGATTCTTTCTAATTTCAACCCGTAAGAGAAAAATCTGGCAACTGGGAAAATTACTCAGTGGTTGAAAGCATTCACTGCTCTTGGAGAGGACTTGAGTGCAGTTAGAGCATCCCCATTGGCTGGCTTCGTTACCACCTGTTTTACTCCAGTTTGGGCGTTTGGTACCCTTTCCTGGTATCCATGGGCACATGTAAACAGGTGGCACAATATAAATAAGCAGGTACACATACATATATGTAAATAAAATATTCGAAGAAGACAAAATCCATTTTTAGGCCAATCAAAGATTAAATAATTTATCAATAATTATGTGTTTCTTTTGATCTCTATATATTCTTTCAGAGAGATTGAATTGTTTTCTCACTAGTTATATTTTTTTTTAAATTACTGTGTGGTTCATTAGCTCTAATTTCTTTTTTTTTTTATTAATTTTTTATTGAGAAAAGAAAAACGTTTCCCCCTCCTCCCCGCCTCCCATTTCCCTCCCCCTCCTTCCACCCTTCTCCCCCTCCCCCCGCTCCTCTCCCCCTCCCTCTCCAGTCCAAGGAGCAGTCAGGGTTCCCTGCCCTGTGGGAAGTCCAAGGTGCTCCCCCCTTCGTCCATGTCTAGGAAGGTGAACATCCAGACTGGCTAGGCTCCCACAAAGCCAGAACTAAAATATTAGCGAATTACATTTTGAAATTTATATGATATAAATGAAATGTTGCAGCAACATTGAATGATTATTTTCTACAGTCTTCCCAATACTGATTGTTTAATAATTATGTAGTGGATCAAAATAGTTCTGACCTGATAAATAAACTAAGAAAGGTACAAAAATAGAATTTCCTAAGAAATTTCACTTTATAAAATTTTTAGTGAAAATGTATTCATGACTGAATAGAGAATAACTTCTCTCATTTGAGTAAAAATTAGTGGAAATTTGCTTATGTAAAATCAAATAATCACTTCCAGATTAACCATGAATTTCAAAATGTAACTGTATTCTTTTATCATATGGAAATAAAGTAAATTCTGCAACTTTAAGTGATGAAGTTTAACATCACCATCATTGAAAAAAATAACATCTTATTCTTATTGAGGATGCCCTGAGCAAATTGTGTAATCAGATATAGAAAATTCTAAAAAAGAAAAGAAAGTAGAAGAAAACATAGTCTTATTCAGTATGAAACCATCACATAGTAACAATTCAAATGATATTGGATGAAACAAATGATTTGAACTGTGTTTCTATTCCACATTCCACCTTGTTTCTACATACACATCTATCTATCCATCCATCCGTCTACCCATGTGGCTTTCTATACCTCCCGCATTTTTACTACCTATATATGAACACACATATTGATGGGTTAGGCTAGTAAACTATTCTTTATCAATAAAAGTAAAAGGTGTAATAATAGCATTTTAGTTTGATTTAGGAAATATTTTCTAATGCACTAAAGGTTAATGAGTCCTTAAAGAATAAATTCTATGCTGTTTAATTTTATTATTTTAATATCTTACTTAATGATTATGTCCATTCTAGTTAACAAAGAGTTTGAAATCTATAATAAAATAAAATACTACCCTTTTTTGGCCCCGTGGTTACCACTGGCTACTCACTGTCCCCTTGGCCTCCTTTGGCTCCAGATGTCTAGAGTATTTGCTGATGACTGTACATGAGGCCTTCTTGTCACTTTGCAGACAACTGTGGTTGTTTCATATATTGTCAGTTTACAGAAATATTCCTTCCATCATCACTAATCCAGTGGAGTTGAACGTGATGGCTACACTTAAATGTTTCTCCTACACTCCCCTCTGCTGTAAATATCCGGGATAACTTCATTTGGGATAACATCCTTTCAAATGATTCTTTCTTTTTCTCTCTTTTTCTTTCTTCCTTTCCTTCTTCCTTCCTTCCTGTCTTATTATTCTTTAAGAGTTTTACCCAATATATTTTTATCACATTCTTTTCTACCTGTAGTTTTTATTTGCCCATTTTACAGAATTTATAAGACAAGTCTTTTATCTTTATTTCTTCCATGTTCTCACTGTAAATATTATCCATAGTTTCTACCACTGAGCTAAATAATTTCTACCAACATTTTTGTTTCCATGACTCTCTCACAACTGTATGAATGTCCCAAATCTATCTTCAGTTTCAGACATTAAGATAACTCTTAGTAATCCTACCTGGATAAAATATAAAATATCCAGTCTAATAGATCAACAAACAGCTTGATACTTAATCTCCAGATCCACTTCCCTTCCTGTATTTATTAACTATATAAATAACATCTACATTACTGGAAGTCTGTGGGTTCAAAATAATTCTGTGGTTTTTAGTCATCAATATTTAATAAATGAGAAATCCTGCAAGGGTTTCCCCAGTCTTCTTTCTACGCAAGTTTAATTAATTTCTATATATTACAATTATGTCTTTAGAATTTCACAGAGAATCCAGGTGTTGGTGACACAACCTTTAATATTAACAGTTGGGAAGCAGAGGCAGGGGCAGGAGTAGGAGCAGGTGGGTCTCTGTGAGTTCAAGGCCAGCCTGTTCTATGAAGCGAATATTAGCACAGTCAGGGCTACACAGAGAAACCTTGTCTTGAAAAAAAAAAAAAGAGACAAAAACAAAAAAGAATGTCACAAAGGGGAAAAAAATCTTCTGGATAGTAAACAAAGTATTTTATGGCTTTTTAATTAGATGATCATATATTTTTTGTCTGATACTGATTATTCACCAGTAAATTTCAATGTGCCACCACTGATATTTACATGCATATAATTTTCACTGACTTCTTCCATCCTCATTTTTGCTACCAGAATCCCTTAAAGTATATTATAGTTTTCTATGCATCATTTCTTATCTGCATAAGAATAAAATAACTCTTCATGTGCCATGGAAATACTTAAGCATTATCATCTCTGTTTGTTTCATCACATTTTCTACTCATGTAATAATTGTTGACCTTTGAACATTATTTCTTTGCATTAGTAGTTCTCTCTGCCCTGAAGTTCTTTCCCCGAGTGGCTATCTGGTAGAGTTCTGTTCAAAAGAATACTTAAGAAGCTGACACACATATGTATTTTCATTTTATTTTATCAAATATAGATTGGGTATAATATTTTGTATATCCATCTTTTCAACAGGTAATTGGGAGCTTCTTGCACATGTGTATATATGTGTACATTTATTCTCCATCTTCACAAATGAATCTTTAAAAATACACTGTGATACATTATGTAATTATAGGTATATAATTTCTAAATCAGTTCTCATACAGGTGCTGCTTCAGCACTGTTGCAATGTGGCATATATATGTATGTCTGTGTGTATGTATATACATGCATATGTTTAAATATATTTATACATATATAATTTTTCTGTCTGTATATATAGATTTTTTTCTTCATATAACATATTGGACGACCCCCTGTAAAACAAAGCACTGTTGTTAAATTTACTAGTAGTTGGATATTAGCCTTTCCTTTTTTATCATAGGAGTCTATTAAGTCTTATAAATTACTTGCCATTCTCTCAGTAAATTTTTCAGTCATAACAATCAGCCATGAGATACTGATTGGTTTGAACTAACTGGTATCTTATGTAGTCACATAATGGATTTCAGCTGACAAAACTGTATTCGATTATAGTATGAAGTAATAATGTAGTATACATTTATAGGAGAAAAAAGATTGATTAAATTGTACTTTAAGTATTTCTTTGTTCTGTTAATATATTTAAAAGCATAGCTAAAGTATACATTAATTTTTGCAGAGTCATATATTGTGCCAAATGTCTATTGCTCTTCAATTGCAACACAAGTAATTATAGCTCTGAGAACCAAGAATCTCATTTTGGTTGATATATCTATAACAGTGGTTTCCCATCATTTTTTTCTCTAGAGGAAATAATGTATAAAGAAAAGTTCCCTGATATTTTGATAGTAAATTTAAATTTTTAAATTACAGGGATTGGATAGTGTCATTACAGTTTTGTAAATATTTTAAATGTATCACTCACAAGGATCAGATGAAAACACTATTTTAACATCCAAAAGTTTATCTTTCTCATCTCTCAAACATTTGAGAATTAAAAGACATTGCATCAAAATCCATTTGGGATTTGATGTGAATTTCATATTGAATCATTATATGGCACATTATAATAATAATATATATATATATATATATATCAAGGAAACAAAGATATCATTGTATCTTTTTATGACATCATATGACAAATAGCAAACATGCTAAACATGATCATAGGAAGAAAACCTTAACATTGGAGTATTTTTCCCAGCTTTCTTTTACTTAACCATATATAATATTGGAAAAGAGAATGGCTTTGTGTTCAATGGTGGATTTATTCCACGAGCAAAATACCAAACTTTCAATGAGTTTAAGTTAGCTGTGGTTGTGGTTTCTTCTTTGCAAGGGCTCTTTTAATAATAATAAAGCTTGCATTATTAGTTTATCAATTTTGAATGAAGTTCACTTGTTTGAGGGATGAATTAGTATACATAAAGTCCCGGTTTCAGTTTTCAGTGCGGTGTGAGCCAAGTGCAATGGCATTTGCACCTAATCTTAAAAATAAGAGGTAGAAGCATCCTTAGCTAGAATGACCTAAAGAACTCACTTTGAGCCTAGCTGTGACTATCTGAGAACTTGTCTCAGAAACAAGATATTCATTAGACTTCTTACAATACCATATAGAACTATGGAAACAATGATTAAATACTGGCAGCTTTGTTTCTCTAAAGCATTTCTGGTCCTGTTCTCAACATACAATTTTATAATGCTTTACTTTTTCAACATTTTACTAGGTCCTGAGATTTTTTTTTTTAGAGTTTATATTGCTTTAGGATCTATTTCATCAAAAGTTAAAAATAAAACTTTCTCCTTCATGACATATTGGTTATACACTAGAATTATAATTCCAGTTTCACACAAATATTTTTGCTGGATACTGACAATACAATATAATTTTGAAAGTTAAGACACTCTGAAATATCCAGATGTTTCTGAGTATCCAGATGTTCTACATACAAAACACCTTTGCCTGAGTTTTAAAATTTACATTCTCAGCTAGATGTTTTGGAAAACAAGATTGCTGTGTTATGAAGTAGAGTGAGCCATAGTGAATTATTTATTCTCAGTTTTTTTCATTAATGCAAATCAACTCAGTACTCTACATAAAATCTAGATGAATTAGTATTTTATGGAATTTTTGGACTGTGAAAACCAAGTACCTATAATTTTATATTTGTGTAATGGAACTAACTACAGCCATGTTTGTATTATATGAATTCAATAAAGTAGAAGATTATTTTAAATGCTCCAATTTTAAGTCATTTAAGATTGCATCTACTCATTTTCTTGTGATAACTGGTTTATGAGTGAATTAGATTCTAAGAGTTTGTCTTATTAAAATATAAAAATAAATTAACATTTTATATATTGGGCAATATTGTCAGTATTCCATCATTAATTTTTGAAATTTGATGAATTCTAAATTGAATAAACCACCAGAGCAAGCACAGATTATGTGTCTCTTTAGCGTTACACAGATATGTAGCTTGCTCAGTGATATAAACAAGAATTTACAGTTTATAGCCTGTAGTATAAAAAAGTGCTCATGATCTAGCATATATCAATATTAACAATAAATAACATTTATGTAGCTCAGCACACTTTTCTGAGTGTTTAATATATATTACTGAGTGCATTTGAGAATTCAAATCTACCATAAAGTTTTAAATTTTCTTATTTCACTTTTACAAAATAAGAAACTAAATAATAGAGTTGGGTATGGTGGCACATACCTTAATTCCAGTACTCAGGAGGGAGAGGTAGGTGGGTCTCTGTAAGCTCTAATCCAGTATGGTCTATAGAGTTCCAGGACAGGCAGGGAAGTCAGGGATGTTACACACAGGAATTCTGTCTTGAAAATCCAAAGAGAGAGACAGAGAGAGAGACAGAGAGATAGACAGAGAGAGACAGAAAGAGACACACAAAGAGAGAAAGTAATATTTTATTTTATTTTGTTTTTCAGACACGGTTTCTCTCTGTAGTTTTGGAGCCTGTTTTGGAACTAGCTCTTATAAACCAGACTGGCCATGAACTCACAAAGGGTCCGACTACCTACTGCCTCTGCGTCCCAAGTGCTGGGATTAAAGGCGTGCTCTTAATAAAAAATTTTAAAGTAGTTTAAGAAACAGTTCCAGTTGACACCAAATGCTGTCAAAGGATGGCTTAACAGGAAATCTCTACGGTACTTATTAATCAGCTGACATAAACTCTTATTATCCTTCGTTCCCTTTTTCATCTGGATTCCCTAATGTTTGGCTGTGGGTCTCTTCATCCACTCCATTCAGTTGCTGAATGGAGCCTCTCTGATGTCAGTTGGGGTAAGTTCTGGTTTGTAAATCCATGAGTTTAAAATCATTTCCTTGACTTTTTTTTTCTCCCCTTTGGCAGTCAGCCTAAGTCTCTGGGATATCCATCCACTAGTTCCTGGCCATCCAATCAGTGTCAGGCATGGGCTCCCTCATGTGGTTTGGGCATCAGGTTAGAATAGTCATGTCTGAAATCCACAATGGTGTCCCTAGGGAAGACCTAGGAATGGGGGATACGGAGCCTGAGCTGGTGGTCTTCTGTAACCAGACAAGGCTTTCAATGGTAAAACTGGAACCTCAGTCTAGGAACAAAACCCTCGAATATGTTTTTATGAAGTCCATGTTTCTGAGTATGTTCCCCCAGTAATGCCCTAAATTATTTTTCCCTGATAAACTGAAAATGTATATGTTGCTCCTAAGTCTGTATGTATGTGGTACAAAACAGATGAAACTAAATAAAAGAGCAAGGACAAACTAGACATAACAAGATAACTTCAGTAAATTTTTGTTTATTTCTTCTCATATTTGGAACATTTTCATACACATGGATTTTCTAATTAAAGCTTGGGCTAATAAGATTCTTCTGATGATGAAACAACACATTTCTATCTCCTGCTGTGGAAGACTGCATGCTGAATGCAGTATCACCTGTAAAAACTGGGGATCATCCAAACAAGAGTTAACATAGAGCCAGGGGTTATATAGATGAAGCAAACAAATTATGCAGATAACCATTTTCCTTTTGATGTCGCTCACCTGCAATATATTAACAATCAGGCCTCTGTATAAATTAAATGTGACCATATATGTATGATTTACCCTAAATGACTAGAACTCTTTCTCACAAAGAAATAATTCAATTTTAACGTCAACATCAAAACAGAAATGAAAAAAAGTTATTTAATTCATTATGGCTACTATAGATGGCTGTTTTGTTTAAGATAAACATTTTCATCACTGGTTTTGTATGTTAAATTAGTGATCACACAAGCTTAATTGCCAAATCATCATAATAAAACTCTCTGAGCTAATACCATCTGGCCAATTATGCTCACTTGTGAATTTACTGGTCATTCTGTACCTGTCATCATTCCACACTCATGCTGCTTAGCATCTGCCCAAAGTTAAACATTTCCTTTACACTCACAAGTAATGGGAGCATCGTGGGATGTGTATGAAGAATTCGTGGAAAAATAAATTATTACACATCCAAATATAGTTTTAAATATCATTGAACAGATGTTGAGCTAAATAGAGTATGACAATATAACAAAGCAGATACTGTAACTTGTGGATTTCAATTGGCTGATTTTGTTTCTATTCCTTGTTTGCTTGACAAATGCTTTTTAAAATGTAGATTTCCATAATAAACTTCATAACACAACAATGTTATAAAATTATAAGAGAAGAATAATTGTACAATTTAATGTAAAATTAAGTTCAATTGTTTTCCAAATTATATAAGAAATACTTAAATGTTAGTTTCTTGCATATCCATTGTTTCTTTCCTTTAGAATACAGATGTTTTTGTGAATTATTATTATTCCTTTTTTGTTTTTCAAGACAAGATTTCTTTGTGTAGCTTTGGAGGCAGAACACGCTAGCCTGGAACTCACAGAGTTCCTCATGCCTCTGCCTCTGTAACATGAGAGCCAGACTTGGGGTTTCTGTCCAGCCCTGTTCCCACAGCCGGCAAGGACCCAAAGAAAATCACACAGAGGTCTCTCTCTATTAATGATACACTGATTGGCCCATTAGCTCAGGCTTCTTGCTAACTCTTATAACTTATATCAACCCATTATTCTTATCTATGTTAGCCACATGGCTCTGTACCTTTTTCAGCAGGGTAGGTCACATCTTGCTTCTTCCATGATCTGGGCAGGACTGGGGAAAGAGCTTCCTTCTTCCCAGAACACTCTTTTTCTCATTGCCCCACCTTTACTTCTTGTCTGATTGCCCCACCTATACTCCCTGCCTGGCCAATCAACGTTTACTTAAAACATGATTGACGGAATATAGACATTTCTCCCACACCATGCCTCCCCCATGCTGAGATTAAACATGTGTGCCACCACTGCCCGGCTTTGTTGTGAATTATTTTTAAAGTAAAATATCTTACTGGAACTTTAATGTGGTATTTGCACTGCCAATGTTTTGGTGCAGTTACTTTAGCATTTAATTGGTTCCCATCATGCATCAATAATTTCCTGAAAGAATGTAAACATAAAATAAATATATCTTTGTGAAGTCCTAAAATAATATTTATAAAAAATATTTAAAAACATTAGAGATAGAATATAGTGGCTATGTGTTTTCTGAAATATTACAAGAGCAACTGAAATGTGAAATCAGCATGAAGCCATTTTTTTTACAACAACTAATATGTGTGAAAATTAAAAACAAAATTCTAGGCTGGAGTGTGGCTTGTACAGATTATAGGAGGCTGTAGGTTCAAAACTACAATAATGAAACAGCCAAAGAGTAAAATCGAATATAAAGTCTGAGGGATAAAGACACATGAGCGTGGATAATTCCAGGAACTAGAATTAAGACCGTAAGTTCATTTGTTACATTTATATTTTCATTTATCTTTATAGGTTACATAATAAAGATGATGGTTTTTCAAGCATTTTTGATAAACTTGAAATGCATGTCTATATATACTAATGGAATGTTTCAGAAAGACAATATTTGTTCCTTTTCTCAAAAGCTAAAAATGTAATATTCATCTTTTCTTTCCCTTTTTTTTAAACAGAGAATTTCAAAGCCTCACTACTGGGTCAGGGCTGGTCAAATAAAAACACGAGATTTTCCATGCTTTAGCAACCTGAGTGCTGGGATTAGAGATTTGTGCCAATGTAAAGTTTCACTTCATCTTGATGAAGTGTCATGTAAAATCAAACCAAGGATCATTAAGTAAAATGATTGGCCTTTCTTCTCTAGGAATGTGCTGATATAATGAAAACAACAGACTAAGAAGATAGCTAAATACAGCATTAGATAACAAATTGGAGCAAGAACTAGTAAAGAAGAAAACAAACAAAACAAAAACCTCTTAATTTGTAGATGATAAAAGTTTAGTTGGGTACACAGAATATTTGGTTCTGCTGTAATAATTTTTATTACTAGTAATAATAATTGCTGAGTAGTTAAGGAAGATGTTTAGAACTGAAAACAATTCTTTAAAATTATTTTGAAAATGTACGCAAAATTTGAAAGTAGAAATTATCCCAAAATGTTGATCATATACAAGTCACAGAATATGTGGGGGAATGTCAACACTTATATTTATTTCCCCTACCTTGAAAGAACCCCTCTTCTCCCTTGGCTTGTAATAGTCACCTAACCACTGTGGTTATTCAGATTCAAACATACTAAATACATCTAAAGCTGAAAAGCTAGCTTTTACATAGGAGAGAAAACATGTAATATCTGTCTTGTATGTTCTAGGTAACCTCACTTAATGTGTTTGATTCCAGTTCCATCCAATTCACCTGCAAATTTCATAATTTCACATTACTAATAGCTGAACATTATTGCCTGTGTAAATGTATATACATTTTTATGATCCCTTCAATTGATGGACATCTGAGTTGCTTTCAAGTTCTGGTTGTACAGCTAGAGTAGCAATGAATATGGATAAATTTCTTTAGAAATATGGGATGCCAAACATAAATCAAGACAAAATAAACAATTTTAAGTGACCCATAAGTCGGGAATTGAAATATCTCCAAACAAAATACATAAGAAAAAGAGACAGTAAAGAAAAAAAATAAAGGAAGGAAGGAAGAGTGAGCACAGTGCCATATGGATTCCATTCAAAATTTTACTAGATGTTCAACGAACTAACATCAATACTCCTCAGATTATTCTGTTTATTTTATCTGTTTTTCCTTGTTTCTAAGAAAGTGAAAAAAAAAAAAACATGCACCTTAGGAAGAAAGTAGGCTGAGATTCTGAAAGGACTTATGGCTGTAAAAGACTATGATCAAAATATATTATTTGAAATTCTCAAAAACAAATAAAAGCATTTTTTAAAGCCTAATTCTACATTACTGCTTAAAAAATAATGATTTGCTCAGTTTTATAAACTTACAGTATTTACAAGTTTTTCAAAGGCATGAGTTAAGTTTAGCCCAACAAACTTGGTTTGGTGCTATGTTTTAGTTGTACTGTAATTTTTTTCATTTATTAAACATAACATCATTTCTTTGATAAAAACTATATTTTTTCCTAGATGAAAAATTATCTCTATTCTAAAACCAGTTCATTAGATTATCCGCAAAAAAAACTAAAAGCAGTACAAATTGTGAATGTAATAGTATTTCTTGCTTAATAACTGTTTTGTTACATATAATTTTACTATATTAAAATTAAAGCCTTCCATTTTGTTTAAACATAAAAGGGGAAATGGTGTAGGAGGTCCTTTTTTTCTATGTGTTGCTTGTATTGGTTAATGAATAAAGAAACTGTCTTGGCCTTATAGGGCAGAACTTAATTTAAGAGTTAACCAATAAGAAGGTAGAGCTAATGGGCCAATCAGTGATTTAATGAATACAGTTTCTGTGTGATTATTTCAGTTCTGGGCAGCCAGGACAAAAAAGGGATCATTCCTATAACAGGAGAACAATGTAATAATAATAAAAAAAAACTGTATTTGAAATTGATAATAATCCTTTAGTTCAAATAAAAGAGCTAACAGTTTCATGTCATGTATGGAGCAGCAGATCTTTCCGTGAAAATTCTGATTGTTTCATTAATCATTTGTACCTTATATCTTAAAAGAAAAATTAAATTGATACATTTGTGATTTTAATTTTACTTTATTTTCCAAACTATGAAAAGAGACTACCATTCAAAACAAATCTCACTGTGGAAATAAATAAACTTTTATAAATGATCATACAAATTATTTGCCAAGTTTTAAAGTAGTAAAAATAAATTTCTCAGTGAATGACAAACTATTACTCTACAAATTCTAGTGCATTCTGGTCAAAATTATTTCACTATGTAATGCAGAAATCTTACAAATAAACCAAAATATGGCAAATATAAATATCGTACAGTTCTGCTTTGTGTATCATAGGCACAGCACATAAGCTGACTGCTTATGAAGATGCAGAAAATGTGTAGGTGTTTACAGATTACAGAAGATGTAGCTGAGGCCAAGAATAATGCATGGACAGTCACTCAGGTAACACCAAGAACTGGGATGAAATGAGATTCCACTGGAACATGAACTAGGATGTGAGTTCATTGTCCTTTTGGTACATATATAGCAGAAGTTCTTCAGTACTTTGTTTTTAAAAAAGAAAATTTATGTTTTTTTTCTTTGAAGAACTAACATTAACTATAAAAGAAAACAATTTAGTAAAACTTAATATGATTACTTCTAAAAAATATTTTCAAATAATTTACTTTTATATATTTTTTTAATAAATTTCCATCAAATATTCTATCACCAGAATGGATATTCTCATGCACAAATGAATTAAAATGTTATTATTTTCATAATTCATATAGAACACAATTCATACTTCCCTTGAGTGTATTCCAAATATCTTTGAATATCTTTTTACTAAGTACTTTTTTATAATTCCAAGATTTGTTCACTCCTCTGAAGTAAAAGATCTGATTCTTTTGAATTTCTTTTAAGCTTTATCTTTTGTATGCAAACAAAGTTATACTTACTATACATCACCTTTTGAAGTTAACGCTGTTATCCTTTCAAATACTGAAATACAAAAATTTTTCGGTCCCACATTAAGCTTATCATATGTCCATCACCTGAATCTTTATGAAATTTTCCTCAAAATGGAAAAATTCTATTGCCAGCACAAGTATGACTTTCAATTACTAAAGTCCAAAATATTCTCATTTACTGGACAGTAGATATTTTTCTCATTGTTCCAATATGTATCTGAATTATGAGAATTTAATGATTGACTCAATTAAGCTGTGCAATTGCTATGATGACTAATGCTGGAGAATTCAGTTAAGCAAATTGTCTGAACCTTTCATCCTTAAAATTATTTGGGTTATGAAATTCTAACATTTTATTCCGTCTAGAAGAAAATCAGTCAAGAGTAGGGAAAATATCTTGACATTGATAGAATTCTGCTTTTAAGCTAATCACTCAAATGCAAATAACTTGTTGCAAGTCACATTTCTATTGTCACCCTTGTTATTTTTTAAGTTTTTTCTTTCCTCATAATTTAATTTTTTTGTCTTTCATCCCAACCTCAGTTTCCCCTTCCACCAAACATACCAGTCCCTACCAACCACTTCCCCAAACTACCCAGATCCACTCCTTCATCATTTCCCTTCGGGAAAGAGCTTGTCTCCCAGAAAAATTGGCTGAACGTGGTATATCAAGTTACAATAAGATTAGGTGCATTCTTTGATAGTAAGGCAGGATAAGGCAAACCAATAGAAGGAAAAGGCCCCCCAAAAGCAGACAAAGGATTCCGAGAGAACTCCCTGCTACCTACTGTTAGGAGTTTCACAAGAACACCTAGATATGCTACCACAGCATATATGCAGAGGACCTAGCTCAGTCCCATGATCTTGTGGTGTCCTGAACCCCTCTGTTCCCTAAAATCTCTTCTCCTCTTCTTCCTTCTGGTTCTCCAAGTTCTGTCTAGTATTTGGCTACATGTCTCTGTATCTGCTCCCATCAGTCGCTGAATGGGGCCTCTCTAATGACTTTTGATCTAGGCTCCAATCTATGACTATAAAGAATATTATTAGATATCAATTAGCAATCATTTCTTTGAGTTCTCTCTCTCTCTCTCTCTCTCTCTCTCTCTCTCTCTCTCTTTCTCTCTCTTTCTTTCTTTCTTTCTTCCTTTCTGGCCTGGCAGGATTAGTTCTATCCTAGGTCTCTGTGCTATCTAGCCTCTCACAACTAAAAATGTTATTTTTTTTCCAAATAAGTTTTGTGATGATAAAAGATTAAGATAAATTATATCAAAGCAGAGCTTAACTGTATACCATAATGAATACTGAATAAGTATTCATTTATTTTATAGATCCCTATAGCTACTATTTAAGAGCAAAAATTAAATGCAGTTGCTTGCTTTGAATTTACCCATGTAAAATCCTAATACTACTATATAGGTGCTATATAGATACATGCTTTACTAGGAGACATGAAAAATGTTTCTGTGTGTGTGTGTGTGTGTGTCTGCATGTGTTTGGTGGAGGTCATTTTAATGGGCATGAAGGAATTCAGTTTTGTTATATCATATTAGGAGAAGATAGTGTGGACTGTTTAAATTAAGACATGTACTTTCTTTTTTACACACAGGCCTGCCCTTCCCTTTGCTTTCATGTTGTCTCAATGAGAAGGAAGAACATCTACCAAGAGGTATGACTTTTCAAACTATGAAGCTTCATATATCACCCATTACAACAGAGGAAAACAAATAATAAAGAGAGGCTATAGAAAACAAAACTTAAACACCTAGAGCTGTTTGTGTGTGTGCACAACTACACAGATGAGATGTCAACAGGAGGAAGATAAAAAAAAGACTAATTGGTAATTAAGAAATTACAGAGGTGAGGGCTACTGAGTTGGCTTAGCAAGTAAAAAGCATTTGCCTCTGAGCCTTACAACCTAAATTTGAACCCTGTAATCCACATAGTCGATGAATCTCAGAGATGTTCTCTGGCCTCCAAATATGTACTATGGTACACACGCATGAAAACAGGCAGGCACACACAGACATACACATTCAATACATTAATAAATCAATAGATTTAAAGAACACAGAGGTAACATTTTCTTTAAAATAATATGCCTTCTATAGTGTCCTGTTGGAGATTCTCAGTGTATGAAAAATTAGTTCTCAACACTTATACTAATAATATATATTTATAGGACATAAAATCCTTTGTTAATATAATTTCAGTTATTTGCTTTTCAAATTATAAAATATGTATATGCATGAGAGTTTTTGAAATATTCAGATTGTTGATAACGTATTTTACTGACCCTGTGATACCATATTACATCTGTCAGAATGGCTAAAATGGAAAACACCAATAATAGCTTATGCTGGAGTGGATGTGGAGTAAGGGGAACAATCCTTCATTGCTGGTGAGAATGTAAACTTGTACAACCACTCTGAAAATCAGCATGGTGGTTTCTCAGGAAATTGGAAATCAATCTCACCACAAGACCCAGCAAAACCACTATGGAGCAAATACCCAAAGGATGCTCAACCATACTACAAGGACATTTGTGCAGCTATGTTTATAGCAGCATTATGTGTAATAGTCAGAACCTGGAAACAACCTAGATTCCTCTCAAATGAAGAATGGATAAAGAAAATGGGGTACGTTTACATAGAGGAATACTAATCCACGGGGGGAGATCTTGAAATTTGCTTGCAAATGGATAAAACTAGAAAAAAAAACATCCTGAGTGAGGTAACGCAGACCCAGAAAGATGAGCATGGTATATACCTGCTCATGGGTGAATTCTAGCTGTAAAGCAAAGGATAAGGAGCCCATAGTCCACAACCCCAGAGAAAGTAAGTAACAAGGAAAACCCTAAGAGAAACATGCATAGATCCCCTGGGAAAGGGAAATAGACAAGAGCTCCTGAGAAAATTGGGATGGAAAGGCAGAAGGAGAGAGAGAGGAAAACTAGAGGGAATGGGATAATCAGGATGGGGGAAGGACAGAGAAAGAGAATGAATGAACAAGAGAATTCTTGATTGAAGGAGCCATTATGGGGTTTGCAAAAAACCTAACACTAGAGAAATTTCCAGGAATACACAAGAATGACCCCTGCTAAGACCCTAAAGAATAGTGGAGAGGGTGCCTGAACTAGCTTTGCCCTGTAGTCAGATTGATGACTATCTTAAGTTCATAAAACTTACATCCAGCCACTGACAAAAGCTGATGCAGAGATCTGAGCTCCCAAAGTCCAGTACAAGAAAAGGAGAAGTGAGAATACAAGCAAAGAGTTTAAGACCTTGATGGGAATATCCACTGAAACAGCTTACTCTGGCCAGACAACAAGGGGACCAGCATAGGACCAAACTAGACCCTCTGAATATGGCTGACAGTTGTATGGCTAGAGCCGAAAGTGGGACCAGACCGCCGGAAATTAGACCAGGATTTATTCCTACTGCTTCTTCTGGTTTTTTGGAGCCCATCTTCTCTGGTGGGATACCTTGCTCAGCCAAGATATAGTGGGGAGGGCCTTGGTCCTGGCTCAAAGCAATGTGCTAGACTTTGCTGACTCCCCATGGGAAGCCTTACTCTTTCTGAGAAGTTAATGGGGGGTGGGTTAGGGGATGGGAGACAGGGAAAGGTGGAGGGATCAGGAGGAGGGGAGGGATTGGGAAGTGGATTTGGTATGTAAAATGAAAAAAGATAGTTTTGTTTAAAAAAAATGAATTAAAATAGAAAAAAATAACTTGTTTTACTTATCAAGAACATTTGATTGAGCAAGCAAATAAGTCAAAACTCAGATTACATTTTGGTCATATTCAGTTATAAGTTCAGAGAGAAACAACAATAAATTCTGTATATTTTTAAATAATATAGTGTAAGAGGATATAATCACAAAATCTGCACTTTTCTCAATTTTCAAAAGGGAAAAACCTTATTAAGGTTTCTTAAGTCTATTTTCTTGCAGCTGCTTCTGCCCAAGTCTATATTATTTCTTTATGCTTTTATTTATTAATTATTGCATGTCCAATGTTAGTCAAAAGAGAACAACTAGGAGAAAGCAGAAGGATCACACCTATGGAAAAACCAAAAAAAAAAAACCTACTCTCTCCATGATAAATTAAAGAACAAGTCTAAAAAATTTACAAATTATATATGCCTACACAATAGTGATAGAAACATGATTTAAAAATAAAAATAAAATATATTAAGTTATTTTATCGTCTTTAGAATTATTCAATTGTTAGACTTTTCTTAAGGAAATAATTAGAGACCATATGGGACTTATTGTTATCATTCGTGATGCAGGTGATCTGAGGCCAGGTCCGCAAAGGGATGGGAGACAGACAGATATGCCATGCAGAGAGAGCTCGCCTATCGAGTTTATTTAGTGGGTATTGGGAAAAGCATAAGAGTAAGGGGTTATGTAAGGTGAGGGAGAAGGGGACAGAAAAGGGGGGACAGAAGAGAGGAAAGAGATGAAAGGGGAAGAAAGTGAAAGCTGCCTCTTCAGAAGAGGATTAGACAGAGAGAGTTAGAGCTGGAGAGGAGGTGGAAGATCCTCTTGCCTAGGTTCAAAGGTGGAGATTTGGAGTGGGTGGGGCTTTTCTCTTAAGTGGGTAGGCTACCTTGGTACCTACCAACCTGGCAGATTTACAACACTTACCATTTAGTATATCTTAAAAATTCGTTATTCTTGAGATTTTCATACATGCATACTTTACATCCTTCCCAGCAGGATATGCTCAAGTCCTCAAGCTTAAGAAGCAGGCTCCATATAACTGAGCCATTTTCTGACCGTGTGACCCATTCTCTCTTCTTTTTTTTTGTTATTGTTTTTGACCTGTATATTTTCCCCCCTTTTCCCCTTCCTCTCCCCTCTCCTTCTACTCTATCTTATGGTCCCCATCCTTCTAATTTACTCAGAAGATCTGTTTTTTCTACTTCCCATGTAGATTAGGTCCATGTATGTTTCTTTTAGGTTTTCATTGTTGTCTAGGTTCTCTGAGATTGTGAATTGTAGGATGGTTTTTCTTTGCTTTATGTCCAAAAGCCACTTAAAAGTTAGGCCATATAATATCTGTCTTTCTGAGTCTGGGTTACCTCATTCAATATGATGTTTTCTAGATCCATCCATTTGCCCACAGATTTCAAGGTGTTCTTATTTTTTTTCTGCTGTGTAGTACTCCAATTGTGTAAATGTACCACATTTTCCTTATCCATTCTTTGGTTGAGGGACTTTTAGGTTGTTTCCAGGTTTGGGATATGACAAACAATGCTGCTATGAACATAGTTGAGCACATGCCCTTGTGGTGTTTTTGAGCATCTGTTAAGTATAAATATAAAAGTGGTATTTCTGGGTCTTGAGGTAGGCTGTTTCCTAATATTTTGAGAAATCACCATACTGTAATATAAAGGGACTGTACCAGTTTGTACTCCCAGTAGCATATCCTCTCCACCATAAGTTATCATCAGTGATTTTGTTCTTGGCCATTTTTACAGCTGTAAGATGGAATCTCGGCATTATTTTAACTTACATTTCTCTGATGGCTAAGGATGTTGAGCATTTCCTTAAGTGTCTTTCAGCCATTTTAGAATCTTCTGTCGAGAATTGTTTGTTTAGGTTTGTACCCCATTTTATGTTGGATTATTTGTTCTTTTGAAGATCAATTGCTTGAGTTCTTTGTATATTTTTGAGATCAGCCCTTTGTCCGATGTGGGTTGGTGAAGATTTCCCACACTGTAGGCTGCTGTTTGTCTTGCTGACTATGTTCCTTTGCTTTACAGAAGCTTCTCAGTTTCAGAAGGGCCAATATATTGTTGCTTCTCTTAGTGTCTATGCTACTGGGATTATATTTAAAAAGTGATTTCCTGTGCCAATGAGTTCATGTGCACTTCCCACTTTTCCTTCTATGAGGTTCAGTGTAGTTGGTTCATGTTGAGGTCTTTGATCCATCTGGACTGGAATTCTGTGCATAGTGATAGATATGTTTTTTTTTTTCATTTTTCTACATGTTGATATCCATTTATGCCAGCACCATTTTTGAATATGCTTTCTTTTTTATATTTTTTGCTTTTTTGTCAAAAATCAGGTGTTTGTAGGTGTATGGATTGATATCTGTGTCTTCAATTTGGTTCCATTGATCCTCCTATCTGTTTTTATGCCAATACCAAGATGCTTGCACTACTGTAGCTCTGTAGTAGAGTTTGCAGTCAGGGACTGTGATGCCTCCAGAAGTTCCTTTATTGTACAGGAAGTACCCCAAACAACCCACATCATACATGTACTTATGGAGGAATGATACTGTATTTAGGAAAATATTATGATTTTAATATTATTTCTTAAACTTTATATATCAAAACTAAACAAAGTTTGCATCAATGAAACACATTTATTAGTTATGTTTAATTAAAAATAAATTTGAAGTGAAAGTTTTCTTTAATCATTAATTTTAAACTCTGACAAAATAATTTAAATCACTTTGATGATTCTCTCAAAAGTATATGTTCTTTATGTTCTGTAATTTATATATTAAATCATACTTTAACTTTGGAAAGGATAGCATGATTATTATAACTGAAACTTGTTTCATACTTCAAACATTTGAAACAAAATGTATGGCGAACCTGGGTACTTGAAATCATAAATACACAGTGAAGAGTAGCAGCTATGAAAAAAATTACAGGACTTTATTAATTTGGTGATTGAAAAGTCTTGAATATTAACAGGAACATGATAATAAGAAGTAGCCCTGAAAAAAATTACTCAGGGCTATAATTTCTGAACAAAGAAAGAATGGCTGTTGTGTATTTCAAGGTTAAGAGACTAGGACCATTGAAGATACAAACTGAAACAATAAACCATGTATTTTTTTCTTTTCTAAACATTACTTTGTTTAATTGAAAGAGCATGTAAACATAAATGTGTTGATTGGATAATTGATATTATATATGAACACTTTAGAATGCAGGACAGAGATATTACTTGTATTTATGAATGTTTCTTCTCCATGTACAGAAAGAACAATTATAGTAAACTGTAGTTCTGCAAAATAGTTTCTGATGATAATTTATAAGGTAAGAGGTTCCTACCAAAACTTGGTAGATTTAGAGGTCACTGGTTATAGCCAGACTAGTCAAATTCTTAGTATAAATCTTTTAAGAATAAAGAAGAGGTGAAATCACAAAGAATATAAGAGAAACATAAAAACAAAGAAAAGTAATTCCTTCTCCTACCAGTCTTTTTGTCATAGCATTCAGTTATTGTGTAGATGGAGTGTTTAGATTATGTGCTACAGGGTTACCTTGGTATCCCTAATATAAGACATTCAATATGTTAGGAATCTTCCTTTTTTAATAAAATAGATTCTTTTCTCATATAATATATGCTGAGTTTAGTTTTCCCTCCCAGTTTCTCCTGCCTCCCTTCTCTTCTGGATTCATTCTCTCATTAGAAGAGAACAGGCTTCTATGAGATAATGGCAAAACACAGCAAAGTAAAACACAATGCAATAAAAAAAACCCCATCATATTGAAGTTAAAAAAGGCAAACCAACAGAAGGAGGAAAGAAATAAGAGAAGGCACAAGAATCAGAGACCCACTCAGTCCTATGCTTAGGAGTCCCATAACAATACTAAACCTTAAGCTATAATATTTCTTAAAACTGATTTTATGATTCTCAGAATGGGTTTTATAAGGTCAGTTCTCAGAGAGGAAGAAAATTAAACCAAGAGTAAATTAGACTTTAAAATCCAGACAGATTATCAAATCAATAGGAAGCATATCTAGAAAATTTAATTTATGTTGTTGTGTTCAACATCATTGCAATATGCCTCTTTTTCTATGTCAAATAAATCCATAATATTCTCCTTTTAAGCCAGTGTGTACTTTCTCTTGCAGTAATATAGTTTTGATTAAAGTAATGAGAAAAAAATTGTGGGAGGAATAAGAAAACAATATGTTAGAATGAGAGTCTAGGTAATTATAATTTTCAGATGGTACATGGAAAAAAAATTACATTTAAAGGAGGCAACTAGAATGGATGAGACCACAGAGAATTTGAGAAATTCTCCCCATATTCAGTGCTTCCTTGAACCACTTTGATTTGGAAGATTACAGGATATTTCACTTTATTAAAAAGATAAGATTATAAGACATCCTACTTTATTAAGAAAGAAAAAGGAATAAAAATCACTAATTGGCCAAGGTCTTAAGCGGTGCCTAGGCCACATTTACATTAGCGGAATGGATAAAATATAAAAGCAGGGTGAGGTGTTCAGGAAAGGATTGCTGAAGCTCAGCAGAATTACAGTCATGACTCCGGTCTTTATTTTTAAATTGAGCTCACATTGGTTCATTTCCTTCCAGTCTTCATCACTTCCGAAGTACCCATGGTGTTGTCACTCTGTTGACAGAGGTTTCTGTCCTGCCCAGTCCTCCAGCTGTTTAGTCCCAAAGAAATACACAGAGACCTACATTAATTATAAACTAGTTGGCCTAGTAGCTCAGGCTTTTATTAACTAATTCTTACATCTTAAATTGGCCCATTATTCTTGTCTATGTTAACCACATGGCTAGGTCCCTTATTCAGCGAGGCATTCTCATCTTGCTTCCTCTGCATCTGGGTAATGGCTGCAGACTACATCCTTCCTCTTCCCAGAATTCTCCTTTTCTTGTCACCCTGCCTCTACTTCCTGCCTGGGCACCCTGCCTATACCTCCTGCCTAGATACTGGCCAATCAGCTTTTTATTAAAATACTAGTGACAGGGTACAGACCATTGTCCAGAGCATCAACCTTCTTCTCTCACTGGATCAGATCATAAGAAAGCACTCATTTCATGAAGATTTCTGATGTTTTACAGTCATGGAACTTTCCTGAAGGTCAATAACTCCATACCTCACTTCCTGATTCTTCAGCTGTCCTGCTTAATCAACAATACTAACTGCTTTGTGAGAGACAGCAGTTAATCCTCCAAGGGGAAGGCATTTCTCCATTGAGTGCATCCCTGTGTAGTACATGATCACAGAGCTAATCTTGCCTATCACAGTGAATTCTTTAGGTTAGCGAGCTCATAATTAAAAGTCTTCACTAATGACATGGTAATTGTTTTAATGGATTTCCAATGAAGTGTGAAGTTCCCTGCTGATATGTCAACAAAATATGAAGCATTATGAAAGAAACTATGTAAAGCTTTGTAGAATTTTGAGCTAGAAGAGACCTTAAAATAATCAAAGGTAACTAACTGTTCCACATATAGAAAAAGGAAAATCATCCCTGGAGAAAGGAAGTGTGCTGCTGAAGGTCAATACTCTGGATGTAAATTGTAGGTGACCTGTACAGCAAACTGTTTCCATCTCACTGAGCTTTCATTTTGACCTGCTTTTTATTTATATAATACTTATATTTAAAACAAAATCTTTGCATTTTTATTTTTTTCATAATGTCAATAGAAATATTTATTTATTATCTAATAAAATGGTGCATATGAAAACAATTTTATTACACTGGTTTTATGGGAAGATTGCAAAGGTGCCTTTGAAGATCAAAATCAACAGGGCTGGGAATTTTTTGGTCCAGTGCTTTCAGAATAAATATCTTGGGAAGTCAATGCACCAACAGTTCTGAGGAAACCCCAGTGTAATTGAAAGCATGGAAAGTTAACTACCTGGAATTTGTTTATGACTGTATAATATTAATATCCCTAAAAGTCTTTCTTGTTATTTTGGTTTCAGAAATACAAAAAAAAATCATATATCAAAATGTACTAAGGAGTAAAGGGCAGGGAAAAAAATAAGCTGCTTATGTTACAAAATGAAAACTTGAATTTGTTACTTCACAGGTAATTCAAACAATAAAAACTAGGTTGAAGACATTTTGCAGAATCACGGGCAAATCCAGTTTGAATATATATTCATTACTGAAAGAATACTGAATTTCTCCGCTATGAAATCTAAATATGTTCATTAGAAATAAAAAAGCAGAATAGAATTTTGTTTGATTAGTTTCAAATTAGAGGTATCTTCAAAATATAGGATAGCTTTAACCTTTTGATAATTTCAAAATATTAATTAATAGAAAGTTTTGTGTTTACTTCTCTCTAAAGTCATGTTGATCATGAGAATAGAGCACACATTCTACATACCCCTTACTAGGATCCATCTCCTGACTCCATTACTCTTCAACCAACAGGTGATTTTTATAAGATACATTCCAAATATAGTATTTATTAATTTCCCAATACTTTAAACCCAAAAGAATAAAAATTGATGACACTGTTTGTACCACATCTTTGACTGTGTTTTATTTTAAGTAGGGATGATGTTCTTATGCTTATCCTCATTTAGGAAACATCCAAAGAATGATAATAATCATTAAAGAAGTTTCCAAAGGAACCATTTAAATGCAAAACACTCTTATTATCACTGTGCAGCATCCTGGCTCTTGTAGAGTAAGCGATGCTACTGCTTCCTCACTTATATCTGGCTTTTGATGGAGTCTCATGCTGTTAAGCTGACTGTTTAGACTGTTTGATTTTCCTACTTGATGAGGGAAAGTGAACTTAACTTTAATTGGATTCCTGTAATTCATTACTTGCAAATTCCACTCTTTTTACTTAATTTCTGATAGATTTCATCAGAAATCAACTCCAAAATAGATTCTATCATGGAGAGTCTTCTGTAGTTTGCCTAATGATTATAGTCACTTTTAAACTTAAATTCTCTGTTAAAGACATAAAAGAAAAAAAAAAACTGTATGGCATGTGATCACAGAAAGCAACTTAATAAATAAACTTTCTTCTAAAGGTGAAACGTAAGTGTGCCTCCTTCACCCTCTCTGTGATGTTAGAGTTTTTCATTAATGTGAATAGTTATCTTTGTGCTAGGACATGAATACTTAATGTCATCTAATGGTTGATTTGTTGAAGGTATGGTGCCTATTGTGCTACTATTGGGTGGTGTTTTCGATCTTTGTGAGGTGATGCTACAAGAGTTAATTATCTCTAGGCAAGGGATAAGCATGTTCATTCAGAAGAGTCAAACACCTGGGGCAGCTTTGACTTTTTATAACCTTTGAAAGAAACTGTGATAACCCAGTCTCTTTCTGTTTTCTAGTTTTTACTTTCTGACATGCACATTTATCTGTTAAAGAGTTTACTCTTCCATGTATTACCGCAATGATATGACAATGTCAAAAGTATGGAGGCACTCAAACTAAGAAAACACCAAAACCATGAGCCCTAATAAATGTTTCCCCTTTACAAATACAAATGCCAAATATATTTTGGCAAGTAATAGTAAGCTGAGAAACAAGCAATGTGTGATTCTTCCCTAGGATAGCATAACTTTATTCTTGACATGCATTAGAATGATACCATTTAATAAATAACTCAAATTAAGCACCAATGAATATAATAGAACACATACAATATTAAAACACAGAAAATACCAGTTACTTTCTGGGTAATGAATAGAATATAGCATGTAAATACAATTGCTAAGTAGTATGATTGCAATCCAGGGAGCCAGAATTTTATCTTCTGTACATCACAAATTCTTTACAAACACAGATATATGACATTGTGAATTGATGTTGAAATATTTCCCACAGACTCATAAGTCTGACTACTTCCCCACAGCAAAAGATGGAGTACATGGAGAAAAAGATATTACTGGTAGAGATGGATAAATGGGGATAGATATTTGAAGATTATAACCCTCTGTTCTTGGATTGGGATCTCTGCTTCCTGATAATCCAGGATTTAAAAAAAATGGATACGTCTACAACAGGACTATTTCAACCACCATTCTTTCACAGTCATGATGGAATTTATCCTTCATCCATGAGATAAATGATTCCTTCCTAATTTAAACTGTATGTCAGATATATTATCATAGTAACAAATCATGTAATTCCCACAAATATTTGGTGCTTAGAAGTAGGTTTGATGCTGAAATAAACTTGACCAAATGTTTAATAAGACTTTAAGCTGATTTTCTCTGGAAAAATAGAACAGTCTGGAGCTGAATACACACCAGAAAAATTTCAAGTGGTGGCTAGTAGTCTGGTAGGCCATTATGGTTGGAGTGCAGAAAGCCAGAAGATTGATAAAATGTGAACAGTGAAGACTGTACTCATGAATTGTCATACTGGAACAAGGTGTCTGTTGACTACTGATGTAGAGGTCATTTGGGTTCAATTCTGGCTCTATTTAGGCTAAATTTTAAGCCTGTCTTGAAAATTTGGCCGGGTTTAATCTCAAAGGCAATAGAATGATTCTAGAGGAAACTTTAAGAAACAACAGGATTCAGACAGTGTCACAGTTATAATTAACTGTTTATAGCCAAATCCATAGTGAGAATTTAGAAGAAAACAGAGAACCCATGAAACATGAAAGCAGGTAGTTTGGTGAGAAGATATGTCGTGGGCATAGTGAAAACTTCCAGTAAAGCAGGTATGTACTAGCCTGGGGCAGAGAAACAGATGGTATATTGTTAACAGTTCAAAAAAGACTGAACACCACGTAAGGGATGTCTCACTATTCACACTACAACAGCAAACAAGTTTCTTTGAGGGAAAAAAATTCATTTTACACATCAATGTTGTCAGATTCTGCAAACAGAAACCTTAACAAAAAATCCTTTCATTTGAAAGGAATGTGTGAAGATATAGATCAATAGCTGGACCCTCCTCAAAGACGTGTCCCAAACAGAACAAAAAAGCAACCCCAAGGAAAAGCAACTAGCTAGTTTAATGTTTTCTCACTTTATCAGGCACACTAAGGCTGCTATATTTACGTGCCAAAAGAACCCAAAGACACCTTGAACTGTAACAGAATTTCTTGGCATTGCCCACATAGTGGTATTTTGTATATAAAAGGTATCGTTGTCACTGAAGTTTATTTCACAATCCCAGTTAAAAGTCAAAATGGTCGAGAAATGTGGAGGTGATTGAATTGTATGTACTTATCTCAAGAGATTTGTACATGAGAATTTGAAAATGAAACACACTTTGGAATAGAGACTCCACAGTGTTAAAGGTACCCGGAAGATGAACCGTAACCTGAGGAAAGCTGTCATCCCTGTGTGGAGAAAGTTCGACTGAGCCAGCCTCATAGAAAGAGCAACAGGATTGTAAATAGTGTTACTTCAAAATGTTGAAGCCTAGACTATGATATTGTAGATGTTGATATTTTCCTTCTGGTTTTCAGTCTTGTTTTGCCCAAACTTTTTCCTGTGAATAGCAGTTTTTACTCAGTAACACTGTGTATTTACTATGTTTAGTTTCCTTTTTAATTTTATTAGGATTCAAAACTCATCATTTACTTTTAAACTCTGAAGATACTTGGGTGTTGTGAGTAATGCTGTAAAGGTTAATATGAGGATGCTTGAACTATTGTCTTACATTGACATACACACAAATTTCAATTAACCATCACAAATGTGTGTGTGTGTGTATGTGTGTCAGAGTCTGTGATTGTGTATGCATGTGTAAAATCTAATTATGAGATGATCATGATTTTACAAATAATATTTTGGCTTGGATTTATGCTCTATCCTACAGGCTAACATATTTTACCTTTTGGTTCTGAGATGTCTATGCTATTTCGAGGGGTTAGAGAGTATTTGGTATGATGGTCATGGCTGCCAAAAATGTGTCAATATCAGAGAGTCAATGGAAGTTACAGTTATCACCATTTCCTACCAAAGCATCCAGTTTTCTGTTTCTTAAGATGTGAAAAGGGGATAGTCATTCAATCTTCTCTGAACTAATAGAACTACAATGTCTTTCCTCTGTGATGGAATATATCCAATATATTTCAAACAAAATAAAATTGAATCCCTTAAGTTGCTTCTGTAAGACTTTTTTTCACAAAGAAAAAAGTAAATCACTGATGCATATGGCTAGTAACATTACGACATGAATCCATGATTGCAAATAGAGGCCAGCAAAGTTTTATCCTGCAAACATAGGTCAATTTTATTGTATGGTCTGTGGATATGTGCAAGAAGCAATAGCAGTGAACCTTTAATATTGCCTACAGAAGATGTTTTAAGTATACAGAGTACTTATTTGGAAATAAAAATCTGCTTCTGGAATTGAGCTATGTTTATGTGCAGAACTTGGAGCATATTTTGACCCTTATGAGGAGTGGTTTCTTTTCCTTCTCAGCTCATGAAAGTCTATATAAGGCTATAGTTCTCTGAAATAATCTAAATTATTTTGAAAGTTATAAAAATAAATCTGATCAATAATTCACAAATCTTATGTACTAGTGGTATTATCATCACTGAATTTTCTGAATAACTAAAAATTATAAAACATGAGAATTAGTATTCTATCCCAAAGCTTTTCTTCACCCAAACTTGGAGCCCATTGATTAAAGACCAAATAAAAGGCGATATCGCAAGTTAACTGCAGCTCACTGTAATTTAATGTCTGAAACCAATTGTTCCTACTCCAGAAGAATTGGCATGTATTCCCCTTTGGCCAATGGCAGTTGGCATTGCTTTTATATTAGCTGTATATCCAGACTTTGGTTGTTTCATCCCTTGAACTTGGAATTCTGAGACAGCCTTTAAAAGTCATAAGAAGCCTGCCCTGGGAGGTGAAATGTTATCCTCTTTCGACTTAGTTAGCTACTCGAGCTTAATGTGTAAGCTCATCCAAGCTTGGACAGCTTTGACTGGATTCAGCCAAATGCCAGGCTGAGTTTTCCACTCTTTTCCAATTCTCATATAGTAAAACAAAATACAATTATCATTTAAAGCAACAAATTTGGATGAATTGTAGAGCAAACTGAAGTTAACAAAAACTGGTGATTCCCTGAGTTTGTAGGCTTTTTGTAATTTGTCTTGTTGAATTCTATCTTTAAGTCATAGTGAACCAATAAGATACAGGGGTTTATTCCAATTATTTTGTGTGTGTATTTTGAGATTTGTTTGTGATCAAATATGTAGTTGATTTTAGAGAAGGCTCCACGAGGTGATGAGAAGATGTATCCTTGGTTCATGAACTGTACTTCTGCCCATTCCATATGGTGGGATATCTTGCTCAGCCTTGATGGGGGATGGGGGAATGTTTGGTCCTGCCTCAACTGAATTTGCCAGGCTTTGTTGACTCTTCATTGGAGGCCCTAACCTTTCTGAGGAGTGGATAGGGTGGGTTGGAGGGAGGGGAGGGATAAAGGAAGGGAGGGTTAGTATGTAAAATAAATAACAAAATAAAATATAAAAACGAAACAAAAATATGTTGAAATTCCTAAAAAATACTCATAGTATAAGTAATCAGATTTATCAAATTTATAAAACTGGCTACTCACAATATCAAAATCATCCTATCTTCTGTTGAAAATCCTATGGAGAAATTATGGGTACCTTCATTCAACACAGTGTTTTAACATAAATCTATTTAACTAAAGATAACTCTAAATATTTGAACAAGTTATTTTCTTATTTATTTATTTATTTATTTATTTATTTATTTATAAAAGATTTCTGTCTCTTCCCCGCCACCGCCTCCCATTTTCCCTCCCCCTCCCCCAATCAAGTCCCCATCTCTCATAAACCCAAAGAGCAATCAGGGTTCCCTGTCCTGTGGGAAGACCAAGGACCTCCCACCTCCATCCCGCAGGTCTAGTAAGGTGAGCATATAAATAGATGTCTTCCTTATTTTTCCTCCACAAAACCATCCCATATATTCCTGCCTATTTTCCTTTTAAATTACTGAACTCAACAGGATCGGAATATCTCTGGTGTTTTCTCAAGAGTGTATTAATTCAATGTCAACGAAGAAAAGATTTTCTATTAGATTTAAACTATGAAAGTTAACAGGACAGTGCGAGCCACAGAAATTTATGCCAATATCTCATAAAATGTAAAACAAATTAGAGGGGAAAGACAGAACAAGATTGCATGAACTGGAAGATAGTGCTGTATGAATCCATCCATTTTCTTCAGAACAACACTGTCATGACTGTTTCCTAATAACCAACTGTTCCAAACTTGGCGTTTACCATGTCCCTAAGGATTGCAAGTCTTTGATAAACAATGACAAAAATGAAGGCACTTATACATATCAGTGGGTAAAAACACTTGTTCTGAAAACATAAAGACCTGAGTTCAAATCTCCAGCAACCTCCCAAAATGCTGTGCGTATGTGCATATGCTTGTATCCCAAGCGTTTTGAGGACAAAGGCAGGAAGATCGTGACAGCTCATTAAACAAAACAGTTAGGTTCTGGTTCACTCAGAGAGTCTTTTTCTGGGAGATACACTGGAGAATAAACAGAGGAAAACACTAGTGCTCACACAGTCATGCACCTCTACAAATGCACACACACACACACACACACATCAGAGATGTATTTGTAGTTTCCAACCATGAATTTTACCAAGACATTTTATTAAAATGGTAATCAGTAAAAGTACAAATTCCTGTCACTCCTGTAATTTTCAGCTTCCACTTATATGATAGAATTATTCTAGAAAATATGGGCAACATTAGGAACAACTATATTGTTTTTATTAACAAACTAGGATGTGGAATAGAAAAAATAGTTCAAACTATTTAAAAATTGAATCTATAGATGAAAGTGCTGCATCATGCCCTAAAAATAGACCATCTACCCAATTCCCTTGAACTTGCCACAAAAATAATTTCTTAAATTTAAAAGATATCCAACCACGTTACTCTAATTGAATGTATGTGCTTACAATAACGCAATCTGAATGAAAATCATTGTGTTTGTCACATATGATGGGAAATTTATCTTCAAGAAATTTTAGTTAAGCTTCAAATGAGTTGTGATTTAAATAATCAATTATTGTACCATTATCATATAAAGAGCTTCATTGGACATATATTAGAAATGACTCCATTCCAGCTTGACTAAAGACCAGAGTTCAGGCCTAGTCTTAGTCATTCAAGGTATTGATAAGAGGGTGTGGCTACTAACAGGGTGTCTTTACCTAGGGTGTGGCTCCTTGTGTTTTGCGTATTATAGTGGTAATCACTTAGTTTGTTCATTGTACCGTGGTAAAAAAAAAAATCTTTTGCTTTCTTCCCTTGTAGTGGTTTGGGGTTTTTGAAGACTATAAGAAGTAAAAACCACACCACAGACAGATTCAGTATTCACTGGGCTGCCTGCCCAACTCTAGTCTATGTCTTTGTATTTTTATGTATTTCTGTTTATTCTGCCTAATATTTCTAATCCATATACCTCTACTCTGAAACATATGAATACTTCCAGACCAGACTCTGGCAGACATGTGTGAATGATAATAAAGGACAATACACCCGAACATGCAAATATGTATGTATATATTATATAAGAAGGCATATATGTTCTAATACATTCTATTCTACATAATTAAGTTGTTTTTCATAGCATATCTTCATTTTGTGCATTAATTTTCTTCAAATTTAAAATTTTCTCCAATAGAGAAGAAAGAGGCTCACAAGTTGAGGAAGCACACTGTTAAACATGCCACTCCTCCATATACACGCGTACATACACACACATACACAAACACACACACAGAGGGAGAGAGGGGGTGGAGAGAGCAAAAAAACACTGCCTAAAGAACAAGAAAGAATTAGATTTTGTTCATGGATCTACTTTCTTAGGCAACTTTATTTCAAGAGGTTAGTTGCTGGGTTCTCCATTGGTCTTGCTTCATATTTTATACCTTCTTAATTTTTTTTTGAGAATTTATCACTTCTATCACAAAGAGCTAATGAACTTTTGAACTTTAGTACAGCATGTGACTTATCCACCATTAACTTGTGATATTGGGAAGCAGCAAAGTCTGTGCTCTCGGTACATAAGCAACAGGAATCATAATAATCCAATTAAAACTTTGAGTTTAAATTACTGTCATAAGTAGGGGTTACAAAATAGTGCCTTTAACAGATCCTGAATGTACATTAGATGTTGGCTCATATGAAACCTCCAAAATGAAGAGTACCCACATGCACCAGCCTAAATTAGTTGGCTATGCCACATATTGGTATTGTCAGTCATCTTGAACTGACATTTTCTACAGTTTGTAGCTGACAGAAAACCAGAATTGACCTCAATCTGTTGGTTTGAAGAAACCGCAGACCATGAAAACACCAGCTGGTGCTGATCTGAACGAATGAATGCAATGGAGATGTGCAATCTCATTTCATATTTAATTGGGTACTTCGGCCATATGTAGAAGAAACAGTTCCACTAAATTTTCAACAGCAACTAAGGAGAGAAACAAAGAGACCGATCAAGTCAAAGGACTGATGTTTTCCAGGAAGGGACACTTCAAACTCAACCTTAATAAAAAATAACAAAAGCAACAAAACTCACCTTGAGGACAGTTTTTCGTCCTTCTCTGCAAAAATGTATCCCAAGAGCCCCCACAAGTGCCTAGAACTAGAGAAGGGACTGATTTACTGAGTTCTCTATCTATTCTATGCTTTCTCTTATTAATACTTCTGAAAATAACTACTTTTTAATCTGGCATTGTGTGAATACAGCCATAATAAAATATAAATATATACTATATTAAAATTATGTGGATACACAGTCTTTCCCCAATCATTGGAACGCTGAGTTAATTTGTTTTGAAGCATATATTAAGGGACAATCATATACCATATGAAAACATTGGAAAGGGAAATTTCTGTGCTGAGTGAGAGAAAAAGGATACAAATATTGCATCTTATTATTGAGAATGGTATGCATGCATTTTAAAATGTGTAATGTTTCTGTTTGTGGAATTTTCCATTTTGCGTTTTTTACCACGGTTAACTGAAGTTGCAGAGAAAGTACAGGAAGAGAGTCCATGTGTCACTGGAACTACTGCAGTCCCCTGGTGTATTTGGTAGACCCAGATAGATATTTGTGGTGGTCTTTAAAATAATTTTTCAATATAAAACAAAGCTTGTTCCATTATTTAATTTTTTTTCTTTCATAATTATGAAGACATCTATTAGCAATTATCTGAGAAGGGTATATTAATCAGCCTTCCAAGAATATACCAATTTAAAAATATAACCAATATATAAAATAAAGACTTATTTTGTTATAGAAGTTCCTGTTCAGGATGAGCCAGCCTATTTCCTTCTAGGGCTATGATGATACAAACACATCATGTCAGAAGCAAGTAGAAAAATTAATGACCCACCTCATGTCCAGGAAGGGATACAGAAGATAATGAGATTAGGGTCCAACAAACTTCACCAAAGGCCTATTCCCAGTGACATGGATATTTACAGTAGGTGTTACCACTTAAAGTTTTCAGTCACCATTTAATAATCTCAAGCTTGCAACCAATTATTCATTATATGCAGCGGATCTTTGGTGGAATATACAAATATAAGTCGTAATACTTCTATTGCTGCTCCCCAAAAAACAAACAGAAAAACAAACAAAACTAGTATCCATATCACAGGACTCCTCTCCAAATAAAATCAATATCCATCTCAGAACAAAACATTCAGTTGGTATGCAAAGACACCAAAATCCTATGTGTTTATGCGCTGCAAAATTGTCCAAATATAAAGCCTCCATAGACTGAATTCAAATTCAACTAGAAGAACTTATGATGGTAAAAAGGAAAGCTCCAAGTTCATAAACTCTAATATTGGGACATTCACAGAGTAAATGAATTAATTTTTGAAGAAAAAGAGCAAGTAATGATGATATCACAGCAATACGAAATACATCAGGGCAAACACTAAATAATAATTTGATTCAGCTCTTTGGCATTGTGGCAGGGGTGAAGATTACTACAAAGGAAGATTACTACACTGTGGCAAGTCTGTATAATACCTGCCAACTACTTATGAGACTTTGACTATGCAGCAGTGTTTGCAGTCTACATTGTCACACTATTATACCACCTTTGAATGACACAGAGTTTTTAAAGAAAGCTCTTTGAAACAAAAGTTCGCTTCCATACCTTTATTTCTATTATTAGAATAGCCTAATAGATTCTCTAGATGACTTTGAGGTGTCTTTTCTAAAATCTTTGACATCTTTTCAATCATGTTAAAAAGTACATTTTATTGGTGAAAAAATTTCATGGTTCTCTTCTTTTCTGGATGAGAGTCAAATATTTCAAGTATTTTGGATTCTTTCCCAACTGGAATCCTACAGTAAATTCAGCTAATAATAGCCAGTAATACACATGCCATAATTTAGGTGCTTGGAATCTTTGAAAATTTTCCTGTACAGATAAAATTAATCTCACACACTCAAGCCTGAAACCCTATAAGTTTCAGGACGTGTACAAAATACATGCAGCTTTAGTTCATAAGTACACTACCTTACCTATTACCAATAGAATTTTCATTTCTATATGATATTTCATCAATATAGCATTGTCATTAGCAAGTACACTTCTAACCCTCTACAAGAATAACCTCCTAAGTCTTGTTCATAGGATCCACTTTTAGGCAGTTTGCTTCTCTAAACTTCCCAAATTTTCCCAGCAAATAAATTTCAAATTATTTTCCCACATTGTCTTAGGCACAACACTGTGGAAAGTCTCAATTCTTCCTGCAAGTTTCTTTTATTTATTTTGATTTTTCTTGTTGTTTATTTACTGTGTTGGTAAACAGATATCATAGATAATACACTTATAAACGGAAAGTATTTATTTGGATTGATGATTTCTGAGATTCTAGTCCATGATCCAAGTTACCACTGTTTTTAAGAGCTTGAAGAGCCTGTACACCTGAGGACATGACAAAGGCACTCACCTGGATATAAAGTGTATAGATAGGAACTGATACATATGCAAGGGAATATTGTTTTATGATATGAGACTTTCAACTAGGTTTCAACTTCCAAAATGTTTGCCCCGGCCTACTAGTACTAAGCTTGTAGTCAATCCTTTAACAGATTGTGGTTGGTTTAATATACAATAAGAATTCTAACAAAAGTTAATAAGTTCCATAAGCCAGAAAGTGCATTGAGTACATCTTTTTTGACTTATTCTATAAAGTAGTATATTATTTAATAGAAAATACAGACTAATGTGGACTGCATGTATTATAATCATAATTGACAATAAAACAGAGAACTACCTCCTATGTCCGTGAACACTCAACCATGATTTCTGTAGAGAAACATATTATTTGTCCCTATAAAATGAAAACAAAAATGTGACTTTTACAATGCATTGTCAAGGAGCCTGAGCCCGAATACTCATAATTAACAGTTAATAGCCACACTTTAGCTTGAAATGAAAGGAGAGTTAAATTCATTTATGCACCTACCAGCCTAAAATTTGAAACATTGTAATTGAATTCAAATTTCCACTACTTAAAATTCCTATGATCATATTCTCTTCTACAAATTAGCTAATATTATTACTAATGCTATTTCCAGTTTGTGGACAGAATATTTTGATCCTGAAGAATGGATTTTCAATCATTACTTTTATCACATTTAGTTTGTAATTTCAGCATCTTATTCATCTGTATAACTAAAAACATTTTGACAAATATTTTTTCCTTGTTTACCCTCAAGTTCTCTTGTATGAGAACAGTTTAACAAAAGTATTTGGTTAGTGAAATTTAATCTTGCCGATATTATTTTCATGTGAAGCTATTTAAAATTTTCACTCATCAGTTTATATGTAGATTCTTATAGTAAAAAAGTTAAAATGTTTTTCCAATTATATTTAAATAAAATAATAAAACTTGACTTCACGTAATAAAGTAAAATAAAAACATCTGACTAGATAGTGGTAAAAGTCTAATTTGATAGTCAAAGTTGAAAAATACAAACTAGTTCTTTAAGGTTTAAAATTGTCTTGTTTTTGTAACTCTGCTTTTTATTCTAGATAACCCAAATCCCAATAAAAGGTATTATTTTGTCTTGTGCCTTAGTCAGAACCCTTTGCTTTAAACTATGAAAATTCCATTGTATACATAGTAATGATATGCTTATAAACAAGACTCTATAAAAGAGTAACAGCATTATTATTTTGAGCTTATTGCAGTATTTCAATCGATGTTTCTAGGATGATCTCTGTAAACAGAAATTACTATCCCATTCTCCCAGTCATTCAGTCCCTCATAACCCAGAGAGGCATAGATTAATTATAGATTGTTTGGCCTATTGTTCAAGCTTATTCCTAACTATCTCTTGCAACTTAAATTAATCCATAATTCTCATCTATAGTTAGCCATGTGACTTCATACATTTTCTCAGTAAGACATTCTCATCTTTCTTTCTCTGCTTCTGGATGACAACTGTACTTCTGCCATTCCTCTTACCAAAATTCTCCTAGTTTGGTTGCCCCACCTATGTACTTCCTGCCTAGCTACAGGCCAATCAGCATTTTATTAAGCCAATATGAGTGACGAATCTTTATGGTGTATCAAAGAATTAATTCCCATAAACTGCGAATTCCACTGTGAACCTGGAAATGATATGCCTACAAATAGGAATCCATAAAAGAGTAAGGGCAGTTTTGCTCAGTACTGATTACAGCATTTCATTTCAATCAAAGTTTCTAGGATAATTTCTTTTGTTATTGTTCACTTATTTCTTTTGAAATATTTTAAAATATAATTATAAAAAATTATTTTTATTTTATGTTGTTGTATAGCTGTTAGGGGTGTATTTATGTCTGTGCACCATGTGTATGTATATGCAGTATATTCAGGGACTAAAACATAGAGTCAAATTCTCTGAAACCAGACTTACAAATTTTTCTAAATTGCTTTTGGGGTGCTAGAAACTGAACCTGTGTCCTCTGAAAATGCAACAAATGATTTTGACTACTGATCATCACTTCAAATTTTACATCTTAAAATTACATTTATTCATAAATTTATGTGTGTATGTGTGATGTGATGTGTATGTGTGTGTGTGTGTTTGTATGGATGTGTGTGATATCAGGTTTGGTGCCAAGTAGTTTTACTTTATTTTCTGGATCATCTTAAAAAAAAAAACCCTCTTACTTCTTTCTTTCTGGATTTCCAGTGATAACTATTTTCCTTATTAACTAAAACCTTAAAGTAAATTCTGGGCTGTTGTAATCTTTAAAACACATAGCGTTATTAAAAAAAAGATTATTATTGTACTATAGTAACAAAAAATCCTAGATAACCCTTGTAGTGTACACCTGATATACATGCCACTGGTGGGTTGTCCATGTTTCAGTAGAAAGCATGTGCATTTTTCTTTTGTTTTATTTTTCGAGACAAGGTTTCTCTGTGTTGCTTTATAGCCAGTCCTGGAACTAGCTCTTGTAGACCAGCCTGGCCTCAAACTCACAAAGACCCACCTGCCTCTGTCTCCCAAGTGCTGGGATTAAAGTTATGCACCACTACCGCCCAGCAAGAGGCATTATAGTGGTCAGGGAATGAGAACATAGATATGATCATATTTCAAAATATACAAGTATGGAATTCTCCAGAATACTCAGCAATTATTTTAGAAAGGGTAAAATGAAATAAAAATCTACATGCCTACTCTACTCACTTTTAAAGGCAGCAAAGGATACAAAAATTAAAGAAACCCATGAGACAGACTCAATCTTCCTTTGCTTAATCTTTCAGAAGAGAAAGAAAACAATTTAGAAACAGCAAATATCAAGGGATTTGTACAGATCAAATCTAAGAAAAATACTTCCAAAATTTCCTTCTTAATAGGTATCTCTTTTCTTTTTCTTCAAAGAACAGGATCCAAAGTGGATGTTCTCTGTGCAGAATTCAATCTCTCAGAGGTGGCTAATCAATACAAAAATACAGAAACCATTCTTTTAAAAATGGAGCTACCACAGGAACAAGACTTGGGTTAATATCAGACTCCAATGACTTCTCTGTTCATTTTCTAAGTAATATAAAAGGATTTCAAGTCTAGCAACAGAAGTAGAGATGAACTATAAAATCTTTTCTCACCTTCTGCTAACATGCTTTCTTGCATTTATTTTCTGTAAAGAATAGTTGATATGCTAGAGAAGGTCTTTATAAATGTTAAGTCATGAACTGGTCTACCTGAAATTTATATCACAGTTATTACTTACATCATGCTTCATAAAGACTTCCTTAGTCTTTACCTAAAAAATGTATGTGGTTAGGTGAACTACATTAACACCCTTAAAAGTCTTTTACTTAATTTAACTTCTTAAATATTTTAAAATATTATTTGAAGTACTGTGTTTACATCATGTTTAATCTTCTCTCTCCCTCTCTAGGTCCTCCTGTCCCCTCCATCTACTGCTTTCCTAAAATTATGACCTCTTCTTCTTTATTTATTAGAATTTCACACATGTGTGTTTACATGTGTGCGTGCGTGTGTGCGTGTGTGTGTGTGTGCTTGTGTGTGTTAGAGTTGCCCCAGAGTTATCAGAACAGGAGGCTTATTCCTGGAAAGATTGATTCTCCGTCTCTCAACAGCCATGAATTGATTATAGCTCTTCATCTAAATTGGAGGGGCTATTGAGATTTGCTACATGGAATGCCAACAGATGTTTCTATCCAGGCTTGAATAGGTGACTGTCTTAGTGTTAACCTCATTCAGGGACACTGCATTCAACTCCCTGGCCTCCATGCGCTAATAGCTATAGCATAACACAAAATGCATTTAGTTGAGCTTCAAAAGTTCCCATGGTCTATCACAGTCTGAATACTGCTCAAAAACCCAAAGTTCAAATTCTTTCGGGGGCTTAAGATAACCTCTTAACATTAACCTCTGTAAAATAGAAGTCAAAAAACAGACCACAAACTTCCAACATGAACTAGCACAGGATATTCATTTTCATTACAAAACGTAGGGAAGGGAGCATAGCGAGAAAATACTGGACCCAAGCAAGACCGAAAACCGGCTGGGCCAACTCCATACTATGCACCTCCATGTTTGATGTCAGAGAGCTCTTCTGATCCCCAACTCTTTACTACTTTGCTCACTACAACATACTTTTCTCTCAGGTTGTTCTTACTCCCTATTAATAGCTCCCATTGGCAGGTATCCCACAACTCTGGAATAGCTAACATCCTGGGGGCTTTAATGAAATTTTGGTTTCACCTTCTCCACTTTACACTGTGGCCTCTCTGGGCTTCCAGGCTGGCACTCCTCTGACACATGCCTTGCCTAAACATTTTTGCTTAGCCATGGAGGGTGATTCCACAACTCTTTTCTCATATACTTGTCTTGAAAGCCAAAAATACTGGCAGAAGTTGCCCGGTTTTTCTACTTGCTGAAGCTGGAACTAGACCCACTGCTCAAATGCATCTTCATCAGCTTTCTCTTTCTGGTGGTTTCTTTCACTGCTTATGCTTTTTTTTTATTCCTTTTTATAAGTTGAAAGCTTAGCCTTGTGGGGTCCTGCCTTGAGGGCACTACTACCTTTATTCCATTTAGCATCAGGCTTTTCTTTTAAGTTTTTAATCTCCCTGATCATTGGACTTAGCTCTATTACACTTTCTGGTGCTCCTTTCCCCCTCAGACTATACATTTTGTAGTTTTCTTGCTCACCTTGCTCCTTTTCATTATAGATCTGCATAAAAGTGGCCTCTAATAACCATATGGCACAGTAATACTAGGTCGTCAATAATTTCCTGTGACAACCCTATTAATCCCAAACTTCTTAATTTAGCCTCAGTCAGATCTTTTGGACATTCTGCCACATTCTTCACCAAAATATCACAAGCACTAACTCTAGGCCACTAATACTCTTCCTTGAAACCTCTTGATCTGGGCTATCTTAGTATGCATTGCTCCCAGCACTGTTTTCCGTGGTCTTAGGATGGAAAATCTTTCCTAATCCAAAGTCCACATTCTATCAACAAGAGGCTGATCGTGACTTTCATAGCAATACCCCGTTGCCTGGTGTCATCGTCTGTTTTAGTTGGTTTTTTATGGGTTGTGAAAAGACACCATGACAACAATACCATTTGTAAAATAAAACATTCAATTGGGGATTGGTTATAATTTCAGAGATTTAGTCCATTTTCATAATGGTTGGGGAGCACGGCAGCATCTAAGCAGACATGCTGTTGGAGAAGTAGCTGAGAGTTCTCCACCCAGATCCACAGACAGCTGGAAGAGAACAACACTGGGACTGGCTTTGACTTTTGAAATCACAAAGTCCATCACGTGTGGCACACTTCCTTCAACATGGACACGCCTCCTAAACTCTCTCAAGTAGTGCCACTCCCTAATGACCAAGCATTCAAATTTATGAGCCTATAAAGACCATTCTCATTTAAACTACAACAGTTTGAATATAGTTTGACATTTCACGGATGCAGTTTCTCTAATATATATATGACATTAGATAACACCAGGCATCCTGGACTTCTGGCTTTATGCCCCCCTCATCCTTTCTTGAATGTTAGGTGTAGCACTTATACTTTAGAAATATCTGATTGTGTTATGAACTCCATGGTGAGTGGTTCTCTGCATTTTGATTCAACATATATTTTTATAGTAGTCTCCATCAGGTGCATGAGAAGTTTATTTAATAAAGAATGATAGCCACACTTACTCCTGAGAATAAAGATAAATTGAGAATACAGTTAGAAAATACACTGTTTTAGGAAAGTGGCTAGGGGGGGTCTTTTCTTTCTGGGTACCATGCATTCTCCTGCCACAGGCAGTTTGTTACGTTTACAAGTACCAGTCTGTTTCTATTGAGGGAACTTTAAGTCTACTTCCACAGCTGTTGGCTATCCCTAAGACAAAGGTGCCATTTTTGAACATGTGAATTATGCTGGTGTGCTCTTGATTGTTATTGTTAATAGGCTTTAAAACTGAGTAAGAATATGGATCGTTGTTTTTTCCTCTGTTGCTTGCATCACAGATTCTGATACTCTCAGAAGTGGTCTTCACGGAGGTGACTTCCACACTGGCTCCAGTGTTATTTTTCTGAAACTTCTGCCTGAAGCATGTGACATCTCCAGGAAAATGAGTATTAAGTTCTGTATAAAAGTAAAGAAGCTAAGCAGAAGTTGCCATGCATTAATGATTTTCTATCTTTTAGACCATGTTTGCAGTGTCACCAGTTCCTTCAGGCTGCTGCTTCTGTGAATTTTCTGCCATGGTGATGACAGACTGTAACATGGAATTGTGTGTTAAATTAACCCTTTCTCCCCTATGGTATTTTTTTTTTCAGAATTCACTATTAGAAACAAACTTCAGGAAGCAAAACCATGAGAACATTTAAAATCAAGAAGCAGAACCACGGCTGTGATAAATCTAGTGAGGAAGTCATTACTCTTTCAGGATTTTTGTTTCTGTCTTTTGGAGGTATATGGAAGACTTCATCATGAGAACATATAGGATAAAACTGAGAAAGTAGCCAGGGTAATTAGACAGACAGCATCACTGAAGTCAAACTTTCTTCTGTTTGAACAATTGTTCTCTGTTAGAACAATAGCATGGATGTCAGAAGGGAAACTTCTATCCAGTAGAGTGTGAATATTGTGATGATCCTTATTTTATTTTTTTTTAAAAAATGAAAGTCTATACAGAGGAGTTTCCCCGGCCCTACAAAGCAAATGTCTTCTTGTCTATAATAATATTTTTCCAGGTACATCGTCCCTAAGTTGATATAATTGTAATTCAAAGGGGAGGGGCTAAATCGTGTAGTAGCAATATGATTAAACACTGCCACCCATGTTATAGTTATACTGAAAGCTACAAGATCAGGACTAAGGCACAGCAGCTGAGGCCAGGTGCTGTGCAGTAAGACTGGAGTCCCTGGGAGACAATTGCATAAAGCTATGAAGGTAAAAAAGACCCCTCTGATGTGGGAGTCTCAGAAATGACAGGACCATGGAACACCTTTGTGAGGGGCTGCCAGCATACAGAATGGAACTATCCTAAGACAGAAGCTGTATACTCTGTAAGTGGCAAACGTAGAGGATTTTGGACAACCTATTCCATTTGGAGTCCTTTCCATTTCATCAGTGGCCCCAGACACAAGACATAGAGCTGCGAAATTTGCTGTTTTGTAAAGTGGAATTTTGTTTGCTTTATTACTGTTTTTTTTTTGTTGTTGTTGTTTTTTTGTTTTTTTCGAGACAGGGTTTCTCTGTGGTTTTGGAGCCTGTCCTGGAACTAGCTCTTGTAGACCAGGCTGGTCTCGAACTCACAGAGATTCACCTGCCTCTGCCTCCCGAGTGCTGGGATTAAAGGCATGCGCCACCACCGCCCGGCTTTATTACTGTTTTTGATGCTCCTAGATTTCTGTTTTGAAATAAGAATGTTTATTCTGTGTCATTTTTTTGTTTATTTATTCAGAGTATTTATCTTTGGTTCTGTAGGAGCTTATAGTTACAAGAATATTGGACTTTTAAAGTGTTGAAATGTTTCTTTTACCTTTGAGATTATAATATTGTTGCATCATTTTCACATTCCCTTTCCTCCTTCTAAACACACCCACATTCTCCTTCTTTCTCCTGTTCAAATTCTTGGTCTTTTATTATCATTATTATTGTTATTATTATTATAGTAGTTGTTGTTAAATTCTATTCACTTACATTGGGCTATATTTTATATTACAATATAGACATGAGACTTTGAGGGTAAGTGTAGAAAGTTATGGCTTATAGTGATTAGTTTTTGTGTCAGGTGGGCAAATGGTAGAACAATAATGGTAAGTTTGTTAATTAATGGCACACTCAAATATCTCCTAAAATGGAGTCTCAATGAAGAATTTTCTAGGTAAGTTTGGCCATTGAGCGTGTCTGAGGAGGAGAATTTCTCAGATGTCCTTTAATTTTTGTTTTGTTTGTTTTTTTGTGGCCAAATGAAATTTAGTGTCTATGCCATGTTCTCTGTTGTTTGTGTGCCTAACAGGGAATGCAACAAGGTAAGAGTCCACTCCAAAACTATTAAAATCCTACACTGTTCAAAAATCGCTATTATCCATACCTGCATCTTTGCCCTCATTCCCATCATCATTATATCCACTTGCGAAAGAAGTTAATTTGCACTTGTCTTTCCATATTTTATTATCTTACCTCCTTGTTTTGACTATTGATCTTTGAAATTTAGAAGAAATTTAAAAAATGTCTTGCTACTTTAATTCTTGAAAACTTCCAAAGTTTCTCCAATGCATAACTGTCAACATAAAAGTAACTATTTTATCAATAAATAATCCTCATTAATTTAACATACTTCATTGTCTCAGGCTACTTTCCACATTCTATTTACTGTTTTCTCTTCTTTTTAAAATCTTCTCTCATAAATTATATTTCTGATCACAGTATATTGTATACTGATTATAGTTCCCCCTCCCATCTCTTGCCCCAGTCTTCCTGACCCACCTCCTGTCTCCTACACATCCATCCTCGCCAAGATCAACCCAATTCTGCCTCCACTCAGAAAAGAGCAGGCCTTACAGAAATATCTACCAAGCACAGCATAAGAAGCTACAATAAGACCAGGCTTATACATGAAGACTAGAATGAGGCAATCCAGTTGGAGGAAAAGGGTCACACAAGTATTCAAGAATCAAAAACAGCTTTCACTCACTCCCATTGTTAGGAGTCCCAAAGCACAAAATGCTACTCATTTCTAAGGTATGTGCAGAGAATCTAGGTCAGACCCCTACAGTCTCCCTGATTCCTGAGAGCCTCTATAAGTCCAGTCAGTTGATTCTGTGGGCCATGTTTCCAGCTTCCCCTGAAATGCTCCCCCATTTCAAATCATTTCTTCCAGTATTTTCTCTCTCCCTCCCCTCCACCTGATCCCTCCTGTTCCCAACCCCCTCCCCAGGACACCCATGAAATCTATTCTATTCTTCTTTCTCAGTGAGATGCTTGTGCTCTCCTTTAAACCCTCCAGGTTACTTAGCCTCTCTGGGTCTGTGGATTGTATCAAAATTATCTATTATTTCATGACTAATATCCACTTATAAGTGGGTTCATGACCTGTTTGTCTTTCTGTTTATTTGTTTGTTTGTTTTGTTTTGTTTTTTGGGACAGGGTTTCTCTGTAGCTTTGAAGCCTGTCCTGGAACTAGCTCTTGTAGACCAGGCTGGCCTCGAACTCAGAGAGCTGCCTGCCTCTGCCTCCCTAGTGCTGGGATTAAAGGTGTGCGCCACCACCTCCCCTGTTTGTCTTTCTGGATTTGAGTTACCATATTATGGATGATATTTTTTTCTGGTTCCACTCATTTTCCTGCAAATTTCATGATGTTTTTGTTTGTAACAGCTGAATAGTATTCCATTATGTAGATGTATCAAATATTCTTTATCCAATCTTTGGTTGAAGAACATTTAGGCTGTTTCCAGTTTCTGATATTATGAATAAAGATGTTATGAACATAATTGAGCAAGTGCCCTTGTAATAGGATGAAGTGTTTTTGGAACATATGCCCAGAAATGTTATAGCTGGCTATTAAGGTAGATTGATTCCCAATTTTCTAAGAAGTTGCCATATTGGTTTCCAAAGTGACTGCAGAAATTTGTACTTCCACCAGCAATGGAGGAATGTTCCCGTTATTCCACATTCTCACCAACATGTACTTTCTTTTCTTAATACTTGTGTTCCATGTTAGTTTCCTAAGGATTTTGAATTTTATTTCAGATTATTCATTCTGACCTTATCCTAATAATTTTTACTTATTTTCTTCTCTCTTTCTCACTTTTGTCTGTACACTCATATATATTACATGTATCTCAGGATTGTTTTAAAATTGATTAGCTTTACCCTTCAATAGTTCTTTATGCATTAAACCATGTAGACAATACTGTGCTAATCTGCATTTGTGAAATTATTCAGTAGAATGGATCAGAGTAATAGGGAACTCTTTCTGGGTTTCCAGTTGTTAGATGCATGTCATATAGAGGAATGTAAAGGAGACATAACAAGGACAAAATGTTTATGAAATAACACAGTGAAGGGGAGCAATACTTTCTTTTCACAAGATTGCCCATAGCTCCTCTAAATGAAAATAAAGAGGAACTTTACTAGGAAAATATCACCTGGACTTGTATTTAGTATTAAGGACATCCCTAGATTTTTTAAAAAGTATTTTTTACTTCTCTGGATAAGAAGAGGAAGAGAAGGTACCAATACTTCAGCCCAGAATTAGTTGCAAGGAGTGTGAAGGCACTGTGAGTATTCTGTTGTGCTCTGTGGTTTTTAGAGTGGAACACATAGCAAATTTACATGAATACATAATTTGAGAGATTACAGGTCTAACAAAACCTGAAGGAGACAAAAAAGACGTCACAACATGCCCACAATGTTTTGTGTACATAAATGACCATGGCATTATGGTAATAGTGGAAGTGTTCATCAAATTATCAAAATTATAAAGTACATACTGGACTTGAATAAAAAGACTTATTATTCTCCCAAGATTATTCAATGGTACTGTTCAAAAACCTAAAAACAAGCATATTAGAGAAATTTATCGCAACAACAATAATAATAAATAAAAATAATGTGTTATTTTTTACCATTTCTGAAAGAAGATTCAGATTTGTCTTTTAGGTAAAGTGTGCACTCACTACAAATACTTATTATATGTGTTGTTTACAAAATAAGATATTAAAATGAGAGAACATTGCATGTTGTTTCAGTTCATTATATCTAGGTAACACTGTTTATTCAAAATAAGTTCTACAATCTTTCCTGCCTACATTATGTACTGGAGTAAAGGTAGCACAAAAATTGGGGAAGTGGCCAACCAATGACTGGTCCAGCCTGAGATTCATGCCATGAGGGTAAGCCCACCCCGATATTGCCTGGAGCACCAGGGCCCAGGGTTTGGATAGCCCAGGGCAAGGAACCCTCACTGCTCTTTGGGCTGATGAGGGAGGGGGACTTGATTGAGGAAGGGGAGGGAAATGGGAGGCGGTGGCGGGGAGGAGGCAGAAATCTTTAATAAATAAATAAATTAATAATAATAATAAAAAAGAGCCAAACATGACACACAATTGGAACAATAAATAAATAAATAAATAAATAAATAAATAAATAAATAAATAAAT
>JABTXL010006079.1:17606435-17701988 GCA_025134845.1 Neodon shergylaensis
AAAAAAGGAGGTGCGGAGGCAAGGTGTGGGGCTTTGAAAGAAAATGGCTCCCAAAGGAAGAGGCACTATTAGAAGGTGTGTTCCTTTTGGAAGAAGTGTGAGACTGTGGGGGTGGACTTTGAGGTCTTTTTCTCAAGCTTCATTCAGTGTAACAGTCAACTTCCTGTTGCCTCTGAGTCCAATGTAGGACTCTCAATTCTAGCATGTCTGCCTGCACACTGCCAAGCTCCCTGCCATGATGATAATGGACTGAACCTCTGAAACAGTAAGGGAGCCACCCCAGTTGATTTTTTTTATGAGTTGCTATGGTCATGGCACATAAATCACAGCAATAAAATCCCTAACCAAGACAAAGGGGAAACTGTTGTCAGGATGCATTCGAAACAAAAATATAAGAAAATAAAATTTGAAAAGAAATGGATCTCTAAGATTTGTTAAAAGTTTAAAAAAAAGCATTTTCAAGTTTCAAATGACTTTTGGCTTCCTTTTTTAATGAATGTAATGAAAGTATGACATTTTAATACTTTAGCTATGCTGTGCAATAAGTACTTAATTATAGTCATTATGAAATACAGTATTCACTTTTGAAAACAAATTAAATGTGAAAGGACCTTGTTAAAACTACCTTGTTATAGGATCCTATATTTATTCTCTGTGGTCTGGAGCTCTATAACTCAATAATTCTATAGTTCAAGAACAGTACCTGATTTTCCTCAATGTAAGACACCATCATTAAGATGCACGATCAGTGTGACTCAGCCACGTTTGCTTTGTCACTGTGCTCCTTTCAGTGTAAGTAGCTGTGCCCGTTTCACAACTGGTGCTAAAACAAAAGGCCGTTGATGAAGTGAATGCACCACAAAAGCTGAATTTCAGAGGATTGACAAAAATGCGTGTATGGGTGTGTCCATGCTCATTTATAAGTAAGAATACGTAACTTTTTGTTTTCAAATGCAAAAAGCAAATATATAAAATTCAAATACTCATGAAATTTAATTCACGAGAGCAATTCATGGTTTTGTATACAGTTGTTGTAGAGTTCGGTAATTCTGGAAGAAATTAAGTACTTATAATCTCAAAATATTTTATTCTACATTGACAAATTAGAAAAAAAAATCATCATAAAAATCCTCCAAAAGGATCATTTCATTGTGACTTTTAAAATGGCCTAACTTTTTTTTTCTTTTTTCTTTAACCAAAATGGTGTGATTTTCTTGTCAGTTGTTTGAATGTAAACTAAGCTTAATGATTTGTTTTTAGAGACAACATAATGCCATAGAAAAGAGCCAGAGTACTCCATACAATGTCTCTGTGTTGCCAAAACCCCTCTTAGCATTTGACTGCTTAGGATGCTGTACCGTGCAGCATCACCAACACTTGCTTAGTCAAATGGCTCACGTTAATAGTCTCAGAGGAGCTCAGACTTGGATCTGTCTGCACTACTATGTGCACAGGGAAGAAAAGTCACACTTAAATAAATCCAGTTTCAGCCTTTGAACAATGTGTAGCTTAGATATTGTTAGTTAGTTCATTTTTAATATCTGACCTTAAAGATGAAGATAGGACAGACTCCTCTGAATGTCTTCATGTCGAAATGGAAAATTTGTGAGCATGTTACAAAATGATTTTATATCTGATTGGAATTATATAAATATTAGCTATATATTCACAGGTATCTTAAAAGAAACTCAAAAAGATTGCAATTATGTGAGAATTTAATTAATCAAAAGAAATCATAAACATACTTATAATATGTAGCTACTGGTAAAATATATTCTTAAGTAGAAATGGGCAGTGAAACAGGTATCAAAGCAAACAGCAACCCAGTATGGTATAGTTCCCAGCTTACACAAAAACTAGGAAGAAAAAGGAAGATCAGAATAGTAATAAACACATATTACTGAAGCATTTGATAGCTAAAATTGACAGTCAAATGTTTAGATATAAAATAATGCAAAGATTTGCTGTTTCAGAAGCTCTAAAGATGTACACATATACACATATCACCAAATTTTGGTTCAATTTTATATATTTTAAAAGAGAACACCTCTGACTAACAGCACACACAAATAAAACATACGTTCAAAGAAAAACACCACATATTCTGCGTTTTAAATAAATAAACCCCATTCGGATAGATCTGTTTAATCTGTCAACCATACCTCTTTCGTTTGTTTGTATTCTCAATTTACTTCATTTGCATAGAGGTGCTTAAATTTAACTTAGTATTTAAGCAAATATAATGGTTTGGAAAAAAAAAAAAACACTGTCCCACATAGGTTCACAGGAATTGTACTGTTAGGAAGAGATGCTTTGTTAGAGTTGGTATGGCCTTGTTGGATACAGTGTCTCATTGGGGTCTCAGAAGGTCAAAAAAAGATCAAGTGCTTCACCATCTCTTCCTGCTGCCTACTGATCAAGTTGTAGAACACTAAGCTACCTCTGCAGCACCCTGTCTGCCTGCATGCTGCCATGCTTCTTACAATGACAGTAATGGACTAACCTTCAAAACTAGACTCAATTAAACGTTTTCCTTTATTTCAGTTGTCATGGTCATGTTGTCTCTTCACAGCAATAAAAACCCTAACTAAGAGGGCAAGTAAGTCAGTTACAACTGACAGAAAAAAAATAATATATAATAAATATCTGACTGAGTTTCTTCCTTTGCTCCCATGCACATTTCAAAAAATGATATAGGCCTTTCAATATGTACTGTAGGAATTATGACATGTGGATCAATGCCTTAGATAGTATATTCTTTGATGCTTATTTTGTTTTCTTCTCTTCTTTTCTGCATAGTACTTGCCAAGCTTCACCAATAATACACAGAGACGTAAGACTTAAAGAAATGCTTGTAGAACATTAACTAGGTTCATCAAAGAAGGACACGTTAAGTATTACAGGAAATGTCACTATATCCTCAGGATTCAAAAGAATGTCAATATTTATATGAAATAAAAATTTGTTACTTGATGTATCTTTCTAGGTTTGCACAGATTTTGTGACAAATACCACCTTCTTCTAATTGAAGCACTACTGCCTATGAAACGAGCAACATCAGATGTGGCAAATACATTCATAAATACAAATGCGGGAAACTGGAAAGGGCCAGCTTCACCATTATGGCTAAAGAAAAACTAGCGAAGGCATTTGCTGAACTGTCTTTTTATCATCTTCAGTGTATAAATATAAATATTTAAAGTTTCTGAATAGTATATTTATCTTTAACTTCAAATACAATGCATTTTCCTGACATAAAATATAAGTCTCTAAAACATGATTTATTTGCTACATAATCTGAATTTCAGGCTTTGTGGAATTAAATTTTGTTAATTGAAAATGAGGTTTCCATGAAGAGTTTTTAAAAGTTACACATAATTAAGAAAATTAAATATGCATACATATTATATGAATGGAAACTTATAGACAATAGTTTATAAAGAATATTTCTGACATCATCACAAGCTAAAATTAACTATAGCACAAATGGCTGAAAAGTGAAACAAAATGTACACTGAGTGTCTTAGAGTTTTATCTTTATGATGAAAGCATGGATATTGAGGGTGGGTATATGAAGTGATAAAGAACACTTTTAAATTAGGCATCAAATACTTCTTAAAAACAACTAACAAATAAATACACATGCATTAGCAGATTATCAAACTTTACACATATAGAATATTTGAAACACATGTACCATTTATTTTCAAATTATATGGATCCATTTTATAAGAAAAAAATTAGAATTAGCTATTTAATTAAAGAACCTCACAGAGTGAACATGACGTAAACCTCTGAAATAAAACTGTTTATAGCATTAAACTGATTGTAGCCAGATGTTCTGTTTCCTCAAACAAAAACGCAATGATTTTTTAAACATAGGAAAATTTCCTATACAACACAACAACCTAAGAAATAATGAGCTTACATCTGTCATTGATTTCTTCTATACAAAAATGTCTCTGACTCTGTGACCTACTGATATTGAACCTACTTGCATCTCAGTCACACTGGGAAAAGAAAAAAATAAAACATTATGTCCAGAATAAATAAGGCCCTGCCATTCTGGATCAAGTGTTTACAATGTCTTCCTGACATCAGTTTTTCCAGGTTTTATGAAATAAAGAGGATCTTTACAATACAAGTTTTGACAATATGAACCGATCTGCCATTAACATCATGAAAATCAGTATCATTACTAGTCATTCTCGCTATATAACAGCAACTCTAATTGCACTTAACATATTCCTTTTTATTTTCCACAGTGGAATCATTACTTTAGAAATGATCAGAATTTTAGAAGATGTGAAGAAAGTGAAGACTCACATATTCATATTCCTATAAGGAATACATAGTGTTATAGTCATTGTCAGGCAATTTTCCCAAAACTGTGATCAAGAATTCTGTGATCAAAAATGCCATGTGTAGAACGTAAACAAGAAAACAGACAAATGCATGCTTAAACCAAAAGTTAATACTACTACATTCAGTAATTGTCAAAATATATGAAGAACCTAAATGTATCACTAATATATAAAAGTATTAATATACTTTTTATTTTAATTTATAAAAGTATAAATAATATACAAAAGTATAAAATGTGCAATGAGTATTCTAAAAGGAGAACAAGGAGGAAAATGACAAATAGTTCAATTAATAATAAAAATATTACCGATATAATATCAAATATGAAATGAATTAATGAGTCAGTAAATTATATCATTGTATCTTTTTAATTTTTGTTCTTCCATACTTCCTGTCTTATACATTTGGTCATGCTCACCTCACACCTATGCGTTAAAATTAATTTATGGTAAAACTCTGATAAGGAAAGAGCATTAGGTTATTAAATGTGATTTCACTAGAAATAGGAATAATATATTGTAGGAAAAATAGGAAGGTCCTCATGTGTTTTTAGGTATCTGAGATGACGCCTTGATCACTTAAGTAAATAAGGCAATGATATGTGGTGAATGAATGACATGTCTATTTAGAGATAATTTCCAAAGTTTGTTTAATTTGTTGTGGTATCAAGATGATTTGTAAATGAGTTGCTTGAAAGTCATAACAAAAAAGAGGACAGGGAAGGGGCTGAAGGCAGGGACAACTAAGCTGAGAATGGTACTCTAGCATTCTGAAAGCTAGTGAGTGGGGATTCAGCTTCCAGATTTCCAGATGAGTACCAATATGACTTCTCCATGTCCTATGACTAAATATGTGGTGTCTTCAGTCACAGTGTTTTAACATCAAGTTCTGGAGAACAATCAAATACATTGAAAACAGCTTTACGAGGGACGGGGGGACTTGATTGGGGGAGGGGGAGGGAAAGGGGAGGCAGAGGTGGGGAAGAGACAGAAATCTTTAATAAAAATAAAAATTAAAAAAAAAAAGATTTGAAAGTGCTTGTTAAACGCAAAATAAATAAATAAATAAATAAATAAAATTTTTTTAAAAAGTTATAAAAAAAAGAAAAAAAAAAGAAAACAGCTTTAAAAAGTAATATATAACATTCACTATGTAATAAACATTGATCAATTTATATTATGAGAAGAAAATCATTATATGCCAAAAAAAGTCTTTTAAATAATATTTATTAGTAATATTGAGTGGTAGTTGAATAATAACTTTATTTTCTATCTTTGTTTAGAATGGGATCTTAAAACAAATAATATGAATTCTTTATAGTACATTATTTCATAATTTATAAGCTTGGTTTGCATGAAGTATTTGTTTTAGCCAATGTCCTATTGGTTTTCTCACTTAATGATTATTAATACTATCATAAAAATGTTCTAAATTTAGTAAAATTAATTTAAATGAAATGTAGATGCTCAGCTTTTCCCATAGCCCACAAGATATCTCTTTAAGAAATGTTTTACAATGCTGATACAATACTCCAAATTCTGTTCTTTAACTGGTGCAGTTTTGCTTCCGATAATACAATTTTTATCTAGGAGAATGTAAAATCAAACTTCTAAATTAGATTATGTCACTGAAAATACAGGAGTCTAAGAAATTACAAGTGTTGAACTATATGAAAACAAAGTAATAGGAGCAACCTCACTTCTAAGAGCTAACAAAATAAATGAAAAGTAAATACATGGGAATACATATATTTAAGGATGTAAAAAAATTGTAGAGTGATAAGTGTAAAGTGTTAATGAAATAAAATGTACAGTACAAAGAGAGTAAAAATACATTCTATAATGATGGCTTAGATAAATTTTATATTGTTAAAATATTACCTTTAACAATATATAGATCAATGTAAACTCTATCAAGTTGCCAATGCTGTTCTTTACCAAGGAACGAAAATCCTGAAATTCATATCAAAACAAAACTGAAGATGAAAATCTCTAATCCATGAAACTAGTACTACATAGAATAAAGGTAACAGAACACTGAACTAACCAACTTACAAGAATAAGTACTTTTACACTATACCAATGAGAGTAAGACAATTTTCACATAAACTCAGTATACTAGCAAACCAGCGACCCAAGAAAAACGCCATATATTGGGAGTGAAATCTATTTCTACAAAAAATATACACTAAGGAAACAATAATCTCAAATAAATAATAGAAGAAAATTCACTATCTCCCTGAAGGAGATCCCCTGTCTCTTACTAGTTACAAAATCCACTAAGAATAGATTCACTACTTCTTACCAGTTATAAAACAGTTTCAAATTGGCCAAACCCCTAAATATGAAAACTGTCACTTTGCAAGTATAAGAAGAAACTATGGAATAAACATGTGATATATGCCAGAATAGGTGAAGGGACAACTACTTAATTAATTTACTTTATAGTTAACCCCCTCAAGAAAAAGAATGAGAAAAAGGAAAGAAAACACAAGAGAAATATTTCAAGCTAAAAAGCATCTGAAGAAAAACAACAAAATAACAAATATACAGACCATACATAATGCAATAAATATTTGCAAACTGTCTGTCAAAGTTTTAATAAAAATGCATAAAATTCCAACAGTTTAGCATAAAATAGTCATAAATAATGCTATTAAAGTAATGATCAATATGAAACTGTGCCACAAATATGACCAATAATGAGGAAAAATTCAAAATTATTAATCATTAGGAAAATGCTAGCAAAGTGAAAATGGCATTTATGTAAAATGGTCACACAAAAATAATACAAAGCTATATAATTCTGTCCAGATGTTAAGAAGGTCCATGTTTTTAAGAATGAGTGACCTTGAGGAATTGTAAATTTTCATGTTATAGTCATATAAAACTTATGACATAGTTTTCTCAAATGAGATAAAATGGTATTTTGATGTGGGAGTCCCCTCTGTTTGTTGTGATTACTATTAATGAATAAAGAATAATGAATAAAGCTCTGGTCCTAGAGCAAGGCAGAACTTAGGTAGGCAGGGAAAGTTATGCTCAATGCTGGGAGAAAGAAAGGCAGTGTCAGAGAGATGCCATGGAGCCGCCCTTGCAGATAGATGTGCTGAAACTTTGCTGATAGGCCACAACCTTGTGGTGATGCACAGATTGATGGAGATGGGTTAAATTAAGATGTAAGATTTTGCCAATAAGAAGCTAGATCTAATGGGTCAAACAGGGATTTAATTAATACAGTTTCTGAGTGATTATTTTGCTGTTTAGTGGCTGGAAACAAACTAGTAACCTCCTTCCAACAAATTTGTGCCCACATGACCAACTAAAATTCATTAAAACCTGAGGGAATTAGAAAAGAAATTCTAGACACAAAAATACAGAGTTTAACACAGCTTCTTGTTTGCTGTTCCAGGACAGGAACCGAAAGCTACTGAGAAACCCTGTCTCGAAAAAAATCCAAAAAAAAAAAAAAAAAAAAGAGAGAGAGAGAGGTTATCCTGACTCAGCAGCAATAGCAGAAATGCTGCCCCATTTTGAAATGCTGGCTTTCTGGGCCATGCTGCCACCATGATCTCTGGCTCTTTTGGGAGATGGAGCATTTGCATGGGGTTTGTGAACAGCGTGTTGCAGCTTTCTTGATGGCAATATGGACTGGCTGTGTGCCTGAAATTAGGACTGTCAGAGGCACAAGTGGCTCCACTATTCTGGACTGGATAGGCAAGCAGAAAGTACCATATATAATATAGTAATGGCACACCTTAAGTTTTAAGAAGTACTTAGCAGTTTAAGAAGCATCACTGGACAGTAAAAAATAATTACAAATACACAATAGGACAGATTCAAACATGAAAAACTTCTAAATGGGTCACCGTGTTGGATAAATGTATGTAGGCTTGGGAGAGAGAAGAAAAGGACTATAGAAAGTTATAAAAAGAAGTGTTTTTTTAATAAAGCCTTTAAAGAGACAGAGTAGAGATAATCACAGATTAAAAGAAGTAAAGAAAAATAAGCCACATAAAAATGGAAAATTCACGGAGAGTCTGAATTATGTTTAAAATGTTTGTTTATATTTAACAGGGGATATACTATTATGCTATAGAGATTTGCATTGGTATGGATCTTGTCTTATTGATACAAATTTAAGGTCAATTTTGTTGTATGTATATTTCTGCCCTTGATTAAGGTATTGTGTATTTACAGCTCATTAAAAATGCAATGTATAAGAAATATAGGTTAATAGATAATCATCTATAATACTCAAGCTTGTTGTCATATTAGTTAGACTTTCTAGATGTACAGAGAAGTATTTCAGATGAATAGACATTCTTCAAACCTTTCAAAGACTACAGAATATGGCATTTAAAGTGACTTCAGAATTTAGGACTTTCATGACAATGAAACACATCTGCTCCTGGCCTCACCAATTACTTCAAGTGACAGATGGGCATCAAAGAGGCTCCACAGGCTTGATAAACTGGACATGCAGGACCCACAGAAAAATGACTGATATATTTGCCTAAAGGTGAGATGTTCCTTTGGGCTTCCTACTTCATAAAGACTCTGCTAGACATTCTGCAGGATACAGAAGAAAGTGACTGGCAAACTGACAATATAAGAAAAACTGTCTTTAAGATTTTCTACTTCATGGAAAAGTCTGTTGGATACTGTGGGCCAGTAAGCTAAAGATGAATGCCCCAACTGTACAGAAAAACTTTGGGTGACTGTCCAGGCAGCAAGAGTTTTGGAACTTGCTTACAATGTACTTACTGTTTACTTAGGTAATATATCCGTCTGGAATCTTTGATGTAGTTGAAGAATTTACATAGTTTTCCTTACTTATGATAGAAGATAAGGTAGATATAAATACTGTAACTGAATTCTTGTTTAATACCTTTTTGTTATATGTAATTTTACTATGTTAAAGTTAAAACCTTCCTTTTTATTTAAACAGAAAAGGAGAGGTGATATGGAAGTCCTCTCTGTGTGCTGTGATTACCATTAATGAATAAAAAAACTGCTATGGACCTCTATCAAGGCATAACTTAGGTAGGCAGGGAAAGCTAGGCTAAATGCTTAGAGGAAGAAGGGCATAGTCAGAGAGATGCATGAGCTGTTGCAAAGATAGATATGCTGAAACTTTGCTGGTAGGCCACAACCTCTTGTTGAGGCATAGGCTAATTGAGATGGGTTAAATTCAGATGTAGGAGTTAGCCAATAAAAAGCTAGAGCTAATCAGCCAAGCAGTGATTTAATTAATACAGTTTCTGTGTGATTATTTTGGGATCAAACAAGTGACTTCCTTCCAACAGTATCTATTTCATGATGGAGACTATAATAAAAAAAAAGAATTTCCATATTGAAGAAATTTATACATATTCACAGTAGCATAATTGAAAATATCAAAGAAATTGAGATAACTCGAAAACTATTAGATATAGTAATCAGTAGAATGGTAGGACACAAAAAGTCAATGTGTAAGAAGTGATATATATATATATATATATAAACATCTCAGAGAAAGAGTTTAGAATGCTCTCATTCATAATACATTTGAAAATTACTATCAATGAGTAAACATAAAAAATAAACAAAAATCTCTACAATAAAAGCAGAAGATACAGGAAAAGATCTACATTTATAGAGACTGATATATAGGTATAGAAATATAGATAGATATCAATATAGCAGGTAAATAGTTATAAGAGTGTCTGTAATATATGATTTAGAAATGATATTAAAATAGTATTATTAGGTGATGAGAAAAATGATTTCAGGCAAAGGGAAACATAATCAAGGAAAGATAAAAATAAAGCCCATTTCCTATGTGAATGTCTTTGATAAATGTAGTGGAATATGTTTGCTAAATGTCTTAGATAAATATTACTTGTTAAATTAGATAAACTAGATGCATCTCTCTCTCTTTCTCTAAATATATATATACATACATACATACATATACATACATATATGTATATATGTGTGTGTTTGTATGTAGGTGTGAATATACATATATACAAAACATACACATACCTACATATATAACATGTATCTCTATCTACCTATCCCCCACATATGTTCTCCATATATATATATTTCCCTCCATAAATATTTATGATTCTGCATCTATCCAAATATCCATTTTTATCTGTATACTCATACGTTTTTGCCTATATCTTTATTATACTTATTTTATTAAAAGTTTTGACTGTTACAGATTTCGATTCTGAGGGATTTAAAAGAAAAGAACATTAAAGATGTGTTTCTGTGAATTAGTTAGTTGGCTCGTGGAATTGATTTACAAACCTGATTTTTGTTAAAACATCAATTCCTATTTTTCAGTCATAAAGAGCATGTGAAAATTGAAAAGCATAAATGTTCCCTCTTATATACTCTTAGCAAGATACTACATAAAGAATTTGCATATGTGTCCATTGTATTTCTCTGAATCTTTTAAAAATGAAGCTAATGGTTTCTTTTCTCTTTATAGTACAAAAAAATGTACGGAAGTAAGGGGTAAAGCCAGGTTTCCAAATTCAAGTATATGCAAGCTGAGCATCTTTGTGTCTGTCCACAGACACAACACTTGAAGTTGAGATTCCTCAAAAACATTTCAGCTTCAGAGCTCCATCATGTATTAAAAGGAAAATTGAATGTCTGACGTTGAAGAATCTCTGCTATTACAGTGATAGTATTGATTTTGAATGGAAGGAATCCTGAAAATGGGAAAGGAACACATAGGCAGAATCTCATAAAAGACAGAGAACTGATTGATCAGTTCTCTCGTGCTCTTATCTGAGAAGACAACAGTGTTAGATAAAGCTTATGTCACTGTCTTACAAGACAATGTTTCTGGCAATACATGCGCTTAGTACATTTCTGTGGCTTTAGACTTCTAACTAGCTTCATGTAAAGGTCTACAAAAGAGAAATAACAAATGAGCTCTGAGAAATTATATTAAGCTCTAGTATAACTAAATGGTTTTCCTAATACAAATAGGCATAGGCCTAAAGAATATCTTTGAGAACGATTGGGAGGAATATACATATTGATTCACCAAATTTATTTGTTTGAGCCTAAAAAAATAGAAATTCTGAATATAATATTATAGTAATAATATTAAAGAATTAGAAAGTCACTAAGAATCTATCTTATTGGCTGGATAAAATATAGAACATAAATTGACCTACCCCAAATGTTTTGAAATATTTTCATATTGTTACAATACTACTGAAGTTCTCTAAAGCATAAGTAGACTAAAATGTTAAAGTGCATTTTTATTTTTATTTAAGTCCTATTGTAGACCATCAGAATAAATTGGTGAGGGAAGCCCAAACATTCTTAAAGGTCCAAATGGCTATTCTAGGCAGGTTGTAAATTTCTGTGGGAGTTACATCCACTGAACCAGATCTTTAAAAGAAGTGGAGTTAATTAGATACCAGTGTGACTGAGGTCAAATGCTAGTACTTACTTAAAAAGGACAAGTGAGCTGCAGTTATCGTAATGAACAGCAAAGTCAAAGCACTTAGGAGTGTGGTCTGGTGCATGAAGACCTCTGACACCAGCTATTTGATCATGGTGTTCTTAGAAGGGATATAAAAGGTAGTCCATTTAGGTTTGACTTAATCTGTATAAATACTCAAGTGAGAAGGAATATATCTTAAATACCAGAACAGAACCAAGCCCACTTGACAGTTTCAAAACAAACAAACAAAATATTAGGATGAACACTATTACCAATGGAGAGAATTTCACATAGGCTCTCTGACCTTCAGAGAGAAAAGACAAATGAGTACAGCCAGAACTGTCTCTACAAACATAGCTTGATAACAAAACAGTATCATGTTCCTACTGGAATTTCAGTAATTAGTGCAGCCTTTGTAGAGCAGAAGTATGTTGAAGAGGTGATTCATGGTTCCATTCACTGAATCCTTTGGTGTCATGGACATATAGATACTCATGGAAACATAGTTGAGTGAAAGAGGTAAAATAGGAATGGTATAAGGAGATGGAATACTTTGCTGATACTGTATAAGAAATTATTACCAATTTAGCAAAGTAAAACAGCAATACTTTATTCTCTCATAAGTTTTCTGTATTATAAAATCTAGAATATTTTCCATGACTTCTGTCTTCAAGGCTTTAATATGCTAAAATCTGCGTGGAAATCTCATCTGAGATCCTGAGACTTTTGTAAATGAATAGCTATTATTGATGTAGATCGTAGAGCTGAAATTTTTGTAAATTCTTACCTGGACCTGTTTTGAAGTGTCAGAGATATTTAACTTTTTGGCCCCTGCTACTTAGCTCCAGACATATCTTAAGGGGCTCCAGATCTACAAAAATGTACGAATATTTTAAAGGGGATTATGAAGTGCAGTTTTTTTTTCCAACTGAAATTTAAATCATTTGGGTTTTTGTTATTTCTGCAAAATCTACCTATCATACAAATGAAATGGTGGAATACTCTATCTAATTCATAAGCAGAGTTCATACAGATGTTAGTAAGTGTATAGTGTGCAAACAAAGTGAGAGGAATCTCAGGGTCCTTCTAGAATTATACTTGTCACAGAAGCCTGGGATGCAAAAATGGTGTTTAAAACGATGATGATGATGATGATGATAAAACACTTCATCATTTAGAAGTAAGACTAGAACAAAATCATCAGATAGTGCAACAACAGTGTCTGAGTACATGTTTGGAACTATTTTAAACTAAGGTATTATGTTTCAGTGGATTTATTGGAATGACATTTTAAAGGATAATACAGAAAATACAAAAAATGTTGACATGATTTAAAAATGCTCACATGGGGATGCTATAAGGAACCCAATATCCTTGATAGTTAGTCATGTGAATGAAGAAAAGAATAAAACAATAAAGCACTTAAGCACAGTGGTCACCAAAACAAAAGAACATTTAAGAGAAAAGGTCAAGGACAGTTCAGGCACCCTCTCCTCTGCTGCCAAAGGACCTATCTGGGGACATACCCATGGACTCCTGGGTTTGCCTCTAGAGCCAAGTCTCTTGCCAACCCTAAAATGGTTCCCTTAATGTAGATATCTTCTTCCCTGCTCCTATATCTGCCCTTCCTCCATCTCCACCATCTCACTCCCTCAAGCTCTCATCAGTCTTTTCCTTCTCCCTTTCCTCCCCCCTTCTCTCCTTTCCCCAATCTCACCCCATTCCTACTTCACCCCCATGCTCTCAACTTTTGCCAAGCAATCTTGTTTGCTTTCAATTTCTAGGAGGATCTATATATGCTTTTCTTTAAGTTCACCTTGTTATTTGGCTTCTCTAGGCTTGTGGCCTATAGGCTTAATGTCCTTGGTTTATGGCTAGAGTCCACTTATGAGTGAGTATATACCATATTCATCTTTTTGGGTCTGGGTTATCTCACTTAGTAAAGTGTTTTCTATTTGCATCCATTTACATGCAAAATTCAAGATGTCATTGTTTTTTACTACTGAGTAGTTCTCTAATGCATATATATCTGCACTTTCCAGGTTCTGGCTATTACAAATAATGCTGCTATGAACATAGTTGAACAAATGTTTTTGTAGTATGATTGGGCTTCTCTTGGGTATATTCCCAAGAGTGGTATTGCTGGATACTGAGGTAGGTTGATTTCCAATTTCCTGAGAAACCGCCACACTGATTTCCAAAGTGGTTGCACATGTTTGCATTCCCACCAGCAATGGATGAGTGTTCCCCTTAATCCACATCCTCTCCAGCATAGGCCCCCACTATCACACTGATGATTATCTCAAATATCACCATAGAATCTTCGTCCGGCGGCAGATGGAGATAAAGACAGAGACCCTCATCAGAGCAACGGACTGAGCTCCCAAGGTCCAGTTGAAGGGCAGAAGGAGGAAGAAAATGAGCAAGGAAGTCAGGACTGCGAGGGGTTGGTCCACCAACGGTGTGCCTGTTCTAATGGGAGGTCACCAAATGAACTAACAGACTCTAACTTGGACAACTGAAAATTTTTTCAAGCCATAATTTGCCTAACATACTCTGGATACACATACCTGGTTATTAAATAGTAACTCATTCTTTTGTACATTTTTTTTCCAGAAAGCAAACAAATAAACTTATAACCACACAGTCCTACATAAAGAGACAATGCATACAGTTAGAGTTTTCTCAATTGTCTTTTGTATACCACTATTTAAATTTCTTTTAGAGGTCATGGGACTAAGCTTATCCCTCTAAGTTATGTCACTGTGTCTGCTACCCTTTCCCTCAAAAGGATTTTTTTTTTTGGTTTTTCAAGACAGGGTTTTGCTGTAGTTTTAGAGCCTGTCCTGGAACTAGCTCTTGTAGACCAGGCTATTGCCACCCTTACCTTGATCAGGATGTCTGCTAATTACCCAGGTGGTAGTATTTACCTGGATTCCTGATAATAGCAGAAAATCTATTAAATATTTTACTTAATCTTATACCAGAAACGCTCATAGCTTTTAAGACCCTCTTCCCAGTTGACCATAAAATGGCTACTGGTTTGTGGTTTAGCCTTTGTAGATTTAGATTAATACTCATCTCTAGGATATTTAGTAATACATATTATTAAGTTGAGTAGGGCATATAATGTACAAATTTTAGTGCTGCTTACGACTACTAACACATCAAGATGTGTATGTGAGAGGTCATACAGTCTCTATTTTGTGTGTTTCAGCTGAGAAATGTTTTCAACATAGTATTCTACTCCTATTTTCTATTTGCAAAAGAATTTTTCATTAAATATATGCCCATTATCTGTTTTGAGCCAAAGGAAATTTCTTTGCTTTAAAGGTGGGAAAAGATGATGATGATGTATATTTAATGTTATCTTCATGCTCATGCATACACTTTTATAACGCTGAATGTATACGTTTGCAAGTAAAAACATATCCCAGGTGGAAAAACTTAATTGGCAATCCCATTCTAAGCCTTAGCTTATCATGAGCTGTTGCTTCTTCTGCAAGATGAGTGACAACTAGAATATATTAAGGGTCAATCTCAGTTAATATCTACATGTATCCATAGGGACCACCATTAATGGACTGATGTAATCCATTTACTGGTGATTCACTGTACTGTGTCCTTGGGGGCTTTTATCCTCCTTCATTTTCAAATGACTCTTTTCCTCTTCACATTGACTAAAATATTGACAAGAATATTATCTATTACATTCAGTGGGAAGAGTATTACTAAAATTTATGATCAATAGCATGTACTCTAAAATCACAATAAGTTATATTGCAAAAGCACAAACCGACACTATGAATATAATTTAGGTTCTACTTTACACGGAACTCTCCATCTAAGCTCTAAAGCAAACTATACTGTGTGTGTGCGTGTGTGTGTAGTATTTTTGCACTCGTGTATGTGGGTGCATCTGACTGCATTTATATGAGAAAGCATGAGTACGATCGTTGAAGGAGCTGTGGGCAGGCCTGCTTTTTGTCCCGCCTGGCTCCCGCATGGCTAACTTTACACTTGAAATAACAACACACATATTTATTTAAACACTGCCTCGCCCATTAGTTCTAGACCGTATTTGCTAACTGCCACATCTTGAAACCCATTTCTAATAACCTGTGTACCACCACAAAGTGGTAGCTTACCGGGAAGATTCTAACCACAGTCCGTCTTGGAGAAGCATGGCAACTGACTCACTTCACTTCTTCCCAGCATTCTATTCTGTCTACTCCACCCACCTATGTTCTTACCTATCAGGCCAAGCAGTTTCTTTATTAATTAACCAATGAAAGCAACACATAGAAAGAAGACCCACCTACATCATACGATGCTGCTGTTCTGTTCTTCTCTATCGTTTTATGCCTTCATCCCTTAAGACAGTATATCTCATAAAGTCTAGAGCTATGCAGAATAACTGTTGCTATTTTTAGACATCCCAGACCTTCCTTATTTTTTCTTCTAAATGACCACAGAAATGCATACATAGGTGTTCTCTATCAATTTCCTTTTGCATTACCATTAAGGTGTAACTCTCCATTGATAAAACAGAAAATTATCTGTAATCCATCAAATATAAAAATACAAATAGTCCTCTAAAGACAAGAATATCATTTATCTACTCTTTTTATAATTTGTCTATGTATCTTCCCACTGGATAGACTGACTTTAACTTGTTCTGTTAAGATTTTCCTCTTCCTATCACAATACTAATGATTTCAAAAGGAAAATCTGATTGCAGTTTAACTTTTTCTGTAAACCAAGGAGTTGACTTTTCCTTAAATGTAAAGTGTAAAATTTAGAGTGTACCATAATGATAATACAGACATGCTCTAATAGTGCATATAGAATACTGCACCTGGGATTCATTATAATCAAACTATTGAATATACCATTTCCATATAAGTGGTTTGTCTGCATTTCTCTCTGACTTTTGAAATAGTTGTCAACTAAGATATGAATTGTAATTCTGCCCTATCAACTATCTGAGAGTCTATTCGGACAAATATTCTGCATATACCTTAAATTGTTTTTCTTTTCTGCAGTTCTTTTACTTCTTTTTAAAAAATGTAAAGACTTCAATATAAATACAACCACACTGAACCTGATAGAAGAGAAAGTAGGAAGTAGAGTGCAACACATGAGCACAGGAGACGACCTCTTATGTATAACCCCAGTAGCACAGACAACAAGAGCAACAGTGAATAAATGGGACCTCCTGAAACTGAGAAGCTTCTGTAAAGCAAAGGACATTGTCAGTAAGACAAAAAGGCAACCTACTGAATGGGAGAAGATCTTTACCAACCCTGCATCAGACAAAGGTCTGATCTCCAAAAATATATAAAGAACTCAAGAAACTGGACATAAAATCTCTAATTCACCCATTTAAAAAATGGGGTACTGAACTGAAAAGAGAATTCTCATCAGAAGATGTTCAAATAGCCAAAAGACACTTAAGGTCATGGTCAACCTTCTTAGTTATCATGGAAATGCAGATCAAAGCAACTTTGAAATACCATCTTATACCTTTCAGAATAGCTAAAATCAAAAACACCAATGATAGCTTATGCTGGAGAGGGTGTGGAGTAAAGGGAACACTAATCCATTACTGGTGGGAATGCAAACTTGTGCAACCACTTTGGAAGTCAGTGTGGCGGTTTCTCAGGAAATTGGGAATCAATCAACCTCACGATGCAGGAATACCACTCTTGGGAATATACCCAAGAGATGCCCAATCATACTACAAAAACATTTGTTCAACTGTGTTCATAGCAGCATTATTTGTAATAGCCAGAAATGGGAAACAACCTATATGCCCCTCAATGGAAGAATGGATAAAGAAAGTGTGGAATATATGCACATTAGGGTACTACTCAGTGGTAAAAAAATAATGATGTTTTGAATTTTTCATGCAAATGGATGGAAATATAAAACACTATCCTGAGTGAGATAACCCAGACCCAAAAAGATGAATATGGTATGTAGTCACACATTAGTGGACTCTAGCCATAAACAAAGGACATTAAGTCTATAGTTCAGAAGCCTAGAGAAGCCAAATAACAAGGCGAACCCAAAGAAAAACATATAGAGATCCTCCTGGATATTGGAAGCAAAGAGATTGCTGGGCAAAAGTTGGAAGAATGGGGGTGGGTGTCGAGGTTGGGGTGGGAGAAGAGTAAAGGGGGAGAGAGAAGGGAGAAAGGAAAGACTGGAGAGAGCTTGGGGAAGTGGGAGGGTGGAGATGGAGGAAGGACGGATATAGGAGCAGGGAAGAAGACAGCTATATTAAGGGAGCCATTTTAGGGTTGGCAAGAGACTTGGCTCTAGAGGGGATCCCAGGTGGCCATGGGGATGTCCCCAGCTAGGTCCTTGGGCAGCAGAGCAGAGGGTGCCTGAATTGGCCTTGCCCCACTATCACACTGATGATTATCTCGAATATCGCCATAGAATCTTCGTCCCGCGACAGATGGAGATAGAGACAGAGACCCTCATCAGAGCATGACCTCCCAAGGTCCAAATGAAGAGCAGAAGGAGGGAGAAGATGAGCAAGGAAGTCAGGACCTCGAGGGGTTGGTCCTCCCACTGAGATAGTGTGCCTGTCCTAATGGGAGCTCATCAAAACAGCTGGACCGGGACTGAATGAGCATGCCATCAAATTGGAGTCTCTGAATGTGGCTGACAATGGGGGCTGACTGAGAAGCCATTGATAAAGGCACTGGGACTTGTTTTTACTGCATGCACTGGCTTTTTGCAACCCTAGTCTATTTGGATGCAAAGCTTCCTAGGCCTGGATGTATGGGGGAGGGCCTTGGACTTCCCACAGGGCAGGGTTTCCTGCTCTCTCTTAAGGAGGAAGGGGGAGGGAGGAGCATGAGTGGGGGAGCGGGAGAGGAAAGGGAGGAGAGGAGAAAGTGTAAATTTTTGAATGGAAAAAAAGTTTAAAAATTTAAAAAAAAAGAAAAAAATATTCTGGGAAAAAGAAAGACTATTTCCTTAGTGGCAGTGATCAATCAGTGACTGCAAACTCTGTAGAGCTTTGCAATAAATAACTTGGAGCCTTTATGGTAAGAGACCTACAGTAACCTGTTTATAAACAACAGTCCTGTCATACTTGAGTTAAAAAAAATTGTTGTGGGATAATCTTTTTGTACACTGTAAAGATGTGCCTCTGCCAAGACACCTTCTGATTGGTTTAATAAAGAGCCAAATGACTAATAGCTAGGCAGGAGAAGATAAGCGGAACAGGAACTGGGGGGGGGTATCTGAAAGGCGGTGGGTTTAATAACAAGATGCAGAGCATATCGAATATAAGATTCTGAGAAGACATAGTGAGCCACATGGTAGAAGTTAGATAAATATAAACAGGTTACATTACGTTATAAGAGCTGGCTGGGAGCAAGACTAGGCTAAGGTCAAGGTCTTATACTAAATAAAAAGTCTCCATGTCATTATTTGTGAATTTGCCATCTAGTGAAAGACCAGATACAGAAATTGTTCAGTTTATACTTGTCATTGCTGAAATTGTCTAGGTTTTGACAACATGAAGCTCTTTTCATTATAATCTACATTTCCATTATATATTTCCATTGGTGGGTTGGATCTCCATATACCTTTTTTTCTCTCCCCTTGCTTCTTCCTTTACTTCTCTCTCTCCCTCTATTTCACCCTCTACTTTCACTTTCATTACCCTCCATTCTCCTTCTCCTCTCCTAATGTTTCTGCTCTTCTTCCTTTGCCAGGTACCACTTTACTTATAATTTAACTTAATGGTCCTAAAGAACCTGCATATTTCCATTATCCCTGGTAGAATTCCCTCATGTTTACCCAGTTGCTTTCACTGGGTGATGATAATAAAAAACCAAGATATGAGAGCCTTGGGTCCTGAATTGGCACATGGGTGACGTTGCTGTCAAAACCATCTATTTACAAAAGAAGATATAAGTGAATTCCATGGCCTAGTTGAACAACAACTAAAAACAATATTTGTTGAAGGTTTGCCTTTTCTACATTTTGTAGCAATAAATCATCTTATTTCTGCAAAAAAGAGTATTTCACAAAATCTTAAAAAGTAAACTTTAATTATTTAAATAAGGTCTGTTACCATCAATCCTTTCACTCACTATCAACCCAATAGTGTAACTGTTTGTTTTATGCACATTGAACCCCGTTGCTCTTACATGTAATTCGGTACTGTGTATTAACTAAGATGTTAGCATCTTGTTAAACATAAAGGGAGCAAGCATATCTTTTTTCTTGCTGTTCTATTTCTTAATATACAAATTTTAAGAAGAAAATTAGTTGCTCCCCTTTATGTTTATGATAAGTTATTTCCTTTTTAAAAATTTATTAGAGAAGATTATTCTGTCTATGTACATAAATCAATGGGCACAACAATAAAATGCCCCAAATTAGTGGCTGATAGAGAAAATGAAGAATAGAATTGTTTTAATTGCTAATGTGAACACCAGAAAAAGGCTGAGTGCCTGAAAGCATTAGTATAAAAGCTCTACATAGTTAATTAACAATTTTGGCAGCAGAAAAATATAAACACACATATTCATTTTAATAAGAACTTTAAAAATAAAAGATACAATTGGAATGGAGTATAGATGGATGAATAATAGAAAAAGGAAGCCAGAGGTGGAAAACTATAAGAAAACAGTTTTCAAGACACAACTGTGTAGTTACACATTTAAGTTCATAGCTGCGACAGCATGAGCAGGGTCCAGGCAAACTTTATGCGGAGAAAATGTCAGCATGGAGAGGAGAGGTATATACAACCCTCACTAAAAGGTGAGGTATTATCAAAATTTTTGGCAGCCAATAATTTCTGGAATAAAGAGTCACATTTCTTTATGGTGTAACTCATGGTTTGTTTATCATGCATTTATGGATGGCTACACCTCAAAGTGTATTGATCAGCAAAAATTAATCTTAGTGGAATAAAAAATAAAAAAAATGATCTGGTATAGAAGAATGATGTCAATATAGGAGATGGTCTAGATTGTGAAAAGTGTATGTGATCAAAATACCTTTTATGAACTTCTCAGTGAACCATGTGAAAAAAAAAAGAAAATGAAGCCAAAAAATTATTGAGATGATACATATATAAGGTTCTTTCTAATTTTAACCTCCAAAAAATTTGAGGATGCAAGAAATAAACAACAAATGACATATTTAATATTTTGAAACGTTATTATACATTCTAAAATATAACCTGCTCAGTCTACATATTGTTACTTCCATGTGTGTTTCCATGGTGGATCACTTCATACTGGATAGCATATTCTTGTATTCTTCCCTAGGAACAACTATTTCTCCCACAGTCAGCATATTTATTTGTCTTTAGTTGTTTTTTTATGGTTGGGGTTTCTGGCCTTTCCTTGTCCATTTTGTCATGTCTATTATGTCTGTGTCTTCCTTGTTCAGTTCATGCAATTAATTATGAACTTAGAGGCCCACAAAATTAGGAATAATCTAACAAGATGAACTAAGAATAATACCTCCGCTTTCTCCATCTACTTCATCTCTCTCTCTCTTCTTTCTTTCTTTCTTTCTTTCTTTCTTTCTTTCTTCTTTCTTGTTTTTTGTATTGCCACAAACAATTAGAATGTGTGGGCTCATTTCTGATACATAAAAGAACATAAAAGAACTATGACACCTGGTCATCTCTGATGTTAAAAGTATATAATTTTCCTTTTATTTTTATTATTTATTGATTATTTATTTAACAAACGTGCATTTTCCATTATTTTGCAGCTGATAATGCATGCAAGATTATGTCATTGTGTTTAGAGAATCTCTTACTCTCTTGACTTACTGGAAAGCATCTGGTACACATGACTATTTTCATAGAATAATCTTGAAGCATTTCTGTCTTTTTAAAGCATAATCTTAACTTAAATCATAATCTAACCTTTGGGACAATTTGAATTTCATCATATCAGTAGTTGAGAAACACCCAGTGTTAAATATGAACCAGTCAAACCTGCCAACAGATAATGCCTTAATACTTTATCATTCATTGTAATTACCTAAATAAACTGATTTTTGTCATGATTTTTATAAAAATAAAAATATATTTTAGCAATACAATAACTGCATTTACAACTAAGTTATTCTTCAATATGCTATTTAAAATAATGTGTTTAGAAGCATAGCCCTTTCTGAACAGAAACAGAAGAGGAGTGGATTGAAGGGGAATAGAGAAAATGAAAGACCCTACAGACCCCCTCCTCAAAACCCGCAGCTAGCATGCTCCCCGGGAGAACGTCCTGTTTGCTTAAAAGATTCTCAAGATCAGCAGCTAGCCTGCTCTCATGAGGACATCCCATTTGCTTGGGAAAGCAGGATGTCAACGAGATAGGATGACTGCAAAGCAGGATATCTATAAAGATAGGACAAAGCAGGATGGCTGAAAAACAGGATACCTATAAGATAAGAACCGGAGATCTATTGCCAGACATCCATGCTGGGAGAGGAAAACCATTCATGCCCCCTGCCTCATTCCGACCGACCGATAACCATGCTTTTCTGCTTCTGTAAAACTTGCTTTTTGCTGCCCTCTGTCCTATAAAAAGCCCTCCTCCCAGCCGGCAGGCGCGCAAGTCCTCCGAAAGACTTTGCGGCCCGCAGGTACCTGTGTTTACTCATTAAACCTCTTGCGATTTGCATCCATGTGGTCTCGGCCTGTTCCTTGGCTTCGGGGAGGTCTCCCCCTGATAGAGAAGGTCCTCTTCGAGGGTCTTTCAAGAACGGGCAGGGAGAGGCAATGGGAGAAGAAGAAGGAGAAGAACTGAGACTGGGATGTAAAATAAATAAAATTTAAAAGAAAATAAAAATAATGTGTTGAGGGTGGACATACAGGTATAAAGGAATAGAGAAGAGATTGGCTGGGGGAGACAACTTCTTCTATTTTCTTTCAAAACCTTTTAAGTTTGTTGTTGCTTTCCCCACAAAGTATCTTATAAACATATAAAGACACAGCATTCTATGAATGTGCCATAATTTTCTTTTCATATTCTGCATCTAGCCTACAGTTAAATAAATAGAAAGCCCTCAACAAAGTTTTACTGACCATGAAGAATCCAGCCATTACACTTTTACCTTATTTTTATGTTCTACTTTTGGTTTACAAGCTCTATTCACTATAATATTTTTTTATGTTTTTGATAACCAATATTAAGCAATATTGAACATCTTGGTAAAATACCTTACACAGATAAAATATTTATGAATATATTTATTAAATTGTAGAAACCTTTAAGAGATAATCCTGTTGAAATGAAAGCATGTTTATGAGTTTTGGAGAACTGTTATTTCCCCTGCTGAAATGAGGGTAATACTTCAATGCTACATTAAGGACCCTGCAGGTTTTGTGAAGTTATAGAGAGCAATGTAAGTACTAAAAAAGGTAAGAAGGTACTTGGTCTTTCTCATTTAAATAACTCTCATAAACTACTTTCTAAATACTTAGGCTTACTTAAACTTATGTCATAAACAAATGTTTGTAGAATTAGTGGAATAAAATATGAAACATCATGTCAGAAGTGTGTTTGTTTTCTACTAGGACAAGAAAAGTAGAGGGGCTTAGAACAATATTTTTAACATTTTGGAAAACACTACATGGATAATAAAGTAGAAAATAAAATCTTCTGTATTTTGCTTACTTAACTATATTAAATTAAAAATATATAAAATATTACCACATATGTAAAATGTAATGATGATGATAAATCATACACTGTAAAAACATCGTTTTCCATTATATTAATACATGATAGATATTTTTTAACATCTATAACTTTGTCATAGAAATGTATTCTTATTTATAAGACTCTTTCCTATTTTGTCTTTTTTTTTCCATCGCTAGTTATAACACCCTAAAATTTTGGCATACAATATGAACATAATTTCAGTTACCAAAATTCACTAAATCCAAACAAACTTAATGCATTTCAAATTTCTTTTAAAAAAATCACTTAGTTTAAAGGATATATGATTGTAATATTGTGTAATGAATACAGGGGTTTATTATTAAGAAAATTATTTCTTGAGGAAAAGTATGGCTAGGTATAGTTCTTTCTCCTTTAAATTTGTTGACAGGAGCATTAAAAATGTGCATATTTACAAGTGATTTGAGAATATAGAAAAACTGCAAAACATATTTTCCCAAACAGTTAAGGAAATCTTGTACATGAAAAGTGGAGTGCTTGACAAGCATAATGTCATTCCCCTGAGTTTTGTACAGCAGAAGAGGTGGCAGCAATTCCTCTGACACTACTGCTGATAGCAAAGACAATTTTTATCATTTTCAACACTCGCTGAAGTGGTGCCTATAAATGTTATACTTATTTCCTAAATCACCCGAGGCTGTCACTTCAGAGTCTAATTTTCATGAACGTTCATGTTCAGAAGATTTTTTAAGAAGGTGGGACTTCTTAAGAAGTGATTGCATGTAGTCTGACACTTTCATAGCACTGAATGTTATTTCTCTTATGTCTTAAATAGTGACACATTGTAGACATCCAAAAAACATGTCTAAATTCTTCAATGGTATAGTAAAAAGCGATACATTCTGATTCAAATCCAACCTCAGGCTGTATTGGGGATATAGTCATCAATGCATCTGTGCCAATATGTTTGTTCTGCTTTGTGATCATGTCATGATAATTGATTTATCATCCATCAGTATGCATGAATAACATATATGTGTTATATCACCACAATGCCTGCGTCTACAGTTAATCAAAATATCCAAAATTTCCAATACCATCTAATATTTGCAACAAATATTTAATGGTGCCTATGGCTTATTTTTTAATTTAAGACTAAATTTAAAGTTAAAAAAGCCTTTTTAAAATAATTTATTTTTATTTTATGTGCACTGATGTTTGACCTGTACTTATATCTGTGCACACCATGTGTATACAAGGTGTCCATGAGGCAAGAAAATGGGAACAGATCCACTTGAAATTGGGTAGGGAGGTTCTATGTGGATTCTGGAAATTGAATCGCCTCCTTCTGGAACTTAACCAAATAGCCATCTCTCTGACCCTGCATTAGCCTTTTTAATTTAGCAAGGCAAAATGGAAAAGGAAATAGATGGAAATTTATCTGAGCTATAACCAATGTGTCTTCATATGTATAACAATTTGGGATATCTAAGAAATAGTTAAAATTACAAATATTTTAGATTAAAAAGGCAGAGGATCTAGAAGCAAGTCCAGTGGGCAGCACATAAATGTAACCATGATAAAGCGATTTGCTATAATAGACATTTGCTACATAGCAATTCTCAAATAATGGTGCATCTTAGAATTCCTCAGAGAGTCAATGGAAGACTGAAGTACAAAGACTGCCTGTGAGTGGAGTTTACACTTTCCACCTTTAATTCTACTTCCTTGGTGTTCATCTGTGGAAAAAAAAATACGTGCTTAGATGACACTTGTCAGGACATATGGGTTGCTACAGATCTTGGTGAAAATGGAAAATAGTCATGGTGTGATTAACATTATTTTGTATGTTCATTATTTACAATTGTATTTTTATTGTTACCATAACATTCCTGTGCTGATTGAAGTATCTCTAGATTCAAAACTACATACGAGTATCTATTAAGTCTTTGCCACCATCCACGACTATAGTCTAAATGAATTAGATTATGTCTTCCAGTAATGAAGTTGATGTTTTTCAAATGAAAAAATGATTCATCAGATACAAATTTAATTAGAAGAAATTGGTGCAGTCATTTGAATTGTTTTCATCATGCTTAAATTGAAGTAAATAAAGCATATTACACTAGACAAAAATCAATTAGATGTGCTGTGTTTCTGAAGTCTCTCATCCATCTCCTAAGGATACAGGTGTTTGTTTTTTTTTAATTCACAATCTTAGAAAGAGTTGCCAGAAGCACATGTTAAGACAAGAAATTGAGTAAACCTTTTTATTATGAAGTTGTTCTGTGGAAAGTCCTGAAGACTAAAAAATGGAAGTATAAAAAATTAAAGACCAATAGCCACATTTTGTTTGGTGTCTGTTTCTGGGATGAAACACCGACCAGTACCAATTTGTGGAAGAAAAGACATATTTGACTTACATATAGCTATCATGGTCCATCAATCTGGTAAATAAGAGCAATAATTCAAAGGAGACATTCAAAGCAGGAACCTGGAGGCAGGTACTTAAGCAGAGTATGGAAAGGGTTATTGTTTTCTGGTTTGCTTCTTCTGTCTCCATTTCTTATGTGAATTCATGTGCAGGGATTTGACCTGCCAAAGAAATCTGGGTATTTTACATCAATAAAGCAATCAAGCAACTGTGCCACAGGTATATCCACAAGAAAAACTGGTGGATTTAATTTTTTAACTGAGATTTCCCTCTTCCCAAATATGCCCAGGTTAGTGTCACTATTCAGAATAGTATATTGAACAGGGCAAATTTGGAGTCATTACCATGGTCAGGAAAATAATGTCTGAAGTACAAAGGTGACAAATACTAATATCTGGCTTTTGAGATCATATGTTAATGTTTTTAAGGATTATATTTGAAAGATATTTAATATATAATATTTCTGTTGATCGGTTTGATGTAAAATTGCACCAATAAGTAACTATGAATACCAGACTTTTGTAATGTTGTTATTTAGGCTACATGTTTAAGCAATATAAATTGTGTTGCATCTAGAAGATGTATTTGTTCAAATAATTAAAACACTTTGGAGAAGAAATTCATATACTTGACAGTTTGTCTTGATGTGTATAAATACATCCAGATCATATATAAAGTATAATCAAGTTCATAAATATCTTCTAAGTAATTAAAATAAACTATGAAAGAGAAAAATTGCTTTATTAAAATGTGCCAGATTTTTTGGTTTTCTAATAATCTGAGATTTGGGGATATATTTTATATTATTACAAAATTATCTATGAAACAGCCTGATTTAATTTATTATCTATACCTTGCTAAATTTTCTTTAAAATAAATACAAATATACTAAGGCAAATATTTTAACAGAATTGAGAATAAAAGTATGAAAACACATGAAATCAAATCATCTCTATAAGCAACAGGCTTCTACCTAGGCTTCAGACCTTCTGATTAGTAAGGCAATCATGTCCAGCACTGAACAACTGACTGCAGCTGATGAGGTCATGAACCATAGATAATAATCTACTATTGCTGCTTTTCTAAGCTGGTATAATTCTTAACTGCATCCTAAATAGAGTTATAGGATTTACCATTTGTAGATGAGTACAACACGAAACCTGCAGTACTTCAAAAATTTCTCTTGGAAGCATTGTATTTCAAGGACCAATGTCCTAGCAGCTGTCATCTATTGAAGCCCTAAGAAATCTATTTTCAAACATCCATTAAAAAATGCTGTTTAAAACATTTGCACATTTTAAATATGTCGTTAAAATTAAATGTATTCAGTGACTTGCTAGGTCATAAAATATCCTCCTTCTAACACCAAAGAATTAGTCTAATAATAATGATTTACCTGTTTCTTTCAACCTTTAATTATCTGTATGAAAGTCCCCTTGAGCAGGACTCTAAATTCTCTCTACTAATGAATATATTCCAAATGTAAAATTGGTTTACATATTTATCTAAAATTTCTTGATGTAATGAAAATATGGAAAAGATAAAACCCCTGATCATAGTGTCCAGGGTTATTGTGACAGTTGTAAGAAACAGAGTAACCTCAAGGCAGAGTCACCACAGAGGTGTTCAAACTTATAGTCTATACCCTCTTGGGACTGGTGATTGGTTACTGTGTTCTCACTTGCAGTGATTGCAGAAAGTCCAGATGATTGCTGTGCCATTTCAACACTCGTGTGTAACTTTTTATTTCTCTTACTTTATCTTTTTTCGTGTCTCTATGGCATAGTTTCAGTTAGCTTTGGAGATTGAAGTACTGTCTTTAGTTGTTGCGTTCGTGTGTCTGAGTCTCTTGAGCATGCTGCAGATGCTTCCATATGTTGCTTCAGTGGTGGTTTTCCTTCTGAGGCTTGAGAATCTTCATCTCTCAAGTGTCATCTTGTCTTCACAATCATCTATAGACTGCTGCTGAGATGAACCATTAACTTTGGGAGTAGCATCCAGAATCCATATGGGATTTTTCATTGACAATTATGACATAATGACTTAAGTTTGAAAGTTGATAATAGTGCTTTGGGACAATAGTTTTACCCTCTAAAGATTTGTTTTTTGTACCTGTTTAATAAAATGTTGATTGGCCAGTAGCCAGGCAGGAAGTATAGGTGGGGCAAGAACAGGAGAATTATGGGAAGAGGACTCAGCTTCCAGACACAGAGGAAGCCAGACACAGAGCAAGCAAGATGTGACTGCCTCGCTGAAAAAGGTACCAAGCCACGTGGCTAACACAGACAAGATGACAAGATTGTGGGCTGATATAAGCTAAGAGTTCATAAGAAGCCTTAATTAATAGGCCAACCAGTTTATAATTAATATAAGCACTGTGTATTTCTTTGGGACTGAATGACTTCAGGACTGGACAAGACAGAAACCTCAGTCAACATAATGGTTGTTTTACTTTCTGATATTCTGGCCTTCCAACATGACACCCCTTCTAACCGGAACATTTATCAGTGATAAGTAAAAAGAAAATAAAAGAGATAAAATCATAATATGTATTAATGGCTATATGTACTTGCATATATACATATACACACAGGTCTCAAACAGTTTCCCAATTTAACCTCTTTCAAATTAACCTCTCATGGGCCATCTGCAGGGCATCTGAACTTTTAAGCACATTCTCAAGGCTTTTCTTTGAAACATTTGTGAAAACTTCCATGCATGCCATCCCTCACACTCCCTGATTTAATATCTTTTTTGAGAACTTCATTACATGACCATTCCACCTAACTCAGTTCCACTTCTCACTCTCCCCACTGAATACCACTGTAACTCCTTCCAGCACTCTTGATCCTGTCTTTCATTATTATTGTGCTATATAAAAACATTTTCATACATATGTATAAAGGTGATAATATAAACTATCAAGTCTTTTAGCTTTCCTTATATATACAGGTTTCCAGGGTTGACTGCTTGAGGGTGGATAACCTGAATGGGAGTTCCTCCCTTTCTCTTCAGGTCACCTGTACCTCTTCATCTGGGGGTAGAAACCTTCCTCCAATGGTAACTTCAAGTGTATGATACCCAGTTCATTCCAGCCCAATGGTATCTAGGCTCTCAGACACTGTGGTTATAATTGTCTTTGAGTATTGAGGTATATGAGTATTGGAAAACACTTTTCTCGATAGCCTTCAAAATGCACATATTCCTGGAACACTTTTTAATATGATTTCTTTTAATGCCGTTTACACTTTTTACCTTAGAGCCTGTGATAGACAGTTTCTAGATTTCTCTGATATGCCCTCCAGGTACATTTCCTGACATAGCTGTGAACATTTCTAGATTTTTTTTCCCCACAGCTGTCATCTATATAGCATCTTCAGCCTCCTTCTCTGTAAATAAATAAAGGTGCTCCTTTCTGACCAGACTACATCTTTTTAAATAGTTTCAGCCTTAAAAGTGACACAACCTGAATGCTATGCTGTTTAGGAAGTTATTCCATCAAATTAATTAGTGCATTCCATTTAAACATAGAATGACACTGAGACTCAGGACACTGCCAAAATGTAAATAAATATTCTACAAATGTTTTCTTTTCCAATGTCCAACCAAGCTTTAGTTTCAGTCTCAAACCTATGAATGTAGTCTTTATGTGTAAACACTTTTCTCACAAAGCTTCAAAAGGGATCAGAGTTTAAAATATCCCTTGTGCTTTCTAAGGCTTCTCTAACAGTTGTTTCTAAACTACTCATTTCACGTACAAAATGACCCCACTCCTTTTCCTAATATTTTGTATTTGTTTAACATCTCATCATTATAACAGATTAAATGCCAAATCAACCAGGAAAAAAAGTATATTGACTTATTCTTTCAGTGATTTTACAATATTTTCCTTTATTCTTCTAATCCTGGCCATTTGCTAAAACACAACGTCATCTCAGTGGTAGCTTGTGTCATACATTACTCATTTGATGACAGGAAGTAAACAGGGAAGAGTCAAAAGGGAGCAAGAAGGAAGTAACTAATAATAGGCATATCCTTGAAAAGCACACCCCCAGCTATTGACTTATTCAACTACCTGAATTTTTTAGCATTGGCCAAAATCATTCTTCCAGGTGACTCTCAAGCATTCCATGCATCAGTCTCTAAAGAGATATTTCATATTCAAATCAAAACAGAGTTAGAGTTTTATAAATTAGAAGTTTAATTTTATGTCACGTAAACAATATTTTTTAACAATTGATGACATATTTACTATACAGAACTTTTCTCAAGAAACTCAGTAGGGTTCAGATTAGTAGAACATGGTTCTGTTAATATTGCAGCAATGATAGCTAAACATTCATCAGGCAGGAAAGGAGGGGAAGGAGAGAGAGACTTAATTACTCCCCTGGAGAAAAGACTGGAATATTTTACATTTCCCATTGCCCTTTTATTTGAAGTAAATGGCCGTTTTATGCACTTGAATATCAACAGGATTTAATATATGTAACATACATGCTTTATTTAAGGTGAAACTATGGCTAAATCTCAAAGAAAACTGGGTTATGTAGAATGTTTCAGATTTACCTGTGGGGCTTATTAAAGATAATGCAGTCTACAGCCCTCATTTTTGATCCAGCATAATTGCTGAGAGGTCTGAGAATTTGAATTTTCCAGGTACCAGGTGATACTGATATAAGGACAAGAAACCATCCTTTTATAAACATTGTCTTTATTACTACTCTGTCACACTGTCTTAAGGCAGTGAGTAATCTTTCTCTGTGCAAACACAGTAATTAGTTCTTTTGAGAATATATTCCTACATTCATTCACTATTCGAGATATTTGGTAGAATTTACCGACTGGTTTCTCCTTTATATTTTCAGAACTAAATTGACACATTTGTTTGATTATTAGTTGGGCTACTTGCTTGATTCAATGAATGTTAACCTTATCTACAACATTTTGGTCTATTTTAAACTTTCTTTAAAGTTTCTCCATTTTTCTCTTTTTCAAATTATACCCATTTTTTAGAAAAACTTGAAAATGTCAATAAAAGTTTGAAAGTCCATAATATGGTGTCATGAATTAGAGTGGCAGGACATAGGTTACTTTATAAAAAATTTAAACACCTTTTCTTAGATATATTTTTGTTGTATTTAAAACGTTATTTAACCCCTTCACTTCAAATGAATAGAAAACTGTAAACAGAAAAATAGAGTTGGCATGTGAAGAAAGTAGTCATAGAGACAAAAGATGGAAGAATATTGAAAATGATAATTAAGGTTATGAGACTATAATACATCACTTCCCTCTTTTCCTTCCCCTTCCAAAATCCCCATATAACAGAATAATACACGTAATTGCAGTGCACACATATATGCATAGCTGCATATAAAATCCTCTTGTCCAGACATTATGATTGGTTGCTGATGCTCAATGACAAAAATTAATAGGTAAAAAGGGAAATGGAAAGAAAATAAGGCTTATGTCATTTACCAACAGATGGCAATTCTGAGCCATGAAAGGATACTTACTTGTTGGCTGCTCCCATTAGCAACCTGCCAATCCTGATATGTACCTTGCCTACACACTTTCCAGACTTTACCATAAGTTTCATTCATAAAGCTCTAGGTAAGGAAGTCCTTGTAATTATTTAACAATTTAGCTGTGAAAGATCATATAAAGTAGTATCTTCTCAGCTTACAGAGACTTGATAATTCGCCAACTCAATGGTGTCATCATGTTTTTCAGGGAAATGATGGAATGGTGTTCCTGAAAGGTATTTCTCTATACTCCCTTTATATTAACTAGTCTGCTCCAGGGCTGGTTGTCTAGCAATTTAGATGTAAACAAATATTTGACAAAGAAGTATGATATCTGATATTGGATGGCAAATGCCTGGAATGGGTTGAGTTAATTTTAGGTTATTAATCCAATTGTTGAATTCATGAGCTCTAGACAGATTATTTTATATTTGTTGTTGATTTTTCCCTTGTGCTATTGCTGGCTTTTCCTTATCAAAATAAGAAAGTTGTTTATTGGATTTTATAATTTCGTCTTTTTTAAATTCACAAGAGACAAATGACTACTCATTGAGATTCAAATTGTAAACACTAATTATAGTCCTAAAAAGATGTTGTTCTGCTGACATTGTTTGGTTTTTAGATAATTGGCTTTTTTGACTCTAGATTTAAGGATATTGTGAAAATTTAACAAAAAATTAAATCATTTTAACTTGAAAAGGTTTTATATATTTTTGTTTATCATATTGAAAAATTCTTAAAATGAACTTAAAATATTTGGGGTTGATATTCTTGTATTTGCTTCACTTGAGATAGACTATGTCTTAGCTGATTCAAAATATCTTCATTGATAATTCTGTTATTATATAGATATTTTTCATTTCTTCATTGCATAATAAATTAGTCAGTCTAGGAATTCTTAAATTAATCTAATTTTGTTACTTTCTATAAATGTTTATAAAACTTTTTGTTTAGCCTTTTGTGTATGTGCGATGTTTGAGATTTACTGCAGCCAGTAACCTTCTCCCAGAAGTGTTCGCAGCTGTTTAGCTTGTTTTAAGTTTGGTTTGTGGAAGCCCATACAATATTGATTTTTTTCAACATTATTTCATGCATCATTGAAAATCTAATTGTTTTATAGTAAAATAAAACATTACATGACTTGTGATTGACTCTCTGCCTTTTCTCTTCCCAGAATTCTCTTGTTCTGGTTGTCCTATCTATACTTCCTGCCTGGCTACTGATCAATCAGTGTTTTATTAAACTAATATGAGTGACACATCTTTATATTTTACTAGAACATTATCCCACAGCATTTCCTCTATTTGATAAGGAAATTATACCTTACTCTAAGTGGTAATAAAATGATTATTATGATTAAATTCTTAATCAAAAACATAAGTAAAATAGAATAATGAAACTATATAAGGAGTAAATAAAACTCAAAAACACCTTCCATATTTCTTTGAATTTTCACTACACTTGAATAATGTTTTAGCTAAATATTTTTGCTTTTATTTACACGATGGACAGAATTAGAAACTAGATCATTTATTCTAACTATACATTTTACTTTCAAATCAACATTAATGTGACAGTTAATCTTCATTATCACCTCTTAACTAGACTTAGAATTTCCAAGGAGACACACACGGAAGTGTTTGCGAGGGTGTTTCCAGAGAGCGTGAATTGAGATGAGAGGACCTACCACAAATTGGAAGCTGTCCTTACATGAGCTGATCCTCAGATAGAATAAAGGGGAAGAGAAGAAAGTCAATTGAGTGATGACTCTTGCTATCCACTTTAATTGGATTTAAGTAATTCTCTACATGATTCAGCTTCCACATGTGAAAAAAACTTCTTCCATCATACTTTTCCTGTTTTGCTGGAATTTTATTTCAAAGCAGCTAGTTATTTGATTTTTTGATCCTGTTAATAATACTGCATAAAATGAAAGGGAAATGTTATCTCTATTTTGCATAATATTTAAAACAGCCAAACTTAAACATCTTGTCCCTCCATTGTGAATTAATAAATATAAAATTCATATATGATTTCTTCTTCTACAAAATCTCTTACATATGTGTAACAAAATATCCTCTTCGTTTCATTTCCAGTAAAAATGCTAAAAAGAAAAATATTGTAGAAAAAAACAAAAAAAATATCTAGTACCTCAGAATTCTAACAGACATTCAATGCATTCATTCATCAGATTAGTCTTTTTAAATTTCATAATATTGGAAGTCACTAGGCAAATCTCAGGTAAAAACAAAACAAAACAAAAAAAACAATATCAACAGTCCCAACATTTGTGAATCCCAAGAACTGAAATAATGGTTAATATGACAAAATGTACCCATAGATGAAAAATGGCACAAACACAAAGAGGGTAACCAATGACTTCCTAATAAAACTCATGTTACAGGAAGAAGTACATGACTAGTCATACAGCTTGGCCTCCAGCATTTAGTTGCTAATTAACCAGGGCACATTATTTTGCAAAATGTATATAGTACCAAACTACATTCTGAAATCATATCTCTAAAGTCCAACAGCATCTTCACAGTAAATACTGATAAATCGGTTATAATTATTGGGAGAAGAAATGAAACTGCCTTATAATGTCTTTTGATGACACTGGTCTGTAGATTTACTTGGGCATATTTATGTCATATAAGACAAACCAAGAGCAAAATTCATATGATTCAACAGACCAGTGTAGGAATGTATTTCTTTCATTTGACCTCCATAAAGAGTTGGATTCTTAGCCCTGTGAGGGCAATAGCCCCACTGACCACCAAATAAATGACTGTCAATAAATGCCAGGCAAAGGAATCTTCAAGTTTACTAGTGTTGTCAGTTCCATCCTATCCCTCCATACTTTTGATGCAGAAACTCTAATTTCCATCTTTCCACCCATCTGCCCATTCCATCAACTGTCTTCTATTCATTTTTCTTAACCCACTGCTGCCCTTAAGTACATAATCTCACCTCTACAGATCTGCTCCAACCTATAATCCAGCAAAAATAGCAGAAGCAGACAAGTAAATGCATCTATGAAGACCTAAAGCTATTTTCTTAAACTGGTACTTAGAGGGTATTTCACATTTCTATCACTTTCTTAACTCTAGCTTCCCAATCCTTTAAAATTCCCAATTAAATTTTATCTTTCAAAAGATTCCATAGTTAAATTTATATATGTATATATAAAAATTATATATATATAAAATATACATATAATCTTTATATGAGAGACATACATCTATTTCTATACATATCAGATAGATCGATAATAAAGGGGATAATGATAGTTTGATACCTATTTATTTTGTATGTGTAATGTGTGATCTAAGGGTAAATATTAGTAATTACAATTAGAATAATAGTAAAACTTATTCCACCTTAGTCACAACTACTGAGAAAGGTAGGAGTATCTGAGGAGCTGCAGTCATTAAAATAGTAAATATATTGCTGTTCAGTACATTTTGACATTATGAAAAGCATTATGAAAAGACACAAATGTGTTTATGTTTCTCCACAGTATGTTCAATGTGAGAACTATGCCCAGAACACCATATGTCAGTTCAAGGGCAATTTGTGAGCCCTGGGTAGTCAGGCTACGATTGTCTGTCAGTTTTCCTTCTGCCTACTTCTACTTAAACTTAGCCAGAAAAAGCCAATACATTCTTATTTATTTATTTATTTATTTATTTATTTATTATTTATTTATGATTTCTGTCTCTTCCCTGCCACCGCCTCCCATTTCCCTTCCCCTCCCCCAATCATAGCCAGAACTTGGAAACAACCTAGATGCCCTTCAATGGAAGAATGGATGAAGAAAGTATGAAATATATATACATATTAGAGTACTACTCAGCAGTAAAAAACAAGGACTTCTTGAAGTTTGCAGGCAAATGGATGGAAATAGAAAACACTATCCTGAGTGAGGTAAGCCAGACCCAAAAAGACGAACATGGGATGTACTCACTCATATTTAGTTTCTAGCCATAAATAAAGGACATTGAGCCTATAACTAGGGTTCTTAGAGAAGCTAAATAAGAAGGAGAACCCAAAGAAAAACATATAGGCATCCTCCTGAATATTAACCTTCATCAGGCGATGAAAGGAGACAGAGACAGAGACCCACGTTGGAGCACCTGACTGAAATCTCAAGGTCCAAATCAGGAGCAGAAGGAGAGAGAGCACGAGCAAGGAACTCAGGACCGCGAGAGGTGCACCCACACACTGAGACAATGGGGATGTTCTATTGGGAACTCACCAAGGCCAGCTGGCCTGGGTCTGAAAAAGCCTGGGGTAAACCCGGACTCACTAAACATAGTGGACAATGAGGACTACTGAGAACTCAAGAACAATGGCAATGGGCTTTTGATCCTACTGCACGTACTGGCTTTGTGGGAGCCTAGGCAGTTTGGATGCTCACCTTACTAGACCTGGATAGAGGTGGGTGGTCCTTGGACTTCCCACAGGGCAGGAAACCCTGATTGCTCTTTGGGCTGATGAGGGAGGAGGACTTGATTGGGGGAGGGGGACTTGATGGGGGAGGGGGAGGGAAATGGGAGGCAGTGGCGGGGAGGAGGCAGAGATCTTTAATAAATAAAAAATTTAAAAAAAGAAAAAGAAAAGAAGTACACTCTATGTTGTATATGCTCATGATAAATGTTCATGTAATTGTCTAATAATTTTTAGTTTTTTTTAGGAAGCAGTTTATTGTGCCAAGACATAGGCTCAGTGGCATAATTTCATTTTTAATGGAAAATAAATTATTTATAAAATATAATCTGATCATAGTTTCCCCTCTCTCACATCCCAGTATATTTTCCCTACCTTCCCAGACATACAAGTTCATGCCCTACTCCTCTCCCTTGATTTTTGCCTTTATGTGTCATTTTTGTTTCACACACAGACACACAGCACATAAATGATTCTTGACTGTTACTACCAATTTTGGCAAACAAATCACAACATGTTTTTCAGATCTTTGTGAACGCTAACAGGTTTTTCTGTATTTATAACTATTAGGTAATTAAACTTTAGTATATGTGTTATTTGTGCCTGTCAGATATGGCCTTCTAGGTTTAGTTTAAAATAACTGGAACTTAATATCTTGTGGTGTTTCATAAAATGTTCCTTACTCCATTAGGTCAAACTAAGCTATTGATTACTTTTTGTACCATAGACATGGAGTTCTATAATACAACACAAATTAATGTTATTTAAGATCTCAACATGATGATAGTTTGGGTATTCACCAATATGATTACAGGGGAAGACCAGTTTTGGTACTTTCTTCACTATTGCTATCAATTTTGACTATATTGACTATAGCTGGGGTCATCCTTGTGGATTCTTGGGAATTTCCCTGGCACCAGGCTTCTCCACAACCCCATAGTGCCTACCTCTATCAAGATCTCTTTTTCATTGCTCTCCTACTCCATCCCTCTCTCCCTCAACCATCCCATTCCCTCATGTTCTCATCTCCCTTCTCCTCCACTTTAGCATCCCCCTGCCCCCAATTAACCCAGGAGGTCTTCCCCTGTAATCAGATTGGTGAATACCCCAACTATCATTATAGAGCCCTCCTCCAATAACTGATGGAGTCAGATGCAGAGATCCTCAACCAAGCACCAGGCCAAGTTCTGAGAATCCAGTTGATAAGAGGGTGGAAGGAATAATTGAACAGGGGAGTTCAAGATCATGATGAAGAAACTTAAAGAGACAGTTAAACCAGTCTCATGGAAAGTCATGAACTCTACACTGACAGCTATGGAGCCTTGATGAGACTAAGCTAGTCCTTCTATATGTGGGATGCAGTGGTGAAGTTTGGACCATCTGAGGGGTCCCTGGCAGTAGGGACAGGATCTATCCCTGGTGCATAAGCAAGTTTGTTGAAGCTCATTCCCTATGGTTGGATACCATGTCCATCCTTAATGCAGGGGTAGGGCCTTGGTGTCTCAACTTAATGTGCCAGAATTTGTTGATGCCCCATTGTAGTACTTACACGTTGTAAAGAGTGTATGAGAGGTGGGCTAGGGGTTGTGAAGGGGGTGAGAAGAGGAGTGAGAGGTGGAACTGTGATTGGAGTGTAAAACAAAATTAAAAATATAAATAAATAAAATTAAAAATAAAGAACAAAATAATAAAAAACAGAATTGGATCATTATGGCTAATAGTGATATGATCCAGGGATTTCTTGCTTACTGACATTGTTAACTATTGCCCTCTTCAAAAGATTGACTTTATGCCTACTTGGTCTCATCATTATCATATCCTAGGAATAAGCCTGTCCAGCAATATGAGATAATGTTTGGTCTCCTCATTCATAATATGTGATAATTGTCCAATAGGAAGAATTGTACACTAAAGTTCCTCAACGGAAATAAAATGGCACCTGGGTTCAGAACTTCAGCAACTATGGGGGTTGAAAGGTCACATTACTACTTACTGCTTACCTATATTTATGACTTAACATTCATGTGACAGAAATTCCTGTGACAAAGGTGCACAAAAGCTTGCCTTAGACAAGGTATTCTAGACCAATCAAATATATGAAGGTCCCTTTCAAAGGGCATGGCAGCCAAAAATATTGGTGATGATTGATTTGGTTGCTCTTAAACATTGATTGTTCTAAGCCATTACTTATGGTTCTGCATGATAGATTATCATTCAATTTTTTTTATTGGTTATAAACATGAAAGCTTACTTCTTTCAGAACAGAATGCCTTGTTCTATATAAGAGGCCCCACCTTATTTAGATATCCCCAGCCTTTCAATGTTATGAATAACCTTAAATTCTTTCTTCTGTTTCTTTTTTTCCTTCCAAGTTACAGCAGTTTAATAAATCCACCACTTAGGAAATCATTCCTGTTTTTTTGGTTTTGTTGTGTTTTAATGTCACATACTTTTCTTACTCGTTGTCTCTACTCAGAGTCTGGGTTCATGCAGCTAATGTCAGTCCAGGATTGGACATGAACAAATCTCTATTCAGGAAAAAAAAACTCTAAATGAAACAAACAAAACACAAACGCAAAAATGGAAAAACAAACCAGTAAAAACAGTGTCTTGTAAAAATACAGTCTTGCAAATTACCATCAAAAGACATTTTTTTTCCTCCAAAATAGAGCATGGTTCACATATTTAACATCAGACATACTACAAAATCCCTTTTCTCTATATGATAATAGGTATGCTGGCCTGTGGATAAAAAAAAATTGGTTGCTAAATCTACTAATCTATTAGGATTTTCCTGGTAGGAAATCCATATGTCTTTAATAATTCATCTCTAACTCTAAAGATATTCAAGACAATTTTAAAAACTTTTTTTCCTTTCGGATATTGTACCCTCATCAACTTTTATAGTAAAGAAGTTGATTATCTAATAAAACATTCAGGAATTAGAGAAAGAAAAAAGGTATTAAAAACAGCAAGTTTTATGTCTGCCCCTTCCTCTGAAGGGTTTTATTCACTGCTTACTCCATCCCCTTCTTCTTAAGAAACTCATATAGCTAATTTTTTCCATAATTAAACTAATCCTATTCCAACTGGTTTTAAAACAAATGAATATTGTCCTTGTGCATGAACTCAGATACAAGCCTCTGACCTAAAGACTAGCTCATGAATATCCATCACTGAACTTGAAGACCTCCCAAACAATTATGACTTTATTCAGCATAGAATAGTAACAGTTATTTCAATGTCCACTAATCCTTCAGTCTTTAGACATGTCTACTTTCTGTAAAATCATTTCTGATTTCTTTTTTAAAATACACAAACAGAAAAGTTGAAAATTTTGAGACCAGGTTTTAAATAGAGAAGTCTGTAAACACGGCAAGAATATACCTAGATGTATGCCAACTGAATGTCAGAAACAGACTTACTACTATCATGTAATATATAAACCATACCAACCAAGCCCACCTCCCCTACATGAAGACATAGTTACCCGTGTTATATAGCATAAGCCATATAGCAATGATGTCTAATTTCCCACAGTGCAATATCCCCCATTCCTTCAGAAACCTTAAAAGAACCTTATCTTTGCTTCAGGAGGATAGAACTATACTTCAGAATCCCTGGCAAGCATTTGCTTCTAATAGTATTCAAGGAGTACTCTGTGCTATATCTTTGCTTGGCTCTTATAAAGAAGAACCTGGGGCAGAAGTGGCTGATGCCAGCTCTCTCTTGTGTAAGTGGCAGCTTGATGCTCTAAAACACAGAGTTACTATAATGGTGCATGTGTAGTGTATGCAGCTTACCATGGTCTACTGCCTGAGAACAGTTTTTTCCAATATATATGTTTTTGCATAAAAGTAAATAATAAATCCTATGCCAGAATGACTATTTAATATGTCCCCTAAACCTCTGCTTATTTCCTTCCATGATACCTCATAGCTACTTTATCTTAGTTCCTGGAACACCAGATTTATAGAATTATTTTATTTTTGGGTATAACTCAATAGCCAATCAAAACCTCCTATTACCTCTCCAAAACTGTTGTAGAGTCAAAGGAGACTCTTGTCCTGTAATATAGACAGACCTAGAGTAAATAACTTTTTTAATTGATTTTTAATGAGCTCTACATTTTTAGAGTAAACATCTTAAGAGTTTTATTTTGATACTGTTATCACAATAATGTTAAGTAGTTAGAAATTAGCATGTCTTATATCATCACAGATTTCTTCTTTATAATAAAGAGCATCCCCACCTTTATATTCTCTGTTGACACACAATAACTTTAAGAAGAGGAAATGTATATTAACTGAATATGAAGTTTTAAAAAGTTTTCAAAATATCACGACTACTGTTCTTAAATTTTAAAACATAATATAAAAGTATAGTTACAGATTAGACAATGTGAAGGAAAAAAAATTGCACACTGTGATGGCAGGGATTTTTTTGAGCCTCTCCAAGGTAGAGCTATTTTTTTTCTTTTACTGGGGAAAATGTTATTTTAAAGTTTATTTTTCATTTTTCTTTCTTGAGTTCTTTCTAGTTTGCTATACTACACAACATTTGATTAAAATTCTGGTTTTAAATTATAACTCTGGTCCTGGACATGGATATGCTATTCTAAATGGATAAAAATAAAATGCTTAAGATTACTATCTAAATGAACTTTTCGGTGAAAACAGAGACATTTTTATGAGATAATCCATTAATTCCTGTTAAATATCTGAAAACTAAACCCCTCTTCCAGAAAGCTATCTCTTTCAGTAAAAGTAGAAACAGCATAAAGACTCCTGGAGCATCTTTATTTATAAAAATTCAAAAAAAAAAACATAAATTAAGAAGAAACCCCAGACAAATCTCCTTCCTGCCAAGTCATATGTCCTCCAATCCAGTGCTAGGAGAGACATTTGTAACATCTGGGTCTGTCTGATGTCTGGAACCTCAAAGGAGAAAGAGATTTTCTCTTGTACCTTCCCTAGACATCCATTAACAAAGTTTCTGCTACTGGAAGGGAAACTGAACGTTTAAGCATATGTATGTCACATACCTTTGTTTTCTAGTTTGCCATAGAGAACCTATGATCATATATATAATATATGTGTATGTGTCTGTCTGTCTGTATGTTTGTATGTATGCCCCCAAAAGATGTCCAGTGTGTATTCTCTAAATCCACAGAATTTCCCTAAAAGTCATTTACGTCTCCCCTAACATTCTCAAATCTACCACTAGTGTATTGAAAATAAATATGACATTTTTGAATAATTTATGAATTAGAGGATAATCATCTTGAGTGTAGTAATTCTCTCCACTGTTTTAATACAATAATATCTTTTCTCTTATTTGAATATTTCCAGTTCATCCTAATGACCTTTCACAAAGCAGGGCGGGGGGGGGGGCAGGATTTTCTTCATCTCTTATTATGTAAGACACCAAAACATAACCACTTTGCTAAGTTTACTATTTTCCTCTGAGATCCTAGGACTGCAGCTCACTTAATGTCAAAGCAGAAATAGTGCTCATGTTCAAATCGGTGAGGTAAGGGAGTGTTTGTTTCTATATGTTTCTTTTCTCCCATTGTTTTCAAGCCTGTCAAAACAGGAACATGTAGTCACAATCGCTTGATCAAGCTTTTACATATTGTTACTTTCTATCTTTGAGTCCGTGGAAATCTTACTACAAATTTCTGTTGTTACCTATTTCTTATATACTATGGGTTAGAACCTGAAACCTAACCTGTTGTATGTATGACCCAATGTGTGTGACTGCATGCAGAGCTAAGTGAAAGCTCTGGTCAACAGTCTCTTCTTTTTTTCTTATCCATCAGTTGGGATTAATATAAATAAGGACTTGCAAAATTTTGTGGACCACAGGCAGTACAACACAGGTATCAAACTACAGCAATCGCCATTTCTTCCTTTACTGTCTTAGCCCTATTTTGAAAAGATGAAAATGGGAAAGTCCCTGAATGACGTTATAGGCTGAGAAAGACTGGATTTACTTTTTGGAAAGTGGCTATAGTTGGATGTTCTGTAAATACTCAGGGTTTCTTGGGTATGTGATCTTTTTATCCCTTTTGAAAAATAATGCTAGCTAAAACATGTGTCCAAGAATATGGCTGACACATAGGACATTACTGCTAGATAATTCAATAGTCTGGTTTTATTCTTTTATTTTTTTATGTTAGACAAATTTTATCTAACCTTCCAGCAAAGAAGAGTCCAGACTTTTGAGCTGCTACCTCTTTCAAGTTTCTCCAATCTCCACTATAAACAGAAGCTGAAACATTCTACTCTCTCAAAGTCAATAAAGTATCTAAAACCCAAATCTGAAGATTGTTGATGCTGGAAAATGTTTCAACTCTTGAGTGAGTTACATACATTGCTTACAAACACCAAATTTCAGACTTGAACACTTCATCTATACTTTTTGTTTTATTCATATTAGTGACATATTTAATAAAATTATATATTTTATTTATATAAGTATATAATATAAAATAAGCATATATTTAATTATATATATGAAGATTACAAGATAGCTATAAGTGGTAGTTACAATTTCCTGTTCTATCTTCTTTTGATATTCATATTACAAAGCATTGGAAAATCAGAAACAAACTTTTTATCTTACTAATACTTTCATTTTTCTATTTTCATGTGGCTTTCAGCTTCAGAGATACTGGAAGTAAGTTAAAAACAGCTGTAACTCAACATTTCCACCTTTACTTGGCAGGAGATTAGTTTTAATATTGATCATATTACCAAATAATTAAACTCAATAACTTATTTTCAAGTCTTTCATACATGGTTCTAGTTAATAATATTTATCTTCACTGTTTCATCCTAGACATAACTTCGTAGTAAAGAAAATTAGATTGTAATATATTTTTGTAAGAATAAAATGGGTTTTTATTATAATATTCAGTTTACAAGGATGAATGCTTTATTTTATTTTTCTCATAAAGTTTGAGACTCAGCATTTGTCTATTGAAGCAGCAAAGGTAACTATAAAAGAAAATATTGCTTTGAAAAAATAACATAATAACTTTCAGTTACTATATTTTTATGTTTATTTCACAGCAAGGGGTGTATTTTCTTTTGGAGTTTGTAGTAACACTGTGAATCCATGTGGATTTCATTGATATAAATGATTCATTTATATGCATTGTGAAAAATAAGCTTCTTTATGAAGCAATTAGAAAATAGAGATTTACATATCAACTAGTTGAAGATGTCCTGGATTATTAAAAGGTGTTCATAACTTAATACTGAATAAAAAGAACACACATTTAAAGATGAAATGCAGTGATATTTTGGGAACCAGCTCTAAACTACACATATAAAATTTTAAATAAAGTTTAGTGAGCCATAAAGTTTTAGGGAAGAATATTAAAAATATAATATGCTACTGGTCATTGTTTACTTTGACATCTTAATAGATGACCTAACAGTAGTATGAAAACAAATATGCTGAAGAAAGTTCTTTTTTCTCTCCTTTAATCTGTTTTTATGCTACCCTAAAATTTAAAAAATAATATTTTAAAATCTAGGAATTATTGTATTTTTAAAAACACTATTTTATAGAATGGATTTGTGTGGCATATAATTTAAAAAGTATTCATATCTGTTGTTTGTTTTTTTTGTTCTTTATGTATTCACATTTGAAGTTTCTAATGAATTTTCTATTATGTGATTATAATAATATTGCAGCATAGGACAATATTTTGGTAATTATCTAGTTCTAATATCTTTTGATTTACAGTAGCAGCAGCAGAAAAATCAATTCGGTCCTGCCTCAGTATTGCTGCCTTGTTCTATAGGCTGAAGGACAGAATATCTACACATTCTGATTAAGGTCAATTCTCCACTGCTCTAATCACCTAACCTTTGCCTAGATTATACATCTCTCCATTTCCTAGTTCCCAATCTGTTACTTATCTTACAATTACCCCCAAGAGATATTCTTCAAATATTTTAATTCAATGAGAAGAGGGAATAGCATCACTTGAAGCTGTAGCTAGTAGATCATGACCACACTGAGGACTCACAACACAACTAGCTGGCAAGAAGAATATGTGATTCCTTTTCCCCAGTCATGATGAGTCCAGAACTCAGTAAAGGATTTGGAGTAGAAAACATGTCCCTGAATCGCATTTCTTATGATGCCTTTATCTCTAATTATGACGTTTTTGCCTAGACCTAAATAGTCCTATTTCTCTCCTCTTCCTCTAAGGGATTTTCATTTATCATTTTTTTTTGAAGTCACCAACATACCGGTCAGTCAGGATGTAAAAAGGCATTTATCATGATCTATAACATAGTTATGCCTTTCCCTTCTCATATGGGAAAGAAAGGCAATATCTGTATATTTGTGATAGAAAAAGAGAGCTGAACCACATGGGATGGTAATTCCTATGAGAGCTGAGGGATGATTCTTTCTTGAGTGCTTATGAATCCTTATAACAAGGACTGAGAAGGTTCACTTTACAATGGCTTTTTTATTATTATTATTTAAATAGCCTAGTCAGGTATATGGCAATTTAGATGCTTGTAACTTTTTAGATTTTCAAGCTTATACTGAGCCAATTTTCCCTTTGAAGTATTATTTCTGAATTGCATATTACACGAGAGAGAAATATAGAAAGAGAGAGAAAGCAGTATAATATAGATTTGCTAAAAAGCAAAGTTGCTTCAAGTATTTAGAGACTGAAAGCAACCTGGAGCCATAGGGAGTCTGATTATATTTTTCATTCAGAATATCAACAACAGAATATCTAAATAAGCTAAGTTTCACCAACTACTAAAAATATAATCACAATAGTGGGGGGCAAAACCTTTCATTTGGCCGCTCTCTAGAAAGTGTATCAAATCAGAGAACCAAGCCAGGAAATATCTTTCTTCAAATCTTTCACTCGTTAGAGAATTTTGAAGTTGGTCCTAAACAATGTGCTGAATGCCATGCTGTCTGCATTTTTCAAGAAATTTCTTCAAAAAGAATAGCTAGTACATCTTACACTTGACTATCATTCAACTACTGTCAAACTATCAGGTGTAGACTGTTTATATCTTTTAATGTAGTGGATTTAATGTGGTGCAATTCCGGTTGTTCCTGGAGTTGCAGTCATATTCAGCACAGGGTCCTTTTTTCCTCTCTCTTCTTTCCTTTTTTATTCCCCAGAAAGGATCAAAAGCACAAGCGCATTCAAAGAACAGCTTTTCTCAGTGCCTCACCCTAAAACCTCACGACTCCCACAGTGGATAACCTTAGATTTCTCCTCACTGCTATGGCAGCAAAAATTGAGTCTTTTTACATTCTTCAAAGGAATTCTAACAGCCCCATTTTTTACTTTGATTCTTTGTGTTCAGAATTTATTTTACAGTCAAAGAAGATCAGAAATTGTCTTATATTCTGGAGACATACAATACCAAAGTTAATATTAAACTTAGTATGAAAAATGTTAATTGGGATGACTACCACTGATTAATTTTTGGTCAATTATATTATAATTTTTAGAATAAGTAAGTGCTAGTGTTGCAATAAAAGTTTTGTCCTACAAAGGATTCATCTATAAATATTTTTAAATGAGTACTTTATATTTATTTTCATAAAATTTCTCTAATACCAGAAACAAATAAGCAATAAAGCAAACAAACAAAAAATTCCTCTTAAGTACTAGTTTTTAAGCTGAATATGCACATCATTAGATGCAGTGTTGACTTAGATTGCATGAAGCTCTCAGTTCAAACTTCAGGGACATAGAAACCAGCTGCAATGCTGCATGTAAATTATCCCAGTACCGGAGGAGTGGAGTGATGGATCCCAGACTAAGATGTATGACACCCTGTTTCTAAATGAATAATAAACAAGTCAACAGTAAACAAATACTAGTTTTATGCACCTGCCACTGATGACTGTCACTGTTGCTTGTCATGTGGCATCTCCCTTAATCCCTGTCCTTTTCTACTTGTCCCAATATTCTTTTGAAAGGCACTAACAGCAACAGTTGCCTAAATTAGTTCACATTGTCAAAAGAGAAACTTTCTAAAGCATACTGGACTAGAACAAATTCCTAGCCTTCAAGTTATGCCTTTTGAGTGTTGGTCTATTAACAAAAAAAAAATATGTTTTAGAATTATGTAATTCACATTTTAGAAATGTATGACTCAAACAACTTTTTATTAGTTTTCCTTTTCCATAACAAAGTCACTTTTGTGCACCTCTTTCTCCGTCATGATAAAATTAAACACAATTATGGAAGCTCTAGAATATTCCTTTAATAATTATTTATAGGTGCTTTAGGATATGCCAAATGTATCATTATTTCAAGCTTAATAATAATTCTGTAAAAAAAAAGTTGTTCTGTTCATCACTAGAGTCAAAGGTGAGTAAAAATTTTGACCCTTCAATGTACTATCTCCAATTTAATATATAACAATAACTTTGAGGGAGAGCCAGCGAGGGGTGAGTTGCTGATCCCGTGGCTTCAGCCCGGGACTGGGATCTCGGAAGTTCCTCAACCCCCTATCCTTCCTGGGCTCTCTGCAGGGCCTCTACTCCCTGCATACTGCCTCTTTCTTCCTATCCCACCCAGCTTGCATCCAGAACCCTCCCTTCTTCGGCCCCTCTGCCCTCTGTGAACACACAACATCCCCCAGCTGAGCCTGTCTGGGCGCTGGGACCGAAACCTCAGGGCACCCAGTTGGGCGGGAGTTCCTTTGTTTCAATAGCCTGCCTGCACCAAGGTAGGTAGGCGCTCTGTTTTCGAGCTACCCAACCAGCACGGAGACCTGATCTCGGCGCTAGGAAAGCCAGCGAGGGGTGAGTTGCTGATGTGGCTTCAGCCCAGGACTGGGAACTCGGAAGTTCCTCAACCCCCTATCCTTCCTGGGCTCTCTGCAGGGCCTCTACTCCCTGCATACTGCCTCTTTCTTCCTATCCCATCCAGCTTGCATCCAGAACCCTCCCTTCTTCGGCCCCTCTGCCCTCTGTGAACACACAACATCTCCCAGCTGAGCCTGTCTGGGCGCTGGGACCGAAACCTCAGGGCACCCAGGTGGGCGGGAGTTCCTTTGTTTCAATAGCCTGCCTGCACCAAAGTAGGTAGGCGCTCTGTTTTCGAGCTACACAACCAGCACGGAGACCTGATCTCAGCGACAGGACAGCCAACACTGGGCACGGAGACCTGATCTTGGCGCCAGGAGAGCCAGCATTAGGGAGAGCCATCATTGGGCACGGAGATCTGATATCGGCACCAGGAGAGCTATCACTGGGGAGAGCCATCACTGGGAAGATACATCAGTAGGCAAGAAAACCTGATCCTGTTAAAGAAGATCCATAGGGGAGCATTCGGAGGAAGAGATGGGCAGGCGCCAATACAAGAATTCACCCAACAATCTGAAAAGCAACATGAATCCACCAGAAACCAGCGACCTCACAACAGGAGGACATGAACACCTTAACCAAGAAGAAGTAGAAAAAATCGACTTTACGAAAGTGATAGACGCCCTTAAACAGCATGTAAAGAACACCCTTATAGAAATGGATGAGAAATATAACAGAAAGTTTGAAGAATTGAATAAATCAGTGAATGACACCCTAGAAAACCAAGGAAAAACAATCAAACAGATAATGGAAACAGTTCAAGACTTGAAAACTGAATTGGAGGCAAAGAAGAAAACACAAACAGAGGTTCGGCTGGACATGGAAAATTTAAGTAAGCAAACAGAGACTACAGAAACAAGCATAACCAACAGATTATAAGAGATAGAAGAAAGAATCTCAGATTCTGAAGATACCATAGAGAAAATAAACACACTGATCAAAGAAAACAGCAAGTCCAACAAACTTTCATCACAAAACATTCAGGAAATCTGGAACACAATAAAAAGACCAAACCTAAGAATAATAGGTGTAGAAGAAGGGGAAGAAGTGCAGCTCAACGGTCCAGAAAATATATTTAATAAAATTATAGAAGAAAACTTTCCCAACCTAAAGAAAGATATACCTATGAAGGTTCAAGAAGCATACAGAACACCAAATAGGCTGGATCAAAAAAAAACATCCCCTCGCCATATAATAATCAAAACACTAAGCATACAGAATAAAGAAAGAATATTAAGAGCTGCAAAGGAAAAAGGCCAAGTTACTTATAAAGGTAAACCTATCAGACTTACACCTGACTTCTCTATGGAAACCATGAAAGCCAGAAGGTCCTGGATAGATGTATTGCAGAAACTAAGAAATTACGGATGCAAGCCCAGACTACTATACCCAGCCAAGCTTTCATTCACTATAAATGGAGAAAATAAAACTTTCCAGGATAAAAACAAATTTAAACAATACGTAGCCACAAATCCAGCCTTACAGAAAGTAATAGAAGGAAACGCACTAACCAAGGAGTCCAGCAATGACCACAATAACTCAGACATCTAGAGACCTTTCACCAACACAACTCAAGGTAGGGAAACACACAAACTCTACGACTAAAAAAATGACTGGAGTTAACAACCACTGGTCATTAATATCACTTAATATCAATGGACTCAACTCACCTATAAAAAGGCACAGGCTAAAAGATTGGATAAGAAAACAGGATCCAATATTCTGCTGTTTACAAGAAACACACCTCAACCACAAAGACAGGCACCTACTCAGAGTAAAGGGCTGGGAAAAGGCTTATCAAGCAAATGGACCTAAGAAACAAGCAGGTGTGGCCATACTAATCTCTAACAAAGTGGACTTCAAACTTAAATCAATCAAAAGAGATGGAGAGGGGCATTTTATACTCATAACAGGGACGGTTCATCAGGATGAAGTCTCAATCCTGAATATCTATGCCCCTAATATAAAAGCACCCACATACATAAAAGAGACATTGCTAAAACTCAAGGCAGCCATCAAACCACACACACTAATAGTAGGAGACTTCAACACTCCTCTCTCACCAATGGACAGGTCAATCAGACAGAAACCTAACAGAGAAACAAGAGAATTAATGGAGGTAATGAAGCAAATGGACTTAACAAACATCTATAGAACATTCCACCCAAATAGGAAAGAATATACCTTCTTCTCTGCAGCTCATGGAACCTTCTCGAAAATTGACCACATAGTCGGTAACAAAGCAAACATCCACAATTACAAAAAAATATTAGTAACCACCTGTGTCTTATCAGATCACCATGGACTAAAGTTAGAATTCAACAACAAGGCTACTTCCAGAAAGCCTACAAATGCATGGAAACTGAACAGTCAACTACTGAACCACACCTGGATTAAGGAAGAAATAAAGAAAGAAATTAAAGTCTTCCTGGAATTCAATGAAAATAAAGAAACAACATATTCAAACTTATGGGACACAATGAAAGCAGTCCTAAGAGGAAAGTTCATAGCACTAAGTGCCCACTTAAAGAAAACAGAGAAAACACACATTGGAGACTTAACAGCCCACCTGAAAGTTCTAGAAAAAAAAAAAGACTCACCTAGGAGGAGTAGAAGACTGGAAATAATCAAACTGAGGGCCGAAATCAACAAAATAGAAACGCAGAAAACAATCCAAAGAATCAATGAAACAAAAAGCTGGTTCCTGGAGAAAATCAACAAGATTGATAAACCTCTATCCAAACTAATTAAACGGCAGAGAGAGAATATGCAAATTAATAAGATCAGAAATGAAAAGGGGGACATAACCACAGACACAGAGGAAATTCAGAGAATCATTAGATCTTACTACAAAAGCCTGTATGCCACAAAACTGGAAAATGTAAAAGAAATGGACACTTTTTTAGATAAATACCATTTACCAAAGTTAAACCAGGACCAGCTGAACAATCTAAATAGACCTGTTAGTCGTGAAGAATTAGAATTTGTTATCAAAAACCTCCCTACCAAAAAGAGCCCAGGTCCAGATGGCTTCAATGCGGAATTCTACCAGAACTTCCAAGAAGACCTAATACCTATACTCCTTAATGTATTTCACAATATAGAAACAGAAGAGTCATTACCAAATTCCTTTTATGAAACTACAGTTACTCTGATACCAAAACCACACAAAGACTCTACCAGGAAAGAGAATTACAGGCCAATCTCACTCATGAACATTGACGCAAAAATCCTCAACAAAATACTGGCAAACCGAATCCAAGAATACATTAGAAAAATTATCCATTATGATCAAGTAGGCTTTATCCCAGAGATGCAGGGCTGGTTCAACATACGAAAATCTATCAATGTAATTCATCATATAAATAAACTGAAAGAAAAAAACCATATGATCATTTCATTCGATGCTGAAAAAGCATTTGACAAAATTCAACATCCCTTTATGATAAAAGTCTTGGAGAGATTAGGGATACAAGGGTCATACCTAAATATAATAAAAGCTATATACAGCAAGCCGACAGCTAACATCAAATTAAACGGAGAGAAACTCAAAGCCATCCCACTAAACTCAGGAACACGACAAGGCTGTCCACTCTCGCCATATCTCTTCAATATAGTGCTTGAAGTTCTAGCAATAGCAATAAGACAACATAAGGGGATCAAGGGGATTCGAATTGGAAAAGAAGAAGTTAAACTTTCGTTATTTGCAGATGATATGATAGTGTACATAAGTGACCCCCAAAACTCCACCAAAGAACTCCTACAGCTGATAAACACCTTTAGTAATGTGGCAGGATACAAGATCAACTCCAAAAAATCAGTCGCCCTCTTATACACAAAGGATATGGAAGCAGAGAGGGAAATCAGAGAAACTTCACCTTTCACGATAGCCACAAACAGCATAAAATATCTTGGGGTAACTCTAACCAAGGAAGTAAAAGACCTATTTGACAAGAACTTTAAGGCATTGAAGAAAGAAATTGAAGAGAATACCAGAAAATGGAAGGACGTCCCTTGCTCTTGGATTGGGAGGATCAACATAGTAAAAATGGCAATCCTACCAAAGGCAATTTATAGATTCAATGCAATCCCCATCAAGATCCCAGCAAAATTCTTCACAGATCTTGAAAGGACAATAATCAACTTTATATGGAAAAACAAAAAACCCAGGATAGCCAAAACAATCCTATACAATAAAGGATCTTCTGGTGGCATTACCATCCCCGACTTCAAACTCTATTACAGAGCTACAGTAATGAAAACAGTGTGGTACTGGCATAAAAACATAGAAGTCGATCAATGGAATCGAATAGAAGACCCAAATTTTAACCCACAAACCTATGATCACCTCATTTTCGATAAAGGAGCTAAAAGTATACAATGGAGGAAAGAAAGCATCTTCAACAAATGGTGCTGGCACAACTGGATATCAACCTGTAGAAGAATGAAAATAGACCCATATCTATCACCTTGCACAAAACTCAAGTCCAAATGGATCAAGGACCTCAATATTAGTCCGAGCACACTGAACCTGATAGAAGAGAAATTGGGAAGCACCCTACAAGAAATGGGCACAGGAGATCGCTTTCTAAGCATAACCCCAGCAGCACAGACATTAAGGGCAATGTTGAATAAATGGGACCTCCTGAAACTGAGAAGCTTCTGTAAAGCAAAGGACACTGTCACTAAGACAAAAAGGCAACCCACTGACTGGGAGAAGATCTTCACCAACCCCGCAACAGACAAAGGTCTGATCTCCAAAATTTATAGAGAACTCAAGAAACTAGACTTCAAAATGCTAATTAACCCAATTAAAAAATGGGGCACTGAACTGAACAGAGAATTCTCAACAGAAGAAGTTCAAATGGCCAAAAGTCACTTAAGGTCATGCTCAACCTCCTTAGCGATTAGGGAGATGCAAATCAAATCAACTTTGAGATATCATCTTACACCTGTCAGAATGGCTAAAATCAAAAACACAAATGATAGCCTCTGCTGGAGAGGCTGTGGTGGAAGGGGTACCCTCATCCATTGCTGGTGGGAATGCAATCTCGTGCAACCACTTTGGAAATCAGTGTTTCGGTTTCTCAGGAAATTCGGGATCAACCTACCCCTGGACCCAGCAATACCACTCCTGGGAATATACCCAAGAGATGCCCTATCACATGACAAGGGCATTTGTTCAACTATGTTCATAGCAGCATTATTTGTAATAGCCAGAACCTGGAAACAACCTAGATGCCCTTCAATGGAAGAATGGATGAAGAAAGTGTGGAATATATACACATTAGAGTACTACGCTGCGGTAAAAAACAATGACTTCTCGAATTTTGCATGCAAATGGATGGAAATAGAAAACACTATCCTGAGTGAGGTATCCCAGACCCAAAGAGAGGAACATGGGATGTACTCACTCATAATTGGTTTCTAGCCATAAATAACGGTCACGGAGTATATAGTGGTGAACCTAAAGAAGCTAAATAAGAAGGTGAACCCAAAGAAAAACATATAACTATCCTCTTGGATACGGGAAGTAGACAAAATTGAGGGGAGAAAATCTGGGACCTTGGGGGTGGGGTGGGATGGGAGTATCGGGGGATGGGGAGGGAAAAGTGAGAAGGGGAGGATGAGGGAAACTTGGGGAAACAGGAGGATTGGGATAAAGGAAGGTTGGATAGGGGAGCACGGAAGCTCAATTCTTAGTTAAGGGAGCCACCTTAGGGTTGGCAAGAGACTTGAACCTAGAGTGGCTCCCAGGAGCCCAAGGCGAGGTCCCCAGTTAGTTCCTTGGGCAGCTGAGGATAGGGAACCTGAAATGACCCTATCCTACAGCAATGCTGACGAATATCTTGCATATCACCATAGAACCTTCAGCTGGTGATGGATGGAGATAGAGACAGAGACCCACACTGGAGCACCGGACTGAGCTCCCAAGTTCCCAATGAGGAGCGGAAGGAGGGAGAACATGAGCAAGGAAGTCACGACCACAAGGGGTGCACCCAACCACTGAGACAGTGTGACTGATCTATTGGGAGCTCACCAAGGCCAGCTGGACTGTGACAGAAGAAGCATGGGATAAAACCGGACTCTCTGAACATGGCGAACAATGGGGGCTGATGAGAAGCCGGGGACAACGGCCCGGGGTTTTGATCCTACTTCAGGTTCGGGCTTTGTGGGAGCCTAGCCACCTTGGATGTTCACCTTCCTAGACATGGACAGAGGGGGGAGGGCCTTGGACTTTCCACAGGACAGGGAACCCTGACTGCTCTTTGGACTGGAGAGGGAGGGGGAGAGGAGCGGGGGGAGGGGGAGAAGGATGGGACGAGGGGGAGGGAAATGGGAGGCCGGGAGGAGGCGGAAACTTTTTTTTCTTTTCTTTTTCTCAATAAAAAAAAAGAAAAAAAAACAAAAACAAAAAAAAACAAAAAAAAACCAATAACTTTGAGTGAGAACACCTCAAAACCTAGAGGTGGGTACAGGTGTATAACACTAATTTTGAAGGCATCATTGGTGTCTTAAACTAGACATAGTAAACAATGTGTAATTAACTGAATTTATTGCTTATTTCCCTTGGCATTTCATTTGCTTACTAATGGTTTTAAGTTGCTGTGTATTTTAATTGATAGGATGTTGCATAAGATAATTCATAAATAGCATATATAAATTTTTTACACTCGTGATTTTCGATAAAACATATATGAAATTATTATTGGGTGTTACCTTTTGATAGCATTGAGTAAATAATCAACTTTTATCCATATTATTTAGAATACCGTGTGCTGTTGCTGTCTTCTACTATTTCTACGACATCATTCTTGAGCACAAATATTCTTTAATATTCTATATTTCTGAAAATCTGCTTGAGATTGTTGCATGTCAGCCACAGAGTCGCAGGGGTATCCAGGCATTTTATTCACAATACTTATTGTAACCATTGGCAACTGTTCTGAAGCACAGGCTATTTTATCCCACCATGACTCTCTCACTCTCGCTCTGAACATCTCATTGGAAATTTCCGTGTTAAGAACTGTAAAAAATAAATTTTATGGAATCTTCTTCCAACAGCAACTTACATTTGTGAGAAATAAGTAAGAACGCAGAGGTTTTACAATCAATCGGGAACGTAAAATTATTTTCATGTATTCCATATATTTAACTAAAGTTATGTATTTTTATGTATACATTTTTCAGAATGATTGCTTTACTATATCCTAAATGTCTTGGATGAGAGTATGATGAACTTCAAGTAATTTGGGGTTACAAAGAAACTTCTTTTCTCATTAAAAAGTAAAGGTAAAAGCAAAGTGAAAACCAATCTTTATAATACTGCAAACCTGAAAAGTTTGTCCGTTTTATCAAAAGTGAATTGCAGATCTACTTTTACACACTACCAAAAACATGCATCAATAAAATCATTACATATGATTCAGAACGCACTCCTTCTTTCTATGGCTATGGTTGAAACACACATGTAGAAATAGCATACTGTTTCTATAAGATGCCTTGAATGCAGTGTTGTTCATATGCTTAATTATATTAAACATTCTAGAAAAACATTAGTTTCTTATGCATATCCCCAGCTCTGTATCTTTATTCACTGACAAATATTTTGAGAAAGTATAGAGGAGAATACATGTAAAAAACAATGGACATAGTGTACTTTTGTCCAAATGTGAAATTCAATTCGAAAAAAATAAAATTATTTGCTTAATTTAAAAGAAATTATTAAATGATCGTATTTGAAAAGCCACTTTGAAGAACTTTAAAAAAGTTCTCTTTTTAACCTAATTGGTAAAATTTCTAAGGCACATAAAGTTACTTAGTACCTTATGTTTAATAAATAACAATTTTTCTATGTTAAAAGTGAAGCAAATATTAAATTGGCAATCTAAACTTTATCTTTTTAATGCTTTTTTTGCTTTTTAGTTCTATGCCTGTTTAATGCTAATGATAATGGGTGTGCTCATATTAGCTTTAGAAAATTTTTAAAATCTTCATATTCCATACTTGAAAATCTTGAGATTTCTAACATAGAATTATTACATTTCCCCTGCTTTAATTAAATATCATCCCGAAGCAAGGTCTTTGGGGAGCCTAGGTTTCATGCCATCATGCTGGCTTACAAATATTAGGAAAATATAATGTTGAAATAAATAATGTTTGCATAGAATGTAATTATATTTAGCTCACAAAGAAAGGGAATCACCAATGTCTACAGGAAGAGGTATAGGTAATCACACAATTTCTGGATTGTAATAATAGTTTGATGATAATATAGGAACAGAAATATGTAAAATAATCTGGGCATAAACAATTACAGTTGACTTGTATTAGTGGAGGTGGATGATTACAAGAACTATACTAATAAACAGAAGAGTAGTAATAGCAATAAATATTAGCAGTAATAACTGAACAGTAATAACAGTAATAAGTACTAATAGTTATAATAGTAATAATAGAAGAGTAATAATAGTGATAAAAGAAAAGAAAGTAAATACAGAGAAACTACCTGACTAAAATATGTAGCTAGTTTATGTTTAGAATTTACCAGTTTATTTTTGTTTACTATCATCTGACCCTAGATGTTGAAGATAGATAACAAATATTTAAATTTTTCTATTCTGAACAGAACAAATTAGTATTGGTTTTGCGAATATGTAAGAGCAGTTGATATTTAGTTTTTGAAAAGAAATACAGGAAGGATCTGTAAGAAGAATAGACGTGAAAAGAAAAGTAAAAATGAAGAAATAATGAATGTTTAATAAGCAAGAGTGATCATTTACAAAATTAATACACTAGAAACATAAGAGGGGATGTTGTTAATATTTGGAAACATAGGATAAGTAGAGGTGCTCAGTTTGCATCACTCAGAAAGTGCCTATAAAATTCAATGAGTACTTAAATTTAGTTTTTTTTTAAGTGAGCTTGGATTTGTTACTGCTAAAGATACTTAATTATAGTAGCGATTATTTCAGTGTCCCCTCCTGAGATGTTAATCCTTAGAAGTATATTTCACCTTTACATCTTATATTTCTGGTGTCCCACATTTGTGCCCATCTGTTGCCATGGCATATTGCCTAGTCAATGGTGGGTGGGACCCTTGGCAGCACTCGAAACAGCTTGAGGTGCCAGGTAATACTGAGCTTAAGAAAGGCATCTTGCAGAAACTTCCTCAACGGCATCTGTGAACTTGGAAGTGTGTAGAGAAGTCTATCTTCTCTGACAGCCCTGCTACATTGACTCCACATGTCTCTGTACATCTAGTGACACCTGCTCAGCCTACTGTGCCAAAAGATAGAATATACTTTAAATAAAGAGGAGCTAACTTCTCCAAGTATGATCCTATTTAATATCCAGATACACTGTCAGTGGTGTTATTCAGTGAGTAAAGTAGTTCACAAATGTCTCCCAAAAGAAAAGATTTCTTTCCTTTCCTTATATGTTTCCACTACTTGTTGTCTATATGAAAAACAACCTAATATACAAAAGTAGTATGTATCTATCAACCATGAGAAACAAAGAATACCTATGAGATAGTCGTCTATTCTGATTATAGAAAACATTCACATAGTAAAAGGGTCAGAGACAGAATTTGGTGTGTCAATCGCAAAAAGTAAACACATTATATAACTCCACACACTGATTGTGGGTGGTTAATGTTGTTTTTAAAATAACACTAATGAAATTTAAGAGTGGTGATGAAGTCAAATGTATACAGGCATGCATGATGAGATTTTTTTTTTTTTTAGAGATTATTTTGAGGCTTTAGATTCTGCTGTTTTAGTTCTGAGTCTCACACTGTAGTTAGGAAAACAAGCATCGTAGAAGTAGCCAAAGCCATTTTGCACTAAATTCTTTTTCTTGTGTTTATTTTCTTCACATTTAACTCAATACAAAGCTCAGCCTCCATAATTGAACACCTATTAATCAAATAACATATTTTCTTAAGTCTCCTGTTGAGGACATCAAGGATTCAGTAGTTTAAATATATTCAAATAATTCAAATTGTCTTTTAATTACATATTATTAGATCATTTCAAAACTTTTGGGGACATATTTACACATTTCTATAACAAAAATGATAACCATCTAATTTTTCCATGCTACCTAGGAAAATTAAATTAAAATTAAACATTAAAGAAATAAAAGGACCGTGGCTAATTGTCACTTATGCTTTTCCTACTTAACAAAATACTCAGTCTTTTACCTTAATTTTTCCAAATGTCCATGTTTTCTTCCACTATGCTATTGCCTAACCTATAATTTTTGTAGGGTTTCTCACAAAATACAGTCAGGCAAACATGATCTCTTCTCATTCATAGTTGACCCAGGCTCTCTGACATGCATTTGATAATGGCTAAGATAAATGAACTATTTATTTTGGAGGAAAATGATAGGTTACTTCAACTCAACATTTAAATTTATTTTCTCATCTTTATTTTACAAAGTATTTTCTTAAAGCAAGAGAAATAATGACTAATTCATGGTAATGCATTTTTTATGAATATAGACAGACTTGAGTAATTACACTAAAACTCTTTTAGCCTTATTGCTTTTCAATATACCTCTGTAATTAATAGCTATTTTACATGTGTGATACATACTTTAATTAATGTCAAATAGCATGGTTGACTTATAGTGTGTTTTTTTTTTATTTTTTTAACAATTATATTTTTATTTATTATACGGGAATAACTCACAAAATGGGAACAAGAAGTCCAAGCTCAGCTGTGCAATGGAAGAACCACAAAGAGAGAAAGAGCACCTGGGCCATATGCTCATTTTCCTTCAAGTCCCAGAAAGCCACACCCTAACTTGGTCCCACTTCTTGAAGATAATTGATTAACAAAGCTTCCTATCACCTCCCCCTTTGTCTAAACAAGAGCGATCTGAATCCAATACAAAACTATATACAATAGGAACAGATTTCAAGTATAAAATTACAACCAGACATAAATAATATTAAGCAAGGAACACATGATAAATGTTTGAATAAACATTCTATTCCAAAGAGTCTAAGTCTTGCATCGGAAATAAATAAGGTAACTATGACTATCTAATCTTTTTTTTTTCTTTTTTTTTATTGAAAAAAAAAATTTCTGCCTCCTCGCAGCCTCCCATTTCCCTCCCCCTCCTCTCACTCCTCTCTCCCTCCCCCCACTCCTCTCCCCCTCCCTCCACTCCTCTCCCCCTCCCTCTCCAGCCTAAAGAGCAGTCAGGGTTCCCTGCCCTGTGGAAAGTCCAAGGTCCTCCCCCCTCCATCCAGGTCTAGGAAGGTGAACATCCAAACTGGCTAGGCTCCCACAAAGCCAGAACATGAAATAGGATCAAAACCCAGTGCCATTGTCCTTGGCTTCTCAGCAGCCCTCATTGTCCGCCATGTTCAGAGAGTCCGGTTTTATCCCATGCTTTTTCAGTCACAGTCTAGCTGGCCTTGGTGAGCTCCCAATAGATCAGCCCCACTGTCTCAGTGGGTGGGTGCACCCCTCGTGGTCCTGACTTCCATGCTCATGTTCTCCCTCCTTCTGCTCCTCATTGGGACTTTGGGAGCTTAGTCCGATGCTCCAGTGTGGGTCTCTGTCTCTATCTCCATCCATCGCTAGATGAAGGTTCTATGGTGATATGCAGGATATTCATCAGTATGGCTATAGGATAGGGTCATTTCAGGTTCCCTATCCTCAGCCGCCCAAGGAACTAACTGGGGACATTGCCCTGGGCACCTGGGAGCCACTCTAGGTTCAAGTCTCTTAGCAACCCTAAGGTGGTTCCCTTAATTAAGTTATGTGATTCCCTGCTCCTCTATCCAACCTTTTTTTATCCCCAATCATCCCATTTCCCCAAGTTCTCCCCATCCTCCCCTTCTCACTTTTCTCTCCCCATCTCCCCTTACCCCCACCCCACCCCACCCCCAAGATCCCAATGGATGGAAATAGGAAACACTATCCTGAGTGAGGTAACCCAGACCCAAAAAGAGGATCAAGGGATGTACTCACTCATAATTGGTTTCTAGCCATAAATATAGGTCACTGAGTCTATAATTTGATATCCTAAAGAAGCTAAATAAGAAGGTGAACCCAAAGAAAAACATATAGCTATCCTCCTGGTTATGGGAAGTAGACAAGAATGCCGGGCAAAAAATTGGGATCTTGGGGGTGGGGTGGGAGAGGGGTAAAGGGAGATGGGGAGAGAAAAGTGAGAAGGGGAGGATGGGGGGAACTTGGGGAAACGGGATGATTGGGATAAAGGAAGGTTGGATAGGGGAGCGGGGAAGCACATAACTTAATTAAGGGAGCCATCTTAGAGTTGGCAAGAGACTTGGACCTAGAGGTGCTCCCAGGTGCCCAGGGCGATGTCCCCAGTTAGTTCCTGGGACAGCTGAGGATAGGGAACCTGAAATGATCCTATCCTATAGCCATACGGATGAATATCTTGCATATCACCATAGAACCTTCATCTGGCGATGGATGGAGATAGAGACAGAGACCCACACTGGAGCACCGGACTGAGCTCCCAATGTCCCAATGAGGAGCAAAAGGAGGGAGAACATGAACAAAGAAGTCAGGACCACGAGAGGTGCACCCACCCACGGAGACAGTGGGGCTGATCTATTGGGAGCTCACCAAGGCCAGCTGGACTGTGACTGAAAAAGCATGGGATAAAACCGGACTCTCTGAACATGGCGGACAATGAGGGCTGCTGAGAAGCCAAGGACAATGGCACTGGATTTTGATCCTATTTCATGTTCTGGCTTTGTGGGAGCCTAGCCAGTTTGGATGTTCACCTTCCTAGACCAGGATGGAGGGGGGAGGACTTTGGACTTTCCACAGGGCAGGGAACCCTAACTGCTCTTCAGACTGGAGAGGGAGGAGTGGAGGGAAGGGGAGAGGAGTGGGGGGAGGGGGAGAGGAGTGGGAGGAGGGAGAGGGAAATGGGAGGCTGGGAGGAGGCGGAAATTTTTTTTCAATAAAATAAAAAAGAAATAAAATAAAATAAAAAAATAAAAATAAAAAATAAAAAAATAAATGCTTACCCGGGCAAGTGAGAACCTAGTTGTCGTCTTAAAAAATTACTTCTATATCCATCCAGTTTAAATTGTTGTGTAGATTATTCATCTTGAAAATGTTTTATTTTCTACTGCTTTTTGGATGTACTTATTCAAACACCCTCTTGTCATCTTGTCTAGAGACACAACAATTTAAGTGTTAAGTTTTTTTTCTTTTCTTAACTGTTTTTATTGTACTATATACAATTTCCTCTGTTTTCCTCTCTTTCTCCCCTCAACCTTCTACCCTCTCCCATAACCCAACACTCCTAATTTAATCAGGAGATCTTATCTTTTTCTCCTTCCTATTTAGATCCATGTATGTTTCTCTTAGGGTTCTCCTTGTTACATATCATAATGTTAGCAGCTATAAGAACAATTGCGTTGGTGTAATTTGAAATATTTTGATATTAAATCATCATTCCTTTTTTAAACAAATGTTTCTTATAAGATACTTTTAAAAAGAAATTAATTGTTAACTGATTTTTTTTTCAGTTTCACACATTCCGAGCATTAATTTGTTCTGAAACTTCAACTAAATGACAAGAGCATAGAGGCAGGTATTCTATGCAGTGAACTCTCAGAAGTATGTAATTTAAATTTGCAATCTCTACTTCAAACTCCTGTTATGTATCTACTAAGATAACGAGAACCACATTTCTTAGGACTGTATGGGCAGATTGTCACATACAACACATTTCTGAGTTACCTAACTTCATGAATTAAACTAAAATTTAAGTAAGTGCTCTACCAGTCAGAAGATTATTGTCAAGATGGAATTTTGGTGTGTGTATTATCTTGTTTAAGGGCATGCTAATTAGGGGTTGGAATTTCCCATTCTCTCGAGTTGACTCTGAGAGTCAGACCTGTGCACAAAACAATTTCCCATCTCAGATATTTGTAAATGAGTTATCATAATACTCTATATTTTAAAGTTCTACTTGGTGAGATTGGGTTTGTATAATTAGGGAATATAAGAAACTACATAGTTGGCTGTCTTCCATGGGAGACCTACCAAAGCAATGTATTTATCTATAGTCTAAAGGCAGTCTAGTAGGCAGTATAGTCTACTAATCCCGAGACTGAATCTCTGAGCTTCTGGAAATGGATATCTGAAAATCAATGACAGATGTCTCAGATTGATAAAAGAGAGGTAGAATTATCTTTTATATATTCTTTTTTGTGTTTGGACCAAATGGAATTTAATGTTTGCCCATACAGGTAAAAAACAAACAAACAAACAAACAACAACAACAACAAAAAAAACCACTTTGTTCTTTTTTTTTCTACTGACTCACATGCCAAGCTCTTCTGTAATAACCTTCACAAATACATAAGAAATAAGAATTCATTCCCAACTCTCTGGACAGTAACCTAGTCAAGCACACTTTTCAACTTAACACAATGGGATATTTCTGCTTCCATTGTATTATTTCCATGCTGTAGGGAACTTTATGATTTGTCACTGTAATTGGAGTTAGCTAAACACTGTATATTCTAAACCTGGGTTAGAGTTAAAGTTGTCCCTTAGGGACTTTTGGGCTGTGATAGCCAGAAACATAATTAGTGTCAGAGAAAAGTATTTCAGAACTCATCATTGCAAAACAAGTTTGAATTAAATATGATCAAAGATAAGCATCTTAACATTTGTGATGTCATCTATCTATACCTATATACATATCATCCATACATGTATCAATTAATATATTCATCGATCTATTATCTATCATTCTATTTCCTGATCATCTTTATCATCTATGTACCTATCAATCTAACATCAAAGTATCTCTATCTATCTATCTATCTATCTATCTATCTATCTATCTATCTATCTATCTATCATCTATCTATTTACTATTTCCATTTATGTATCTATCTATTTATCTCTATGTAAATATGTAACCATCTGTCTGGCTATCTAACTATATATTTCTTTTTTTCCTTTTTTCTCTTTTTTTAATTAATTAATTTGTTTATTATAAATTTCCACCTTCTCCCATCCTCCCATTTCCTTCCCACTTCCCCCTCCACCCTCCCTCACTCTTCAGTCCTAAGAGAAGTCAGGGTGTCCTGTACTGTGGAAAGGTCAAGGCCCTACCCTCTCCATCCAGGTCAAGGAAGGTGTGCATCCAAACAGATTAGGCTCCCAAAAAGCCAGTACATGCAGTAGAATCAAAATCCGGTGTCATTATCATTGGTTTTTCAGTCAGCCCTTATTGTCAGCCACATTTAGAAAGTCCTATTTGATACCATGCTCATTCAGTCCCAGTCCAGCTGGCCTTGGTGAGCTCCCATTAGATCAGTCCCACCATCTCCATTGCGGTCCTGACTTCCTTGCTCATGTTCTCCCTCCTTCTGCTCTTAATTTGGACCTTGGGAACTCAGTCCAGTGCTCCAATGTGGGTCTCTGTTTATCTCCATCCATTGCCAGATGAAGGGTCTATGCTGATATGCAAGATATTCATCAGTATGGCTATGGGATAAGGACAGTTCAGGCACCCTCTCTCTGCTGCCCATGGACCTAGCTGGGGAAATCCCCTTGGATACCTGGGAACCCCTCTAGAGCCAAGTCTCTTGCCAACCCTAAAATGGCTCCCTTAGTGAAGATATCTTCTTTCCTGCTCCAATATCCACCCTTCCTCCATCTCAACCATCCCATTCCCCCAAGCTCTCCCCAATCCTCCCCTCCTCCCTTCTCTCTCCTCATCTCCCCTTCCCCCCAAACCACCCCACCCCCTGTTCCCAACTTTTGCCTGGCGTTCTTGTCTACTTCCAATATCCAGGAGGATAAATATATGTTTTTCTTTGGGTTCACCTTCTTATTTAGCTTCTCTAGGATCACGAATTATAGGCTCAATGTCCTTTGTTTATGGCTAGAATCCACTTATGAGTGAGTACATACCATATTCCTCTCAAGAAACTAGACATTAAAACTCTAATTAACCCAATTAAAAAATGGGGTACTGAACTGAACAGAGAATTCTCAACAGAAGACTTCAAATAGCCAAAAGACACTTAAGGTCATGCTCAACCTCCTTAGCCATCAGGGGAATGCAAATCAAAACAACTTTGAGATACCATCTCACCCCTGCCAGAATGGCTAAAATCAAAAACATCAATGATAGCCTATTCTAGAGAGGTTGTGAAGTAATGGGAACACTCATCCATTGTTGATGGGAATGCAAACTTGTGCAACCACTTTGGAAATCAGTGTGGCAGTTTCTCAGGAAACTGGGAATCAATCTATCTCAGGATCCCTCAGTTCCACTCTTGGGAATATACCCAAGAGATGCTCTATCATACTCCAAAAGCATTTGTTCAGCTATGTTCATAGCAGCACTATTTGTAATAGCCAGAACCTGGAAACAACCTAGGTGCCCTCAATAGAAGAATGGATAAAGAAGGTATGGCACATATATACTTTAGAGTTCTACTCAGTGTTAAAAAAAATGACATCTTGAAGTTTGATAACTATATATTTCTTTCTATGCTCCCAGAATACAATTCATGACCAGGTATAAACACTATGTAAAGTTTTTAACGTTAAGCGATAAATGTGAACTGTATAAAAAATGCCAATATCAACTAAGCAATATCTGAAAGAAGAAAATGGTCTCTGATGTGGGATTCCCCTCAATATGCTGCATGTGTGCTGTGCACTGTGCTGCATGGTAGACTTTGCTTTTATTCATATAAAAAAGGGTTTATATGCTGTAGGGTGCTTCCCACACTTGAAGTGGTGAGCATGGCTCCCACCCAGAAGTTCCTGAGCCTGTGGTTAATATCTACGCCATATTGAAAACCTTAGAAAGGCAGAGCCAGGACCCAGGATCATTGTGACCAAGCTGCTTATCATTTTGAAAGTGCTCCTAGTCATAAAATTATTACAGATACACAATAAAGACAGATTCAGATAAAAAAAATAAAAGACCTCTAAATGGGTAACAGTGTTAAATAAATGCATGTAGTCTTTGGAGAGAGAAGAAAAAGAGTAAAGAGACAGTAAAAGCAATATAAAAGAATACAGACATAGATTTAAAAAGCAGAGAAAAATAAGCCATATAAAGACGGAATATACATAGAAAGTATGGATTATGAATATTATTGTACTTTGAATTTTTGACTGTGAATGAGATAAGTACAGAGAGATATTTCGTTGTATGGGATGAAGACGTTACATTTATACATATACATATATATGTATATACTATGTATGTATGTATATAACTATATATGTATGTTTGCAATAATAACCAGAGAAAAGTATGCCAAGAATTTGAAAGAGAGCAAGGAGGGATATATTGGAGATTTTGGTTGATGGGAAGGATGTTTCAATGATATTATTATATTCAAAATATAAAATATACTTACATTTTGCCATAAGTAAAGATTATTTATTGTTATAATGTCATTGTTTGTAATATGTGCAGAAGGGATTACTTATTGTAGATGTTGGCAACAATGATTTTTTTATTGAACTTTTTTCTGTTGGCTTGAAATTTTGTATGGTCATGTTTGGAGAAATACACATTATGTCCCTTGACAGGCTCTTTTCTCTTCCCAGACCCATTAAGGTTCCATGTTTTTCTGTTTGAATTCATTGAAACACACTGATGTGTTCCTTATGCTATTGTTGTTCACACATTTAATCCTGCAAACAACATCCAGCAGTTTGCAGTAGGCCCCAAAGTGGGAGCGGAAATGAACAGAGAAATAAGACATAAATTGCTGCTTGCCTTTTAACTAAAGGAAATAAAGGCACAAAAGCTAGAATTTTTAAATAAGTCAATAATTCCTGTTGTTCTTAAAATGTACACATACAGAGAATTGTTGATAATATGTTCGTCTGTTCTTTTTCTTACAACTAAAAAAGTAGATATTTATTTAATATAGAGAAACACAACTAAGTTTTTTCTAGGTTATTGTTAAATAAATTGAGAAAAAGTTCGTTTAAAAGGCCAGGTTTAAGTACAGTTTCAAGTTTGGGGATTAAATAGAATTAACTAGGAATAGATTTTTTTTCTACTGTCAGTTGCATTTTAAGTTTTGATAGTTATTATTATTTCAATCCTAAACTTGAAATATATATATAATTATGTTTTACCATATAGTTTAATCAGTTTTGGTTTTAACATTTTTGTTTGAGTGCTCACACTCAAAGCAGTGGACACATAAGTCTTTAAAATGTCACTTTTCCTGGAGATTAGTAATTCTTGATGGGTAAGTATTAAAAAGTGTACCCGGGGTCACAGAACAAGGTAAACAACAGTGGATTAAATGAAAGATATTAAATCTTCTAAATGGATTTTTACAACCTTTTCTATGCCTTGGAGAGCATTACTATTTGGAAAGCTTTAATAGTATGAATTAAGAAGAATAAATGTACACCTCATTATATCCTCAAAAATATTGAAAAGATGCTATTCCAAGCCTTGGGGAACTAAATATATTATAGGCATAAAATGTTTCATTTCTGATGCTACTTTCAAATGACAGCATAATATGTTATGGATCATTTGATATTTTTTTATATAAAAATGCTGTTTAGCACCCAAAAAGGCATATGCTGCTAATGGCGTGTATTGCAGCCCCTTTTATGACAGCTGGCTACAAGAAAATGACAGTCAAAACACAAAATGTCAAGCAGAAAATTTCCAATAAATGTATTAGCTTGCAAAAAATATCATTCATAAATAAGCTTTTTAAAATTGTTTCTATTATTTTTAAATATCAATAATAAAAGGCAGTTTTAGATAATCTAAGAATTGTAATCTAGAATGATAAAAGACATCAAAAAGTTTAAACACAATTTCCCCTTAATTTGTAAATAATCAAACTTTCTCTTTATCTTCTGGCTCTAGAAATTTATGGACAAATTTCTTAAATTCTGATTCTTCAACCATTGGACATTGAGGATATTTAATAAACTATCAATATTAATTTGCTAAACTCAAAATATTTACATCTAAGCAATATTGTTTTATCTTTAAGATGTAAACAAATCATTTAAAAACTATCTTTCATCTACTCTTTTCTTAAGAAAAATTATTTATTGTTAATTTGCTGAATTGTTGTCTTATGAAGCCAAATATTCTTTTTTTAATGAATAAACTGGTTTGTTTATGGAGATTTGTGGCTTTGTGAGAATTGTTTAATTTATTAGAACTAAGTCAGACATCGATACCACATGGTTAGGAAAATTAGTTATGTTTTACTTCTATGTCAGAATATTTTTCTAACTCATTTTATTAAGAACAGGATAGTTAAGAAGGGAAACAGTTATGTGAGCTAGAAAAACTAATATAGCATCAGTTGTCTATGAAAGTTCATTATTTTTCATCACTAACTTTAGTGAGCAAAAATCTTAGGTGCTTCATATATTCTTCTAAAAAGACTTGCATTGAGATCAGTATTTCTCAATACACTGAAACATGTAAATAAAATAATAAATATATAGTATGCAACATACTATTTCATCCAATATATGGAGGCATTATTAAAAGTAGAGCGCTTTAATATAGATGAGATCTATGTAGAGATTTTAAAATATAGTTATTTATTTTAGTATACATAAAACAGAAATAGTAATACTAAGACTAAAAGTCATCTGAAAGTACACCCAAACTACAGTGAAATGCATTGGGTAAAACTGTGGGAGCTGATCAGAGATGATAATATTTGACCAAGCCCGTGTCATCTCCCAGAAGCCCTGCATCATTTATGCCACACTGGCTTCCTGGTGTGACCTGACTCAAAAGGACATAGACAGTCTCTGGAGACTTTTATTTTGAGTTCATCTGAGGTAGCTTATGCCACATATCATCTCCCAATACATCACCAGCCTTTGAAGATTTAAGAATATGGAAAATAGACTTTACTATTAAAGACAAAGTGCTCTCAAAAACAAAGATGTGTTGAGAGAGGAACTCTATATGTGTTTGTGATTCATTGTAGATTGACTCTCACTCCTAGTTAACTTGCTGTAACACTGCAGTAATCTTCACTATAATCCAACCTCCCAGAAAACAGTCAGAGAAATATGTGAAGCGTTTATTTTTATGTAAAAGAAATGTCTGAAATTAATCCCATCAATTTTACAATAAGAAAGTTCTAAGAATAAGATATATTTCTCAGTTTTCTTTCAGCCATATAGTAGTTGTAAATATTTCATAGTTAATTGAAGTACTTTTTCAAATTATAATAGTGAATGTCATAAAATATGGAATAAAATGCAATATTTTATTATAAATATATAACAATAAAATAAATAAACATGAGTTGAATATTTATTTGAGACATTAATTCTAAATGTTTATTTTATGGAGTACAATAAAACACCTAACAAATAGGCCATTATTTTATTTATCCAAATAGGCTCATAAATGTATATGACATTATAATGATTGGTGTTAGACATTGAATTTTGAGTCATAGAAATTACTCCTATAAATAAATATCCCTGATGGAGAACGAAAGACAATGTGCATTTAGAGCATCTCAATTTTCAGGTTTTAATAATAATTGTAAATGCTTTTGAAAATAATAGATATATCGTGAGCTCAAATAAATGGGGATCTGCATGGTTATACTCTTTACAGAAAGTCCTTATCATGCTCAGCCAGCAAAGACACCGAATTATTCTCTTTTGCCAAATCATCTTACCCCTGCAACTTCCCCAATTTCTACTGTTCTCATTGAAAATCTTCTATTTTCCTGTCTTTCCTCTAGTCCCTTTACTAAACATTTTAACCCTCCAGCATATAATCCTAAGAAAAAGCACATTTTTGCAATAGCATTATATAATATATGTATATTATATATATGTATATATATGTTTCATTTTACATTGCAATCCCAATTCTTCTTCCCACCTCTCCCCCCACCCCTTCTTGCCTCTCCACCAACTCACCCCCATCCACTCCTCCCAAAAGGTAAGGAAGAATTCTCATGGGAAGACAAAAAAGCCTGGCTCTTTAATTTAAGGCAGGACCCCCTTACCCTGCATTAACATTTTCACAAGTAAAATTTAGTTAACATTAATATTGTCTAACAATGGTGTTTTTTACATTTCTTAGTTATTTAAAAATATTTTAATGTGGCTACTTTTCTTCTACTCTGGGAAATTATTAAGACTTAAAGATTGAGTTTGATTGACATTAACCTTCAGTCTTCCCAAGACTCTCACAGTTCCTTTTTTCTCTAATGACAACAATATGGGTGAGGAATCAATATGGGTGTAGCAGATTTCTATCAGTCCCTATGCAGTGACCACTGTGGTACTCTAAGTCCATCAACTCTTTATAGTATAAAAATTTCAAATTCGAAATACAGGATTTAGTTTGGTGTTCATTACATTTTTTTCTTTTTTTGATTTTTATTGCACTCTATATTTTTCTCTGTTCCCTGTCCTACCTCTCCCCTATCCCCATCAACCCTCCCATGATCCAAGATCCCCATGATCTCAATTTACTCAGAAGATCTTGTCTTCTTCTTTTTCCCATGTAGATTGGATCTATGTAAGTCTCTTTTAGTGTCCTCATTGTTGTCTAAATTCTCTGGGTTTGGGGTATGTAAGCTGGTTATCTTTGATTTATGTTTAAAAACCACCTATGAGTGAGTACATGTGATAATTGTCTTTCTGAGTCTGGTTTACCTCACTCAAAATAATGTTTTCTAGCTCCATCCATTTGCCTGCAAAATTCAAGATGTCATTATTTTTTTTTCTGTTTTGTAGTACTCCATTGTGTAAATGTACCACATTTCCTTATCCATTCTTCAGCTGAGGGGCATCTAGGTTGTTTCCAGGTTCTGGCTATGACAAACAATGAAAATAGTTGAGCACACGTCCTTGAGGCACAATTGAACATCATTTGGATATATACCCAAAAGAGGTATTAATGGGTCTTGAGAACGGTCGTTTCCTATTTTTCTGTGAAATCACCACACTGACATCCAAAGGAACTTGCATTCTCACCAGCAATGCAGAAGTGTTCCCTTTTCCACACAACCTCTCCAGCATGAGTTGTCATCAGCGTTTTTGATCATTCTTACAAGTGTAAGATGGAATCTCAGAGTTGTTTTGATTTGCGTTTCTCTGATGACTAAGGATATTGGACATTTCCTTAAGTGTCTTTCATCCATTTTAGATGCCTCTGTTGAGAGTTCTCTGCTTAGATCCGTACTCTATTTTTATTGGATTATTTGTTCTTTTGATGATCAATTTATTAAACTTTTTGTATATGCCTCCTCTGTTCTCATTCACCAATCCACTCCTCCTCTGTTTCTGTTTAGGAAATGGCAGGTCTCCCCAAGTACCAAAAGTCACGGCATATCAGATTGTAGTAAGGCTAGGCAAGGAGATCCAGTATGGGAAGTGGGGTTCCAAAAGCATGTAAAAGAGTCAGAGGCAGACCCTGTGTCCATTATTAGGAGTCCCACAAGAGGACCAAGCTTCACAACTGTAACATATATTTAGAGTGCCTAGATCAGTCCCATGCTATCTCTATAGTCATCAGTTCAGTCTCTGTGAGCCTACCCTAGATGCCATGGTAATTAATTCTGAGTTTTCTTGTGATGTCTTTAACCTTGCCAGCTCCTAAAATCCTTTCTCCAACTCTTATGCATCATTATACAAACTCTACCTATTGTTTGACTGTGGTTCTACATTCACTTCCATCAGTTGCTGGATGAAGTCTTCCTAATGACAACTGGTTAGACACAAACCTGGTAACAGGAGATGGCCAGTTGGGGCTACATATTTTCTATTTCTAGGAGTCTTAGCTGGCATCACGCTTGTAGATTTCTGACAGATTCCCTTGTGTCACGTTTTTACCTAACCCTTTATTTTTCCCCTTTTTATTAATCTCTTTCAGAACTCTCCCCTACGTACCTGTCCCCAACCTGATCACTCATATTCCCATTACCCCCTGGCCTCAGTCTACTCACAAAGTGTCTTCTAATTCTTCCCAGGGAGAGCCTTGCTCCCCTACCCAATCTAATGGTCCCTTCTTGTTAACTAGTATCTCTGGGTCTGTGAATTATAGCATAGTTATCATTTATTTTAGAGTAAATATTCATTTGTGAGTGATTACATGCCATGTTTGTCTTTCTGTGTCTCAGCTATCTCACACAGTACAAAGTTTTCTAGTTCCATTCTTTTGTCTTTAAATTTCCTGGTGTCCTAGTTTTTAACAGCTGAGTAATAATCCACTGTATAAATGTAACATTTTCCTTTACTTATTCCTTATTTGAGTGTCATTGAGACTGTTTCCAGGTTCTGGATATTACAAATAAAGCTGCAATGAACAAAGCTGAGCAATACTCTCATAAAAACAGACAGGTGAATAAATGGAATCAAATCAAAAACCTAGATGTAAGTCTACATGCCTATAGATGTCTGATTTTCAACATAATGAACAATATCAAAAATAAACAATGGAGAAAAGAAATCATCTTCAACAAAAGATGTTGATCTAATTTGATGTTGGCATGTAGAAGAAAAAAATAGACTCATATCTATCACCCTAAGACAAGTAAAGATTGAAGACCTCAACATAAAGCCATATACGCTGAACCAGATAGAAGAGATAATACTAAATAATCTTGAACTCATTGGCACAGGAAACAACTTTCTGAACAGAATGCCAATAGCACAAGCACTAAGATCAACAAACAATAAGTGGGACTTTATGGAATTGAAAAGTTTCTGTAAGGCAAAAGACACTATCAATAGGACAAAACAGAGGCCTACAGAATGGGAAAAGATCTTTGCCAACCCTACGTCTGACAGAGAACTAATTTCCAAAATACATAAAAAACTCAAGAAACTAGATATCAAGAAACAAATAATTCACTTTAAAAACAGGGTACATATTTGAATAGAATTCTCAACAGAAGAATCTCAAAGACCAAGAAGCACTTAAGATGTTCAGCATCCTTAGCCAACAGGAAAATCCAAATCAAAACACTATTTAGATTCCATCTTACACCTATCAGAATGACTAAGATCAAAATTGCAAGTGACTGCTTATGTTGGAGAGGATCTGGGGCAAAGGGAACATTCCTCCACTGGTGGTAGGAGTACAAACTTTTAAAGACATTTTGGAAGTCAATATAGTGGCTTCTCAGAAAACTGCGAATCAGTCTACCACAAGACCCAACAACTTCCGCTCCTCACTGGGAACTTGGGAGCTCAGTCCGGTGCTCCTGTGTGGGTCTCTGTGACTATCTCCATCCATCACCTGATGAAGGTTCTATGGTGATATGCAAGATAATCATCAGTATGGCTATAGGATAGAGTTATTTCAGGTTCCCTATCCTCAGCTGCCCAAGGAACTAACTGGGGACCTCGCCTTGGGCTCCTGGGAGCCACTCTAGGTTCAAGTCTCTTGCCAACCCTAAGGTGACTCCCTTAACTAAAAATTGTGCTTCCGTGCTCCCCTATCCAACCTGGAGCGGAAGGAGGGAGAGCGTGAGCAAGGAGGTCAGGACCACGAGGGGTGCACCCACCCACGGAGACAGTGGGGCTGACCTATTGGCAGCTCACCAAGGCCAGCTGGACTGTGACGGAAGAAGCATGGGATAAAACAGGACTCTCTGAACATGGCGAACAATGGGGGCTGCTGAGAAGCCAAGGACAATGGCCCTGGGTTTTGATCCTACTTCAAGTTTGGACTTTGTGGGAGCCTAGCCAGTTTGGATGTTCACCTTCCTAGACATGGACGGAGGGGGGAGGACCTTGGACTTTCCACAGGGAAGGGAACCCTGACTGCTCTTTGGACTGGAGGGGGAGGGTGAGGGGAGTGGGGGGAGGGGGAGAGGGGTGGGAGGAGGGGGAGGGAAATGGGAGGCTGGGGGGAGGCGGAAACTTTTTTCTTTTTCTCAATAAAAAAAAATTATTTAAATAAAAAAAAAAAGACCCAACAACTTTTGGATATGCACCCAAAAGATGCTTAATCATACCTAAAGAACACTTTCTCAAGCATATTCTTAATGCTTTCATATTTCAATGTAAAAATTCAGTATATAAATATTCACACTCAGATTATATATGGTCTTATTCTCTGGACTTCATGGTTCCTTCCAAACGGAAGCATTTCATCCAATGAAGAAAAGGGGACAGACAGGTAAAACAAACAGAAAGAGACATATCTAGGAGAATAGAAAGTTAGAAGATCCTGAGCAGTAAAATTATAAGAACTACTGGAGGTGGTGACTCTGACCTGAATATATGCAAAGAGTTGGATATTTGTTCTTGATACCTACCTGCTAAGTTTGCAGCTTTCCAGAGTTGCCACTTGAGTTCCAGTGATTCCACTGATAATAAATTATCTCGGGCTCCTAGTAGGAGACCTATCAACATTCTACTTTTAGAACCACCGGTTTGCCAAATTAAAAATTATCACAGTCATATTTGGGAATGAAGCAAGTTCTCTTTCTGGGGAGAGTAGAAATAGGTGTGTGTGTCTTCCCAGTAACACCCATCACGTATGAGTTGGGACAGATCCTACATTTGCCTCTGTAGCAATTTTAAGTTAAAATAAAAATGGCAGTAGAAAAAATAAAAGGTAAATAAATGTAAGGCTTTGATTATATAATTGAGGCAAGTGGTATATTTGATGAAAATAAAATGCAGTTTGTGAAGAAAATTTATTAATTTGGATGGAATAGTTTTTTTTATTTCTTGATGTAATGACTAACTCTAGACAATAGATTTATATATTTTTATCAAAAAATGTAAAATGGAATAAAAACTTTTATTAAGGACTATAAATAATCTTAGGGAATTAATATAATTAAGTAAAAAATGAAACCTTAAACTAGACTAGAAATTATTTGCATGGTATTTATTTTCACAGGGTTCTTAAATCATTAGTAAAAAGACTAAATGCCATTTCATTAAATTTCTGAAGTAACTTAGAAGATTATCAGCATTATTTTAAAAAAATCAGTGATAAAAATATTTAGTTTTATTTTTGTTCATATGATAAAAATGAAAAAAAAATATTTAAATTTAAATGCATGAGAAGTAGTTTACTACAATTGTCTCATCAAAATTTTATTACAAATAATTATCTTCAATTGTTATGTTGTATTTTATTCTAAATAGCCGTACAATTATTTTTTGCCAATGAGAATCCATTTGCTTTATAAGAAGAAAAGAGAAGTTGTAACTGTAGAGCTAATTTTTACATGTCCTTGAAACACTACAGTTGGCAAAAATCACCACCAAAGTGTAAAATAAGCTAGGCTTCCAATTAAAATGTTACAAGTTGGTACTAAATCTAACCAACAATTTCAAATCTTCAGTAACACAAAAGTTGTCACTGTTTTTTTTTTTAAAGGTGGCAGACAATGCCTCAAAAGAAAGGGAGATTTTTAAACTTATCTACTCTGAGATCAAAAGGATTCCAGAATAGAAACAATGAGGAAGTTAAGTTTGCAGAATAAAAATATATTCTTAGAACAGTCCATTTACTTTCTGTTGAATGAAAAGAATAAAGAAAGGCATTAGGTATATTAAAAATTGTGATAACTATAAAAAACAATAATTAGTAGTTCACATTTATTTTATGTAAGGAGGACAAAAAACTGCTAGTTTAGACTTTGAAAATTTACTTTGTTCTTGAAATAATATTTTTATCACAGAACCAATCTCAAAGTTCTTGAATTGTTTCTTGTTTTCATTAAATTTGATCATTTTATCACAGTACTTCATTGGAATGTAATCTAGCATTTCTCCTTTTATATAGACGATTTTATCTTTTCCATTTTGATATTCTAAATAAACATAATTCACTGTCTCACTCTTTAGTATTGGAAATGACCATTTGGAATTTTTGTTTCTCTCTCATTATTGTAATGTTAGACTTAACTGCAGAACGTTTATTACCCAAATGATATGTTGTACTTCTATAACTTATTAATGTAACAATGTTTGGAGACACTTAAAATAATATCTACTTAAATATATATACTAATTAGTCAGTAATATCCAATTTAAACTTCTTTTTCATGAATTATCACAGTAATAGTGGTGGGTAAGCCAATATGAAGAATAAACATAATGAACAAAATTTATGATAAGATGATGATATGCTTAGTTAGAGATAAGAGGGAGGTTACATGCTTATTTTAAATCTTACCTTTTAAGGAGAATTTTATTTCCCAAGAAACAAAAAAAACCCTGCTAGATTTTATCTCTTTCTCCACACAATGAATAATAATCACAATGAAGGGAGTATCTGGATTACCCTAATTTTTGTATAATTGGGAATGCTGTGGTTTAGATATAAAAGGCATTTGGAAGTAGTTTTAACATCATTAAATGACAGTTGATTGTTTGTATAAAATAAATCATTTTTATAGACATCATAGTTAGCCCCATGCTTTAAGAAATAAAATTTTCGGTTTTCTCTTTCACTGGTTTCAAAATATAAATTCTACTTTATCTGTTTTATTGCTGCTTACCCCCACAAAATTATCAAAGCATCATAGAAATATTTCCAGTGTTTATGTACAATTTTACTTACTGTGCTCTGTACTGTGGATTTGGCTTTTTTTTTCTTTTTTTAATTAATTTATTTATTTTTATTAAAGATTTCTGTCTCTTCCCCACCGCTGCCTCCCCTTTCCCACCCCCCCCAATCAAGTCCCCCTCCCTCGTCAGCCCAAAGAGCAATCAGGGTTCCCTGACCTGTGGGAAGTCCAAGGACCACCCACCTCCATCCAGGTCTAGTAAGGTGAGCATCCAAACTGCCTAGGCTCCCACAAAGCCAATACGTTATTGTTCTTTTGCAGTTTTCTTTTATTTTGCCTAACAGTGTCCTTTTCATGTTTCCAGAATTTTATTGAGACTTCATTGAAGATGACTGTCTTTCTCATGTATGTTTTTGCACATTGAAAAGAATACGACAAGTAGGTGTTTATTCTTTCATTTAATCCAAGTCACCATTGATAATGGCTAAAGCTTCTTTGTCAAAAATCAGGTGTTCAAAGGTGTGTGCATTAATATCTGGGCCTTTGATTCAGTTCCATTGGTCCTCCGGTCTGTTTTTATGCCAATAGCAGGCTGTTTTCAGTACTGTAGTTCTGTAGTGGAGTTTGAAGTCAGGGATTGTGATGCCTTCTGAAGTTCTCTTATTTTACAGTATTGTTTTGGCTACCCTAGGTATTTTTTTGTTTTTCCACATAAATTTGAGTACTGTTCTTTCAAGGTCTGTGAAAAATTTTGTTGGGATTTTGATGGACATTGCATGAATGTGTAAATTGTTTTTGGTAAGATTGCCATTTTTACTATATTACTTCTACCTTCCCAAGAACATGGGAGATATTTCCATTTTCTGGTGTCATCTTCAATTTCTTTCTTCAAAAGATTTAAAGATCTAGTCATACAAATCTTCCACTTGTTTGGTTAGAGTTACTCTGAGATATTTTATGCTATTTGTGGCTGTTGTGAAGGCTATTGTGCTGATTCTCTGATTTCTTCCCCAGCCCTTTTATCATCTGTGTATAGGAGGGCTGCTGATTTTTTTTTGAGTTAATCTTGTATCCTGCTACATTACTGAAAGTGATTATGAGTTGTAGAAGTTCCTTGGTAGAATTTTCGGTGTCGCTTATGTAAACTATAATATCATCACCAAATAGTTGGTTTGAATTCTTCTTTACTGATTTGTTTTTTCTTGATCTCCTTTTGTTGTCTTATTGTCCTAGCTATGATCTCAAGAACTATATTAAATAGATATGGCTAAAGATAATATTCCCTATAACTCTGCTGCAATTAATCCACACATATATTTGTATACAGCAATTTCAGGCAGAGCTACAGAAATCCAAGGACTATTTCTCTTAAAGTAATGAAAGAATGATATTGTCTCTATTATTGGCAGAATATTAACTGAATTGATGTCCACATTTTAACATATAACACTTATGAAGATTTCTTACTTGCCCTGGGGAGGGGTAAAAGATTGTGAAAATGCAATTAAGGATGATTATCTAAAAATCTCCTCTAAAGGAATTTTCTTACATTTCTTGGTTAGGTCTATTGTGTTCATAGTCTTATATCTTAGAAAGTGCTATGGTTTATAATATCATTATCACAGATATTCATGTGATGAAAATGTGCCAAGCTAACCTGTTGTAGTTGAAGGTAGTGATCACTAGAGTTGTGCTTTTGATGGTTATATCATATCTTCTGATGCTTTTCTATGTTCTCTGGTTCCAGGGCAAAAAACAGATTAATTTCCCTGATGCTTTGTCTTGCTGCAGCCTAACAGAAATTCAGTCAGCAGTCCAAGGACTGTAAATATACATAACCATGATGCTAATGTAACTTTCGTTGCCTAGTCTACTTTCTCTGGTATTATGATGCAACAATAGAAGGATGACTAATACAAGAAGACAGGACATCAGTGTTAGAGAGACAAGACTGAACTGAACAGGAGTAACAAAGTCACACATATAAAGTTTGAAGATAAAGAAGTGCCAAAATGAAAAATATACATTGCCTATAGATTCAAGAAAGAAGGAAGCATTCTCACCAAGCCAGAAAAAAAGAAATATATGTTTTTGCCAATATTATGATCTTATGATTTGTGATACTCAAAACTGCTTTAAATATCACGATTTAAGATACCATCTTCATGATAATTTGTAACAGTGATGTACTAACAGCTCCTTATATTGGTACGTTGGATGTTTGACTAAAAAGTAAGTAACCATGAGTAAGCATTAATAATCTTTGTGATATATATGGATGAGAGTATTTAAATAAAGCTTAGATAACATTTTTTTATTTCAAAATTCTCTGTTTAACTCATGATTAGAAAGACAGAAAGTGCTATATCTGCCAAAATTAGAGAAATCAAATATGAATACAACAATTAAAAATATGTATCTAGACAGAAGTTTCTGTCCTGCCTGGTCCTGCAGATCTTCAGTCCCAAAGAAACAGAGGATTATAACAATTATAAACAGGCTTTTTAGCCTAAGTTTATTATTAACTAGCTCTTAAAACTTAAATTAACCTATAAGTTTTATCTATGTTAGGCTACGTGGCTTGGTACCTTTTCTCAGTGGAGCATTTTCATCTTACTTTTTCAGTGTCCGTGTGGCAACTGCAGACTGAGTTTCTCCTCTTCCCAGAATTTTCCTGGTCTCGTTGCCCTGCCTACACATCCTGCCTGGCCATTGGCCAATCAGTGTTGTATTATACCAATACAAGTGACAAATCTTTAAAGGGTACAAGAGGATTATTCCACCGCACTTGCCCCCCTCCCCCTTTTTTTTCTTAAAAAAGATCTCTAAATCTAATTTCCTTTGTTTAGCTTTTTTTCCTGATCATTATCCTTACCATCTTGCAACCAACACTCTAAATACTGACAAACATTCGTAGTCCATTTTGGGGAAATATGGGTGCAGTTTTCTAGGTTACTTCCTGTTGATTGGGGGTGATGATAATCTTACGAGAACCCAACGAAAATTTTGAATTATGGTCACATCCTGACTGGAGTATTCTGTGAGGCTGGTTCATTTAAGACCGAAGTCTTGAGGACGTTCTGAGTGTAGAACTCAGAGGAAATTGCAAAAGAGGTGTTCTGAAATGTTGAATCATCTGGGTCATCCATTTATATCAGAGAATTTTTAGGGGGTCTTTCTCAATCAAACCTATTTTTTCTTAAGCCAGAATGAAGCCCACAGCCCCTCACTTCCTGTGGGACAAAAAGTGAAACCTCTTTTTCCACGTAACATATCATTTGACTTAAATTTAAAGTCAAAGCATTTTCAAAATATATAGGCTGGATTAATCCACCAGCGTTTATAGTCAAATGTCTTTTAGTAACTGCTGCTTATTCCTCGGCAGTCAAACAATTCAAAGACAGCACTAAAATGTATAATATCCAGACTCTGTGTAATTTTTAGCTTTATGTGGCTTTTTAAAAACTATTTCTCTTATTTTTCTTTTAAATTGTGGCTTTTTGAGACAAAGTTTCTCTGTTTTCTTCGGCTGTCCTGCATCTCATTCTGTAGATGAGACTCTCCTTAAACTCATAGAGATCCACCTGCCTCTGCCTCCCAAATGGTGGGATTAAAGGCATGTGCCACCACACCTGGTCCTGGAACACACAGAGATCTGCTTTCTTCTGCCTCCCAAGTACTGGAATTAAAGGCATAAGCCATGACACTCAACCACTTTCTATTTTTAAGGATTTTCTCTATCCTTTTGTCTTTTCTCTTTTAAATCTATATTTTTAAACACACTATAAACCATTTGGAGTTTTTTTCTGTAGGAATCTTTTTACTGTATATCTCTCTTTTTCTGACCATATGAGTCTTTAACTTCCTAAGCAATATGGCTAGGATTAAAGCCAAGACTTTCGTGGATGGACTCCCCCCATTCCTCGGCTTCCTGAGAGTCCAGGTTTATAGTGGAAGTACTAAGGCAATTCCCATATTGGGTGCCAAATAAAGTATGATTTAAAAACCTCAGGGGGAAAACTGGGGTTTAACCTGAAGACCCCAAAAGCAAAGCAGTCAGCCAATCTTTCTTACATCAACCTCAGACTGAAAATGGCTCTCCTGCCTCTAGGAATCTCAGAGTGAAAACGTATCTGAGAGCAATCTCCTCCCACTTTATAATCTTCTCTGTTTTGGGGACTATTTTTGCACCAGTGAGATCAAAGACATGCACTGCTCAGTTTCTGTGATAAACTAGTTAGGCTACTGGCATTAAAAGGTTGTGTTATTTTTGCATGGTCTATAAGGCTGGGCTGTGTGGCTGTTTTACTTTTATGATGCTCAGGCATTTTTTATGTATTAAAATACAAGTGAAATGCCACTACATATTTAAACTATTTTTACACCATAAAATATCAACAGCAGAGTTGTTGAAATACCATTATGATAATGGATTATATAGAATTAGATAAATTTATCATAACAGTAATCATATCAAAATTTGTAGACTTTGGTTATGGATTTTACATATAATTTATTTTGAATTCCACTTTTCTTCATGTGTGTGTGTTATGTATGTGTGTGGGTGAGAGAGAGAGACTAACAGAGACAGATAGGTAAACTGATGAGAGGCTCAGAGGACCACCTTGAGTGTCAGTTATTGATTTCTACTGTATTTGAACCATGATCTCTTGTTTCCAGATATGGCTCAAGCTAGTTAGCCAAGGAACATTCATGGGCTTTTTACTCCTCCAACTTTTAGTATGTCAGAGGAGTGTTACTATATTGATTTTTATGTGTGTTTTGTGGATTCAAACTCAAGTCCTCAGTTTGTGTGGTAAGTAAGAGCTTAGCTGCTGAGCACTTTCCTTAGTTCCAGCAGTTCCAGTACTAACATATAATAAATAGTATCAGTAACAACTAGTGAAACTTCTGATCGAATCATGAGAAAGACATTATTGCAAGAAGGATGGTGTCAGTAGAAGTATAGAGAGAAGGAAATAGAGCAGAAATAGTTTGCTAACCCATTGAAATGTGCTGGCAGATAAGAGAAAGACAAGTACTTTACAACTGACAGATTACTCATCAGTGCTATGTTGAGGGTATACACTGATTTCATACACAAAAATAGCCAAAACTAAATCTACTGCAAATCTGAAATTTATCACAGATGAAGCAATTAAAAATTATTTTAATATTTTAGATTTGATGAGTGACTAGGGATTTTTATGAGGTATATAATGAATAACACAATGTATAAATGTACAAGGCTGCAATTGTGTGAGAAGCGGAAAAGGAGAGGAAACATGACCTCCACATTATAAGTTAAAAATAGTGTTCAATGTAATATAGGATTCTTTGTGTATAGATTTAGAATATTTTTCCCTGACTTATGTGAGTCAATTAGCAAGTGTTAGCATAGGAGTAAGTGATGTAAATTATCTTTTACTGCTACTACCACAGCAGAGGTATAGAAACTATGGAAGCCAGAAGACCAGTTGCCAGGGTCAGAGATTGACAGGTCTAATATGTGTTATAACAGGCACAGAAAAGAGAGAGGAAGATTCTTAGTCTGAGACACATACAAGAATAGAATCATTTTCTGAGAGCGAAAAACTCAATTTTGGACCTAGAAAATTTGAGAAACATATTGGATATGGGTATGAAATATCTAGTAGATAGTAGGAAATGATCCCGAACTGGCCTAAATGGTCACCAGGCTGGAGAGTATATTAGAATTGACTATCAGACTATAGATTTTCTTTTTCTTCAAAACAGGTATCCCTGTGTGGTAGTTGGTCGCTTGAGATAGGAAGAAATGCTCAGGTCAGTCAGCTCACATTAAGCAGATATGAGAATCAAAAGCTATATTCAGGGGTGATTCATCATTTAATGATTAGAGAAATAACAAGAAAACAGCAAAGAGGATAAGAGAAAGCAGTCAGACATGATAGAGTCTGAAACAGAGTCCTGATCACTAGGAACTTTGCAGATTGCTTCCTGAATGAGCATCAAATGTATCGATCACTGAACTGATCTTTCTCAGCAGTGCACAGGAACCAGGGGAATCTAAAACAATTTCATCACTTTCTGTTAATAAGCTGAGAACTTTGCCATTCCAGGAGATTCCACTATTTCTTCCCATATATTATTAGAATCATAATTCGAGGGAATCTTTTCATTTTCCGTCTGTTCTTGACTTCTGGGGTGCAATTAGTCTATCATGCATACCCTACTTCTGAAAAATCTCTTCATCCCCCTCAGAATTAAATTCTGTAATCAATGATTGAATTGATAAGCCATCTGCTTGAATCTGCATTGCTTATCACATTAATATTTTCATCAAATTGTCTTTTGGATCTCTACCTTGACTGAACTCACATTATTATATCTGAAAACTATCCCCCTATTAACTCATACACAACTCTAACACCTTGAGTAGTAGGCATTGATGAGTAAGCTTTATAGAGCAGGTTTTTCAACTGGTCTCTTTGTATGGATTCCTGCCCCGCTTCTTTGGCTTTGTAAAATTTATTGGGTTTTCTCTATTCAGTGCGCCTGATCATTTTCAAGATAAATATTATTTTTCTTTAGTCTTTAAAGGTTTTTATTACCTGATCGTAGTTTACCATTTTGGCTTTATCTCTTGACATTTGTTCACACAGTGCAACAAACACTGAAAACTATTATTCAGTTTCCAATGTACACTAGGTTATTCAGTCTACATGTTAGTAATAGAAACCCCCACTTTACAGAGTTTCCTTTACTTTTTTTATATTTATTTTAGATATTTCAGAGTTTACAATTGTCCACTTAAAATCATGCAAAGATCACTTTTCCCCTAATCTTCTGCATTCAGAGTGACATGTTATATGTGGCTATTACAATGCTCTGTTAAAACAGCTTTAGCAGTTTGGCTTCATTTAGTGTATAGATGAATGCGATTTGACCTCCAGGTCTATGCTAGTGGCTGGGGTAAGAGCTCAAACTGAAGCACTTGTTTAACTCAGGGATCCATTCTCAGAATGACAAGGGAAAAAAAAGAGTGTGGTATAAGGGATGGATAAACCATCAAAATTTGAAGAAGAAATGAAACGAGAAGGGAATCTGGGTAGAATTGCTAAGAAGACATTCTGTTTGTTCTCCAGCCATGTTTGAAAGTTCAGGCCTGAAATCTAGCACTAAAAATCTGAGACAAGATTTTGAGTTCAGAGCCATTTTAAGTTACAAATAAAGTGTGAATATCTCTCTCTCTCTCTCTCTCTCTCTCTCTCTTTGTGTGTGTATGTGTGCGTGTGTGTGTGTGTTTGTGTGTATGTGTGTGTGTGTGTGAGAGAGAGAGAATAATTTTGGTACTTTCTGTGTGTATTAGAGATTCTACCATTGGAAATAAGAATTCACATTATTTGCTTATCTAAGAATAGATATTAATTATTCAAGATGCTAAACATCTTTAAGATAAGATGTTATTTGTCTTAAAATAGGTGAGCTGCAAGTGTGTGTGTGTATGTGTGTCTGTGTGTATTTCTGCCTGTATGCTCCAAAATATAGCATTTGCCTTAATCAAAAGTCTACTTTCAAAGGAGTGTGCTAATATTCAATTGGAAAGAAATTACTTCAGAATTCTGTATTTTACATGCTTCAACTAGGTTTACTAACAAGGTTATGTTATATTTTACAAATATTAGAAATTACTTAATGCTTGATAGCAGCCTATTGATTATAATAATATATTTAATATACAAATGAACTATCATTAATTATGTTAGTGTTGTCCAGGGCATATGGATTAGCTACATTATTTTGCTTATTTTGGAGACATTTCAACACTTGATAAGCTACAGCTCTTTAAAACAAACAAATGAACATTGATTCCCCAGGAATTTAAATCCACTGACTGATAAATCTCTAGCTCCTTTATACTATTGTCTAAGTTCTGATTCCAAAGTCAAATCGTGTCAGAAATACAGGCTTTTCATAAACAGCATAGAGGAAGAATGAAACAACTAAACATTGTTCACCCAAAATTGAAAGACTCTTTAATTATAATCTTAAATTGTGGCAATCTTTTTCTTGTTATATATGCAAAGTAAATATTATATTCAGCTAAATACAGATAAGATCTTTATAAAGCAATTGCTTTGTATCCAACTCTAACTTTGACCAATACCATTTTTTAAGAACTGTTAAAACTAATTTGGGATTCCAAGGATGTTTCTATGTGTAACAGTTTAGTATGATATGGTGTAGAAGAAGCAGAAAAGGAGAAGCAGACTAAGAGGTAAAGTGTTGACTATCACTGCATCTGCTGATGAAGTCAAGTGCATTTGCCAAAGCTCTTTCACAGATGTGCTAAGGTGTCCCAGATAAGACAAATGACATGTTCACAAGGTGAGGTGTGATAGAAAACCCTTTGCCATAAATAAAACATGTTCTGATGAAAAGCATCTGCTTTTCTTTCAAAAATAACAGAGGAAATTGTTCAAATCAAAATAGACTAGAACATCTATGGGCTATTTATTTCATGCCTATGTCTTTATTCTTCTCAATATTTCTCAAATTCAACGTCATCATATCTTGTGATACATTAGTATTTTTATGGCTCTAAATCACCAAAGGGCCACTTAAAAAACATGATAGACTTCTCAAATGAAGGATAGTGAACATATATCACCTATCCTTTCAAATTTCACCACTATTTCAGAAGAACCACATTGACTTCATAAAGTAAATCATTTGACTTTTCAATAATGTTGAGCACATAACAACTGAAAGAAATTAACTGTTATTATAATATATGTATTATAATATAAGAATAATAAGGACAAGAAAATAGTAAAAGATAGACTTTTAGATAAATGATTAGCTCCACTTTGAATAAAACAGTATGTTTTGAGCAAGAGTAAACACTCCAAAAATATACAATACCATAAGGTATATAAGATTTCTCATATTGATGAAGAAATCTAAAATCAACTATTAAAATATTCAAGATCACTTTCTTAATAAATGAAGATATGTTATGATCATATTTGCTTTATCCACAGTACATTATAATATCATACAAATGGCTTTATTTTTGTCATATTTCTCTAAATAAAATCTGAAAATACTTTGTCATTCTTTTTTCCAAATTATTTGTTTAAATCTTTTGTTAGCCTACTATTTTTAAACATTTAAGTGTTAAAGTATGTTATTTTTAGAATTAGTTGAAAACTGTAATTTGAATAATGTATTTACATCATTTTTCATTTTGAAAGAAAACTATCATACTTAGCAATCCATCTAATATATAGAGTCACCAAAGTTCTCATGTCAATATATATGTTGCTAGTTTATCATTTTAGTAACAAGAGTGTATTAAAATCAATTTACATAAAGAAATTAAAGCATGACAATATAATCCATTTCAGAATATCTTAGCATTGCATTACTAAACAGACTTGCAAACTGTAAGTTGTATACTTCTACTAATGATTCACTCCAGTTATTTAGTATATCTGATTTGTTGGAAGGTGTTTTCTTTATTTTTCTTTTTGGGATTACTTATTTATATTTCACATTGGAGGAACAGAATTTAGAAAATAATATTTGAATTTCTTTTTGACTACAGTCCCAGACAGAACAATGCTGTCTTGAGAACATTCTGTTTGGTCAATATTTGTAAAGCAGAATGGATGTAAATGTTCAGCTCATTTTCCATGCAAAAATTGGAAATCATGAGTAATGAATACTAAACTCACATTTCTTATTTATGTACTGCTCCATCTCATTTTTGTGGATGTTCCCTTTACAGTAGCCTCTAGGCACACTTACAGGATTTAATAAGTGGAGAGGAGATATCTGCACTCTTAATTGTAGAGCAGGATGAAAAACTCAGAGACAGAAAGTTTGTCTTGCAAATTTAATTTCCTCTAAGTTTGTTAGGAAGAATATTCTAGATGATATAACAGCTCTCATTTCAAGGCATTGTATTATATGAACTTTTCAATTTCCTCAACAACTAATAGAAATAAAGTTAAAATCACATTGCTTATTTTAGAAGATGAATGGTACATATATTTGTTTAACTCAAGATACATCTGTATGGTCTACATCTACTATAGATCTAACTGATTCATCTCCATTAAATGGCTTTTAATAAGTTCAAATTAAAAAATTTCTGATTGTCATTATTGTTTCTTTTCCAGGGGGCATAATGCATAATTCAATTTGGCATTACTTAAGGGAATTGCCTTGTCCCCAAACTTGGCTTATGGTAGCTGAAGGGAAACATGAGGGAGTGGAGCATTTTCCTGTAACAAGATAAAGTTCTGATATTATATTCTATTTGAAATTATTATTGCCACCTACTTAAGAAACTTCTATTTTATAATTATTATGAACCCGATATCTGCATAGAGCTTAAGAACATAATATTATAAGAACAATGTGATATTTATTAGAAATATCAGCAACTCATAACTTGAATCTCAGAAGTAGAAAACTGAGCAATCAAAGTTGGATAATATTTGCAATGGGCACAGTGAAGATAAGGAAACTGTGTTGTATTAAGATTTACTGAAAATTAAGAAATATATTATTTTTAATAGACACACATTCCTTCAGCTCCTGCAGAATTTAATCACACACTATATATCATTTTTAAGCTTAAAAACTGAAATTTTAAATGTCAATATGTTTGCTCATTGCCAATAGTTAGCTATTGAAGATGAGAATCAGTTTTCTCCTCAAACAAAATACCTTAAAAATTCCTAACCTCTTTTGTTGCATCTCTTATTGTGATAAAGGGTTGATAGCATTTCCTCCTGAGTCTGATTTTTATCAATTTTTCTTGAGCAATGAAAGTTTTATTTTTCTAGTTGCTGGGCCCAAATGATAAAACGTGAGGATAATCACACTCCTATTATTGGAAATTTACTCTTAGAAAATTCAGCTACCATGGCAGCTAGAGTTTCCTTCTTGAAAGACCAGAGAACCTTATTAACTTATATAAATTTAAAAAAATGAACACATATAGACCTTCAGTCACATTGTCAGTTAATTAGGCTTGTATGTGACTATGTCTTATAATCTACCGTTAAACTAGTCTCCAACTGTGCAAAACAGTGCCAGTCACCACCATATATAATAGTATTTCTGCTCTGCTAAACTCTGCCTCAATTATTGGGCCTCAAATCAAGAATTTTAGCAAAATAGTTGTGTGAAACCAGCAAATAATGAATAGTTTGCTAAGAAAGAATAAACAGACAAAAAAAAAACAGATAAAATAGTCCAAATTCAATTCAAATAAGAACTTTGCTATCTTTAAAAGAACAAAAGTATTTCTTATTCATATTTCTTCTTTTCTTTTTTTTTTCTCTTTTTATTGTTGTAGAGCAGGGTCTCAAGCAACTCAGGAGACTTATTCTAAGATCACAGGCATGCATCACTGTTCCCAGTCTCCATTTATCTATTAAAAATGATAAAAAGAAAAACTTAAATGAAATACTCCTTAGAAAATAAAAACATAGAAAGAGTGACCATAAATAGACAGATGTCAAATGATACAATTAGTATGAGATGTTCATCCTAATAAGAACACAAAAATATTATGTAGAATCATTTTCAAAATAAAGTGTGTTAAATCATTGATAATTTTTTAAGCAAAGATCATGAATTAAAAACCATGATACAAAGTACATGATACTCTGCCAAGAAGAACAGGTAGCTCATAGCCCATCTCTGAATAATCTACAGAAAATCAGTTTTGATCATGTAATTGCCCTGTCCAAAATCTTTCCATATTCCCCACTAGCTTTAGAACAAGAAAAAATATTTTGTTTCCCAATTGCATTTGTTTAGATATTTCCGTCTTTATGTATTTGAAAATAAATGCCTTTATGCTATAAATTGAATGCTCTTTTATTCCCCCATATACTAAATGCACATGCGTACATAATATTTAATGTTGTCATTGTAGTATTGTATAAACTGTGATTATTACCATTTAAAAGAGTTAAATATAGAAAAGGAGGGTTGTAGAATAACACCTATAAAAGCTCTTTCTGTAAGAACAATTGAACTATAAATTTTGCTTCTCTAGTGCCAATGTCACAGTGATTACTCCAGACATTGGCAGTGGATAGAATTGCCGTATTATATCCAAGGTACACCAGAATGAGAAACTGCACTGGCCATGTTGTCCCTGGTACAGATTTAGTGAGGATCTTCTCTGAACGTTGTATCCAGAATTAAACTGAAAGTATGTGTTGTTTCCCTGTTAACTTAATTATGTTTACTGGCCACCCATTACCACAGAAACTTAATTTTTTTTCCTGCAACCCTTCTAGAAGCCAAACATCATAGGTTAAAGGCTTTTAAACTCAGGTGAACAGTTTGGTGGACAATGAGATTGCCAATAAAAGAAGCTGCAAAACTATTTTTTTGCTTGTTGGTTCCATGTGCCTGGAAATGTTTTGAGCTCGTTTTATTATTTTGCTTTTAGGGCCACATATTCTACCCTCTCAGTTTAATACCATAAAAGTGTTTGAACTTATAGATTTGGGTATAAGAGCAACAAATTTTATTAAGTTTATTGAAGTGAAATATAGAAGTCTTGGTGAAAGAAAAAGAGTCAAAGAAAATGTATTAATTAAACAAATCATTTGAATAAAAACCTCATAAAATTGTAAATTCGACAAAGTTTAATTAGCAACAAGTAGATTGAGTGCATCAGAAACATGGAAAATATTACGTAGGCATATTTAGAGTTCTTAAATTAAATCCAATTCATAGATATGCCATATAGGCAGGGAGTCTACTACCAGCAAGGTGGAAACAGATATGAATCTATGTTAAAAGTTTTGAGGATATATATTCTATTAAACAGATCAATAGAAAAAACAATCGACTCATACTCTTCTCCACTTTCCTATATAGAAAATGCCATGTAATCTTTCTAACCCCCTCCTTCTTTCTCTCTGGCTCTCTCTACCTTCCTCTGAATCCTTCAGAAAACTATGACCCTATGGCCAGCTGAATGTGGTGGACTGTGTCCTCTGATCAAAGGTCTATCTTCATTGTCACTCTTGAAGCAACAGCATGAACAAATCTCCCTCAACATTACCTCCTTTTATCTAAATAAAAAGGAAAGTTTTTAACTCTAACACAGTAAAACTTTACACAATAACAATTATCAGGTATTGTCTATATAAATGGAATGGTATTAATTTCAGAAAAATGAAATTATAAATAATAAGAACAATTATCATGTAAGAAATACATTCAGAACATCCAGTCCATTTTTATTTGGCAAATTCAAAAAAATACTCTCCACTATCTATCCTCTCTTGGTAAGACCAAAGTTTTATATCTAATTTACTTTCCATAATAATTAAGGAAAACTGTAACTTTAAAAAATTGCTCTTCTATGAATCGGGAAATTTTGAAGGACTATCCTTTATGTCTTGGCAAAGTTTGGCAGTCATTTTCTTTATGTCCTGCTTGTTCAATTTAGAAAGCAAAATGTCAGCAGTTGAAGCAAGGGTGGTTTCTTTCCCAGTGTCTAATTTTGCCACAATAAAAGTAAACTTCTTCTGGATGGCTCTTTGATGCTTGCCACCTTCCTTTGAAATAAATTGGTGCAACCAGGAGCATATGTATCTCACTGTCACAAAAAGCCTCATGTTATCAAGACATTTTAAATGTCATAATCTGTAGGTCTCAGAGTCAGGCATAACATTTGAGTTGACTCAATTTTGGAGATGGGATTGCGGCGTATGTTCATAACAGACACCCACTTTTGCTAGACAAACTCCTCATCCCAAAGCTTCTGCCCTAAGTGGTAACCAAGTGCTACAACATAAGAAACTGTGGAGATTTTATGGTTTATGCCAAGACAGCTATTGAGTCAAATATTTCTAAAGATGATTGGCTATGATTGTACATCAAGATGATAGTTACCTAACCATGGAGATATATGGGCACATGTCTTTATTTAGGAGATCTGTTCTAGTTACAAACTGTGTTCCTGCATTGTATTGCACCTTTTCCTTCACTTTGTTCCAAATAGCACATTATGCAGTTCGTCCTTTTCAAAATACCTTTTCTACCTTTTACTTATAATATGCATCAGAGCAGATAATAAGATACTTGATTACTTACATAACTCAGGATTTTATTAAAGTTATCAATTTAATATGTACTGCATCAGGATGGATTAGCTACTTTTCAATTGTTGTAATAAAATGCAATGACCATAGCATCTTAAGGAAAAGGGGGTTTATATTGATTTATGGTTTCTGAGATATGCAACCTACCATGTCAGGGAAGGCAAGGTATGCCAAGAGGAGCAGAAAGTTGCTACCTCATTACATTTCACATATGAGAAGTAACTGAGGGGAAGAAGTACAAGGAGGAGGAGTAGAATTATAAACCCTCAAATGCCATTTAAATTGACATACTTCCTCCAGCAAGACTTCGCTTCCTAAAAGTTCCATAACCTCCATAAATAGCTTGCCACCAGCTTCACGACAAAGTGCTCAAATACATGAACCTTAAGTGCATTTTGCACTCGAATCACAACACAGGGAGATAGAGTATAAATGACATATAAAATGCAAAGGTTGTTGTAAAATACAAATTTTATTTCATATAATTCTGTAGCTTGAATACCCTGATGGTTGTGACTATTCGCCTAGCCAATTGTGATGTGTGCTGAGGATATAGGCTTGAACTACTATGCCCATATAGAGTAGGATATTTTAATGATGGAAAAGCATTTTCTACTATATGTATACAATACATCACATGTTTTTGATATAGAACAGAAGATGGATTTGACACATATTTTTAAGGTTAGCATTAGGTTCCTATCAGAGAATGAAAGAATTGAGTTATAAGTCAGTGCTTCATCCTCCCTAGACTGTGACTTTTTATGCACATCTCACTCACTTTTCTATTACATACTATCATAAAATCTTGCAAATAAGAAGCCTTATAGCTGTACTTGCATAAAAGAAAAAAGGAACGATAGTTGTAATCTCTGAGATTTTCTCAAATTGTCTTTTTTCACTTGACAACTCATTATTAATTGGGAAATTTACATGCATTTTTTATGATGTAGATTTTAAGATCTCATCACACTTTTGGAAGAATATTCTCCAAGGCCTCAGGGCTTATGAATATATTTTGGACAAAGGCATTGCATTAGCGATTGTTTGCATGGAATAACTCCACCAATTTTGCAATTTAAAAGGATACAAAGAGGACATTGCAAATATTTACTCATAGTGGCTGAAATACTGCATGCCCAGCACTAGATGACCAACAAAATGAACTCTATGTATCACTGCAGGTTTCTTATCTCAGACTGTATACCATGTTCTTTAAAAAAAATTATATGTATATACATATATGTATATATGTACATGTATAAGTATATGTGTATGCATATAAATACATACAACATATATGCATGCATATCTTATTTGTGTGTGTATTCACCCTAAACGTCCTTTGCATATATATTATAGTTTTCACTTAAAAATTATTATTGTCTTCCTGAGTGTGCGAAGATGTGTTTCTATTTGTTGATGTCTCATATTTTTTTAGGCAGTGCTCTTTTCTTTTCTTTTCTTTTCTTTTCTTTTCTTTTCTTTTCTTTCTATTTGCTTACTTTCTCCTATTCCAACTTATTATTTTTGTTCTATCTCATTTTATTATATATTAGTTTCACATTAGCCCTTAGAAGCATGTTTGTTTTATAATGAAAGGCAGAAACAAGGGAGGATCTTTACTGGAGGAGAGGTGGGAAGAAAGTGAGAGGATTAAACTGAGGGAAAAACCATAATTAGGATAAATCATTTGAAATGAAAAAGAAAGAATTACAACACTGTAAGGTTTCAGATCAAGGAAAACACCTGCTAGGCCATTAACATTGAAGAATCTTCAGAAGAAGTAAATTCTTTTTTATCAGTTTTTACATACTAATAAATTCTAAGCTAATTATATATTTCTCTTATGATAATTTTCTTTGAAAAAGTAAAATAAAATTAAAGTAGATATCAAACATTCTTATCTTTCCTCAACATTCATATTTGCTCTCTCTGGTGATACTTGATCTGTAGACACAGATTAATCAGTAAAACTCAGTCTATTCACAAATGTTTCTATTTTATTTCCATTTTTCTTCACATATAGGTAATTAATTCTCTATACATCTCCCCAGACTTAACCATATGAGATGATGCTTTAGTGAAAATTAAATTAATTTGATTCAATCATGTATAGTTGAAGAATCTTTGAGTAATTCTTTTACCCTGGTTTAAGTATCCTTACTCCATCAGCTATGTCTAAAAATTATTTAGTTATTTAGACTCCTCGATATATTTACCTGTGTTATAAACACACTTACTGTAGTGAACAAATTACAACATTTCATCAGAACATCCTAGTCTTAATTATACAGTCCCAAACACTTAACCAACAATTTCCCCAAATACAAAGATGTTTTCCTGCTCTCTAAACCTCAATAATTATCTCTTCACTGACTATTCCAGACAAATAGACAAAAAACACCTTTGATTAAGACAAAAGAGAAACAAGGCAGTTATTTAAATTACTATATTGATTATGATATTTTTTTACCTGTGATGAAAACCACAAAATAATATTATCTGTACTATGGCAGATATGTTTTATCATTTCAGAAAAGTAGCATTTGGTAAAAATTTACCAGTACTATAACTCTTCCTCTTTTACCTCCCTGGAAAACTGATAATGGTTTTCCTAGGTCACAGCCTCTTAAGACTGTGGTTTTTGAGCATTATTATTTTTTTTTATTTCACTGTCTATAGAACTCCAGATTGGCAAAAATTAATATGATAACTCAAGAACACTGTTTCCTTGAGCACATTCTATCATTTGACTCTGAACTTTCTTCTTCCCGATATTGGGGTGTCTGTGTCACCTCGATTTACTATTTTAGCAAAATTGCTCTTCGATACCTAATTCCCCTTACTTGCCATTTGTTGAGATTCATCGTTCTTGCCGTTTGTAACCCACCTTCATCAAGAATTTGATTGTATATGTTTAGCTATAAACCCCTTTTACCTCTTATAAAAAGTTTCCTTTTAGTAATCTTCCAATCACTGACCTCCTTGTGATTTCCTGACTTTAAATTTCTACTTTCCTAATTTTTCAGAGGCAAATTTCTCCCTTACTGCAAAACTCCCATTGTATTATACTCCATAGGAATAAAACCCATTTTAATCTTTTGAATAGATAATATGAAGGGGTTTTTGTACTTCATTCTAGAAAATCAAATTGCCATTGTCAATTTTATTAGATGACCATAATATTAAACCATTAGAAAAAGTTCATTTAAAATCTCTCTCTATCTTCAACATGTTTCCTATAAAAGCAACATAAAATATTGGCTGATATTTCAATGGCAGAATCTTAATCATATGGACATGCTAGGTGTGATAAAAATACTTTATATTCTCATAGAAAATGTATTCTATTAAATATTTGAGGTTCTATGAATTTATGCATCTAAAGAATGGAAAGTGGTGGTGGCAAATATACTTACTAATTATTAGAGCAATTTTTTACAAAATTTTCTATCTGAATTTTAAATATAATTTTTATGATACACTCACTTGATTATGGACATATAAGAGCAGTTAAAATTATATTAATAGTTGGAAGATTCCTCTAATCATATGCTTATAGACATCCTAGAATACATAGTTAGAGATTTGTTGAATAAGACTGAAACAACATTGAAGGTATTTTATCAAGACAAATTGGAAATTCTTCATTTTAATGTAAGAATTGGTTGTGCTTCTATAATATAACAAGAAGCTTGTGCTTTTCATTTTTTATTTATTCTGTTTTGGAGTTTTCCCTAAGTAATTTGGAACTACAAATATCTGGAAAGGGTTGACCTTTTCTAATAGAAAGATGATATTAGAATGTGTTAGGGTTATTTTTTTTTTCACTCAGTGAGAGCAAAAATGTATAAATTATTTCGATCATATACATGAGAAGTGTATACATGTTGTGGTGGTTTACATGAGAAGTGTTTCCCGTAGGCTTATGAATCAGAGTATAAGGTCCTCAGTGTGTGGTGTGATTAGAGCAGAGCCTTGCTGGAGGAAGTGCACTACTGTGGCTAGAAGCAGAGGCCTTATACCATCTCCTGTTCTCACTCTCTGCTTCTTATATGACCAAAAATGTCATAGCCTGCTTCCTGCTCTTGTTGCTCTTCCCTCCTTGCACAGTCCCCTGTATTCCCCATCATGATGGATTTGATTCCTTCTGGAACTGTAAACTAAAACAAGCTCTTTTCTTGTTGAAATTTACCTATGGTTTTAGTATTTTATCACAGACACTGAAAAGTATGTAACAAATAATCTTAGCTTTTAGTAAACATCTATACTTTTGAATTTCAAGGATTTTCTTTACTTCGAATTACCTGAAATTCACTAACTTTGAATGGGGGCAGGCTTCAAGTGAGTAATTGATCAATCCAACCCTCTTCTGGGTGGATATTTTATATAGTCTACTAATTTATAAAAAATAAAGATGTTCTTTATTATGAGAAAGTTTGCCTTAAGAAAGAATTATGTGTGCATTTTCAAATCTTTTAATTTTATAATCTTTTCAATACTAATTTAAAGGACCCATGTTATCAGTGTGGAATTCAGAAAGAATTCTGAGTGTCATTTTGCTTGACATTTTGTGACCTGTTCAAATGTCCTTCTGCAGTATATCATTTTTCTAAAACTTTTTCCTGATTAAAGTGATTCTTGATTAGACATAGAAAAACATAGAGTTTAAGTAAATAAACAATATACTCTAATTTTTATAGATACTTGACAGGGAATTAAAAAATAATACAGATATTACCTTTGTATAATTACTGAAAACTCTACTAGGAAACACATATAAACTCCTGAATATTTTCTTCAAAGTCATTGAAATATCCTTTTTTTCCCTCCTAAGTGGACATATGATGCTCACTTATGCAAGTTGTGACAATTAAGCAAGCATACCAATTCTATTATAGAGTCTTCACCAGAAATTCTATAGCAGAAATGCTATAGCATCCTTCACCGGAAATGCTATAGCAGCATATGCTCTCTTGATATTTGAGAAAAACATGTTCATCCCATGCTTACTTCAAAAGATTGTTAGGGTGTGGATGCTTCATTTCCCTCAGAAGAGACAAAATTAACAATCAAGTCTTTAACAGATAAAAACAGAACCTAGTGAAGTTTTATAAGGTCCTAGCTAGTATAAAGGTTAGCATTAGCCACACAAACAGATGAGGTTAAAGGAATTGCATGGAATGAGGCATGCTTCACATTTTTTATGTGAATTGGGATGAGCTGCTGCTTTTAAGCTTTAACTCTTTTTAAATGTACAGTGGTATTTATGGTGCTAATGTAGTATAATTGCTCACATATGGAACAGGGATTGTAAGGTGTGATTATCGATAATGAAAGAAATCACAGCTTTTATTGTCTTGTGACAAGAAAATTGCAATATATTTTATTATCATTAATAATAACTTTTGAGGTTAAAAACGATGCAAAAATACATAGAAAAGAAAAAAGAAAAATGAAACATTCAAAGTTTTAAAAATGGAATGCAAATTATCTGATCAAAACAGAAGACCAAAGTGCCAACAGCTAGTTGTTGACACGTTAATTATAGCACACAGTTAACTCTAAAGTGGAACTATGCTTAAAATCAGAGGACGTCACCTGGTGCAAGACCATATATTGTTTCCACTTAAATTATTGAACTGATTTATCTGTATTTTTAATTTTCATTATAATCTTGTATTGACTTTTCTTTTACCTCCTTCTTTCTTCTGTGCCTGACTCGTTGAATTCAGTCTAGTCAATTGTATTTCTAACCCTTCTCTTTGTCAAGAAGCTTCTCACATTTTTATCTACTTGGTGTGTTTTTTGGAGTTATAAATGATCTGATTCCCTTTTTCTCTTCTTTTGATTTTTATTTAATTGAGGTATAATTATGAAAATCTCAATGAAGCTTTTTTGTGTGTATGTGTGTGTGCATGTATGTTTTACCTACTTAAAGATATAAACCTGGAGATCCTTATAAGTTATTCTGGCCTCTACAGGAGTTATTTAACTCAGATGAATTTCAGATGAATTATTCTCTCAGCAAGATAAAACATAAATATTGAAGTAGGTCAGGGATTTCATCACAAGAACTATTGCCACTCTGCCTCTCCACTATAGAAAACAAGAGCATGTTTTTATCTTATAGTCAAGCATGTGGCATCTTCTGTACACTTTTCAGGCTGCAGGCCACAGTGAAATCAGTGGAGTTAATATCTTTAGGTTTAAGCTTATTTATCAAAAAGAAGGACAGCTGAATACTAAATATCAACTTTTTGTTTTCAATACATCCTTCCACAAATGTACAGCAGAGATGAGCCTTAAGAATGACTTTACACACTGAATGTTTCCTGGGCCTTAGGATTACTGAGCACAGAAAGTCTTATACAAATGTTGAAAGTTATAAAGTCCTTAATATACATGTGAGTTGAAGAACACTATATTTTATATGCATATTGTCTATATATAATATGCAAATATGTCTGCATTTTCAAATGTATATAATTCTACAATCAAAATTTTATAGTAGATAACAGATATGCATTATCCTAAACAATGAAATACAACTCAGATACTTAAGTGAATTCCTTGGGATGGTCAGTTTTGATTCCATAAGTTTAAGTAAAAGGGAATGATGTATTGTCAGAAATCACTTGTGAATGCTAACATAGTGGCAACCTTGGACATACTTATCAAGATAGTAAGATTTGTTCCTGTCAAATTGCCATCAGTTCACATTCTCTAAATGCTAAAGAATTCCCCTTTCTTATTCCCAACACCAACTATAATTTATTTATTACTATCATTCCAAACTTTTTGTATCTATACCATTCTGGATACAAGCTAAGGTGTATTCCATGCATTAAAACAACTAATAAAACATAATACTTGCTTTGAAAAACTGAGAAGAAAGCAAGTATACATTCACTGTAAAAATTCTTATAACTTTTGGGTTCTAAATGTTTTTGGACAATGGGAAAGTAGATAATAAAACTGAGTAAAATGGTGCATAGGATTACAAAATTCTTAACGGGTGGAAAGAGAGATAAAGATAGATGGGTAGGTAGATGGATAGATAGATAGATAGATAGATAGATAGATAGATAGATAGATAGATAGATAGATA
>JABTXL010006079.1:17711971-17736577 GCA_025134845.1 Neodon shergylaensis
AGAGAGAGAGAGAGAGAGAGAGAGAGAGAGAGAGAGAGAGAGAGAGAAAGGACATTCCACCGAGACCCTGGCAGTATCCACTTAACAACATTCCAGTTATAAAATGACATATTTAACGAAGCTACCTATAATTTATTTGTATTTTTTCAAGTGATGATGCACGAAAAATTTGTCAGAGACAATAAACTATGCAAGGATATCTCAGTTTTTTTAAAAGCCATTAAGCTACATATCAAAGTTCTATGATTTATAAGATATTATGCTAAAGCCCTTGACTGAAGCAATAATCTTAAATTGATATATACTATTAATATGTCCCCTTAAATTTTATTTGATGTATTTCACATGGTAATGTGAGGGAGAAAGAAAACAAATAACTCTAATAAATGAATTCAGGTTTAATTATTTACTTAAAAAATTCTGAATTATCTTTAAGTTAAAGCAAGGCTATATTTTACAGTGTTAAACTATTTGAAACATGCTGACTTAAGAGCATATAAAGAGAGGTATATCAGGGAGTCCCATCCTTAAAATTCAGCTGGCACTAAAATCATTAAAAATTTAAAATTAATAAAAGTTCAAGAGAATTGGCTTATTGAAATGCTTTAACAAACTTACTTAGAAAACTTCATCTGTAAATGAAATACATAGATGTCACCCTTATACTTTATTAATATTGTCCTCAAATTCCCAAATGACTGGAAAGACACTAGGGAAAACACAGGCCTAGATGGCATGACTACAGTAAACTAAAATTAAATTCCTTTTTAAAAACATTTTAGAAGCTAGAAATTTCTTTTCATGTAAAAATTAACTATTATATAATTAACATTATATAATCAGCCCTTCTATTATTCTATTTTGCAAGGAAGATTGGAAGGAGAGCGATAAATTTCCATAGTGTCCTTTATGTAGCAATGCAATGTGGTGGAATTCTCCTGACAGTTGGGATGAATAGATTTTTGTTTTGGTGTTCCTGTTGGTTTAATACTCCTATCTGTGCCCATATTGCCCAGTGGTGGTTTTGTTTGTTTGTTAATATTCCAGTAACTCTCATATACTTTTCTTCTTTTGTCAAATGCATAAATTTATTTTTGACACCTCAAATCCAGTCTCATATATTCTGTAATGTTTTTAGTATCCAGTAGTCATTAATCTTCTCATGAATTCTATTTTTTATTGTATTTTCCACTTAGCCAATAATTCACAAGTCATAAACAAATTTGGAGTCATAGGATGATCAGAATGATTTTTAAAATTCTCAGGGTGCAGATTGGTAGACTAGTAAATTTATCAGCCATCCATCTAAACTGTCACTTTATCTAATATTTATTACTTTTAAGATTATTTATTATTTGGAAACTTCCTGAATATCTTATGTATTTTGACAGACATATTGTTAAGTAGAATATAGTCAATTATAACTTTCCCAAAGAAAATGATTATGACCTATCTACTGTTTATTTAAAAAATGTATATATTATTGAAGACACAAACTATAAAATTAAGTTACTGAACATAGTGGCCAAAATAATTAAAAATGCATTTTTAGTAAGGTTCCAAAGCTATTTCTTCAATTAATTACTGTAAAATTAGATGGATATTAAAATATTCAAACCACAGGTTGCACAATTTCAGACAAGGAAATTTTCCCATTCTGTGTGTCTTGTGCAGTGGTCAAGGGTAAAAGAAGATATGAAGATGAAAACATAAACTTCAATATTCATCACAAGGCTGCATCATTTTACTATTATCTTTGCTAGAAACTTTCCTTCTTTGGAGATAAGAAAAGGTGTAATAAAATGTAAAATGAGAAAAGAAAGCTGTACAAATAAATAAATTTTATTTTGTAGACTTAATAAATACCCAATAAAGAATAAACTGAATATTTGCTTTATGGGTAGCTTACATTTTATATGCAGGGCACTTAAGGATTTTGGTGATGTGAAATAGCATGTATCTATTGCATCATACCAAAAAAATATTACTAGTATAAATTTCATGCTGCTCCACTAATGCATTTTTTTCTGCTTACTCAAGAATAGTAATTTAAATCATATAGCTTTGGTTTGCAAAATTCATTGGCTTTCTGTTTTATGCATGCTTCTGCCTTGTTAGGTGCTTTACTAAGGAATATGAATGTATTCTATTGAATGCAAATACCACAGTTCACATATTCAACAACTCCCAATATTACAGAATTGTTCGGGTAAGTAATAGAAACAGTTATCGTAGGATATGTGTCTGAGAGTGTGCATGTGAACCTACTCTACGTCAGTGTACAGTATTCTCTGTAGCTTCATAAGAATGAATTGTCTCCCATTGAGCCTACATCATTTTGCTCTCCCAAACATAAATAATGGAAGGTCTGGCAGCTTTACAGGCTCAGTGATATTTACTGTGATCTCTGCTTTTAGTCATCCCAGAAAGTATATGATGGTATTCACTGTTAATTCACTTTTCTGTGTAGAATTTTGAATGATTTTTTAAAATATTATCTTTTTAATTAAGAACAAAGATCAGATATCAGTGGTAGGTTGAATCATCGCCCCTAAGAATTCACATTCTAAAGTACTTATCTCCAGTATCTCACTTTGAAACTTTATCTGGAAATTAGGTCATTGTTAGATACTTGAGATTATTGATAAGAATGGACTCCTACTCCAAATTGGATGATATCTTCAGAAAAGGGGAAATTTAAACATAAACAAGAACATTAGGATAAGCAAAGCAAAAGGCAAAAACAGCGTAATGCTTCTAGAAACCAAAGATTGAAGAATATTAATGTCAAGTCCATTAAACAGATTGTCTCAGAAGCCCCAGAATGAAGCAGATTTCCTAGGACTTGAATATGGATGTGACACCATGGAATTATCAATAACTGAATTTTCAGTTTTGAGTCACTGATATTATGAAATCTGTTCTGACAGCTTCTACAAATTTATAAACTTGTCAAAACTTAGTGGTTGCTTTAGAAAAAAAAGTGGACTTTCTGCTTTATTGCTAACTTTTGTCAGTTGTTTGTAATTCGGAGATATGAGTCTTTGATCAGATATATATCTACCTGAGTGTTTTCTCCCAGTCTCTGGTCTGCTTTTAAATTAATCACTTAATGTGTAAACAAGAAAAAATAACTTCAAAGAACCCTAACTTACTGAGTTTGATATACCCTATTTTGGTGGCATATCTAAAATTCTTATCACCAAACACAAGGTTAATTAGTTTTGCTCCCATCTTATTCAAGAACTTTTATAGTTTTAGGCAATACATTTAAGTCTGTGATATGAGTGTGTATATGTATGTGAGAAAATGCAGCTCCAAAATATACCTGTGTTGTTTTCATTTTTCTTTTTATTTCTCACTCCCTTCATTTCTTTCTGCCTCCCTTCCTTGTTTTTCGTTCTTTTCTTGTTGAGTATCCAGTTGTTCCAATATATTTTTTGAATTCTCTCTCCATTGAAATAATTTTGCTTTATTTTAAAAGATAAATTATTATCATTATTTGGTAATCAGTTTCTAATTCTACGTTTCTTCCCATGAGCTTTGTCACCATTTTTGGCTAATACTATATTAATTCCAAAACTGTGACTTTACAGCTGAACTTAATGTTGCTGCTATTTCTGTGATTGCTTTTCAGTATTATGTGGAGTATTATATTCTCATTTTTTCTTCTGCTCATACATACTTTTGAAGTATAGTCTGTAGATAGCCACGAGATATGTGGTATTTTGATTTAAAATTTTTTCTGAATCTGCACAATAAATATAGAATATCATAGTTTTTACTTATTAAATTACAGTCTTGTGTATTCACTAACTTCAGGACTTAAATTTTTAATTTTTAATGAGATGAGATATGGATCTAGTTAAGCTGAATGAGTCACTATCCTTTCCATCAGTTTTTAGTATAGTATTGAGAATATGCAGGAGAAATAAAATGAAGCTTTACCCACTTTTATCTAAATATAATGTACTTTTAACACACTTTAAGTACCTTTAGCTAGTCATTGAACACAGTTACAATTATATTTAATAAAAATGAAATATTCAATGATATCTAATGATAGATTCATTTAACATTTACTCTCAAGACTAATCAGGTCTTCTCTTGAGTCATATTCTATCCTCACTATGCTGTTGTCCTTTTGTGTCTGTTTTACATAATTCTATTTTAACGTTGTTTTCATCACTCATATACATAGTTTCTTTATTAAGTGTTTTATAAACTAACAAGAAGAGATGAAAAAATCAGTTTTGGATTTCTTCATGCCTGAATACTATTTTTTAACACTGATAAGACAAGAAAGAGTTTAATGAATATGCTCCAAATAATTTATACACAGAAATAAGTAGGGATGATTCCTTGATTTCTGTATTTCAGTATACTGGATAAGTTTCATACTAATCTGAAATTAGTTTTACAGAATTAGAATTGAATACGATTTTGTTTATTACTCACCCGCCCCATCAGTTGAATGCTCAAAAGTGTTTTCTACTAATCTAGCCCTGCTTTTGTTTTTTTTTAATTTTTTTGTTCTTTATTTTTCATTCTTAATTTTTTATTTTGGTTTTACATATATACATTTTAATTTATTATTATTATTATTATCACAAATTTTCACCTTCTCCCCTCCTCCCATTTCCCTCCCCCTTCCCTCATTCCCCCTCCCCTTCCCTCTCCAATCCAAAGAGCAGTCAGTGTTCCCTGCCCTGTAGGAAGTCCAAGGACCTCCCCACTCCATCCAGGTCTAGGAAGGTGAGGACCAAAAAGTCAAGGTTCCCACAAAGCCAGTACATGGAGTAGAATCTAAACCCAGTGTCATTGTCCTTGGCTTCTCAGCAGCCCTCATTGTCCGCCATGTTCAGAGAGTCCAGTTTGATCACATGCTCCATCAGTCCCAGTCCACCTGGCCTTGGTGAGTTCCCATTAGATCAGCCCCACCATCACAGTGGGTGGGCGCACCCCTTGCCGCCCTGACTTCCTTGCTCATGTTCTCCCTCCTCCGTCTCCTCATTTGGAACTGGGGAGTTCAGTCCAGTGCTCCAATGTGAGTCTCTGTCTCTATTTCCATACACTGCCAGATGAAGGTGCTATGGTGACATGCAAGATATTCATGAGTGTGGCTATAGTATAGGGCCAGTTCAGGCACTCTCTCCTCAGCTGCTCAAGGAACAAGCTGGGGACATCTCCTTGGACACCTGGGAACTCCTCTAGAGTCCAGTCTCTTGCAATCCCTCAAATGGCTCTCTTAAATAAGATGTATACTTCCCTGCTCCCATATCCACTCCTCCTCCATACCAACTGTCCGATTCCTCCAAGCTCTCCCCATCCTCCCCTTCTCACTTCTCTCTCCCCATCTCCCCTTACCCCTATCCCACACACACCCTCAACTGTTCTGAACTGCTAACCAGTTCTTTAGTCTTCTCTATTTTGTTTAATTTTTCATCCATTTTTTTCCTCTCATCTTTTAAAAAAATAGTAATATTTTCTTACTATTTCAGAAGCATTTTTTGGGGGGCTTTAATACTTTACTTCATTCTGGCTAATAATTATAAGAAGACACCAGTTAAAATACAGTAAAAATCACACCGAATTCCCTGTCTGAAACATGAAATAAAATTTAAGTGATCACATTTTAAACAAAATGGCTAACAAGTTAAGCAATATCATACATATTAATTATACTCTATAACCATAGAGGTGTATTAACTGTTGTTGTTATTTTGTGGTGGTGAATATTTCCTTTAGTTAGATATCCAAGTGTAAAAATTATAGTATGAGTACTTTAGGGGGAGAGGAGAGGGGAGTGGGGGAGAGGAGCAGGAGGGGGGGAGGGAAATGGGAGGCTGGGAGGAGGCAGGAAATTTTTTTTCAATAAAAAAAAGATAATATCAAATTTACCATAAAATATGTCAATAAATTAGCAGAGCAAGCAAAGCAACAACTAGATAGCTCTGCTAAGGTAATTAAAACTTTCACTATTTTGCACTTTGCTTCTATATATTTTCTACACATAGTTGCCTTTATCAGCAGCATTTTTTTATGTTTACCTCAATTAATGCTCTTATCACTGTAATGTAATACCATAGCAAAAGCAACTAAGGGAGAAAAAAGTTATTCTGGCTCACAGTTCAGGAACATAGACCATCATCGTGAGGAAGTCTAGGCATCAGGGTCTTAAAAACAACTGGCCAAGGACTTGCACAATCATGAAACTGGCCCTGATGAATGCGGGCTGACTTTCAGTTCTCTTTCTCTAGCCCTACAGTCAAGGATCCCAAACAAGAAAAGGAACTACTCAAGGCGGGAAGGACTACTTATGTCAAACACCTTAATCACGCTGATAACCTGACAACCTGACAAGTATGCTAATCATTACACTGACTTTCTGGAACTCTTGAACGTTTTACCAATCTTGATTTCAAGGCTGTTCTGTTGCATAGGAAATTCATTTAATCTTTATTGTATATATTCCATTGCATATTAACTTTAATATTGTGTGCCAGTTTTTTTTTGGACTAAAACATCACCCAAACCCCAAATCTCATATTCTAAAATATTAAAATAGAAACATTTCTCTACAACAGTTCTTTTGTTGTTGTTGTTATTTTTATTTATTTATTTATTTATTTATTAAAGATTTCTGTCTCTTCCCCACCACCGCCTCCCCTTACCCTCCCCCTCCCTCAATCAAGTCCCCCTCCCTCGTCAGCCCAAAGAGCAATCTGCTATAAAAGATAAAATTTTATGGTATTTAATGGAAAGGAAGGTAGGAAGCAGACACCATGACACAAATCAGCACTCCTAGCAGACAGGGTGCTAACTCATGGTGACTGATAGTTAAGGACAGCCTGGAAGGTAGAGACACTTTCTCAATAAACTCATACAAAGAGGAGGGGAAGAGGGCATGGAGGAGAAGTGAGGGTGGGAAATGGAATGTGGAGGGAGAAGAGGATGAAAGGCTGAACGTTTTCGAACTTTTAAGTTTTAATTTCTTCTGGGTTAACACGGACCTTATATTTCCATCAAGCACCCGGGGAAATCAGCTCTTTTTTCACACTTTGCATAAGAATCTCTGCATCTTTGCATCACATTTTCTGACTCTTTGGTTCAATCTTCTGGAAAACACAAGCATGGGATTAAAATTCTGCCAACTCCATCACTACTTTACAACAGTGATCACCATTTCTCTGATGCCCAATAAAGCACTATTAATTTCTATCTGCTTTCTGTCAAAATGTACTTCACTATCCATATTTTAACCAATTTTCTGTAAATAATTATTTAAATATTTTCTTTCCTTTTTGAGTCATCAGCAGAATTGCTCTTAATGAGTCCTTCACAGCAATATTGATTTCTTCCTAGAACACACCTTAAATTTTTTAACAACTCAACCCATTTTGGACAATTCTTATACTACTTAGTCATATTTCATAATTTTAGCCATACACATGTAAAAGATATGATGGAATAAATATAAATATATTTTTCACAGTTCTAGAGGTAGGTATGCCAAAATGAAGGTGCCAACTGCTTTGATTGCTGGGTAATTGCTTTTCCTGTTTGTATTTGTTAAATCACCATGCAAACATATAAGACAAAGAAAAGAAGACAGTTTGATTTACTCATTCACTTTCAAGATACCAACTTCTATCTGGTAGTATCTATTCTTGTAATCTCACGTAAAATCACTTACTTTATACATTTTTCATCTAAAAATACTATCACATGGGGGATTAGAGTTTCAACACACAGATAAGGTTGGTGGAAACAATCACTTAGTCGATACTGGTATATAATTCCACAGACAATGAAAATTTTGTCTGTTACTATTTTGTGTTAATTACATTCATTTCTGTGAAAATAACAACTGGAAAGAGGAAGGAAGATTTTTTCGTCCGTGTTTCAATAATGTCTTTTGATCTATCAGAGGGCCCTAATGATTGAGCATAAGAATATAGTGTATATAAGGTGTGAAGGAGTAGAGCATCTCAGTTTCTGCTAAGCACATTGAGACACATATAGGCATGTGTTTGTGTGGAAGAGAAACTGGTAAAGTAATTCTCAATTTAGCTTTGTCATTGTGTTTTTGCTTCACTTCACACTTCTTTTTTTGTTTGTTTGTTTGTTTGTTTGATTTTTGAGACAGGGTTTCTCTGTGGCTTTGGAGCCTGTCCTGGAACTAGCTCTTGTAGACCAGGCTTGTCTCGAACTCACAGAGATCCGCCTGCCTCTGCCTCCCGAGTGCTGGGATTAAAGGTCTTCTTTCTTTTTTACATTCCTGCTTCACCATTCTTTTCTAATCTTCCTCTCTTGTCTTTCACGCTTCTTTCATTCCTTTCCTTGTTACTTTTTTCCTATTTTGCCTCTGTTGTTCCCTTTGTCCCTTCTTACATCCCGTCTATTTTCCTTTTGTGTTTGTTTGCTTGTTTTCTTGATTGTCTATTTTGATAGTGAATTCTTCATTATGTTACTAGAGTCATTGTGGTCGGAGCATGTGCTCTGGCAGCCATAACAAAGCCAAACTCAGCCACATATCATTACTAAGAAAAATAGAGTCAACTTAATAGTGAAAAAAAAAAAGAAAGTTAAGATTTATTCACTATAGCAACATTTGATCAAATTCAAAGGCCATCTTCAGTTTCTGGCAAAAATTTCGGTTTAAGTAGAAAGCAAGAGTAATCCTGAGTTAAGTCATCCTTGTCTGGATATGTTAGGGGTTAGGGATAAACTTCAAGCCCTTATTGTCTGGACCTATATTTCCTGAAAGATTATCTGATTAGTTATAAACCTTTTCCCACATAAAACAAGGTCCCCTTCTAATTACTCCAGACTTGAAATAGCTTGGGGAATCCCAATTTCTTGGGATCAATTATTTATTTGATTGATAGCCATTGATATGGATGTGGGAATCACTAATTATACCCTCCTATCTGTAAGGCTAGTTGCAATCAACTGGAAGTGATTGTAGTTTGATTATTTAATCTTAATTTAGAATTTAGGAGACAATATATCAGTATACTTCCTAAATTTGAATTGTACCTCTGTACAGAAGTGATCATTCAGTCATTGGCTTCCTGAGTAGTTGATACCTCAAGGTCATATCACTATAACCAGCTCTAATTCTTATTTTTAACCTATATAATATTTAGTTTAGCTTCATATAATGCATATATGTTGTACCTATACTATTTGTAGGGAATAAATATTACCAAAAAAATAAAAAAAATTAATTGATAAATATGTCTAGTCTTAGAAATTAATATATGTTCTTATGTCCCTTTAATGTGACTTGGTTTATGTATGGTTAGAATTTAGCCTCAGAATCCTTACTCCCATGGTTATGAGAAGATGTTCATTATGATCAATTTAATAACAACCATTAAATAATTTATACAAACCTCAGTTTAATATTTATTATGAATTTTGCATGTGTAAGATCTTATGCTTGGCATGGAGTATCAATATATTTAGATATTGGTCTAAAGGCTTTGCCACAGTTCAATTAAGGGACTTTGATTAAATTGTAAAATCAAAGGGCTGATCTAATATGAAGGAAGCTTATTTTTAGTTCAGTTAGATATTTTGGAAAATGCAAACGTTGAAAGTTAAAATGTTAATTTCTTTACCAGTTGCTATTCCACCCCAAGTCAAGAAAGAAAGTTTCTGAAAGAAAAATAAAAGTGAGCCTTATGATCCTAAACTAAACACTTCCCTGGAACAATTATTATTGTGATCACCACCTTCACTTTCCAGTTCTCCTAAGCCTTAATACATGATGACAGCATTTCTTACCAATAGGACACCACAAATGACCTTCAAGCTTTAAATTACCTGGAGCTCCTGCATTTGAATGACAATTTATTCTAAAATTCCAATGTTAATGTGTGTTTATCATGCTCAGAGCATTCCAATAGCTTCAACTTGACTTCGAGATAAATCTTTTCCTCTTCATCCCATCCTTTGACATCCATTATTCCACCCATTACACTACTTTGTATCAGATTCCATTCCCAAGGCTTCCTTCTTCTTTATGCTATTAAGCCATGTTCCTTTGGTGTGCAATATTTCTTTTGCCCTTCTTCTTAGAAACTTTTCAGCATTTAGCACTTCCTTTACCAAATTCATTGCCATCATGAGCTTTGCTTCAGGCATGTCTGTAAAAAGCAAGGGTTTGGAATAATAAAACTTTCCTAGACTTCATTTAGCTTTTAGCATGAAAACTAAGCTATGAAGCTACTACATTCCTCATCTTGCTAGATATTAAAATGCTTCTGACACACCCAGAAAAAGCAGAATAAATCTCTGTATAGTTTCAAATAAAACTGTAAAATTCTCCTTGTTTCCTAGGCTGTGATTTCAGTTCAGCATCTGGAAATGCAGGTCTTTTGTCATCACCCATTTCTGTCACCGAAGATAATGGCAATGCTTGGTTAATGGCTCAAGGAAAATAAAATGAAGCCACCACCGAGTTCTCTGTTTTATTTATTCTATTATGATACTTTATAGCATGCAATTTCATTTATGATGCTATTTATCATCAAGTACTATACCAAAAAATGATATGACAGGGTTGGAAATAATGAGAAAATATAATATTTCAGTTGTTTTAGCTTTGAATTTGAGTTTGGAAAGCATGCTAAAGCATTGGAAGGTGGAATTTATAGGAGATTAATGACACAAACAAACTGGAGCATTCTTAAAAATGTTCTAAAGCATCTGTAAGCAGGTTGAATAAATAATTATGTCATCATTTTCATATTTACCTTAGAGAACTGAACTTTTTATCATTAATATTTCACATAATAATGTCTCTCTTAAAAGTATAACTTTCCTAGCACCCTTTTGGCTTTGCATATTTTGAGTTTACAGTAAACTCTTCTAAACACTTGATATAAATTCCATTATCCATAAAGGTTACCCAAAACCTCAGATATTCTCAAACCCTTCATTTAGTGGTGTGTTTACTATGAGAAAAAAAATACTATATGTATGACAAAGGTTAGTTTATAAATCATGAATAGTCAGTTATTAGTAATGGTAACTAAATATAATGTGGAACGATTGTAATGGTATATTATAGTCATAGGTATGTGAATATGATCTATCTCATACTACAATATTGAATTTTACTTTCATCCCCTAATTTTATAGCTTTTCTTTGTTGTATATGTATATGAATTGATACTCTCAATATCACACAATTTTTGTCACACAAGGGTAAGGTGAGCATGTACGCTAAGGTGTTCTTGGGAATTAACAGGAGACATAGTCTAATTGATGAAGAAGTGAATAGAGCAGAGGCTGATCTTTATCGGCTGCAGTGTGTGAGGGTGAACTGTCATTACGCCACCACAGCAGTGATGTATTTCACAGTTATCAACTGCTTATGTGTAGAACTTTTCTAGTAATTTGAGACTGCATCTGCCCTTGGATGACTAAAACCATAAAATTAACTAGAAATCAGGTAAACGTTGTTTACTATTCTGTTATTTCCCTTTATTTTAATTTCTCAGTGTCTACGGTGATTTTGGTTGTTTGTTTTATTTTCATGTTTCTTCAAACACATAGGTTAATGGAATAATCCTGACTTCTCTACAAGTATTCACTTTTCACCCCACGCGTGTTATTTTTAAAATATCATCTCTATTTCCATTATTTTTCTGAAAACATTAAATTGGTAACAAAATTCTAAAACTTGAGAAATCATTTAACAGTGCTAAAATTTTCCTTAAGATTTTCTGTTGAACTTCTGTGATTCTTATTCCTTAAGATATCATTGTTATTGGAAAACAACATAGAGAGAAATAGAAGGAGGAAGCCTACAGAATGGGAAGAGACCTTCATCAACCCCATATCTTACAGAGGCCTGATCTCCAAAATATATAAAGAATTCAAGCATCTATACATCAAGATATCAAAAAATCCAATTAAAAATTGGGGTACAGATTTAAACAGAGAGTTCTCAACAGAAGAATCTCAATGGACAAAAAGCACTTTAGGAGATGATCAATATCCCTAGTCATTAGAAAGAGGCAAATCCAAAAGTCTCTGAGATATCACACCTGTCAGAATGGCTAAGATCAAAAACACTGATGACAGATTATTTTAGAGCAGATGTAGAATAAGGGAAAACTCCTCCTCCGCAAGTTATAGTAGTATTACAAATTTGTATAGCCATTTTGGAAATCAATAGGGCAGTTTCTCAGAAAATTGGAAATCATTCTACCTCAAAACCCAGCTATACCAATCTTGGACATATACACAAAAGATGCTCAATCGTACTATAAGGACACTTGCTCACTATGTTCATGGGATTATTCATAATAACCAGATCCTAGAAGCAGCTTAGATGTCCTTCAACTGAAGAGTGGATAAGAATAATGTGGCACATTTACACAACAGTGTATTACTCAGCTGTAAAAAACAATGGCCTCTTGAAATGTGCAGGCAAATGGATGAAACTCGAAAAACGTCATTCTAAGCGAGGTAACACAGACCCCCAAAGCAAATATGTCAAGTACTCACTCCTAAGTGAATATTGGGAGTAAACTATGTGGGGAAGGCAGGGTGACAAGGTTATGATTGAGGAGCTCATGAAAACACATAGTTATGGACCAACAGTTAGGTAGCCTGCATGGGACCAATCTAGGCCTTCTGCATGTGTGTCCCAGGTGTGTAGCTTGGTCTAGCAGTTGGATCAGGACCTTTCCCATGCTCTTAGCTGGCTTTTTAGAACCTGTTCCCCATGTAGGATTACCTTGCCCAGCATTTCTGCAGGGGGAGAAGCTCAGCCCTACCTATACTTGATGTGCCATGCTTTGTTCAAGGCCTGTGGGTGTCCTGGCTCCTGCTGAATGAAGATGCTGGAGGAGTGGATGGGGGGGGCAAATCAGAGTTGAGGGGCGGGGGGAAGAGATAATAGAAAGAAAGAAAGGAAGGAGAAAAAAATTGAAAAAAGGAACAGAAAAAAATCAAAATAGACAAGGTTTTAAAAATATCAGATTCTCCCCCCATGAATAGACAATATTTAAATCAGACTGCTCACTCCCTTCACAATTCAATTCCCATTTTTAATGATTGCATGACTTTTGACACCACAGTTTTCAAAATCTGAATATAGATAAAATATTAAAACTTTTAAAAATTGTAAATAAAGCAAATCAGGGATAATCATCACAAACCAGACCATGTTCTTTCGAGGTAAGGCTATCTGTTCTTAGATTTTTTTTTCTGTTGCTATGATACAACAGTTAGATTAGAAAACACCCCCCCCCCACACACACACACCAAAGAAAACCCAAAAGCAACAACAACAGAAACAAAAAAAAATCCAATCAGGATAGAAAGGGTATTTTTGTCCTATACTTCTAGAAAACAGCTCAGCACAGAGAATCCAGGATGCAGTCACAGAGGAGGAGTTTGAGGCAGAAACTAAAGCAGAGACCATGAAGTATTAGTGCGTTAGTGACTTGCTCCCTGACTCCTGATCCTATACAGCTCAGACTCTCCTGATGGATGATGGCTTTGCCCACACTGGGTTGGATGGTCTTAAGTCAATTATCAGTCGAGACTGTTCCTCAGAGACATGACCATAGGCCAATCTAGTGTAGGCAATTCTTCAACTAATGTTCCTCCTTCCAAGTGACTCTAGTTGTGCCAAGTTGACAATAAAAACAAACCAGTACACTATCCCATAATAAAACCCACAATGTAAATTTCAGTCATTGTTGTGAGCATATTGCTGTGTGATAAAACAATGACAGGAAAACAGAAACGAATGCTTGTCTACTCCTTTTGTGTTTCCCTTGTCTCTTCACATCAATTTCCTGAAAGCAGTTTGTTTGACCTACTTTGGTTTAGGTTTTGCTGCCTGAGCAGGAGGGACTTCCCTACAACATGTATGATTCGCATGCCTTCTTTTCATCCTACCTAATGCAATAAAGTGGAGAATGCCTGTGAGGGAAAAATAAGTGCTGATAGATGTTTATTAGCAATTTAATTTAATCTTGTAGGCAACTAGATATCAAGTGGGTAACTTTATGATGGATTGCAAAAAATTACCAGACTAGAAAACAAGTGAATTCTTAAATCACAGTTAGGAGTTTATTAGATAAAATTGAGTCATCTTGACTTGCAAGTGGAGGACAAAGCCCACAATCACTCCTCCACCACTTCTAATTTCAAGTATATGAGTCTTTTATTCTTATTGGCATATTAACTCTTACTTATCAAAAGTATTTCCTAACAGATCAAACGACAGAGAACAAGGTTGACAACAAATTGGCTCCACAAATGCCAATCAACAGTGCCTTATAAAAGCCTGTTACTTTGTTAGTTCATCTGCACTTAGTAGAGATGAATAGTTTTTAAAAAAATGAATATATTTAAATTTGTTTTATATTTAGAAAGAAATTTTTCCATTGAAATGTACATTGATAGTTACTATAACATTCATTTAAAAATTATACCAGTCTCGGTGTGTTTTTTTCTGCTAGAGTAGCTTTCCTGAAATCCTGAGTTCCATCCATAGAATTACACATACACATACACATATGGACATCACATACACACATGCACGCACAAGTGCTTATAACCATATTTACACATGCATGCATACACACACATGAACACATTCACATGCACCATGCACACCACAGGCACTCACACATGTACAAGTATACCCACCCATTTATATATAAATCAGCATCACAAACATGACACACATACATACACGCCACACAGATATGCACGCATACACACACAAAAATGTACAGCTTGATATTTTTCACTTGAGCTTGATCTCTTTTTGTTGTACATGTATGGAGTCAATCTTATTTCAAAGTCGGTTCTAAGAGATTAAGAGAAATGTATTGACTCTCTCCCGTTTTGTTCTTTCTATAACTTTTATCAGGAAGACATGTTTTATACTGTCAAAGACTTCTTTTGCAATGATCATGTGATTTTTTTCTACGAGTTCATTTTTAAAATTTCTTTTACATTTATTGATCCATGCATGTTGAAACTTTACTGTATCTCTAAGGTAAAACCAATCTGATTACAGTGGATGATGTTTTTCATAAGAGACTGTATTAGACTTGCAAATACTTTATTTTTACTACAGTATTTATTAGGGATGTTGGCCTATACTTTTCTTGTGACTTTACCTGGTTTTACTATTAAAGTAACATTAGCATAAGCAAAAGAGTTTGGAAGTTCACCGATTTCGACTTCTTTTTTAAGAATTAAATAATTACAGATGATAGATCTTCTTTGAAAGTCTCACAGAATTTACTCTGAATATTTCTGTACCTGGTCACTCCAGAGACAGAGACAGAGGCAGAGACAGGCAGATCTTTGTGAGTTTGATGCCACCCTGGACTGGACTGAGAGGAATGGGCTTCCTCCTTTCTAACATTCTCTTGTTCTTATAGCCCTGCCTCTACTTCCTGTTTGGTTGACCCACCTATACTTCCTGCCTGGCCAATCAACATTTATTTAAAACATGATTGACAGAATACAGACAATTCTCCCACACCACTGAACTATAAATTGGTTAAAACAGTAAATTTAGTGTTATATACATACTTTTGCCATAATTAAATACTTTCCACTGGTTAAAAAAGGAAAGAATGGAAGAGAGGAAATCACTGGAAAAGGTGTTACAGCGTCACACACACACACACACATACACAAACACACAGAGAATGATATACTTCCCAGGGAATTTCAGTGCAGTGACAGTGAACAACAAAATGGAATATTAGGCTTCACAGATGATCAGTGGTAACTGCAGAGATCATTCAAATATGCTTCCAGATAAATGCAGGTTACTGCAAAAGTTTATATAATAAAATGAGACAGATGTTACAGCCTCTCAGCAACTTATATATGATTCTTTAAAAAAACTGATAGTATCTATAATAATTCTAACATTCATAATGGCCTTGTTTTTCTTTTAAATTTTTTATTAATTTTACATACCAGCCACAGTTCTCCTTACCTCATGCAAAGTTACTGTTATAACGTGGGATGAGAAAGCAAATATTTTTATCTTTACTATTATTTCATGATTCCTATATATTAAATATTCAAAAATGGTCTGTTTAATAATTGAGATAATAAAATAATGCTTTAATATAATATTTACCTGTTATCAACGTAATTTATTGATTCATAGCTAAAAAATTTTCAAATTCAAAAGGTTTTTCATTATATACTTAATATGAACCTGACTGGCAATTTAATTTATGAGCCCCATTTATTTTTCCTCAGGCCTGAGAATTATACTATACATTTTAATTGCAACAAAAAAGAGAGCTTCATTACTTTTTATGGCAAGAATAAATAGCTTACATCAACAATATTACTCTGACATTACCTCATGATAAACAATACATTCAATGATTTTACCAAATATTTTTAGAGATAATTGACACTGAGAAGGCAGAATCTTTCATTAAATATTTTAATATTTAAATTTAAGGCATTTTCAGCCTTGTTAATTAAGTAGTTACAGCGTGCTGATCACTAGGAAATGAATAAATGTATGATAAATTCACAATAAGCAGCTCCTTTAATTCATTTCACATGGGATGCAAATGGCAGTCATACATTTAATAAAGTTCTGAGTTCTTGCACTGCTAATAACAAAGAGAAGAAACTTTTAATCACCTATGTTTCTAATTTACCTCACATGAGCGGAAATAAACAGCCATTTGATCAGTAAACGTGAAAGAAAACAATGTAATAAAATTTAGGCTATGGCATGAGCAGAAGCATTGAAGAAATAAAACACCTTTTATACACAAAGAGACAAAAATCTACCAGTCTCAGGTACTTTTTAAAGGAAAACAGAAAACAATACGATAAAAACATTGGAAAGTAACTAGACAACATAAAATATAGTGATCCAAAGGAAAGTTTGGCATATTAAGACTATACAGTGTGGGTCTCTGTCTCTATCTCCATCCATCGACAGATGAAGGTTCTATGGTGATATACAAGATATTCGTCAGCATTGCTATAGGATAGGATCATTTCAGGTTCCCTATCCTCAGCTGCCCCAGGAACTAATTGGGGACATCGCCCTGGGCACCTGGGAGCCCCTCTAGGTCCAAGTCTCTTGCCAACCCTAAGATGGCTCCCTTAATTAAGAAATGTGCTTCCCTGCTCCCCTATCCTGCCTTCCTTTATCCCAATCATCCCGTTTCCTCAAGTTCCCCCCATCCTCCCCTTCTCCCTTTTCTCTCTCCATCTCCCCTGAACTCCCAATGTCCCAATGAGGAGCAGAAGGAGGGAGAACATGAGCAAAGAAGTCAGGACCACAAGGGGTGCACCCACCCACGGAGACAGTGGGGCTGATCTATTGGGAGCTCACCAAGGCCAGCTGGACTGTGACTGAAAAAGCAAGGGATAAAACCGGACTCTCTGAACATGGCGGACAATGAGGGCTGATGAGAAGCCAAGGACAATGGCATGGGGTTTTGTTCCTACTTCATGTTCTGGCCTTGTGGGAGCCTAGCTAGTTTGGATGTTCACCTTCCTAGACCAGGATGGAGGGGGGAGGATTTTGGACTTTCCACAGGGCAGGGAACCCTGACTGCTCTTCAGGCTGGAGAGGGAGGGGGAGAGGAGTGGGGGGAGGGAAATGGGAGGCTGGGAGGAGGCAAAAAATTTTTTTTTCAATAAAAAAAAATTAAAAAAAATTAAAAAAAATAAAAATAAATAAAAAAGAATAAAAGACTATACAGTAATCTATGTAATTAAAATGGAATCTTTAAAAATGAATACTTGTTGATCTTATTTTAGTTACAATATTTAATGTAAATATTTTATTAAATATGGACTCAGGTTAATGCTTAAGATGCTTAGAAAAATAAACATATAAAAATAAGGAACCTAGATATTGATCTGAATATCTTATAATGGCATCTGTCCTATAATCTCTACCAATATGACAACAAATAATCTTATTCTCAATGCCAAATCTTATTAATAGATTAAAATTTTTTCACTTATCTTTACAATATACCAATTTTAGTGTGATTTACATATTGAAAACCTAGAAATACATTTGATTGAAATGTATTTTATAGTAGAAAATACAAAAAATCCTATCAGAACTTTAATGTTAGCTTATCAGTTGTTAATTAAGCTTACCTTTGAAATCTTTAAATGAAAGGTGACTTCCATAAAAGCAAAAAATGCCTTAGAAAAATAGGGGTAAAATATTAACATAGTTGTTAACAAAATCTGAATGTTTTATTCAAATATTTATATTTAAATCTAGAAGACAGTGTAAGCTATTATATATGACCTGCATAGTTGTCTGTTATAGTTTTATGGGTTACCTTGGAAAGATGGAGAAAAAATACAAGAAAAATGGAAAATAATGAAAGAAATACAAATGAAAATGCACTTGTGCACATTTCTCCATAGACTCCAGAAGAAAATGTATAGATATGTTATTCATACTTACAATAATCGAAAAGCTCTGGAATCAAAATAAAAACTGTACCTAAATAAAAAACACAAGCCGGGCGGTGGTGGCGCACGCCTTTAATCCCAGCACTCAGGAGGCAGAGGCAGGCGGATCTCTGTGAGTTCGAGACCAGCCTGGTCTACAAGAGCTAGTTCTGGGACAGGCTCCAAAACCACAGAGAAACCCTGTTTCGAAAAACCAAAAAAAAAAAAAAAAAAAAAAAAAAAAAAAAAAAAAAAAAAAAAAACACACACACACACAAAGTTTAAAATAAAAACGCAATACAATGCAATATTTTCTTTTATTTTTTATTGCTTTATAAATAATACCATTCAAAATTTCCACTTCCTCCACTCCTCCCACTTCCTTCCCACTCCCCCACTTACACTCCCCTCCAGTCCTAAGAGAGGGCAGGGTACCTTGCCCTGTGGGAAGAAAAGGCCCTCCCCCCAACATTCAGACTTAGGAAGGTATGCATCCAAATACAATAGGATCCTCACAAAATACTACATACAGTAGAGACAAATCCCAGTGGCATTATCATTGGCTTCTTAGTCTGTGTCAATTGTCAACCACAGTCAGAGAGTCTGATTTGATCACATGCTCGTTCAGTCCCAGTCCAGCTGGATTTGGTGAGCTTCCATTAGTTCAGGGTGGACCAACCCTTCCTGGTCCTGACTTCCTTGCTCATATTCTCTATCCTCTGCTCTGGACCTTGGGAGCTCAGCCCAGTGCTCCCATGTGGGTCTCTGTTTATCTCCATCTGTCGCTAGACAGAGGTTCTATGGTGATATTGAAGATATTCATCAGTGTGATTATGGGACAAGGTCAGTTCAGGCACCCTTTCCTCCACTGCCCAGGGTCCTAGCTGGGGAAATTCCTGTGGACACCTGGGAACCCCTCTAGAGCCAATCCCTCTTGCCAACCCCAAAATGGCTCGCTAATTAAGATATCTCCTTCCCGGCTCCCATATCCGTCCTTCCTTCACCTCAACCATCCCACTCTCCCAAGCTCTCCCCAACCCATTCCTTCTCCCTTCTATCTCCCTTTCTCCCCTTCCCCCCACCCCACTCTTACCCCCATGCTTCCAACTTTTGGCCAGCTATCTTGTCTGCATCCAATTTCTAGGTGAATCTATATATGTTTTTCTTTGGGTTTACCTTATTACTTAGCTTCTCTAGGATCACGAGCTATAGGCTCAATGTCCTTTGTTTATGACTAGAATCCACTAATGAGTGAGTACATACCATATTCATATTTTCAGGTCTGGGTTATCTCACACAGGATAGTGTTTTTTTTTCCATCCATTTGCATGCAAAATTCAAGATGTCAATTGGTTTTTACCGCTGAGTAGTACTCTAATGTGTAGATGTGCCGCACTTTCTTTTTGTATTCTTCCATTGAGGGGCATCTAGGTTGTTTCCAGGTTCTGGCTATTACAAATAATGCTGCTATGAACATAGTTGAACAAATGCTTTTGTAGTATGATTGGGCATCTCTTGGGTATATTCCCAAGAGTGGTATGCTAGATCCTAAGATAGGTTGACTCCCAATTTTCTGAGAAACCGCCACACTGATTTCCAAAGTGGTTGCACAAGTTTGCATTCCCACCAGCAATGGATGAGTGTGCCCCTTACTCCACAACCTCTCCAGCAAAGGCTATCATTGGTGTTTTTGATTTTAGCCATTCTGACAGGTATAAGATGGTATCTCAAAGTTGTTTTGATTTGTATTTCCCTGATGCAATGTTTTCAAAAGTAAAGAAACACAAGAAATTTTGGAAGACAGCGTGCTGTATCAATATTTTTATATGATGAATTATAAATGCTTAAGAAAAAATGTTTAAAATAGTCAAAATAAATTCCGGGAAGTATCGTGTTCTAGGATAGTGATATTATAACCAGAAGGATGGGAGTTACTTCAAAATTTATCTTCATTTTTGTATAGTTCTAATCTATGTTCTTCATGAGTCTCAACATAAAAATTATATTTTACATATAGAAGGAAAGTGAAAAAGCCATATATAATACTAAAGAAATAATACAAATTGATGAACTACACATATAATATTATAGAATAAAATATTTAATAAGTAAGACAAAATTATATTAATATTTATTATCAAAATATCTGAAAGACATAGTTAGTGTCTCTTGTAGTCAACCTAAGCATAAATAAAAACTTTGGTAGAACAAACTTCTACATGAAAATCATTAATAATCAAGGAAAGGAAGCATAATGAAAAAAATCAATTTTATGTCTATTAAATGTTGTAATCAAATAAGTTGTTAATACTTTGCAAAATAGATTGAAATATATTTTAAGTATTTTTAGACAAAGTGAGCAGTTTCAGCAGTTTTATACTGCAATAACTATTTTGTGTTCCCATATGTCACTCTAAGTAAAGTGTAGACTAGGAAAGCTAAGAGCATATGTGTAGCAATTGTAAAATCAACATAGATTCATATTCAAAAATCCATAACCATCCTCTAGAAATCAATTCTCAGGCATATATAAACAAAAGTAAGTGGTGAAAATTGTGCTGTTTTTCAGTGATTTTAACACAGATCTCTAGAAAATTTTAAATAAGAAATTCTTGTCATCACTCGTAATCAGCAAAATCCAAATTAAGGTCCGTAAAACTTGATCTTTAATTAGCCTCGGAAGAGAGGAAGTCCTAAATGATTTTAACAGTTGGCACAGGTGGTAATCAGCAGATACCATTTTACAGACTGTAACAATTTACAACCTCCTTAGAGAGATACTGACACATATCCCAACCATTCTATGTCTGGGATAAAATTTAAATAATATTTGTCTCTGCATTCAGAAAAAAAAAAAACTTCTAGAAGACTACCTTGAAATTACAAGCCATTCAAACTAATTCAAATTTTCATTGACATAATACACAAAAGATATTTAAGCAGTCATGGAAAATAGCTTGACATTCGTCACAGTGCATGTATTTTAAACAGAAGTGACTGATAGGTGAGTAGCCTAAGGAAGAATGTTGCTGTGAGTCAGTATAACCAAATGCCTACATCTTTTTCTCATATCAAACCAGAAGTCAAATACTTCTCTTAGAATACCCTGTGTACATCTTTTTCTACAATTTCTATGAAACGAAGAACCATTTATTTCCTGACTTTTTTCATGGAAATTTAGAAAAATCTGTAATTTTGGCTTAGTACATTTATTGACATAAATATTATTAGTCTAATAAGCTCTATTTTAATATAATGTAAGTTTTTATTGAAAACAGAGCATCTCCAGAAATATATATGTATTAAATCATATATATGATTTTAAAATCATTTCCCAATGCCTAGTAATCCTTTGTCCTTTTATAAAGGACACATCCTTTAGTCTTATCTAAAATTGTGTCAATATTTTCCACACATGAAATGATAAAATCTATCTTTCTACTGCTATTCTTTTTCAGACATATTGGAGAAGTCTTGATACCCCTTGGCATTTGTTCTCTATGTTTTTATGCTGCTATATCAGTATCATAGATATGAGATATCCTTTCTGTCTTAGTTACTTAATTTCTTAAGACACTTCTGTCAATGTCACCATTTTATATCGCTTTTTCCTTACCTTTCTATCTAAAATTAACAGTTGTTGCTCAGCTCTGTATGGCTGGTTACCACATATAAAGTCATTTAAGATTGACCATGAATTACTAATGGTTATAAACAAAATTTGGTTATATGTCCATATAGTAGTCAAAGAAATCCATGGCATATAAATGTCAAGATGGATAACTACATATTAGTGTTTAAGATGTGTTGCTACCTATTTTAATGTTCTATTGGTGTCAGGAGACAACATGACTATGGCCACTCTTAAAATGGGAATCATTATAGGTGTGGCTTGCTTAAGTGTTAAAGGTTTATTCTATTATCCTCATGGTGGGGAGCATGACAACCTGCAGGCAGACATGATAGCTGAGAGTTTCACATACAGATCAACAAGTAGGCAGGTAGAGAGCTGCTGGGCCTGGTTTAAATTTTTGAAACCCCAAGCCCAACTGTAGTGACACTTTCTCCAAAAAGGTCACACCTGTTCGAACAAGACCATACTTCCTAATCCCTCTTAAGTAGCATCATTCTCTGATGAGCATGCATTTAAAAATATTTTATTTAAACCACAACACTCCCTTCCATAGGTATGTTTCCATTTCTTTATAAGACTATTACAAAAATTTGCAAGTCTAACCTATGGATTGACCTCTCTATAACTCCCAAGATGATAGGTTTAAGATTGGATGTGGAAATATGCAAAGGGTATTCTAAAACCACTAAAACACTAAATTACTTATCCCTCTTTTTTGACTAGTTTTATGTGAACTTGGCATAACCTAGAGTCATTTTGTGAGAGAGAATCTGAGAAAATGTTCACACCAAACTGACCTGTGGGCAAATCTGTTGTGCATTGTTCCAATTGATGATCGAAGAGAGGGCCAATCTCACCATGATTATTGGCAACTTCCAGGCTGGTGGTCTTGAGTGCTCTAAGATGTGAGCTTGAGCCAAACATGAAGACTAATCCAGAAAGCAGCACTCCCCTATGGCTTCTGTTTTAGTGCCAGCTTCCAGGTTCCTATCTTGCTGGCTTTCCTCAATGATGAATTGTAATGTGGCAGACTAAGCACATTAAACCTTTTTTTCCCCCAAGTTGTTTTACTCATGATTTTTTTTCACAACAATTGAGAAATCTACCTTAGGTGTTTGTTTTGTTGTTTTAGATAAAAGAGTATTTTATATAGATCTATGCAGAAACCCTAACAGAAAGAAAAAACACTGTCGAAGAAAAACTGCAAGAAACCCCTATAGATGTAGAGGCACACACATTGGCAAAATCAGAAATTGCATAAAAACACAAAGTCAGAAACCATCATATATAAACAAAAGACATGTAGATTAATTTAAAAAAAAAGAAGAAGAAAAAGGTCCCAGACAAAGCATTATGAGACCAAAAATCTCTCTAAAGTTACCACTGAATTCCTTTTGTACGAGCCAGCTCCTGTGAAGCATGGGGCAGGTATTAAGACTGATTTGAATACCCAGTAAAATTCAGTTGAAAAACATTAATTTTTCATTTGTGAGAAGTTGTTGATTGGAGATAGCTATTGAGTTAGGAATGTGGGCTTGTATCCACTTCTACTGTCGGCCCTTATCTCAGACATTATCAAGCTCATGCCTGAGCAGAATCTGCATGAGTCCATCCGTGTATTGGTCTTTGCTATGTTTCTTTGGAGGTTTTCATTCCCTCTGGCTCTTGCAATCTTTCCCCTTCCTCTTCCCCAGGTTTCCCTGTGCCATCGAGGGAGGAAATTGATGGATACATTCCATTTAGGATCCAACATTCTAAGGTTTCTCAAGTCTTTGTTGTGTGCTTCAGCTAGCTTGCGTTTTTCAGGGTATAAGGGGTGCTGGGCTCTAGTGGAGATGTATTTTCCTCACCGTATTTGACTGTGATTTTACATTGACTTCTAGGCATCTGGTTTGGATATGAATATAATTCTAGGTTATGATATTTGATCTTAACTTTATTGGGTGGGATTCCCTGCCTCCTTTGGTTTTTGTTGTCCTCTCAGGGTCTTAGGAATGTATGGTGACTTTGTGTTGGCTAGTGAGTGGGTAGTGTTTCTGAGACTCTGCCAGCTGTGACTACTGAGAATCTGCCAGGTAGAATTTGTTTCTGAATAATGGTCGCTGACTCCCAAGAATCAGGTGACCTAGAAGGGAGCAAAGAAAGGGCTGAGCAGGTCCAGGGGATAGAGGAAAGCTGTCTCAGCCACAGGTTCTCATTCTCCAGCTGACAGGGCTAGCAAGTTTCCAGGGAGAGAGTACTTTGGATGTTAGGAAGTGAGTTAAGGTGTTGGGGTGAGGAGAAAGACTTAGATAAGATCTACCTCAGAGTGGCTTAGGGAAAAGAGGAAAGAGAGGCTGCAGTAGATATCTGCACAAAGGTATGAGAATGGAGTATTGAAATTGGAGGATGGGAAGGAGAGTGAAAATTGAATAACCAGAGTACTGACTAAGGTATGTTTCTAGGGAAAACTAAAAGAGAAAGAAAGAAAGAAAGAAAGAAAGAAAGAAAGAAAGAAAGAAAGA
>JABTXL010006079.1:17737596-17782043 GCA_025134845.1 Neodon shergylaensis
TCTCTCTCTCTCTCTCTCTCTCTCTCTCTCTCTCTCTCTCTCTCTCTGTGTGTGTGTGTGTGTGTGTGTGTGTATGTGTATGAATAAATGGGATTTATTAGAATTACCTACAGGATGTGAGCTAGCTAAACCAACAAAGAATAGCTGAGAACAGAGTCCAATAGTCCAGTAGTTGCTCAGTCCACAAGCCTGGATGCCTCAGCTAGTCTTCAGTATATGCTGGAATCAAAAAGAAGTACATTCTAATACCAGTGAAGAAATGACTTGCTAGCAAGATGAGGGCAACAGGCAAGAAGTGGTACTTTCTTACTTCCATGTTCTTGTATAGGCTTCCAGCAGAAAGTGTGACCCACATTAAAGGTGGGTTTTCTGCTTCAAAATCTATAGACCTGTGTCTTCCAACCACAATGGACCAGATTACAATCTTAGAATTAAGCAAATATTCTCAGAGGTGTGCTCTCCATTTTTGGATTTTAGTTAATTACAGATGTAGTAAAATTGACAACCAAAGATAGCCATCATAGTTATTAAATATTCTCTTCATTATTCAAAATGGCAGAGCACCTTTACTCAATTGTATGAAATATTGAGAATAAATAAAAAGGAGTTTGTAAATGACCTATATCATGCACTGCTCTCTTTTTTATGGACTTATTTATAAGGTAAGAACAATGTATTGAAACTAATTATCAACACATGCATTTCACCCTGATTAATATAACTTTCTGCAGTGTCTTTGTCATTCACTTAAGCAGAGAAGCTCTTTCTGACAGGCAGGACATAGATGTACTTGTCAACGTATCTCTATCATTATTTTATGCTGTATATAAAATGTCAATTGCAATCATAAAAGCATAGTTCAGAAGAATGAAACAGCTTTCAACACTGACAATTACATTTGAAATCATCTGGGCTAAATATCAGAGAACACATGTCTGTAATAAAATGCTATTTTCACAACATTGAAACTTAGACAATACAGTATTTTTCTTGAATTATTTAGTTTCCCTAGCTGAAACTTATTCCTCTTAAAATAAGTGGATATTTTAGATAAAATGTTTGAATGATTAAAATGTGCCCAAGCATCTGGTTGAACATTTTCCAGAATACTTGTAATGATCTATAATCTCATTAGCATTTTGGGAGGACTTTTAAAGTTATGTGCGTAATAATGTACTTATTAGACTAGGAAAGGAGGGATTTATTTTAGGAACACAGAGAATCAGAGTCCTCAAGTGAGGAATTGTGGCCAGGACCAGCTTCAGTAATAATAAAGTTGGCTGGTAAGTAGTGGACACTCTTGTCTGTGATTTAACCAAGAGCCTCACACCACTTTCAAGACACCTTCTGTCTCTTTTTCTTTCTTCCCAGGCAATGCATGAAGACATATCTTTATTTATTCCATTCTAGATCAGGAGGATATTCCATAAAATCAGAGTGTACTTAAAGAAAGTTTGGGATAATTTTGCATGTAAAGGTAAATAAAAAAAATATGTAAGTATATGTTGATGAAGTCCCATGAGATATTTTGAAAAATAAACTTATCCTGTGATATTTAAATGAATTAAACACATCAATGCCCTTAGAGAATAACTGTATGTTATAAATAATTAGAAATAACTGAGGAAAATATGGACACATTACTTAAACTTCATTAGAATCATCCTAGGCACCTACTGAATCAAATACCCTATAGCACATTTATGGGGAATTTAAGACCCAAGGAATTGAATACACGTATCTATTAAACTGAGTTCGGCACATTGGAATATGCTTTTGTTTTTGTTTTCCAATTTTTTTTTAAATTTTAGCACACATGTAATTATGTTAAGGTTGATCATTATTTTTAGTGCACACAATATTTTAGCATATTTTCAATGTGTAAAATGTTGTGAGCCACATTTTTCGGGTGACTTTTACTACAGTCCAGCCACAGTGAGGTTTTACATTCCAGAGTAGAAGCATAAAGATTAGAAATGTTAGGTATGAGGAACAGAGATAAGAAACAAACCGAGAGACACAGAATAGCAATGGAAGGACAACTCAAGGAACATGGAATGCTGAATTCTGTGTTCTGAGTTCATTCACGTTTATTTTTTACACCCTTTTATACCACAATACAAAAGATTGGGGAGGGGGTAAAAGACTGCTTTAACAAGACACAAAAGAAACCCGAACTGTTACTTGTTTCAATGCTTGAGACATCATTCCATTAATTCCTAAGTAAAGCATTTGATGTCTGGGGCAGTGAACACACCCTAGACCAAGAATCCTGTAGGCAACCACTCCCTATGTCAAACTTCCTATTTTAAATAAAGAAGTAAAGGAGTATGCTTGAATTCTCTGACTGGTCTCAGAATGGAGTGGACACACCTTTTTGGTCCATCTTGATGTCCAAAACACCAAGTAAGCACACCCTAGGTCAGGGTATCTGGGTTTGTAGCCATACCTGTTGTCAACAACTTTAAAAGATCAAAAATTAGCTCATCTTCTCTGACCTTCAGGCAAGGTGGAACAGGCTCACATCCCTGTGTGCCTTGACAGTAAAAGAAAGGCTCAACAGAAGCATAACTTACTAAAATACTCTATGATGTCATGTATTTTCATAAAAAAGTTTTAAAAAAAACCAAAACCAATATCATTCTTAGTGTCTCCTCCATATACACCTAAATATTTCCTTGAGTCAATACCTGCTTACATTACTCCATACACCTATAACTATAATAAGTCAAGCAACCTACTCTGCTAATATCAAACTGCTCTGGCTATTTAAGTACTTACAACTCTGCACATGTGATAGATGTGCCTCTTTGGTCCTGTACAGAACATATAAAGTTCAAACTCCTAAGGGGATAATGGAGTTTTAATTAGTTTTCTTAGCAGGAATGACCCCAATCATAAATTGCTAAAATAGTCTACTGAATTTTAGTTTGAAAGGTATTACTATTCTTGTGTCCATCAAAAAAAAACCCTAGTAACTTCATAGCTTAGTATGTGAATTATTATTTTTTGCATAAATTATTTTTTTATTATTTCAAATGTTTGATATTTACACATAGTTAAAATTTTATTTTAAGAATTTAGAAAATAAGAATGACATATATATGTATATCAGAAAATAGTCACTGGCCTACGACCTCTTCAGGTTTGTGACAATCCTGTAGCTTTGTCTCTTAGTAAAGCTTCTAGCAGTGAGAACAGAACCTCTCCCTGGCTTTTAATTGGCTTTTGGAAACCAGTTCCCTATGCTGGATTACCTCATTTTAAAGGGGGGAGCTAGGTCCAGCCCCAAGTTGATGTGCTGTGCTCTGTGCAAGCCCATGGGAGGTTTGCCTTTTTCTAAATAGAGATGAAGGAAGGGCAGATGGAGACTGGGGAGGTGGGAAAGGGAAGGGGACAGGAGGAGAGGAGGGAGGGTTTGGTATGTAAAACAAATTTAAAAAGTTATTTTAATAAAATTAAAAAGCAATAGAAGGAAATACAAAAAGAAGAAAACTCTTGTCATGGAACCACACACCATAATAGAGATAGTGTACTTAATGAAGTTTGTAAGTTTGATTATTTTTATTTCCTATCACTATTCATAGGCAAATAATTAGACTTAGGAAAACAGATATGTAAACTGAAATACTGATATATTGATTTTATTTTATTTTTTTTCGAGACAGGGTTTCTCTGTAGTTTTGGATCCTGTCCTGGAACTAGCGCTTGTAGATCAGGTTGGCCTCAAACTCACAGAGATCCGCCTGCCTCTGTTACTCAATTTTACTAAAAAAAGTACATATATTTAGAGTGTACCTATTTAAATTTTGTACAAATGACTATATTTACAGTGACAGATATTATTATGCAGATATTACCTAAGGTATGCAATAAACCTGAAGAATATTAAATATCATTAAAATTATTTAGCTTACCTTTTAATAATAATCTTTGTGTCTTTATAATTTTGAAATATGTAAGTCAGAAAATGAATTTCATAAATATAACTGCATATTTAATATTGTAAATAATCAGAAAAAAATTTTCCAGTCTGTTTAATTATATAAATTTTGTCTCATCTTTCATGGTATTAGTATTACTTATGAATTTTCAGTCTTTTTACTGTTTTCTCTTCAAGTTTGTACAAATATTCAGAACTCTAGGAATATATGTCATCTATTTGTAAACTAGAGAATAAACCTTTAGATATCCTTATATACTTTAGTGAAATGAAATATATCTGTAAAATATCTTGATATGAAAATTTAAAATTCAATAGACATGTAGTTTCGAGGTGACTTCTAGGCAAAGCCATTGGCTTCTGGAGCGAATATTCTTTCAGTTGTTTATTTAGCCCCAGTGAATAGATAATACCCACTTTATATTCGAGTGCTTAGTGTTTGAGGACTTTCTTGTTGCTAAATCTTCATGATCATGGTACAGACACAGGACTTGTGTACAAACACTTAAGAATATTATATATACGAGATCTGCAAGGAGACGAAGATTTCTACCATGATTAAGGGAAAAAAAAAACAAACATATTATTTATAAAATTTTACATTTTAATATATGGACATTCTGTAAGAAAAATTAGCATTTCCTATTTTCAATATTAAAGATATCAGGGAAATCTGACTTATGGTTACTTTTAAGTTTTAAAAATTTATCATTTGTCTATGTGCTTGTATGTGGACATGTGTGTAACTTCCCTGAAGCAGGAAGGTATAGATGATTACTAGCTCCCAGGAGCAGGTGCCAAACTTTGATCAGAAATAACAAGGGTACTTCACCACTGAAGCCCAACTCCAGCTCATGAATTTGATTCTACAGGTCATCCACCATGAATCTTTGATACCTATGTGCAACTTTCTTATATTTTTATAATCACTTTCAGCGCTATTTCTTCAGAATTCCCTTTAAGGCTTAATAACTATTTTTCCCTAAAAATAATTTAATTAAAAAGTTATCTTTCTGAAAACTTTTTATTATACTTCATTTTATATAACATTTCATTATACTTCAATGAAACAATTAAATCCATTTCAGACCACCTGTGATGTCTTCCAGATCAGAATACAATATAATCTTTATAACTGAACACTTGCAAAGAGCTATGATATCTTACACTACCCTGCAAATTTGAATGCTTACTCAGTACCCTGTGACACCAATTACTGAGATATTAATTAAGAGTATTTCAGATTGTGACCTAATAGAACCCTTGAGAGCCAACCTCAGTTCTCTCCAGTCCCCTACACTATGAACTGTGTTTTCCCTCACGTGTGCTACCTCCTTTTAGACAAGAGTGTGAACACAGACCCTAAATGTGTAATCAAAGCGGACCTCAACCATTTCCTATTTTATGTTCACCTATTTATCTTTACTACAGACTTAACATGTCTCTCCAGAATGATAGTGTGGTTGCATTAAATGAAATCATTTTCTTTTATAAAGGTAATGGAACTTAAATGTATTTAAAGAAAAAATGTTTCCTAGCTTAAAAAAATGTTTTTTTCTAAATTCGCTTCAAAGAATTGTCATTAAAAGGTTGTACCCTTGCTTAATTATACTTATGGTTGTGTAAACTCAGTGCTGACTTAAAAGCCGAACAAACTTCTCATTCACTCAGGGTATCCCAGCTGGTACAGGAAACATGAACTCTATTTAAGAAACTATTTTGAGTATCTTTCCTGTGGAATGTTTTTATCAATAATTAAACTGAATAAAACATTTTTTAAAGAAGCTTCTACAGGGCAGCAAAAGTTCCCCTTATGAGCAATAAGCAGCCAGTCAGAAGAGTAGCCAAACTGACTTATAGCAACCTCTTTGTAAAAGAGAGTATAAGGGGCAGGTAGACTTTCTTATTTCTGGTGAAAAGACAAAAGAGTTGCTCAAATAATTACTTTCTGACCTAAAACTTACACTGATACACAATTGGGGTTTTACTACTTAGTAGCTAGCAACTTTCAAATTGTTTTAAAAGAGAGTAGAAGGGGAAACACCAAATTTCCTAGACTTGGGAAGAATTCATATGATACACAAGACAAACTACGAGTGTACCTGTGATATTGATAATTATGGTTAGTGTTATATTTATATATTGCACAAGAGGTTGCTATCTTACTGTTTATATGTGTATGCTTAGAAATTAGTATGATGATTTTGGTGTAAATTTATAGTTTATAATTTTTATTATTAGTTAATTGATTAACTAATTGATTCCCACTCCAATCAAAGTTTCCCCTTCTTCTCGCCTTTCCTTCCAGTCCCTCCCCCTGATTTTCCCTCTTCTTACCCCCAGCCCACTCCATCTCTTTTTCTCTTCAGAAAAATACAGGTATCCCAGTCACAGCATATGAAGTTACAGTAAGTCTAGACAAATCCTCTCCTATTAAGGCTGGACAGGGCAACCAAGTAAGAGAAAAGGGTTCCGAAATCAGGTAGCAGAGTCAGAAACTCTGTTACAATTCCCACAAGAAGACCAAGCTACACAATTGTAGCATATGCACAGAGGGCCTAGGACAGCAAGGTCTCCGGATGGTGGCTCAGTCTGTGAGCCCCTATTAGTTGATTAGCCCAGGTTAGTTGATTCTGTGTATTTTCATGTGGTGTGCCTGACCCCTCTGGCACTTATAATCCTTCCCTTCCTCCCCCTATTAAACAGGATTTCCCAAGGTCTATCTGATGATTGACTATAGGCCTCTACTTCTGTTAAATCAGTTGCTGGTGGAGCCTCTCAGATTTCAATTGGGCTAGGCAGAGACGACCATCGGGCTAGGCACAGATGACAATCACTGAGTATGGTAGAGCATCATTAGGAATCATTTTATTTACTTTTTTTTCTTTTGTGCTAGTCACATTTAGTTCTATCATAGCTTTTTGGGACTGTCCAGCCTCTGGGTCCTGGAACTCCATGCAGTGTCAGCGGTGGGCTCCCCTCAGAGTACGGATCTCAAACTTGACCAGTCATTGGATGGCCACTCCCATAATTTCTGCACCACTTTGTCTTAGCATTCTTGTAGTCAGGGCAAATTGTAGGTCAGAAGTTATGTGACTCATGCCATTCATCTTCCCTGTACCTGATACCTCCTATTTCCATGTCCACCCCGACTCCCCCCCATCCAGACCTATCCCCTCAAAATATGAATGTCACAGTGAAGGAGAAATTAAATATCCTTTGACGGTGAGCTTATCATTTTAAGTTTCAGTTTTACACTGTTGTCTCCTAAGAAAAATCATAGACAACAACAATCATGTGACACGTGTAGTTTGTTATAAGACATGAAAGAAAGCATTGTTATGACAGAAAAACATATATACAAGTAGTATTACATGGACTCAACAGGTTTTATTTAGGAATACATTTGTATATACAAATACATACATGAAAGCAATAACAGCGAATAAAAAATAAGCCATGAATTTGACAACAGTAGGGAGGAATATAAGGGAGTGATAAGAAAGTCTATTCATTTTAATAGTTTCTGGATCCTCTACCAAGTTCTACAAAAAAAAAAAATCAGATTTCCAACTTAAGGGTGGGAGGAGGGGGAGGGAAATGGGAGGCTGGGAGGAGGCGGAAACTTTTTTTTTTCTTTTTCTCAATAAAAAATTAAAAAAAAGAAATCTCAGGTTTGTGGTTTTAGAAACAATAAATAATTGATCAACATTCTTTCAGAGAAGTAATCTAGTTGTCAAAATTATTTTTCCTCAGAATATTCACCATAGTGTGGGTCAATTTTTTGGAGTGTCATTAAGTGGCTTAATTTTTACTTAGTCTATGGTATTTCCTAGGTATATGATCTTTCTGTTTTTCTTCACATTGATCTCATTGTACTCTCCATGGAACCAAGTGATATTTAATATATATATTTCATATTCCACATAGTAAAAGGAGACTGATAATACACTTTTAAATACACCAGAAGTTGCAGAAAACCCAATGTATTCTTTAAAGAACAAAGAAAAGCACAATTAAATTTTTAAATGCCCTAGAAATCCCTTCAGCAATTATGCCCCAGAAAGTTTCTGATAGACATTTTGATTGTGTGCTTGTGTGCTTTGATTGTTTGAAATCCAAGAGACTGAATGCTTTATGGTAAAATCGAAAGAGTATAAAAATACAAAGAAATGTGATTCTCACGCTATTTCTGGCTCTGCTGTGTGCATATCCCTTAGTGACATATAAATGATTTCACACTCAAGCTTCTCACAGTAAATAATTTACTTCCCACCATAGACTTTATAGGTGTTATATATACTCTTTATGAGATAGCCATCAAATTCAGTAGGTTTTTTTATTTGACCGTTGCCTTTATTCATTTGCAGAAAAAAAAAACATACACAGAACTGTTGCACTGGAAGTAAGGTTCATTTCGTAGATGAGAAATGACATTTTTATAATTAAATCAGTTTTAATGAAGTTATACATGTGATATATTACTGAGTAGTTTTCTAAATTCACTATTAAATAAAAACAGATGCTAAAACTATATTGTGTACAATTTTATTGCTGCAGATAATGTGAAGAGCACTTTTATGTTTACAGAAAATATTACAAGCATGATTATGACCATTGCTTGCCATTTTATTAAAGGATGTGGGAAAAAAGAACCTCACTGATGGAGAGTTCCTAGAATTGTACTTTAGAGAACCTATGAATTATAAAAATAAAACTTTTATTTACGGACAATAATTTTACTACATCTGACAATCTTTTTATTTGCTTGATTTTTTTTTCTGTTTGCCTGTTTGAATATCTTATAAGCCACAGACATTGGATTATCTGGCCATAGAGAAAACTTTCTAAGTTAACCATAGCAAAATAGAAAATTCTTATACATGGAAGATCAAAGACACGAGCATTTTGTATCAGAAAACCCAAAATATAACTAATAAAAGATACATCACATGTCATCATAGAGTGATGTTAAAGATATTGTTTTCATCTATATAAACCCACACACCATATCTTTAACTGTCTGCAATACAAGCACTTCACAAAGTGTACTTTATATATAAACACAAATCATATATATATATATATATATATAATTTTAAGAAAAATAGAAGGGAGGGGATGGAAATGGTGAATATAAAGGATCAAGACAGGCAAACTGGAGGAAGGACAGAGGAGGAGAACAGTGAAAGAGATGTTCTGATAGAGGGGAGCGGGAGCCATTGTGGGATTAAGGGGAAATCTGGTGATAGGGAAATCTCCAGGAATCCACTAGGATGTCTCCAGCTAAGACTCCTAGCACTAGTGAAGAGGATGCCTGAACAGACCTTCCCTTGTAATTGGTAAACACCTTAACTCCCACCATAGAATCTACATCCAGTAACTAACGGAAAGAGATGCAGTGATTCATAGCCAGGCACTGAACTGAACTCCTAGAGTTCAGTTGAAGAGAGGGAGGAGAGAGCATATGAGCAAGGGGGGCGGTGAAGATCATCATAGGGAAAACCTCAGAGACAGCCAACCCCAGCTAGTAGTAGTTCATGGACTCTTGTCAGACACCTGGAGAACCCTCACGGTACCTAACTAGGTCTGTGGGTGATGGCTATGTGACTTGATAAGTTTTGGAGTGGAGGATAGCTCGCAGTAGGGCCAGAAATTATCCCAGTGTATGAGCTGACTTTATGGAGTCCATTAACTATGCTGGGATACCTTGCCCAACCTGATTCACTGAGGAGGTACTTGGTCCTGCCTCAACTTTGGTTGACTTTGGTGATTCCCCAAAGGAGGCCTTTTCCCCTCTGAGGAGAGGATTGGGAGTGGGATGGGGGAGTTAGGAGGCGGGAGAAGGGGAGGGAAGGGGAACTGGAGTTGGAATGTAAAATGAAAAGAAAATTTAATTATATAAAAACTTATCTTAAGAATTATGAAGTTCATTAACTAAAACTAAAATTTCAAATCTGGATTTTTCTACCAACTGTATTTACACTTACTCCAGCAATTAACACTTAATTTTTCTATACCAAGAGAACGTAATGGTAACAAAGTGAGATAACATACATCATGAATGTTATAAATTTACTCTAAATAATAACCTGTTTGAATACAAAATATGGCACTCATAGTATTTATTGGCTCTTTTCATCCATTACATTTCTCCTAGCTCTTCTCTGACCATCTCCCATCACTACCCATTTACCTTTGTTTTCTTTTTCTCAAACAATGGTTAAAACAAACCACCAAAAAATACCAGAAAGACAAAAAATAATAAACTAACACAAAATCAAAATATTCACAGAGAACATGATATCCTACTACTATGTATGAGGCAGCCCTTTGCTTGGTATAGCTAGTATCATTCTATTGAAGAAAGCAAATTTTTACCTCCTATATAAGGTATCAGTAACATATAGCTTCCTGGTTAGCAGTGGGAGTTTTGGGTCAATTTCCCATTCTCCTTATTAAAGTATGTCTGGCTTGAATTTCTGCAGATCCTGTGTAAGTTGACACAGCATCTATGAGTTCATATGGGTATCAGCTCCATTGTATCTGGAAGATGCAGTCAACTGTGCTCTCTGACTCATCCAATCTTTCCAGCTCCTCACCCAACATAAATCTTTGAACCTCAAGTGTTGGTGTTTGATAAAAACACTCCGCTCAGGTATGAGTCCAAACTCTCTCACTTTCTGCACAACATCTTATTGTGGGACTTTGTGTCATTTATAATCTATAGCAAGTTAAAGTTCCAATGGTAGGAGTTGAGTGGTGCATTGATTTATGGGTATAGCGAAATGGCATTAGGAATTACTATTATGTTTACTTAGCAAAGCAATTCTTGATTACAACCCCTTTGAGAGTCTAATGATCCTTTTATAGGGGCACACATCAATATCCAACATATAAGATATTTAGACTATGATTCATAACAGTAGTAAAGTTATAGTTATGAGAGAACAATAAAAATAATTTTATGGTTGAGTATTACCACAACATATGCCTTGCAGCATTAAGAAAGTTGAGTACCATTGCCTTAGCAGACTTCAGGAGTAGGTTTTTCTAGGACCTATGACCTATATAGTCTCAGGTTACAGCCACCTTAGTAGAATCATGTAAGGGTTCCATCTCATGAAGGTGACTTTGAATCTAAGTTTTAGGAAAACTATCAAATATCTGAATAATATTCTTGCCACTATAGCACTCCTATACCTTGCAATCAGGTCACTATTTAGGTCTCATGGTTTGTAGCTGTGGTTTCCTTCTTTGTTAGCATTCATCATACCCTTCAGCATTATGGATGATAGTCAGTACGTGTATAGATTCTAGTTAGGCACCAACTCATTTTCTTTATGCTTATTGCCTTAATTATGTAGTGTCTTCAACAGTAAGCCTTTATTGTCAGGTTGGAGAGGGTAACCAATAGAATTGTCAATACTGTGTAATGTTGGGAGGCATGTCTAAATGACTCCTTTGATACATTCAGAATCTTCATTGTGACCTTTGGTTATTTAGACTCCAGTTCTTGGCCCTCCCATCAATGTTGGGCATAGGCACCCTCTGGCGGTGTGGGCCTCAAATTAAACCAGGCGTGGTTGGTCACTCGCACTAGTTCGTAACCTCTATTGCCCCAGAATATCTTGTGGGCAGGACAGATTTTTAAGTCAAGGTTTTAGGGCTGGGCTAGTGTCCCAGTCACACCACTGGAAGACTTGCCTGGTTAAGGAAGACGATTGGTTCAGATTACATATCCGCTATTAGTAGGAGTCCTCTCTAGGGTCATTTTTGTAGATTGCAGGAAGCTTCCACTGCATTGGGTTTCCACACCATTCCACAAGTGTCTTCCAGTTCCAGTAGGCTCTGCCCATACTCGCTGCATTTCCTGCCCATCTGTCATGATGTCAACCTCCGTCCTCCAGTGTTGCAAAGGATGATGTTGATATTATTATGTAACGAAATCTCCCTAACAGGATATGAGGATAACACCATTTGACCCTTATACCCTGCAAAATAATATTTGGAAATTCAACTCACTCTTTTAAAAATGAGAATAATGGATTCCACTTACACTTGAGAGGTCAAGATTCACTGTTCATTTTGTTTTATCTTATTTTTTGTTCTATTGTTTATTATTATACATAGCTTAAAGTATTCACAACGCTGTAACTCTTTCTGATTTTGAAGTTTAAATTTCGTGACCCTTGAAACTGCAGATGGTACAGTAGGTTTGTGATTAGGTTACAAGAGACAGTGCATATGCGCAGCACAAGTTCAAGCACAAGGAAGTGCATTCAAACTAACCATGAATAAGCAAAATTGTCCAAAACAACCTGTCAGCAAAACAAAATCAAGGTAACTAACAACATACACTATGCAGCATGCCAGCAGCAACCGCCAGTTTCAAAAGAATCAGCCCAAAATGTTCCTATGATAGCTTAATTCCCCTAGCCCCATAAAACCTCTGACCTCTTTACAATAAAGAGCTTCTGTGTTGGAATCTGTCTCTCGGAGTCTAATCTGTCTCTCAGAGTCTATGTTGTTGTCTCTGCCTTTTCTCACCCCCTGCTTCCTGGGAAATGGGGATTGCACAACAGGCATCAGCAATAAGACCTAAAAACTGGTGCCCATTGTGGATGGACCTTTTCCTTTTGCTCACTTTTTGGGTCCTCCTTACTCTCTTTGGGGCATTTTTCCTTCTGTTTGCTGCCCGGCTGCTATGTCCGTCTCAACTTTCTGCTGGCATCTTGAGTTAACACCCTTCAGGTGTTTTCACTGAGTTGACCACTATTTTCATTTTCTAAGCCCTTGGTGAGTTGGGGACTTCTTTACTATCCCTACATTTTCTTTTCTTTCCCGTTTGTCTTTCTGGTTAGGAACTCTCCATATTGACTCAGTTAGTCTCAGTCCCTCCTCATGTGGACTGACCACCCAGGAGGTTGAACCAATTAAAGACCCTCCAACAGGTCCCTTTCACCCAGAAACACTGTGTGGGCATATGGCCATTGTCCAACAATTGTGGGCATCCCTCACTATAAGCAGCACACTTGGTCTGCAAACACTATTTTTTCTTTTCCTTCTGTCCTTGTCCTTGGGCAGACTCTCTTCTGAGAGCAACTGATGACTTCTAAGCGGGGCCACTCTCCGGATTGTCTGAAGGCTCTCTTGCTTTACTGGGAGTCCTGACTGCACTTTGGGGTGTGAACTGTTGGACTTCCTCTCCTAGCCTCTCTTCCCAACTAATCCAGTTATGTGACCACCAGTTGAGAACCATTAGGACGGTGGCCAGTCTCTTAATTCGCGAAAAGGCTTTGCCTATTGTACTGGGGTTGAATCCCCTTTTCCTTCCAGAATTGGAATATTCTCTTCAGATGGCTACTTCTATTAGCTTGACCCTGGAGCTGAGTGCAGGGACTGAGATGCAGTTGTTGCCGTTTACCGGTGTCTTCTGGCTGCTTTCTTCTTTGCTGCCTTTTATCACAGGTCCTGGGGTCCCTCATGAATGGTACCCGTTCTGTGGAGGATGGGGCCTTCCCTTCTCTGACAGCACGGCCACCTTCTTCCTGAAGTTGGCAAGAGTTCTGTGAGTCCCATGTGAGGGCTACTTTCCTGGATCTTACCTGCCGTTTTTGCCTCTACCTGGCCTCCCACCCACAATGTACAGAACCTGGGGCAGAAGGTGCCTTTTCTGCCTGTTTTTCTGAGCTATTCCTGCAGCACTTCTAACCTAAGGTAGCCCAGGTCTTGGGCTCACTTTCCCCACCTGTCTTGGCTCCATTGAGCCCTGGTGTGGAAATTGCACCACCACATGACTTGTCCCTTGACAGCTGCAGGTGGGTGGGCTTGGGTGGGTCCCTGGATGTGTTGGGCCCATCTCTATCTTCTGAAGACCTAGATGGCTCCCTTCCTTCCTCAGTCTCTTTCTCCTCTACAATGTGCTCAAAGGCAAAGCTCAATAAACTCTTTCCCTCTGTTCAGTGGGTCACAGAAGCAGAAATTCTGTGAGGCAGGAGGTCATTGACATTTCCTCTCCAGCTGGGCCTTTGGAGAGCACATCAGGCCCTCTAGTCCTAGGTGGAAACAGCAACTCCAAGTCCTCTGGTGGTGCTGGGACAGTTGGTATGGGATTAGCTAGTGATGGCACATCCCCCAGGGAGAGACGGACTCACCATTTTGAGAGGCTGACACTGAGCATGGAGGGGCATTCTTGAAAGATGGAGCAGGAATGGTACAGGGAGAAGAGCTGATCAGTTTTATGGGGACTGAAGAAGCTGCCCCTAACCCAGTAGAAGAGGGTCACGGAGCAGTGGTGACTGGGCTGATCTCAATAAGAGGAAAGCAGCCTCAGTGGCAGAGGTGTCGCCTACTGCTCTGAAGTGAAGGAGGAGGAGGAGGAAGTGACTTGGAGTTCTTTGTACCACCCAAGGCATTCCAGCCCTGACTCAGCATTCCCTGTTCTACTATCAATGATGTCACACAGCCACGGCCCTAGAGACACCTGTAGAAGAACACCTTTGAGGTTAAGGTAGAAGGTCGTTCTGAGTACATTTTGGAGACAACTTATGCACTTCATGTAAAGGCCTGGGTGTCTGACATCCACGAGTGCCTAAGCCCAGTCCCCATCCCATAACCCTTCCCCTTGCCCCTGGGACCTTCTTTCTCACAAAGGATAACACAGACAGCCTGGAGTTGCCTTGCCTGAATTTTTCAGAGTCTGCCCATCCAGGATCTGCTGCTGGAACACAGTGAGAGTACGACCACCTGTCACAGGTACCTCATGGGGGCTTTTCCAACAGACGTAGCATCCTTCTTCCCTAGTTCTGCCTCCATTGCTGCCTCCCACTTTGACTAATAGAACTGTTTCCTTAAGAATTGCTCCCTTATATGTCCATTGAGTAGGGGCCTTCAGCAGGGACAGTTCATCCCCTTTCTGGCCCCTCCCCTCCCCTGGATACTCCAAAAGCAGCCACAGGGTCATTTCTGTTCCAGGGGGAGTAAGAGGGCACTGAGGTAGATCAACCCTTCTCTGGATATTCTTGGTTCCATAGCATGCTCTCTCTACTCAAGGCTGCTCTGTTAATGCTAAAAGGAGACACTGGTTCCCATGGTATCTTCCTGGTATGTCACAGTCACAGTGAGACAAGATGTGAATATGTCCTCACTTTCAACTTCCAGGGAAAGGCCAAGAACCTGCATTTGTTACTAAATGAGGAGGGTGAGTGCCAGATTCAACTTCTGTGATTCCAGTCCATTTTCGATGTGCTTGAGCACTTCTGAGGATATCTCGTCTCTGTGGAGTCAGGAGCTCCAGTGAAGTTGTCCTGGTCAGCTATGTGCCCTCCAGGTGGCAATAGGTCTGGAAGCCATGCAAGGGTGTTCAAGAGTGACCGATGTTGCCCTGATACTCCTTATTTTGAGCAAGTACTCAAACAATGGGTCATGCAGCTTCAAATCCATTACGATTGGTACTCCATGTTGAAGGCAGTTCTTGATCCCTCAGTTTTCCTCCAGTGGCACTCAGCCTGTGATGGTGTAGCTGAGACTCAAGACATTTAGCATCTTGTGAAGATACACAGACTACAGAGGTAAGCCATTTTCAGGAGATAACAATGATAATGAACTAAGGCTCCTTGCCAATAATGGTTAGGAAAGAAAGGCCAGTCACTACCACTTGAATGAATTTGGAAGTGGATTTCCCATGTTGAACATCATGTAGCACTTCATAACTGAAATTCAATTACAAACACTGATTCATGACCCTCAAATAAGTTACCCCTTTTATCAAGGGCATGGGATCTAGTTAATCATTTTTGTCTGATAAAATTTGTAGATTAAATTGTCGTATTGACCTTTTAATAACGAGTTCTCTGCATAGCAGAGATGACCAGGTAATGTGGAACACATGTGAATCTCTTATCACCTAATGAGTATCAGTTTGTGCTATTTATTTTCCATCTTGTGATCCTTCCCACACCTGTTCATTATGGGAAGGCTTAGAACTCCTACTGCACAACAGTCATCTGCGCAAACACTCAGCTCAAAGGCACCATAATTCTTAACAACCTGGCAGTGCTTTTTACAAAATTCACTTTATAAAAAGCAAAGCAACAAAGAATTTGTTAAAGATATTAAGAGAGTATTAGCAGTCATTTGGGATCTCTTCCCAGCCTTCATGACTAACACCCACCATCAAAGTACTTCAATTTCAGTGCCAAATACATGTGTACTCACACACACACACACACACACACACACACACACACACACAATTATAATCACCAGCCAAATTGAGAAAGCTATTTCTAGTTTCCTTCAAGTCATCTCTTACCACCATGTTAGCTACCTTCCCATTTGAATGTATTATCTAATTCTACTACTTCTGGGGAATTCTATCTGCTTTAGTCTTTTACTAATTTTTACAATGTAAAAATCTTATGCATTGAAAAGTCTCTGTCTATTTTTTCCTACTTCTTACTTGGTTTTCAATGCTTATTTAATGGATTAATGTTAGAATCACTTATTTAGTAATTCATGGGAAATTAAAACAGTTCTATAAAAAATGTAAATCTGCTAGAAGTCTGCATTTTTTCTGCTGTATTTATATCTTTATAAGACCCCCTTTTGTGATGACACTGTATTACAAAGCAATGATCATTAGTGCAAGAAAATAAAATTCAAGATTTTTGGGAGGGAAAGTAAAGAATGACAATAAAATATTTGAACACAGCCAATTCATATTCATCAAAGATAAAAACAAACGAACAAACACAGAGTGTCCCATCAGAGGAAAGGATGAGCTGGCAAATGAGGCATATTGAGTTAAGTGCTCCAGTTCTTGTTGGATCTATTCCATGTTTTTAAAAACCATTATGATTTTAAAAGATGTGCATTATAAAATAAAAATAACAACAGAAAAAAAAAACAGAACCCTTAAGTGTTAATACCAGTGTATGCTAATGTTTTCTGTTTTTGGAAGTGAGGCACCAAATCGCATGTGATGTCAGCAATTATGACACTTGCTGAGGGAACCATGGAGGTGTTTGCTCCGTTGACAATACAATCAGACTACCAAATTCTGACCATCCAAACAGAGCTAGTGAACATATCTGGGACACCTTGAAATATCAAACAGTATGTTTAAAATGTAAACATTTTACATTTATGTATACCTTTGTCTTATCTTACATTTAGTCCAAGAATGCTTCCCAGAAAGATTAAATCTCAAGGAAAAAATATTTCCATAATATGTTTCCTTGACGCATTAAACTTTATTTTGAGAATTCTTCTTTATGTTTGCATGTTATTTTTTCTTATCACCTAGCAACTAAGTTATTAAGGAAAAGTTCTTATGTTAAAAAAAAAAGAAAGAGGCATTGCTAAGATAGTACCAACTGCTATGTCATTGTAGATTTGCAGATGTTAGTTGAAGCTAGCCAAACTACTCTTAAAGGTGGAGTGTACAACTCCAACTACTTTAAATATAGGAAATCAAGTGCATATACTCGACTGAAAATACATTGAAAGTTCCACATCCCAGTAAGCTAAATTATGTTTGTTCCTAAATGATATTTTGATGATTTTACACAGCTTCCTTAATTTTTCTAAAGTCTTCTTGCTTTTTTTTCAGGCAGATTATTATTTTTTGAGACACTCTCAAAAAAAAAAAACTGGAAACATAGACTCCATTATATGACAGCTCATATTCACCTAACTTCTTACCAGTAGACAGTGTTGTTCCTCAAGCATGTTTCATGGCTCGATTATTTATTAGATACTCTAAAAATTAAAGGCTAATAGAAACTTAAATAAATTTGATTTTTTGGGGTGGAGGAGTTGAGACAGGGTTTCTCTGTGGAACAGTCCTGACTGTTCTGAAACTCACTCTGTAGACCAGGCTGCCCCTGAACTCAAAAAGATCCACCTGCCTCTACCTCCTGAGTGCTGGAATTAAAGACATAAGCCACCACTGTCCGGGTGATTTAGGATTATAAGAGAAAGATCTAATGACTGGATTTGGTAATGAGTTGTAAGCTGTTCTTTACTCCTGCCAATTTTGTGAATGTCACCAGCAGTAAAGAAGAGAAAACATTGTAGCAAGAGGAAGGGAGTGGTATGGGTATAAAGCAGAAGTTATGTAACTGATGATTTAGAGTCATAGCTATAGTGTTTATGTATTACTATTACAAACAGCCTTTCACAATGGCTTTGTGAGACTCAAGATAAAAACAAGAAGAGCATAGCATCTTCAGAGAACCCACTCATACTGATTGCGGAACTGACCACATGGACTTCTAAGTGGATTTTCTGTTTAAAACGGAGAATATTGCTTCAGTGATGCAGAATTACAGGTTATTAGACAAAATCCAGCTGTTTCAACGACTAGACCCAATGCATAAGTTAGAAGAAAATAGGATAAAACATTGGTGATTTGATGCAGTGTAATAAACAACACCTATCAGAGTGTATGACAAAAATTTGTAATTAGATGAATTTGTTGTATAATATATTTGTAGATGAAAGAATAAATAAATTGGCAATTGAAGAGAAAGTACAGCTCAACCAACTTACAGCACACTAAATCATCCTCAAATTCTGACCATGCCTCCCAAAGCTTTCCTAGCAATGGAAAAATTTCAGAGTGTTTTTAGATGGTGATATTTTAGTTTACTAATTAAAAAATCTAGTACACATACTCTCTTGGGCAACAGGAAATGGAAAGCTGTATTTACCAGACTTGATAAAATCTAGTTTTATTTGTTTGTTTGATTTATTATCAGATTGAAACTAGAGTTCAGGTTTGTAAAATATGAAAACATAACATTTATAATAAAATACTCTGTATTTTGTAAATATGAAATTCATCTCACTTAAAAAATGATATTCTTTCTTAAATTTACCAGGCTGTCAGATCATTTTTGGATTCAAGTTTGACAATGTTCTGAGACTCTATTGTGTTCCCTGACTCACAAGTGAGCCACCACAGTTTCACATCTGTCAAAAGATTTATTCAATACATGTGCCATGTATGCACCCATTTTCTACTGGATATTTTCCACTTGGATGTTTTCAGATTAGAGTGACTAAATCTAGCACAAATGAGCCTCATTCTCGTAGCTGGACACTTGACGGTCCTGAGTTTTATCCTCTTACCGCGCTACACACCTCTTATTTTCTTAGTTTAGGACATTACAAATCTATTGGAATCACTCCTCTTGTCACCCTTACCTACAGAGATTATCTAGGGCAGTATTGATTATTATCATGATAATTCTATGACAGCCAGATCATCATAAAATTTTACAATATTTCTTTTTCATCAATTTTACTTAATCTATAGTCCCCTGAACGAATTGAGATTTCTTTAAAAATCCTATGATCTTCTTATTTTTCATCCACACTAGTTCTTATAGTCTATATGAACTCCTGTTTTATGAAACTGGATTGATGTGTTAGTGTAATTTTAATTAAGGAAATTACCAAGTTCGGCTTGTGCATAAACAGTACCTCAAAACTCTGAACACTGCTTTATCTGTCAGAATGCAGCATTCCATGTTGTCCCTGATTAACAAATCAATCAGGATACTTAACTATTGTTTCAAGGACTGTTTTTTTACCAAATATTGTTAGAGGGTATATTTTACATTGATGCTGAGAGAAGACCTTTTTCCTGATTACTGTTAGAAATGTAATATTGCTATGGAGGGCATTAAATAATAATTTAGTTTCTATAGATCATTGCAGCTTCACGTACTTTCACACAATGCCCAACACTCATTAAATCACTTAATGGGAATACTGGTTCATTTTGTTATTCAATTGGTAAATTTATGTCTCTCAATAATTTTTAATCAATAAAATTTAATTAATTTGTATATCAACCACCTTGGAAACATTTATTTTTTCAAATTATCTCATCATTTTGCCCATATTGGAGTGTATTTTTAATCAGGCCTAGCATAACTCTTTACATACACTTGCCAAAAATATTTGCAAGTGAATTTATGTATACTTTAAATGTCTGGGATATGATTATTAGAAACCCCTACACACACACACACACACACACACACACAATACGATTCCTGGTGGCAAAGACCTTGTTTGGAGGAAACATGTTTTTCATTGAATACCCAAAGACTTTAAATTCTCAGAACTAATGCCTAAGATCTAATTTAGCAAGAGTCTTCCAGGAGAGGAACAAATATGAAACTAAGCTTAAGTAGCATGCTGGCTATTGCTCTATGTTCTAGGTTATAGTTCAAAAGCTGTAGATCTAAATAACTATGGAGATAAATCTATTTATCTTGTAATTCTTCAACTGCAATTACAATAACTTGTAATTCTTCAATATCCAATCTTGTTTAAGTAAACTGGTTTTCTCAGAATAGGGACAATAATTTCCAGCATTAATTGTAACTAATTGTTATTATCAAGGCAAGCCACTGCTTTTGCAACATAAAATGTTTGTCCTAACTGTTACCATTCCTTGTTATTTTCTACTTCGCAGAGTGAATAAACACATAGTTTTTTAGCCAAGGCAATATTTGCTAATTTGTTATGTGTGATCTGTAGGTTACTCCATATATAGTAACACTGCCACAACTTGATAATGAAAAGTACTAAATAGGACACTGTTTACAGTATACCAAAAGCCATGAACTCATATTTATAGTCCTGTCTTCCAAATTTTGCTTTTAAGATAGAATATTATTATGAAGGTCACTGGTCTTCTGAAAGTTATAACTTTCATCTTTTATTTTCTTCATCAGTAATGAGTTTCTACAATTGTTTCAAGAGATTTTTCACTTTATTTAATCTATAATTGCTAGCCACTATTAGTTTATTTTTTAATTGTTTGTTTACTTCTCAAATCTATATTAATGTTGAGTATAATAGTTTAATAATATTTTTTCTAACAAACATTGAAGAAATAAATAATGATTCAGAGTGTGGAGTTTGTTTCAAAATAATATCTTTCAATTTCCCACCTTTTTCTATACTGATGCATCCTGTTAAATAACTACAATAGGTCAGTTTTATAAGGTGAAATGCTTAGTCCTAGGGCAATGACTTTATAGACTGCCCTGGGAATCCAGTGCACGTATATCAAGCACCACAGCCTGACTTCAGTTTCACATTGGGTAGTATGACTGATAGGTTGAATGTGATCAGAATAGTTCTTAAAGAATGCAGCCATAAGGAAATGACAGCGCCTGCTATGCAGAAACAAAACATAACTGACTACGCACCTCCGGAGCTCACTGCCTGAAATAGCTATTAGTGCTGTTGTTTTGGACATCTTTGGTGAGTTGCACAATCACACTGTAAGTTATTATTGTGCAGGGAGCCGTAACTGCTGAGGATTCTTTGCAGGTGGTTATGCGTTTATTCTACAGCCACCCAGTGAAGAAAATCTTCCTTCCCAGGGCTCCTTTCTCATTTACAGAAATGTTGCCCACATTTATTTTCAGGTGGATATCTTCCAGACACCAGAAACTGAAAAGTAAGAGAATTTTATGCTAGAAACTTTATTTTTTCCCATAATTCTGAGTTCTGTAAAACAATTCCTTACTTTTCTGATGTTCTGTTCATACATATTTTAAAAGTCATAAAACCAAAAAAATGAGAATAGCATTTCAAAATAAAATTTTACAAAATGCTGTTTCATTATGTATGTGTTAGATTCAACTTCTAGAGTCGACAAGATGACAAAACAAACAAACAAAAATCAAGAACTAAAGATTTTTTTAAGAGATGATCAATTGTTATTGATGAGGCACAGGGTTCATTGTAATACCATATACTGTGTGGAATTTGAAGGCTGTTATTTTATAAAAGTTTGCCTGGAATTCATTCCCAAGCAGAGGAACCTCTGATTTTCAGAACCACAAGTAGAGAACTGAGTCCCACACAGCTTTAAGTCCTTCAGATAAAATAAATGATGGGTAACTATGTTTTCAGAGAAAAGTATTTGGAGAAGAAATTATTCATCTTTGCTTATTCAGGATCCCATTTGCCTCTGGTGCCCTTCTGGAGGTCAGAGGCAGATAAAAGAAATGCAGTTAATACTTAAGGGCTTAACTTGCAAGCCTAGGCAGAGATGCCAAGGAATGTACACTCTGGAGCCACAAGTTAAGATGTTAGTAACTAATTCCTACTCTCATTCATGAAGGAGAAACCAATAAATTTATTAAATAAATGAGCAAATAAAATTTCAAACCATGGTTATTAATAAAGCTTAACTGCTATGGAAGCACCTAAACTGAACTGAAAGTTGTAGTATTGCCAAAAGTTGAAAATAATATTGCAATGAAAATTGTCTAATGTATATGTTCATTTCAAAAATAAAAAAAAATGATTCATGTCTCCTGAACCTTTGATCTGTGAAATATGTTGACTGTTTTTCTGAAAGAGGCACAGATGCCTCTTCCAAACAATAAAGACAGTATCTTAACTGGAAATTAGCTGTATAGGAGAACTCTCAGCTATAAGCTCAGCACTAGGAAGACAGTGGCAATAGCAGCAGCAGAACTTTAACGACAGGCTTATTCTACATTGTGAATTCTAGCTATCCCAGACTGTCTCAAGACAAAAACCAAAGTGAAACATAAAAGATAATGGAAAATATGTCAGTGCCACTAAATGGAGCTTTCCATTCATTTACGCTGACTACACAGACAGAAAGAATCAGGAAAAATATACTACAAGTCAGGAGTTGCAATACAGGTATTCTCAGGGTATGTCCCAGTATTACCTGAAATGAATGGGAAAATATTTGTCCCCGTCATAATTTTTGAGATTTAAATTCTTTCTTGATGTGTTTAGAGGCAGTAAATATTATAAAAATACATTTTAATATCTCAGATTTGTTTGATATTTCAAAATTGAGGTTAAATAATTTGCAAAATGTCATTGGTGTTCATTCCAAAGAATAAGACCAACCACTGACCCAATGAAGATGGTCAAATTAGTTAAAGCAAGGATTTTTATTCATATATAATGTCTTTAAGAATGTGGTTCAAGAGATCAGGAGTGGACTTGAGAAAAACAAGATATTTATAGCTCAAGGGAAGGGGACTTCCAAATGGGAGATTTTTCAGGCAAAATAGCTGAAGTTACAGGAGCAGAACATAAACATAACAAATTAGTCACTGAAAAAAAGAAATGATTGCAAGATGGTCTTAACATGGTAGTCATAACAACAGGTAGTCATAGCAAGGTCATCATAGATGATCAAAATAAGTGTAAGAAACAAAGGCATAATTGCTATTTCTTGGAACCATCAGTATAGAACCATTTGTAGTAAAGATAGCAGGTTTGGCATAAGCCAATCCTTGAGGAATACAGATTTACTTATGAACAAGATTGACCCTAGTTTGTATGTTCTGTAAGATGACTTTTAAGCCTAATGTGGAGGGAGATAGGTACATCACTTGCTTGTGTAATTTTAATAAAAGGAATAAGAACAGAATGATTTCCTTTTCTGCATTTTGCTAAAATACACGGTACCATGGAATTCTGAGACTTCTGTCTCATGTCTTTTTCTTCTCATTTGCTTCTTTTTATTACTTCATAAATAATACCAATCAAAATTTCAACTCCCTTCCCTCCTCCCACTTCCCTCCCTCTCTCCCACTCCCACTCCCCCTCCCTTTCCTGTCCTAAGAAAGGTCAGGGTACCATGTCCTGTGGGAAGTCCAAGGCCCTCCTCTCTCCCTCCAGGCTTAGGAAGGTATGCATCCAAATAGAATAGGATCCCAAAAAGCCAGTACATGCAGTATAGACAAATCCCAGTGCCATTATCATTGGCTTCTCAGTCTGCCCCAATTGTCAGACACATTAAGAGGGTCCAATTTGATCCCATGCTTGTTCAGTCCCAGTCCAACTGGCTTGGTGAGTTTCCATTAAATCAGGCACACTGTCTCAGTGGGTGGACCAACTCCTCCTGGTCCTGACTTCCTTGCTTATCTTCTCCCTACTTCTGCTCTTCAACTGGACCTTGGGAGCTCAGTCCAGTGCTCCAATGTGGGTCTCTGTCTCTATCTTCATCTGTCACCTGTCAAAGATTATATGGTGATATTCAAGATAGTCATGAGTCTGACTATGGGACAAGGCCAGTTTAGGCACCCTCTCCTCCACTGCCCAGGGTCGTAGCTGGGAACATCCCCGTGGACCCTGGGAACCCCTCTAGATCCAAGCCTCTTGTCAACCCCAAAATGGCTCCCTTAATTAAGATATCTTCTTCCCTACTTCCATATCCATCCTTCTCCCCCCTCTATCCCCTCTCACCTTCCCCCATCCCACCCCCACTCCCATGCTACCAACTTTTGTCAGGTGATAATTGTCTGCTTACAATTTCCAGGAGGATCTATATATATTTTTTGGGGGGGGGTCATCTTATTACTTAGCTTCTCTAGGATCACAAACTATAGGCTCAATGTCCTTTGTTTATGGCTAGAATCCACTAATGAGTGAGCACATACCATATTCATATATTTTAAAGCCAAACCTCCATACAAAATTACATGGGGATTAGGATTCTTCCATATGGTAGTGACATAAGCGTTTAGTTTATATCAGTGATCAAGTGGGAATCTCAACCCATGCTATGGAAATTAGATGATTTATTCAATTTTTAAATATACTTACGTATAGTTATTCCTCTGCCACCTACCTATTGTATATCTATCCATGAAATTACTTAAGAACTTCAAAGAAACATGAAATTAGTGTAATATACATATTTGACTCAAATATTTTTATTATTCCAATCAAATTAAGATAAGCATTGTAGATTTTTGTTCTCTTTTGTTTTTAATTTATAGAGAAAATTCTATTTTCTTTGCTACTTCCCACACTGTTAGATAGTGAAGACAGTCACAAATGTAGAGTTTATGAGATGATTATAAAAAATTTAAATTGACATCAAAGCTGATTTATATTTTGTCAATATTAGGGAGAAAAGAACATCACTTTTATCATATTATTTATTTTAATTTATATTTTCTACTTTGTAGTGGAATTTATTTTGCACATGGCAAAATAATTGAGTAATAAGAATCCATTGTCTTTGTCATACAAGTTTCTGTAAAATAATGTGAATAATTTTCTGTATTACTTACTTTAAAGGTGACTACCATTTCCTTTTGTGAGACCTTAAATTTCTCTTTGCAATTTCTTTAGAATTAGCAGATCATAATACCTCAAATTCCTGTCTTCAAATATGTATTTGAGAAGGTAGCATTACACACAATAAAGAGACGAACAACACTGTAAGTGGGAAATCGAACAACTGTATGGCACATACCTTTCTCAGGTAGATAAAATCACTGATTTCTTTTGTGTTAGATGAAGATAGGATAATAAAGAATATATGGAAGTATATCAAAGATTTAACTTTCTTGAAACAATGAAGCCTTAGACAGAAAGCATGAAGATATGGAACAGGGATGACTTTTTAGTTGTTTCATAGATCTTCCCTCTGGGAGACATCTCTTCTATAGGCATGGACAGTGCTTTCCACAGCTCATTTAAATGCAAGTTGGGGTTCATAGAACACAGGGTACATATTGGCATTCTCCAACCTTTGTGCCTCACTTGGCACTATAGCATTCTTCTAATCATTCTTTATTTGGTCGCTTGATTAGTCTGCTCAAGATACCCATGAATCTCTAGTTCTTTCAGAAATTACATCACAAGGATTGGACCGGCATTTGACTTATTCCTGTGGAAGCGATGAAAGCAATGATGGTGGCTATTGGAGGTGTGGGCAACATATGTGGCTGTCTCCTTATGATCTTAATTCATGCTTACATTAGACAGTAGCCAGCCATACCAAAGGAGTCTTTTACATTTCACTTCGCCGTTCCTTTTTATTATTTCCCCCCTCCATCTCCCTCCTTCTCATTCATTTCTTCCCCTTCCCCCTCTCTCTATTTCCCTCCTGTCCTTTTTCCCATCTTCACTTAGTATGCATGTACACAGGCATATACATGTTAATTTCCTTTGCTAAACCATAAGATCTTAAGAAAACAAGGACGAGAAAAAAATTTGTATCAACTTTAAGAATACAACCTGCTGTATTTTACCATTGCCAAATTTATATAAAATTGTCCTTAGTAACATGAAAATAATTATTTTTTTTCTTCTTTTTCCAGTTTTTTTTTATTGAGAAAATAAAAAAAAGAAAAAAGTTTCCGCCTCCTCCCCGCCTCCCCCTTCCCTCTCCCTCCTCCCACCCCCCTCTCCCTCCCCCCACTCCTCTCCCCCCTCCCTCTCCAGACCAAAGAGCAGTCAGGGCTCCCTGCCCTGCAGAAAGTCCAAGGTCCTCCCCCACTCCGTCCATGTCTAGGAAGGTGAGCATCCAGACTGGCTAGGCTCCCATAAAGCCCGAACTTGAAATAGGATCAAAACCGAGGGTCATTGTCCTTGGCTTCTCATCAGCCCCCCTTGTTCGTCATGTTCAGAGAGTCCTGTTTTATCCCATGCTTGTTTTTATAAAAATACTTGAAATAGGTGAAAATCTTTAATTCTATAAAGGCTGCTTATTCAGTGTGAAGTTCCTAATGCTAAGATTTTGAAAATAAAACTTTACATATTTTGTGCTTCATAAATTATGGTGGTTATATGAATTTTCTTGTTAGTTCTGTATATTTTATATTCAGGCAATAATTAGGCTTATTTTTATAAGCAGACAAATTTAACTTCAGGAAAATAGTTTAGTAACTTCACTTCCTCTTCTTCAAACTCTCTCAGGAAAATGGAAAATACTACATGCAAAATATGAGATGAGTGTTCAAAAGAACATTTGGTACATCAAAAATTCATGGAAGGTGCCAGGGTAAATTTGGTACTACACAACTTTCCTGAACCAATAAAGTTTTAAAGGTATTTATGATATATTATCTATAACACATTTTCTAAAGAACAGAATTAAGGATCCATTTTTAAAGAAAAATAAGTATTTACTTGTTTACATTGTGGGGAAAAATATACAATGAAAGACCAAGGAGTATTAGGTCCAAAAAAGGTATATAAATATAAAATCAGTTTTATAAAATTTAAGAAATAAAAACTTGATTGAATGTACAAAATATTAAACATTTTAGATAAATAAATGTTTAAAATCTATTAGTATTTTAGTATACAACATATAAGATACAGTTATGTATAATTGCTTTGATAACTAATACACCATACTGAAATAAACATATGTTAATATGAATATATGAAATGTTTAGTTAAACATTATCAAATTCTCAGTTACTAGTTTCTTCTTAGTTTTGCCTAATTTTTCTTGTTCTTAAGGACACAGATCCTATGTTTTAGGAAGATGGATAGATAATATACAATTATTCAAATTTTCATGAAATATTATTTCAGAACATATTTTATAACTTAGAAAATATGTTTTTGCCTCAAGGAAAAAGTATATTTTGGAGACTTTTGGTTTTGGCATTCAAAATGTCACTCAAAATAAAATAGTAAGAAATTTAAACTTTAAATCAATAATTGACATTAAAAATATAAATTTTCAATGTCTGAATATACATATAATATGTATATATTAGCTATGATTTTCAGAAATCCATAGTTTTCAGAAAATGTGACACTATTTCAAAATATCATCTAAAAATATATCTGTTTTGTATTATGAATAGAATTAGCTCAACAATTACCTACTATGTATTATTTTCTATTATATTTATTTCTATATGTCACTTTGTATTATGCATTGTAGAGGGCTTGAAAATTGATTAGTAAATTATCTCAAAATCTTCAAAAAATTTAAGATTCAAAACTGCTAGGATATTTTCAGATAATTGTTGTATGGACATATTAATCAGTTATCTGACATTCTTAAACATCAATAAGCATAGATTGAAGCATTTGGATTTTTATCTGGTAATGATACATGAATATTTTAACTAGCAACTAAAAGCGTGACATTTTTGCCAATGAAAGTAGACTTAAAATTTGTAAAAAGGGGGAGCATGTGTTGAAATGAGTTTTAGACAGCATTGAGTTATTTGGATCTTTGAATTGCTTGCAGAAAAGGATGATATATATAAGAAAACTGCTATTAAAAATCAACTTGCATGAACAGTTTTCAAAACAATTAAGTAAGAATTTTAAGGGTATCCTTAATTGAACAGACAACAAGGATTCACAGAGTTTTGTAAGTTTATTCTATAAACACATTTAAAAAGTCTAAAGGCATTGTGACTTCTTAAGAACTGAAAAGAGCACTGAGAGAGGAGTGTGATTTCTACTCAGTATGTAGTCTAAAGCTGTACATCACATTTCCATCTGTAATTTCCCTGCAGAGAGAAGCAATTCAAAGTCATCTCTCTGCTCTTCTATTGCTGTTTTTAAATGTACTCCATGTATTCCCATTCCCAATTGAGAGACTTAAATGTGTCAGGAGCACCAAACTTGAAATTGAGGCCTACATTTTAGGCACACGAAATTTACTGAAAAAAAAATCAAAGTAAAAACATGAGGATTACTTCTAGACTACAAATATTTTAGAAGAGAAAGGGAATCAGTATCTCTTAAATAAGCTTATCCCTCAATCACTGCTGTGTAAGTGATGACCATGCTACTTACTTTAATAATTTACTATTGTCTACCACTATGATAAATATGTACACCTCTGTACAAATTGTACATTATTTAACTGGGTAGAATGAAAGATTAGATGTACACATCTTTCCTGCTTTGTATTTTTTTTCTCACTATTCTTGATACTTTTGTCAAACAGAAATATGTAAGCAAATTTTAGTAAGTTTTTCTGACCTAATGTTGGGGTAGATTTATTTGCTAGTCAATTTTCATGGAGAATTTAGGAAAGTTATTTAGGAAATACTTTGAAGAGATCAAGCTTTCTTCACAGATTGTGAAGTCAAGGACAATGTGACTTCAATACTAGGGAGAATGGGGATCTAAAGTAGGACTGGTAGAATTATAGAATAAGTCCAAATTACCAAAATTCAGTTGCCATTCCTCCAAATACTGAAGCAATACTACTTTGGCACTCATAGATACTGATCATTTCTTGGTGCATTGCTTAGAAAAGAATATTTTCACAATGGGTCACTAAAAGTGTAGTTATAAATGGATATTATAAGAATGTATTCATTTTCATTCAACGTAGGTTTTTTTTTTAAACTACAATAGATTCAAAACACAGCCAGGATACCACTGCATTACATTATGCCTTAACAAGTAAACTCAGACACTGTGGTTCATCTAACAACAGAGACAACTTGCATTACAGAAAACGCCATTTTATGTACTAATGTAGTAGGCAATGCAGCTTACAAATGGAAGTTATCAAATTGATTTACAAATAATTAAGGAAAAAGACAAAGTAAATAATATAGAACATGCAAACTTATGCATGAAAAGAATTAAAATAGTAGAGAGTAAAATGGGGCTATACTATCCTTACTAGATAACATGGGCCCAGTTGTCTTGCCCTTAGTAAGCAATGTCCTTACTAGACAAAAAGTCTAGTGCCAGCAATGTGCTTTTTTTTTGGAATTACTGGGCAATAAGGACCCATAGCTCGAAATTGTTGTAGGATATTGATAATGATATCCTTACATTTCAGTACTAGATTGTAAGACCCTAATGTTGAAGACATCATATACTTCAATAATAGAACATGGAAGATTTTAAACTGGCAATGGCTTGGAAGCTTCACTCTTGCTGGATAGCTTTGAATATGCTGGAAGGTGTTATGCACACTATTATAAGAAAATAACAATAAGTTATTTCAGTCTTACTTACAGTGAACTATTATAATGACCAGCCTGGAAAGACATATTCACTGGTATAATAGCAGTATGAACCTTATGTAGTCAGTTTCTGATTGGATTTAAGTTTTGAAATACAAGAAGAATTCCATAGCCAGCACTATTATTGGGCCAGGAAACTATAGCTACACAGGTCACGGGTCTTAAGGGAACAACTACCACTAGTGTTCTGCTAAATGAACATTGTGTTAATCCGAGTCTTAATGACTGATTATTATACACATAAATTAATTTGTCTTTCAGCCCTCATTAGAGAAGTTTCTGTTTGTAGCTGGTGATTAACACATAACTGGACTAAATAAATAAAATAAGAGACTGCTTAGATGTTTAGCCTCAGATGCACACCCCTCTTCCCTAGGCTCAGGGACAATTGCAGAAATGCTGATAGAAAATGTAATATAGAAGACTACAAAGAAACAGTGTCTTTTAGACACACTAGGGTATGAACACATGTGAACTCACAGCAGTTGCCTTAGCATGAACAAGACCTTTTCAAAACCAAGCAAGAATAAATTCCAGCATGGAGAGGGAATTGGGGCATGCGATCCCACCCCAAGACAAAAAAGTAATCAGAAAATTTAGCTGCTTGTAGAAATAATCAGTTTCCTCTAATACTATAGACTTTGTTAACTTGAGCACATCCAAGAAAAAAATATGTGTACAAGACAAAGGTTTATAAAGAACAGAATGAGGATAAGAACTGAATGGGTAGTGAAATGGGAGTGAGTCTGGAAAGATTTTGGGAAATGAGTCTGACTGTGATCAAAAAAATCATATGAAATTCTCAAAAAAAAATTTAAAATTATAGACATAGTCTTGATTTCCTGGAAATGTTCTCTTATAAAACTGTCATCAAAAAGGACAGAAGAGGACTTTCCAGCCTTTGTGAATTGACTTCGAGCTCCTGGAACTTTCTGTACCATTCCTAGGCAACCAGGAACTCAGAGAATAACTGCCAAGCCAACACAGATGCCCTGTGAAGTTTGAATTACTTCTTTCAGGACCATAGATATGCTGAATGGGGAGCATTTAACCTTGACTAAAGGTCAGATAGTTTGACCTTACTTTTACTCTTTCAAAGTTGTTGATAACAGGTGTGGCTACAAACAAGAAACCCTGGCCTATGGTGTGGTTATTGGTGTTTTGGACATAAAGGGGTCCAATAGAGGTGGATCCACTCTACCCTGATCAAAGGTCAGAGAATTCAAGCCTATTCCTACTCCTTCAGTTTAAAACAGGGAGTTTTGACATAGGGGAGTGACTGCCTACAGGATACTTGGTCTAGGGTATATTCACTGCATATCCTGCCCCAAACAACAGACTGTTTAACTCAAAAAATAGTGGCTGATGTTGAAATAAGGGCGGCCGGGGTTGCGTCCCCAGCACCCCAGCTGCCTGCTCAGCTAGCTTATGCCCCGAAATAACAACACACAAACTGTATTCATTTAAATACTGCTTGCCCATTATATCCAGCCTCTTCTCGGCTAACTCTCGCATCTGGATTAGCCCATTTCTAATAGTGTGTGTAAGCACCCCAAGGTGCGCTTACCAGGAAGATTCTAGCCTACGTCCATCTTGGATTGGAGCTTCATTGCTCATGTCTGTCCGGGAGACTGGAGCATGGCTTCTCTCCGGGAGAGCAGAGCATGGCTTCTCTGCTCCAGAGGGCAGAGCTGTCGAGTCTGAGCTCACTTCCTCTTCCTCCCAGTATGCTATTCTGTTTACTCCTCCCACCTATGTTTTAACCTATGAGGGCCAAGCAGTTCCTTTATTACTTAACCAATGAAATCAACAGATTGATATATGACACTCCCACATCAGGCTGATGTCTCAAGTATTGAAGCATATAACTATTTTGGTTATACTTTGTGTCATGTTAAAGCAGTCTTTTGCCTTTTTCCTTCCTTTTCTGTTGGGGTATATAAATAAGTGTATGGAAAATAAATGTGGACCAGATTCAGTATTCAGTATTCACTGAGTTGCCCTCCCAGTGCTATCCTATGACTGTGTTTCTTTCATATCTCTGTTCCTCCTACCTAACATTTCTAATACATATACCCCACCCTTGAACATACAAATCTGTAGTGGCTGGAAGATGGCAAATGTGTCACCCCAATGTGTCGCTTATGACAGTGCTGTGTAAATGAGTTTATACCTGTCTAACCCTTAAATCCTAAATCATATCAAAATAAGAAAATTTTGCATGTTTCCATTTCAGAAAATATTTGTTGCATTTAATTTTTAATAAAGGTTTCATGTTGTCTACTCTGACTTTGAACTGATTATGTAGCAAAGTAAGAATTTCGAATCCTCCTGCCTTTACCTTCCATTTACAAAGATTTATAGGATGGAAGTCCATGTCAGAAAACTACATGAACTCCAGTTTTGTTTTAGCTATTTTTTATGATTAATTACAGTATAGTTATCCCATGTCCATTTTGATATAATAAGAAACAATAAAGTAAGTGAGCATGAATATCAAAATATAGATGATGGTATTAAAAATTTCATCAACTTTTCAGAAAACTGAATATTTCTCTCTATTGATAATTTTTAAATAGTACAATAGTTAGCATAATGTTGGGGTCCCATAGTCATCCCACAAAAGACCACTATCCATATATGCAATTAACAAGGGGATTTATTTTCTTGAGAGTAAAGGTTCCAGCATGCAGAAGTCTGCCATTTAACACAAAGGCAAAAACAGCGACCTGAGAGAAGCTCACAGGCTCCTTTTATATATACACAGCTAAAGGAATTCTAAAAACAGGCCATTCTATCTATGATTGGCTTAGCAAGCAGCAATTGCATTAGCACATTTCTGATTGACAGCAGGGGCTGTCTGGGGCTGCAATTCTTCCATCTTTGGGCATGTATGGACAAGTTTCAGGGGGGTTAGAGTATTTGTCCCTATTTGGTCATTGCCTGGAGATACTGTTGGGCCTGGCCTAAGCTTGGTATGTGCTATTTCCTTCTTGCTGTCAGGGGCGTTGAAGATTGATTGTCCTTTGTTTGTGATCCTCGCAGAAACTGCTTGCTTAGCCTCAGGAAAGTGAAAGTGAGGCCTGATCTCTGACAGAAAACTGAGGAGCCTTTTATGTTGTCTCCTTGGCTCTCTCACATAATTTATGAAATTAATGTGTACCTGTGCATGTGTGTGTGTGTGTGTGTGTGTATTAGAAAAACAAATACAGTTTTTATCTTATATATGTTGGGGGCTTTTTAGACACTTAGGAGTAGATGATACTTTTGAAGTCAATGACAGCCTGATATGTAGAGCTTGATAAAAATTAGAAAGGGATAATGGTAACCAACATATGAATCTTTATTGGGAAATTGGCACTATTTTTAAATTGGTGTTGGATGCTACAATTACATTTACTATGCTGTGAGATAATAAGCTGGAGAGAGGAGGATGCTAAGGTACAGAGTTAAGATACAAACACAGGCAGCTCCTCTGCATTATTAGCGGAGACAATGAACACAAAATAGGTGCATTAACTAAGTGAGGGGAAAGTGTGACTATTAATATATCTTGGCAATATATAGTCAAAAGGACATTGCTATTGCTTTTTTTTATTAGTTTGACTATCTAGAAATCACCACTATTAATTCAGGTGGACCCTTTTTGTCACTTCCCCTAAATACTCTGAGTTTGTCCCTTTCACATTCCATTGGACTACTAGAATGCCATCTCCTTACCCATCTTTTGTGCTTACAAGCCTTCTTTATGAAATCGTGCATGCACATGAATACACATATACATAAATATAGCTCACTTTCAGATATTATTCCCTTTAGAAAGTTTGAAAAACGGTAGCTTAACACAATCTTTTATTCCCTGTCTGATTCTAGGTCTGGGGTGTATCTGGGGATTTTAGGGTTTAGACTGCCGCCAAGAAGGCTGCTGCTGTTATCATACTGAGCAGCTGCTGCTGCCTCTTAAGCTCCAGATATTTCCGTAGAAGCCCTTCTAACTCTTTTAAGAGTTTGCTCAGAGAAGCAAAAGGTAAGATCAGGCTATTGCAAAGCTGCCCGTGGTATTTTATCTTGTGAGGTGACAGGTTTGCTCAAGATGAAACTCTCCAAGTCTTTAGCCAATTCAGAAAAAAAAAGTAAGAAAGAAAAAGTTCTTAATTGTTTCTTTCTATAAACTTTTTTTCACACCTACTTTTAATTCATTTTGCTTAACTGGAATTTTATTGAGGCTGTCAGGAGCAGACTGCATGCTGGGAGTTTTAAGGAACTGAAAGCATTATGTTAGCCTAAGTAACAGCTGGAAAGAAACCATGGGACCTCCCACATACCCCCCATTGAGATGCAGACAATGGGTGGGTTATTTGACAAAGTGACAACAGCTGCCACACAGGTCTAGTGCAAAACTCAAGTCTGAAACTTTCAGGTTCCAAATAAACAGGTTTATATAGTTATCGGGGCAAAATAACTACGTACAATATTAAGTAATATTTCTTTGTCAAATGACAAATAACATTTCCTTGTTTATTTTTTCACACTATCTTAGTCTACTCAGTTCAGAAATATTTTAATTGAAATGAATTTAATTTTAAATTGTGTCCTTACTGCATATTTCACATATCACAAATTATCACCAAGTATCTGATAAATCAAATGGTGGAAAGGTCAAGATGTGTTGACCAAAAATTTGTCCTTTTCCAAATAAGGTAATATTCATCAATATATTTCTTAGACATGTGAAAATTTAATTTTTATAAGAAGGAACGGAGTTTATAAAGGCAATGCAAATTGAAGTGGTACTTTTCATTTAGAATAGGGTACATTTTAAAAGAATAAAATGTGTCTACAGCTTATGGTAGCATTATGTTGTGTGACAAAACAGTAACAAGTTCCTGAGAGATGGAAATATTCCATCCTCAGGGAAGTCACTGAACAGGAAGGTGAACATATCACAGGATAGACCTCAGATAGGAAGCCCATGACAGACCAAAGTATAGATCCCAAAAAAGTCCAACTTTGTAGTTTTATTGGGGTTAATTACAGGAATATGGGTAGGGGTTACTTACAAGATCAAAAATGGCCCAAAGATGGCTGCATCACTAAAAGCCCACTCTGTAATGGATGACAGCCTACAAAGCTGGAAACTTGTCGCACAATGCATAGCCTGTAGAAGAAAAACAGGTTGGAGAATTTTATCGTTTCCAGGAGGCTCTGGTGTAAATCTCTTCCCTGCATTCTGCTGATGGCTGTTGTTTCCCAGCAGCTGCTCTGGTCTCAGAATCCTCTTTGAGGCCTTGCTCCTTTCAGTCTTCTTGCCATCTTTCTGACATCTCCCTTGCAGCTCTGCACCTTTTTTCTGACCAAGGGTCTCACAGAATTGACTGCCTGCTTTGGAAAGAAGGAGCCTAGTGAATATGGTCAGTTTCAGATATATAATATTAGCTACAAGGCACTAATACATATTTGTTGATGCTTAGCAGGGTTCTCTTCCTTTCTTCCTTCTTAGTGGGTGTATTATACAGCTAAACATATTACGGGTACAGGTATTTTTAGCCCACTCAACAACTAGTTTTCCTGGAACTACTTAGGCAAAACCAAACTGATAAGCTTCTGCACTTGCAAAAGGCCAGATCAAGCTAATTAAAAACAGATAAATGCTTGTTTATTTGGTGTTACTCCTCAGCGTACTCACCAACTCCAAAAATATGGGCCAGAAAAGTCACACAGCTGGGCTAGGCAGGGAGGATTTATAGTAGACTCTAGGAGAGTGCTGAAGATATACCAGCCAGCTGCAGGGACCCTGCCCAAGTATGGTCAGAAGCTAAGCCCCTGCGAGGGCACTTGGGTTGGCTGGTCGTGTTAGAAAGGCGGCCTGCATCAGCTGCCAGAAATGTTGAACTAGGCTTCTGGTGCCATTCTTTTTGTTAAGGTTTCCTCTGATTTCCAAAGCAGCTGTACCAGTTTGCACTTCCACCAGCAATGGAGTAGTGCTCCTCTAACCCACATCCTCTCCAGCATAAGTTGTCATCAGTGTTTTTGATCTTGGCAATTCTTACAGGTGTAAAAAGGAATCTCAGAGTTGTTTTAATTTGCATTTCTCTGATGGTTAAGGATGTTGAACATGTCCTTAAGTGTCTTTCAGCCATTTTAGATTCTTCTGTTGAGAGTTCTCTGTTTAGTTTTGGACCCCACTTTTTAAAACTGAATTATTTGTTCCTTTGATGAACAATTTCTTGGGTTCTTTGAATATTTGGAGATCATTCCTCTGTCCAATGTGGGACTGGTGAAGATTTTTTTTCTTACTCTTTTGGCCATTTTGTCTTGTTGATCATGTCCTTTGTGGTGTAGGAGGATCTTCTTTCTATGTGTTGCTTTCATTGGTTGAATAAAGAAAACTGCCTTGACCTTTTGATAGGGCAGCCCTTAGGTGGGCAGAGTAGACAGAACAGAATGCTGGGAAGAAGGGAAGTGTGGCAAATGCCATAATTCTCCTGCCCAAGATGTACCCTGGTTAGTCTCATGCTGGTAAGCCACAATCAAGTAGCAATACACATTAATGGAAATGGGTTAATCAAGATGTGAGAGTTAGCCAATAACTGGATAGAGCTAATGGGCCAGGAAGTAATTTAATTAATACAATTTCTGTGTTATTATTTCGGAGTTAAGCTAGCCAGGCGGCGGGACGCTACCCGTCACTCGTCTTACTACACCTTTGCTTTATAGAAGCTTCTCAGTTTCAGGAGGTCCCATTTAGTAATTGCTCTCAGTATCTGTGCTACTGGGGTTATATTTAGGAACTGGTCTTCTGTGCCAATGTGTTCAACTCTACTTCCCAATTTCTCTTCTTTAAGGTTCAGTGTAGTTGGTTTTATGTTGAGAACTTTGATCAACTTGGACTTGAGTTTTGTGAATGGCAATAGATAAAGATCTATTTCCATTCTTCTACATGTTGATATCCAGTTATGCATTTCTTGAATATGTTTCTTTTTCCGTTTTATATATTTTATTCTTTGTCAAAAATTAGGTGTTCATAGGTGTCTAGATTGATATCCTTGTCTTTGATTAGATTCCACTGGTCCTCCTTTCTGTTTTCAGGCCAATACCAGCCTGTTTTCATTACTGTAGTTCTGTAGTAGAGTTTGAAGTCAGGGATTATATTTTTGGTTGTGAGCCCAGCCTTTAACGGCTGAGCCATCTCTCCAGCCCGAAGTCAGGGATTATAATGCCTCCAAATTTTCCTTTTTTTCAACAGGATTGTTTTGGCTATCATGAGGTTTTTTCTTTTCTTTTCTATATGAAGTTGAGTATTGTTCTTTTGAGGTGTGTGAAGAAGTTTGATGAGATTTTGATCAGCATGGCATTGAATCTATAGATTGTTTTTGGTAAGATTGCCATTTTTACAATGTTAATTTTATCTAACCAAGACTATGGGAGATCTTTCCATTTTCTAGTGTCTTCTTCAACTTCTTTCTGCAGATATTTAAATTTCCTATTATATATGTCTTCCACTTATTTGGTTACAGTTACTTCAAGATATTTTATGTTATTTGTGTCTGTTTTGAAGGGTGATCTGTATGGCAATTTCTCAGAAAATTAGGAAACAGTCTACCTCAAGACCTAGCAATATCACTTTTGGATATCCCAAAGGATACTCAATCATGTCACAAGGAATGTGCTCACCTATGTTCATAACAACATTATTTATAACAGCCAGAACATAGAAACAACTTAAATATCCCTCAACTGAAGAATGGATAAAGAAGATATGGTGTATTTACATTATGAAGTTCTACACGCCAGAAAAAATAATGAAAGCTGCAGGCAAATGCATGGATCTAGAAAACATCATATTGAGAAAGACAAATATAATATATACTCACTCATAAGTGGCTTTTAGACACAAAGCCAAGAAAAACCCGCCTACAATTTACAATCTCTGAGAACCTACACAACAAAGAGGACCCTAAGAGAGACTTATATGGATTTAATCTATATGGAAAGTAGAAAAAGACAAGATCTCCTGAGTAAATTGGGAGTGTGGGAATCATGGGAGAGAGTAGGAAGAAAGGGGAGAGTAAGGGAGGGGAGAGAAGAAAAATGTAGCTCAATAAAAACAATAAAAAAAAAGCCTGGAATTTTCTCAGTGGGATGGGGTAGATAGAAGTAGGGCAGAAAGGTTTTCCTAGCTTATGTGGGGCAATGCCAGGAATTCCAACCAAACACAGACAAACAAAAGTAAAAACTAAGGAAGGAACAGATTTTTTAGGCTACCTGTAAAGTGTACAAATCAGATTTGGCTTATTTATCAAGACAGGAAATAGATATCAGTCTAGTAAATGCAGGGGTTGGGGAAGAATTAAGCACTTGGTTTGGAATGCACAATGTATATAAACATAATAGAGACAATTTCATTTCATTTCTTCCCAGCATCCATAGTGAGAGTAAAAATCTCACTGAATCATTAGGAGAATTTGAACTTTGGTACTGCTTAGTTATTGAGATGCATAAAATGCTTAATTAGCAGATTTTTTTTGTAGTCTAAAGAAGTTGATTAACATGGAATTTGTTGATGTGGTTAAAATGATCACCTTTCCCTTGAAACAGTACAAAATGAACATGGAAGCAGAAGAACTTTGGTGGAGTCACATTGCAGTAAGTCCACTCTGTTCATTTATAGTTCCTCTCACTTAGGTCCTACTGCCCATCTCAAGGCATAGGTCCATATCCTTTTCTCCTTTCGAAGAAGCATTTCTGAAGTTGAAACAAAATTATCTTCAAATTGTTTGCCTGCTTTTTCTATCTTCTTTTTAAATAGAAAATACAACCATTCAATAGTTGTTTATAGCTGTATATACTCATCCTTAAAACTTTTTGTAGTTCTCATTTCCTTCTGTTTCCAACATCACACAAAATCTTGGAGCATCATTTTTCCTAATTTATATTCATTCACTTAGGTTCATTCTCACCCCAAATTCTTTTCAGTAGGTCTCAGTGTGGTATTTTGAATGTAGCTAAAATTTTATCTTGCATCTATTTAAATTTTCATCTTTGGTCTCCTGATGAATACAAATTTTATATGGCATGATACTGTTTCTAACTCAGAGGCAGTGATCATAGTGCTTCACAGAGTAGGGATTTTATCATTTTATTTGTGTTTTCATGAATGAAGAGCTCTACTGTATTGATTCATTACCTCCATCCATAATTAATTCTATGTATACAGAAGTAAGGCTCCCACATTATTCCAATGCACAACAGTCAATACTATTAGTGGTATCCTTTCACAATTTGTTCTATTATAGAATTCTATTACAGAAAGAGTTATAAAAAGAATATCTCCCAGTTTGCTACAAACTTAATTAATTGTAAGAAAGGAGAATTGTTTTATGGTATGCAGAACACTGTATGCAGAAAATTCATATAACAAGCTTTAACAAATTATTTCTTCTTATCATTTATCTAATATTTACAAACACAGATGCTATGTGCTGTGGTTAAAAATGACTTAAGAGCCAAAATAGATTAGTCTCATTTCTATCGGTATAAATAGAATTTTAAGGACAAATGATAGTTAAGAACATAGTCATCCACACAGACTTCATTGCTTCGGCACCAACCATTGCCATCGGATTATCATTCTTCCTCTAATGGACATCACGTTTTAGAAACATTCTCTATGTAATACAGTTAAGATACTTTTAAGTTTTTCATAAAAAAATGAGTTGAAACCAGCACAAGCAAGGGCGTAAACATACACCCTCATATATACGTTCCACACAGTCTTATTTCTGTCATGAAGAAATCAAACACATTGAGGAAAATATGAATATTTCATTAAAATTTACTATTTATAACATTTATTTACATGCATATATTCTTTCAAAAGCAAATGACAATAGATAACAGTATTCCTAATTTGCGTTAATATTATTAAATATATTTTAATATTAAACAAAATGTTTATTATTGACAGCCATTTAAATAACAAAAGTCTAACAAAGGCTGTCATATGAGCCTATATACAGTTTTTATATCTGATCTCTAAAACTCAAAAATAAATGTTCTAAGTAGAAGTATCTTCAATAAAGTTGCCCATCTTGACCACCCCTTCAAAACAGAGACCCCAGTCCACCATATTACATTTTCTTAGCTTGATTCATTTTCAGTTATGTCATGTACTGTACTCCTTCTCATACTACACATCTCTTAGCATTGATATTTATTACTTCTTCTCATAGCTGCATTGTAAAGCCCACTAGGCAGCACCCTTTCTCTTTTACTTTGTGTACAGTATTCTACTTTTTTATTTTGCCTGGATCATAACCCCACACTCAGCATTAAACCTTTGTAGAAATACCCCATAGACACACTGAGAAGTGTGCTTTAATGCAGATTTTTAAATCCCATCAGGCCTACAATAAAATCTAAAAATGGTACTTTTACTTTATCACATTATTTTACCTGAAACTATGATGGTGGTATTGTTTTTGTTGCATGATTTTAATTAACCACACGTCTTTGTTTCATGTAATTGTAATTTATGAAAAAAAATCTACAGTCAAATTCCAATGTCACAACACTAATTAACAATGACATAGATGTTATTCTTCTTGTCTGCCCCACCCAATCAGCCTCATTCCATCCCCTTTTAAAAATGTAGAGATAAACCCTTCAATCTGATAGAAAACATTGTTTTACTGAATTTTATGAATTGAACTCATCCTATAAAATCTCTAATAGCGCGAGGCATTGGTGTTGCAAGCCTTTGATACCAACACTCAGGGGGCAGGGGCAGGAAGACCTCTGTGAGTTCAAGACCAGCCTGGTCTACAAGTGCTAGCCCCAAGACAGGATCCAAAGCTACAGAGAAACCCTGTCTTAGAAAGCAAACAAACACACACACACAAACAAACAAAAATAACTCTAATAACATACTTAATGAATTCTTCTCATTCTCTGTTCACCTGTTCACTCATTACATATAAAAAATTGAAAAATTTGAATTATTCCAAAAGTCTCCATAAGTGGGTTTTTGTAAGCAAGATAAGTAGGATAAATTCTTGCCAAGGGCAGAGCAATTTGAAAATACTGTGGCATCTATAATTTGTAGGCAGAGGTTTCATGGAATGAAAATAAAACTTGTTCCCAACAAGCTATACAAATAAGCAGTTCCTTTCTACAAAGAGTTCCCCATATTTCTTGACCTTTGTAACTCAAGTCTGTATTTACTGTTTGAGATAACAGAAACAACAGAAAATGATATTTTTCTGCATTCATTTTCAGAAAGTATGCAAAAATATTTTTTATTCTTAAATATATCCATAACAGCAATTATTTCATTTTGTGCCATTGTATATCTCTATACTACATTAGTATGCTATTGCATGTCATTGCAATTATAAGATGTCCTGGTCTACCTTCAACATTTCTCAAACTGTGAATGTTAGCATAAACTAATCATATCTAATTTCTCCCCTACAACAATGAATCATAAAAATATTATTCTTTTATTCTAGAATTTAAAAATATTCCTGACTCATTTCTGTTCATCTTAAAATGTAGAATTTCATTCACAAAGTAGTTTTAGTTTTTGATTTTTATTACTACTCAGGCATTGATAAGACAAAAGTAATTACAATACAGCCTGTATTTTGTGTTTGTTGAGACTTGATTTGTGTCTGATCATATGATTTTAAGTCCTGGTCTCTGGCCTCCATCTTTGGAGGCCTTGCACCTGTGCCTGCTAAACCTTGACCCCTTCCCCCAGGAGGGGCAAAGCAGCCAGCCAAAGCCTTGACCACTCTCCCAGTCTATTTAAACTGCTCCCCAGGACTTCCCTTCATGGGTTCCCCCAACCCCAACCCCACCCCCCATCCAGTGGTTGTCTTTTCAGTTGCTTGGTTCCCCTCAAGGCCACCAGATAGCACAGAATTCTCATTAAACCTGGATAAATTTGGTTCTTTGTCATTTGACTTGATTGATTTTTTTTTGCATTGGCAGAGAGCTCACAAGTCAGGAAAATTCCTAACAATGATCAACTTGGAGCCAAATTTTATGTACTGTTAAGAGCATATGTATTTGTTTTTTTAGTTTTATAATAGATTTATTTTTAAAGGGTAAAACACTCAGACAATTTAAATACAAGTCTAACAGAACCGCTGTCAGTCAGCCATGTTGCAATAGGGCATTCTCGGAGTCCTCCGGATGAGGAAGAAGGCTCTTCTCTGGGTCAATCTTGTCATAGAGTTTGAAGACATACAGCACTCGGTCCTTAATTCCCTCTAACGTCAAAGCGGGTGCGTCACTGTACTGGCGGCACAAGTGTGTGACCTTTCCCGGCACCTGCGTGAGGGCCAGGGCAGGCTGCAGAGTCCCGGACCTCCTCCGGGTTCTCTCAGGGCAGACAGTGATGCTGAGTGGCCGGCCCCTGTGGGAAGCCGGGGCAGTGGCACGAAGGCCGCGGGCAGGCGGTGGACACAGACGGAAAGGACACGAGCCGCCATCGCTGCACCAACCCAGAATTTCAAATCTGTTGACTGCAATATTCTGCATATATCCTTTCATCTCTTTTTATCCATAGCAGATTTTAGCTGTAAAGTTTTTTTCCCATCTAATTTTAGTTTGAATCTCCATCTGAATTGGGGGAGGTATTGAAGTCTCCCACCATTATTGTTTCAGAATTTATGCTACTTTTATATCATGTAGTGTGGGTTGTATGAAAATGGAAGGTCTAATACTTGGTTCCTAAATATTTACAATTCTTATAATTTTGAAAATTTTTTCTCACTATTAAGAGAAACTTTCCTTCCTTGTATATTCTAATTAGATTTGAGTAGAAGTCTACTTTATCATTATAAGCTTGGCTGTATTTGCTTGTGTAGATTTTCATTATCCACCTTTATCACATTCTGTTATTCATTATTTGGGTGACTTTGGGAGATAGTGTGCTTCTTAGAGGAAATATATAGTTTGTTCTTGTTTTGTGTGTTATTTTAATTAATTATAATCTAGTCTAGTAAACTACACTTTTTTTTTCATCACGACTATGGCCAATTGCATTAAAAGCTTATATGGAGAAGTGTTTTCTGTTTAACGTGGTTTGATGGGTGACGTTCTTTTTACTGCAATACTGGTATTTCTTTTACTTCATTTGTATCAGATTTGAGGCTTTTCTATGTCACTGAGTTTTACATGTTTGCTTTTTTTCTTGGGTCTAGTTTGTTTATCTGGTCCATTCATAGAGTGAACACACTCATATATTCTCATGAAGAAAGTTTTTTTTCCTCTGTTTCCCTCCCTGTTTAGTGTTCCTTTAATAATTATTTGTAGTGCTGGATAAGTCTTCATCAATTGCACTAATTTGTGTCTGCATGAAAATATGGAATGTCTCCTCAAGTTTGATAGATAACTTTCCATGATATAGCATTCTTGCTTCACAGTTATTCATTCGTGTTAAGTTTGAACATTGCCCTCTTAAGTCCTTTAGGATTTTATAGATGCTAGAAAAATATCTGGAATAATTTTAATATTTCTGCCTTCATATGTTAGTTGGAATTTTTTATTGCCAGTTAAGAATACATATGCTCAAGTTCTACCTAAATAATAATGCTTAAAATGATATGGTACTAATTGATTTTCAATATCTTTCTTAACTTCTTCTATTTTATTTTGAAACTTGAAAAGAAATATTTTAATATGCAATAATATTATACACATTACTCAAATTAAACCATATTACAATAATTACACATTTAGAAAACACAGATTTCTGTGGTGTAGTCTTAAATAAATTGAAGTAGAGAAAGACACAAACATAAAATTAATCATACTAATACTTATTCAAACATTCATTAAAACATTGCAAGCCCCCAAAATGAAGACATAATTACAGTACACTGTAACATGAGGCACTTACAAGGAGGCCTAAATATGACGCTGTGCAGTACAAGAATATTCTTCCTTCTCTCTTTTACATATCTCTTTCATCCCCCATCTCAGTTCCTGTCTCTCTCTTCTTTCCTTCATACTTCTCTTCATTTCATCAAAATAATGTCATTCTACTTTAAGATATATCATTATCCATATGGACATTGCTGAAACATTTGATATTAATACCTAATAATGATGAATAATACATGAAAGCAATTTCAGTTGAAATTTTATAGAGTTATGGTAATGAGAAGAACTTGGAGACAACTTTGACCTAGCTGAAGTTTCCTTTACTTCTGTTTTGGTGATTATAGTTTTATTATAACTATATACTATATTACCATAATCAGTTTCTGTTGTTGGAAAATATATAATCATTCCTGTTGAAAAATAGGTTCCATCTAGATAGATCCATATAATCTTAAAACTTTCCCAGTTCAGCCATGCTGTCACATGTCTCAAATCTCAGGACACAAGAGGCTAATAAAAGATTACTACAGGTTTGAAGTTAATGTTGGATGCACTACAAGACCCTGCTTAATTAACTAAATATGGAAAGAAACAAAAAGTGAATAAAGAACAAGAGAGCTAGAAAGAGAGAAGAAGAAGTAGAAGAAAAAGAAGAAGAAAAGAAGATGAAGAAGAAATAAAAAGAAGATGAAGAAGAAAAAGAAGAAGAAGAAGAAGAGGAAGAGGAAGAGGAAGAGGAAGAGGAAGAGGAGGAGGAGGAAGAAGAAGAAGAAGAAGAAGAAGAAGAAGAAGAAGAAGAAGAAGAAGAAGAAGAAGAAGAA
>JABTXL010006079.1:17782053-17817579 GCA_025134845.1 Neodon shergylaensis
AAGAAGAAGAAGAAGAAGAAGAAGAAGAAGAAGAAGAAGAAGAAGAAAATGATAACTTCCCAGAACATCAGTCTAGTCTCTCAGTATACTATGCCTGTTTATACTTATGCTTTTGTGACTACTTAAAGTCTCTCACCTCTTCCTATTAACTGTCTAACATCCTAAATGATCACTATTCTACACATGACTAGCCCAGAAAAGAACCGCATCCAAAAGTCAAAGTAAGATTCTCATTGCATATCTATTGCATTATCATTTTTGATAAGTTAAAGTCATAGTATATTGAGTACAATTAATGCTCTAAAAGGTCTAGTAAAAGTACTAGTGACTAATATTTAAGTATTTGGTTTGTGCCAAGCACCACAGAAGGCATATGAATTGTAATATTACCTTAACCACTGAAAATGTTAGAAAAGGACAGAAAAAGAATAATACAGAAACAATAGGCTTGATCATAATAGAACTAAATGTAGTGGAAGGTTCATTTATAATTTCAGAATTTTTATGGGATTATATTTTCATTTGCCCTTCCCCTTAGTATTAAGCACTGCACATTTCTGCTAAGAAATCCATGAATAGAAAATAACGTTTGCACTTTAACTGATAGGGAAATGCTACCCTAGAATATTTAAACAGCTCTCTTTGAAAATTGGCTGCCTTTGTTTAATGTCAGCATTTTGTGAGCCTACTCAGTTCCCAGAGTGACAGGAATTTTAGGAAGAAAATAGCTTCAGAGAAATAATTCAAACTTCACAAGCCTGTGTCAGAGACTGTTTCAATAGTTACACTGAGGACGAAACCTTCCTTAGGTAAATTTAAATATTGTGTATACTAACATGTGAAAATTTACTTTAGACACTTATTCAGATGTTTGTGTTGTTTAGTAGAGGAATGGGAATTCTTGGGAAGGGACAGAGGTAAACAGTATTTGTTGTCTCCAGATGAAATAAAAGCTTGAGCCAGAAAGACTGGAGATCAATTGAAGATTCCACAGATTTCTCTGAAAGCTTGTATAATGTAGCATGATCAATAAAAACTCTGAGACAGATATTGGGGTTCAAGCTGAAGAACAGAAAAGCAAAGCAACCAGCTACCGCTCTTACCTCCAGCTCAGACCAAAATGGTGATCCTGCCATCAGAAATCATCAGAATGAGGCTGACTCTGAGCTGTCTCCTGTTTTATATTCCTCTCTAGTTCTGGGATTAAAGGCGTGTACCACCACCGCCTGGCTTCTATAGCTAACTTGTATGGCTACTGGGCTTAAAGGTGTGTACCACTAATGCCTGGTCTGTATGGGTGACCAGTGTAGCTATTTTACTCTCTGATCTTCGGGCAAACTTTATTAAATTACAAATGAAATATCACCACAGTTTCACTTCCTCAAAGTTTTTGGAGCTTCATCTTCAATAATTATAATTAGAATGTAAATAGTAATTTTTTTTTTGTAGAGCCAGTGTTAGGAGACTCTGGTGTATATTTGTATCCCAAATAAATATTTGTGTCTTTTTAGCTTGATAACTTAGAAAAATAAACATTAAAGCTTTTAATAAATAGGAATAATAATTATACATGCAGCAAGATTTGGATCTGATTTTTCTTATACCAAATAAAACAGAAGTACATAAACTCAGTTTACAATTCTGATTCCATATTTCTATAGCTTGAACATTTCTAAATTTATGTTTGTTATATAAAGTCTCTAATTCCACTAAGCTCTGCTTTTAGAAAAGACAAGAATTCGGTGTAAAATTGCCATTGGTCTATTATAGCAAGGTAGTGGGGATATTACCTGTTCAGTTGACAGGCACAGCTGATGCTATCTGCAGCTGATAAACTCACCTGGCTCTAAGAGCAACTGACACAATTTAGGACAGCTAATCTTTTCTCTGCAAAGTTAACGTTTGCAAAGTTCTGATGGTCACCATCCTAGCAAAAAATTTAAAAAGAAATATCCATTAGGCATATAGACTTTTGACCTACTAAGGAGAATATGGAAATTTAAATTTTTTCAAACTATATCTATGACTTCTGCCTAGACTCAAAGGATTGTATATTTTGTCACAATATGAGATGATTCTGTCTACAGCGAAGAAAACATTCTGAATGCTTTTAGTTTATGATTACTTATTAAGTAAAACAGAAAACCCATCTACAAAGCAACATAGACATTGCAACACAGGTCACAAAAGAAGCACTTGATGTGTGACAGTAATGTCAGTAATGGAGCACAAGAGAACATAGTTCATTTAGACAGAAATAAATACTAATATCCATGACGTGGAAAGAACTGGGGTAGATGAGTGAGAACATTCAATAATTCAGTTTGTGCTAGCGTAATTATTATTGGAAAATAAGTCAGTATATGAGTAAATCTCATGTGGTTTGGGATTCACCAAAAAAATAACTGATTTAGTTCTAAAGTCTCCACAACATCATGAGCGTTCTTCAGTGGGACTGGGGTAGTGCACAGCTCAGAACAGACATCCTCAGTATTTTGCAATGCAGTCACAATCTCTCCTTTGACCTTTGTTGCTCAATTCATCTCCGTTTTCTCAATGCATATTAACTAACATGAAAAAAGATTCAACTCAGTGGTGGATGGCAACTTGTTCAAATATTAAAAACATATAAATTGAGTGAATCCTATGGGCCCAAAAATAATTTCTGAGTTGGTGCCTAAAATTGGTAATATTTTATGTGATGCAGAGAATTTATTGTAGGAAGTTTTCAGTTCGGATGATTTCCCAAATGCACCAGGAAGTTAAACAGAGCACAGGCTATGATATGCACATTAAATCTGCATTGGTAGTATCACGGGAATTCTCATACTGGATCAGACATATGTAAATTAAGGGATGAGCCTTCTTTATATAATTGAATTGCGCATCGAACAAATATTTCTTGACCCTTGCAGAAGTCCAGGATGTATTTTGAGCCATGGGAAAGAGTCATAGATAAAATTTAAAGCAAATTAATTCATGCAGCACAAACATAACATGATATTGAGATTTATCAGATTATTTTTGACCTAAAACTGTCATTCATGTTTATGTATGTATATGTATATAAATATATATCTCCATATATATATTAATTATAATATATATTAATTATATCAAGTGATATCATTTCTTGACAGTTTCAGGAACTAACAGATTCTTTAAAAATTATTTGAACACATGCTCATTTTGTTTACTTTTACTCTTAGTGTGTATGTGTGAATGTGTGTGTAATGTACGTGAGCAGCTGTGAGACCTACTTTGGGAGATATGGTTCTCATCTTTCACTTTATGGAAACCAATCTTCTCTTATTTCTATCACTATTCATTGAGGCAGGGCAATAGCACAAGCACAAGCACAAGCAAGCGCCTGCAAAATCACAATGAATAAGCAAAATTGGCCAAAACAACCTGTCAGTGGACCAAAACTCCTAGCCAATCACAACATTCCAGCAGCAACCTCCAGTTTCAAAAGGACCAACCAAAAACCATCCTGCGGCAGCTTAATTTTCTCAACCCCATAAAAAATCTGCAAACTTTTCACAATAAAGAGCTTCGGTATTGGAATCTCATGGAGTCTTTGTCATTGCCTCTGCTTCTTCTCATCTCCTGTCCCCCACGAAACAGAGCTGACACAACAGGCAGCAGCAACAAGCCTATGATAATGAATGCTGCAGTGACTAGCTTTCTCTGAGTTTTTATTGGATTCTCCTGTCTCCACCTCCCTGCTGTAGTTTTAGGATTTTTAGGTGCTTTACAATTTGTCTTGACTTTTACATGAATCTCCAGAATTCTCAAATTTGTATAAGAAGCATGAACCATCTCCATATTTTGTGGTTATTTCTTTTATATTCATTGTTTATTATTTCTTTGAAATTTTACATAGTAATCCCATTCCCACTCCCTCCAGTCCTTCAACTCCCTCCACCATACCTCCATCCAACCTTCCATACTCTCCTCAGAGAAGGTAATGCTTCCCATGGGGAGTCAACAAACCCTAGCACATTGCTTTGAGGCAGGACCAAGACCCTTCTACATTATATCTAGTTGAGTAAGATAACCCTTCAAAGAGAATGAGCTTCAAAAAGACAGTTCACTCAATAGGACTAAATCCTGGCCGCACTGCCAGTGGCCCCACTGATGGTCCCAGTCATACAACTGTCATCCACATTCAGAGGGCCTAGTTGATCCTAAGCTGGTTCCTCCACTGCCAGTCTTGTATCAGTGGGCTTCCATTGGATCAGGTAAGGTGTCTCAGTGGGTATCCCCATCATGGTCTTGACACCTTTGCTCATATTATCGCTTCTCCCTCTCATCAACTGGTCTTTAAGAGCTCAGCCCCATACTTCACTGTGCATCTCTGCTCCTGCTTCCATCAGTTCCTGGATGAAGGTTCTATGATGACAATTAAGGTAGTCATCAAACTGATTACAGGGGAAGGCCAGTTCAGGCACCCTTTCCACGATTGCTTAGATTCTTGGCTTGGGTCATCCTTGTGGATTCCAGGGAATTTCTCTAGTGCTAGGTTTCTTACTAGCCCCATGATGGCTCCCTTAATCAAGACATCTCTTTCCTTGCTCTCTTCTCTGTCCTTTCCCATCTTTACCATTCTATTCCTTTATGTTCTCCTCTCCCCTCTTTTTTCTCTTCTATCCTCCCTTCCCCCTTCCCCTGGGATTATTTTTAATGATTGCTAGTATAGATAATAAATACCATAAACATTTATTATTTGTAGTTAAATCTGTGTACTAGTTTCTTTAAATTTGTATCAATTATATAGATTTTCCTGAGTCTAAATTCTTTAATGAACATATATATGTATATATACATAAACAATATTCATTGAGTAAAATCATGAACATGTTTTTAAAATGCCTTAAATAGTTCCAAAAACACTCAATACATTAGCTAATATTCTTTTACAAATTTTAGTTTAGAATTGAAAAGAAGGCTAGGCATCATAGTGCACTTTTTTAATCCCAGCACTCAAGAGGCAGAGGCAGGAAGATCTCTGTGAGTTTGAGGTCTGTCTGGCTTACAAAGTGAGTTGCAGGGCAGTCAGAAATACATGGAAAGATACTGTATCAATAAATGTAAACACAGACATATGCATGCATTTGCACACACAAACATGTGAGCACATACAAAAAATTCTTTAATATTTTGAGCTAAGCAACGCATTACTGACAATTTGATAGAATCTTTGTGATGTTATATTCTCATTTAATTTGCCAGATATACAGATGAGAGCTGTGCAGATTGATATATATTGTGTTACCATATAATGTATGTAGGGCTTGTGGCTATTCTGTTCCATTTTTTCTGGTTATTTTATATTGTTTCTGAGACCTGAATGTAGTTCCTGCTTGGCAATACTTCTTCTTTGCCTACAATTCACTTTTCAAAGTTACTTAAATTTTTCTTATGCTCAAGTTGTATTTCACTGATTTTTCTGTCTTGACAATAGGTATTAATAATTAACTTTTTATATTTCTGTGCAATATATATCAAACTTACAGCATTTTGTTACATACAGAATTTCTTCATCCCAATTAAAAGGAAAAGATTACTCAAAAATTTATAGCACTTCCAAAGCCATCTGGGTGTTTACATTAGGTACCATGGATATAAATGGGCTCTCCATACTCTTCTGCATGCCTATTCAATATGCAATGCTCGGCTATGAATATTTGTTTTAAATTGTCGTATCTTACCCTAAAGTTCAATTTTCTAGAGGCTAAAATCTATTCATGTTCCATATTTTCTGGATATTAGTTGGTACACTATAAACATTAATTGATAACAGAGCAAATGTATTCAGCATTTCTGGATGCTTTTCTGCATTCTGGAGTAGTACATATTATTTAAATAGATTTTCTAATTCAAAATGTGTTGCATATATTAATTCTAAATAAACTTCCCTCTTAGTGCCCCACTTTACTGTAAGGTAAATCCCTTAGTGGCCTTCAGTATACATTTAATTCATTTCCTTTCTCGTGTTTAAATGCAATTCTCATTACAGTGCAAATCATTCCATTTCTTTTCATTGCTCTGCATTTGCAGCAACTTTACAGAATTGTCCCTGTGACTCTGTTTTATTAAAATTGGATTCAGTTCAGGATAATCCAAATCTATTTACTGATCACTTACTTCATTTTAATAATCTGACTAGTGATGAGTAGGAGATTCCCAGTGTAATAGTATGAGTTGACTTGATTTACAAAGAGCAATGACTGTCAGTAATTTTTCACTCATTCTAACAACTCAATGTTTTTGGACATCTTTAGAGTTATTTTTTTTTCCAACTGCATTTGCCTTTCACTGTGGCCTGTTCTCCCTGACTTTCTCCTAATCTCCCTGTATACATTTTCATTCCTATTTATTTTGTTCTTAGAGTTTATACTATGGATTCAATTAACAATCATTTATTTTATTCTTTTGGTTAGGTGTATGTATAGCATCTTCAGCTGAAGTCCCTGTTCAAATTCGAGGTCTAATATATGCTATATTTTGTATATTTTATTTCCTAATGCAATATTAATAGAAATATTGGTATTAATTTTTTTGTGCTAGATAGTACAGATTTATATATTGTTGAGCCTGTTTATGTCATTGCTGAAGTTCACCGTTATTAAGAAATCCAATTTCTTGAGAATCTTTGTAAAGATCATTATACAATTCTCTCCCTATTTACATTTTGAGCTAATAGTTTCAGCTACTTGAGACTTCCAGACTTCTATTTAATCATATTCTAGATCATCTTTATTTGTTTTCTTATTATTTCCTTGTAGAGCTGCTTAGAAATTGTATTTATAAATAATGATAATCTCAGTGATGGCATAATACAAGTAAACTTCATCAGATTGTTTTGAATACATAGTTGCCAACTGTGAGATAGACAACTGAATAGAAATTAAACTATTTGAGATATAATCTATTTTCTTAACTATTTTGTAACTTGCCTTTTTTCATGGTTTAGAAATGAAAACACTAAAAACTGGATGTCCCAAGCCTTTCAGGCTTTTGAGAGTAAAGTTAATCAAACAGGGCTTACAAGGTAGGATTTGCCATAACTGATTATTATAATCAACACAACTAGAAATTTTGTAATTGGAGTAATACACTGATTAAAATATGCTCCATTTGAGAACATGGCAATAACATTCAAGTGACACTGGAGACATTAGCTAGCATTTGGAAACAAGAACCAGAAAATGCTTTAAAATAGAGATTTATTTATTGTTAATATGATTTTATATGGAAAAATAATTTTGAGGTCCTCAAATAGATAATATTTTAAGCTAATTAGAAAAGAAAAACTAGCTAAAGACAATGTTGATGATTAAAATTTTTTATGATTTAAAGATCACAATAGTCTCCCCAAAATTTTAAGCTTTATCAGTCGCAAGAATTAAAATATATTATAACGACTCACATTTTTTATGTCAGTTCTATTTCTGGAATATTAATATATATTAATTTCATTTAGTAATCATATTTGTCTCTAAAATATGACCATTCTTTTTATTATGGAATTTATTTTTTAATTTATTAATTAATTTTATGTCCCTGACACAGCATTCTCTTCCTCTCTTCTTCTACTCTTTCCCACCTCTTACCCTTCTCAATTATTGCTCAGACAGGAGCAGAACTCCCATAGACTTCAGCAAATCATGGTGCATCAAGCTGCCATAAGACCAAACACCTCCCCCTGAATTCAGGCTGGTAAAGCAATCTAACATGAAGAAGAGGATCCTAAAAGCCAAAGTACCAGGAACTGTCCTGCTCTCATTGCTGGGAGTCCCACATACAGAACAAGCTACACAACTGTCACATATATTCAGAGAGCATCGGTCCATCCCATGCAGTTGGACCTAAAAGAGAATTCTCAACAAATGAATCTCAAATGGCAGAGAAACATTTAAAGATATGTTTATCATCCTTAGTCATGAGCTAAATGCAAATCAAAACAAATCTGAGATTCTATTTTACACACTTCAAAATAGCTAAGGCTAAGATATAAAAAACAAATGATAGCTTATACTGGAGAGACTGTGGAGCAAAGGGAACACTCTGTTGAGACTGGAAATTTGTACAGCTTCTTTGGAAATCAATATCATGTTTTCTCAGGAAATTGGGAATCAATCTACCTCAAGACCCAATGATTCCATTGTTGAATTTATACCCAAAGGATACTCATACCACAAGGACACTTGTTCAACTATGGTCCAAGCAGTTCTGTTTGTAATAGCCAGAACCTGGAAACCACCTAAATGCCCCTCAACTGAAGAATGGATAATGAAAATGTAGTTCATCTATACAATTAAATATTAATCAGCTTCTAAAAACAATGACTTTAGGAAATTTGAAGGCAAAGGAATGAAATAAGAAAAAGTCATCCTTCATAAGGTAACCAAAACCCAGAAAGACAAACATGGTATATACTCACTCATAAGTGAATATTAACCATAATGTAAGCATAACAGTGCAACCCATAGACCCAGAGAGGCTAAGTACCAAAGGGAGCCTAAGGGAAATGGGAATTGTATAGGAAACAGTGAGGTCAGGAACATCACAGGAAAGCACACAGGAACCACTACTAGCTCATGGCAAATCACAGAATATGATCATTCTTAAGAGTGGATAATGCTGGTATTTCAGATAAAATTATATTCTGTTTTATAGTCCTGTGCAATTTTTAAAAGGATTTTAATAAACCAAAATTACTACTTATTTACATTAATGTGTGTGCATTTGTGTGCATGTGTGTGTGTTTGTCTGTGTGTGTGTGCATATGCCCTGTGTCTGAGTGTATGAAAAATCCTTGCTGAGATGCTCTTAGTGAGGCTAAACAAGGCTGAGCAGAGAACAGAACAGAGGAAAAGAAGAACCTTGCTGGGGCTCACCCTTAGGGGGCGCTGAGCAAGCCTGAACAGAAAAAGTAACAACTTTTCATGGAGCAGCAGGAGATTGCTACATTTCTGCAGGGGTGTCCTTTTTAGCAAGGTGTTAGCAAAAGATGTGGCATATTAAACCAAAGAAGCTTATATCTCTGCTAGGATGGTAGCAACTCTCCAGGAGAGGTGCAGGATTGCTATATCCTGTGGGGAGTCCATCCCCCCACCATATTCCAATTTCAGGTAGCCCTATAAGTGAAGACACCTTTCCCTCAGGGCTGAGCTGTCCTATTGGAGCTCTAAGTATAGCCTGGCTTCTCAATAGGTCAGGATATCTTTGGATTTCTAGAGCTGTAACACTCACACTCCCCTACAAACTCCTATCTATCATCCAAGATTATCTGGCATGGACGAAACTGTAAAAGCATGCCTATTTTATAAAGGAAGCTCTTCTTTTTTCCAGAATACTCTTCAAAGTTTTGGCATGAATAATAAGGATCCTTTTGGAAAAAGTGTGGTCCTATGTAGGAAAACATCACACTGAATCAGTATAGGAGGCTATGATTCTGAGGACTAACTGGCGAAGAAAGTTTAGACATAGCTTGTTCTGTTAAGATGAATGGGAGCTGAAGGATCACAGCAAAATATATTACTTTAATTTCATCAACAAACATAGATCATTAGTAATCTCTCCCAAAGATGTATTGTCTTACATGTCTAGAATAGATCTAGTATAGATCTGTCTCTTTCTCTCTCTCTCTCTCTCTCTCTCTCTCTCTCTGTCTGTCTTTCTCCTTTTATTATTTTTATTGCTTTATTATTTTTCCTTGAATAAGATCAATCTTTGGTTGCCGTGTGTGTGTGTGTGTGTTTTCTGGCCTCCACAGATACATCACATATGTGGCATACAACGACATTGACATATGCACATGAAGACTGTGTCATACAAAACTCACATCCCCAAATGAGATATATTTATCATTTCTCTTGTGCTTGTTATAAAACATTGGTGAAAAAAACAGAAAGTTAAAGGTCCTCAAATTGTATACCTGTGGAATTGAATGCAATTTGTATTTACCATCACTGTACATTTGTTAAAAAAATGGGTAGATAAGTGAGTGGAAAAAGAATACATTTTAGAAATGTTATTTCCAGTGTATTAGACATAACATAGGAAAGGTGTGAATTAACATTCTCCAATTCCTTTAGTTCTGCAACCAAGACTTAGTCTTAGACTTAATAAGAAAAGTAGTCAACTAGTTTTATGTAGTTTCCACGCAATAGGCAAAAGTTTCTCAGTTTAAAAAAAAAAGAAAAAACATTGTATGAACAGTTTTATTTCATTCTCTAAGTCATTTCAAGGGTAACATGAAACTCAATTAACTGTTGAAATGGCAGGCAGTGAAAAATGCAATTTGAATAAGAAGAGATATATTTTCTGACAGTAGAAGAGCCAGTTGTGAAGGAGAAAGAAATTGAAAACTAAATTTTTGGTTGCCCCCAAATTGAATTATTTCCCTCTTGGGTTGTGACGGCACTTGTAGTTTTGTGTGATGACTTTTTGATTGTCTTATTTACCTATGTCTGGAATAGTGAAAAATATGTTTGCCAAAGTCAGCTTGTTAAGGGAGGGATTCCGCTAATGGGAATCAGATCAACTGCTCATGTTATTACCAACTGGATTTAATTATAGCTGTAGTGGAAGAGCCAATGGAAATCTAGACTCTTACTTTAGTTTATTAGGGCAAATTTTAAATATATTCACAATTAATAAGACTATTTTTGTGACATATGTTTAATTTCAAATATATTAAAAGATTCTAAAACTGCTAAATGACATTGGCAAAGTCTATGCTCCTCTCTTCCAAAAACTCAAAGCACCACAGACACAGTGATTCTAAAATTCCAGTTTATTGTGGCTAAAAGAATTATCAGGCATACACACTAAAATGAGGAATTAGTTCTCCTTATTACATCAAATTAGTGAAATAAAAAAACATCTCTGTTATGTAATGATTTCCTCTGAGTAGTTTCCTCAGAATTTGCTGTACTGCTTAGGATAAAAGATACATAGAATTTTTTTTTTATTGAGAAAAAGAAAAAAGTTTCCACCTCGCCCCAGCCTCCCATTTCCCTCCCCCTCCTCCCACCCTTCTCCCCCTCCCCCCACTCCTCTCACCCTCCCTCTCCAGTCCAAAGAGTAGTCAGGGTTCCCTTCCCTGTGGAAAGTCCAAGGTCCTCCCCCCTGCGTCCATGTCTAGGAAGGTGAACATCCAAACTGGCTAGGCTCCCACAAAGCCAGAACTTGAAGTAGGATCAAAACCCAGGGCCATTGTCCTTGGCTTCTCATCAGCCCCCATTGTTCGCCATGTTCAGAGAGTCCTGTTTTATCCCATGCTTCTTCCGTCGCAGTCCAGCTGGCCTTGGTGAGCTCCCAATAGATCAGCCACACTGTCTCTGTGGTTGGGTACATCCCTCGTGGTCCTGACTTCCTTGCTCATGTTCTCCCTCCTTCCGCTCCTCATTGGGAACTTGGGAGCTCAGTCCGGTGCTCCTGTGTGGGTCTCTGTGACTATCTCCATCCATCACCTGATGAAGGTTCTATGGTGATATGCAAGATAATCATCAGTATGGCTATAGGATAGAGTCATTTCAGGTTCCCTATCCTCAGCTGCCCAAGGAACTAACTGGGGACCTCGCCTTGGGCTCCTGGGATCCACTCTAGGTTCAAGTCTCTTGCCAACCCTAAGGTGACTCCCTTAACTAAAAATTGTGCTTCCGTGCTCCCCTATCCAACCTTCCTTTATCCCAATCCTCCTGTTTCCCCAAGTTTCCCTCATCCTCCCCTTCTCACTTTTCTCTCCCCTTCCCCCGATACGCCCATTTCCCCCCCCCCCAAGACAGAAGAAGTTCAAATGGCCAAAAGACACTTAAGGTCATGCTCAACTTCCTTAGTGATTAGGGAGATGCAAATCAAAACAACTTTGAGATATCATCTTACACCTGTCAGAATGGCTAAAATCAAAAACACCAATGATATCCTTTGCTGGAGAGGCTGTGGAGGAAGGGGTACCCTCATACATTGCTGGTGGGAATGCAATCTCGTGCAACCACTTTGGAAATCAGTGTTTCGGTTTCTCAGGAAATTCGGGATCAACCTACCCCTGGACCCAGCAATACCACTCTTGGGAATATACCCAAGAGATGCCCTATCACATGACAAAAGCATCTGTTCAACTATGTTCATAGCAGCATTATTTGTAATAGCCAGAACTTGGAAACAACCTAGATGCCCTTCAATGGAAGAACGGATGAAGAAAGTGTGGAATATATACACATTAGAGTACTACGCTGCGGTAAAAAACAATGACTTCTCGAATTTTGCATGCAAATGGATGGAAATAGAAAGCACTATCCTGAGTGAGGTATCCCAGACCCAAAAAGATGAACATGGGATGTACTCACTCATAATTGGTTTCTAGCCATAAATAATGGTCACGGAGTATATAATTGGTGAACCTAAAGAAGCTAAATTAGAAGGTGAACCCAAGGAAAAACATATAATTATTCTCTTGACTAAGGGAAGTAGACAAAATTGCCGGGGAGAAATTTTAAGATACATAGAATTTTGCAGTATAATTTTAAACACTGATTTGTTAACTGTAGCAAATGAGATTGCATGTTTATTCGAATTAAAGCTATAAAAAGTTGTGGATGATTCCAGCAACCATTTCTTGCTTTACTATTTTGAGTTGTCCTCTCCTACGTTATGGAGTCCCAGTAAAGAAAACTGCAATTGTTATTCATACACTCATAATTTGCTAGTATTTGTCTAATGTCATTAAAAGTACCACTAAATACTACAATCTCTTAATTGTATCTTGAGGGGCCATCAGGAAGAAAAATAGAAAACAAGTGTAGCTAATCATATTACCATATGATTAAACATTTACCTACGAAAAGGACCTGTGCTCAAGTGACCTTAAAAAATATAGATCTTCAAATCCTGTGTTCCTAATTCCATTCTCCCACCACCTGAGACCTGCTTACCTAGATTCCCTGTGGTTGTATTCATTCACCAACTACAGAGACAAAAAAAAATTCTTATAAAAAAACATATGATCTTCAAATCTCCAATGATTTGCTGGATTGGTTATCACTTAACACATTTTCTTAATTTTTACTTAAATTTTTACATGAAAGAACCATGCATTTTGGAATTCTCAGCAAAAAGGATTATCATTAATGATTCATTCACTGGAGGTTCATGAATATGATGAAGGATAATCAACCATGTGAGATGAGTTGGTAGTAGAGCACAGTCAGAAGGCTACCAGTAAAATTCATGGATTAGCATGATCTACACCCAAACTTCTGTGTGCTTTTCTATTTTCTTTTCTGTAGCCAGACTGCAGTTCCTGCTCACCTGGGTCAGATTTCTGCTTACCCTCTTTTACGAATGTGGCATGAGATAAAGTGTTTCAGGTTACTATCTCTCAGTTCCTCTACTAATACATGTGGTCAGTAAGAAATAAACAACAGTGATGGCTTCAAAGTTCTTAAAATGGGAAAGCAAAATAAGAAATAGGAATAGCTTAGTCTAATACACAATGCAGCAGGGCAAGAAGAACGCATATGTATTTGTTTTATCTGGAGACAACATTTCTCTGTTCAGTCTGACACTCTAAGAATTCATTTTGTAGATGAGGTTGGTCCAAAACTCAGAGATCTGCCTGCCTCTCCCTCCTGAGTATCTGTTCTATCAAGACTGCTTTCCACAATATGTTAGCGGTTAGCTGCTATCTTTCAAGGTTATGAGAGTGAATTTCTTATCAGTATAAATTTGAAGAAAAAGTGTTTGGGAATTTACAAGAAAGCTGTCAAATGCTTTAATCCAGTATGATGACATCATTGTCAACATGGATACAGCACTGAAGTCTCTGCATGCTTTTATGGATCTTTGTAGAAGAAAATTGAAGGTCAATGAAGTTCAGTTAATTTAGTTCTTTATTGTTATTCCTAACAAAGTTTATGGGGAACAGTGGAATTATGGCTCATACTTAACTAAATGTTAAGAGTATGATGAAGTTCAGGAGAAAGTTATATGCAGAATACTGTAACAATTCAAAAAAAGAAATAATATACTTATATAACTGTATTAATATAACCAATATAGAATTTCGACATTTTTAATCAGTGCTTAAGTAGATGCCCAATTCAGTTGGAGGATTTAGCTCAGTTGGCAATATGTTTATCCACTGTCCTTGTAAGATGTAGGTTTGTTGCATAGTACAACATAAACTCTGGTGGAATCACATGCCTATTAACCTCAGAATTTGAGAGACAGTAGCAGTAGATTCAGAAGTTCAGGTTTAGTTTTGGCTACAAATGGAGTTTGAGACCTCCCTGAATTGCAGGAGAACCTGTCTCATTATATATATACAAATACACACAATATATACACACACAAAAAAAAACCCACGGTGTATACAATTCAAGCATCAAATTGACCCAAACATTTAAAGCAAGGCACATAAATCACATTTCTCATTGCTGTATCAAAATACCTGACAAGAAATAGAATACATAAGTAGATGTTTGTTTTAGATTGGAAATTAAGAGAGGGCATTTGCTGAAGGACCTCCTTATGCTCCTTCAGCCAATAGCCTTTAAAATACTAGCCCACTTGGACGTGGTCTCTTTTGCTTTAAAAAGTAGTGGTATCCCTGCTCTCTCCCTCTGTCTCTCTCTCTCCTCTCTCTCTCTCTCTCTCTCTCTCTCGCTTCGCTTCGCTTCTGACTCCACTTCCAGCTACTAGACTCTGTTCCTGGTCGCTCAGAGGGCTGTTGTCTAGAACAGTAATCTGTAAGTTCCCCCCCTTAAATAAATAACCCCTTTATTAATCATAATTCCAAACTGGTGTGGAATTGATTGCTTTATAACTTACATCTACAGACATTTATCACTCTAGAGAGATCTTATAGGCAGGAACTTGAGATGCAGTTCAGAAACTGCTGTTAAGAACCAGAGAACGTCTAAATGTGAGGCTGGCCTCCAGTGGCAATTCTCCACTGAGCCGCCACGTAATGAAGGTTCTACACAATTCCAAAATAGTGCTGTCAGTTGTTACTTAGTGCTCAAACAAAATCTGTAGTGGACATTTCACATTGACAACATAAAGGTGATAACAGATTGATACAATTCTCATGATAGAATGGTATAAGCTATTGAAAGATTCCGACTCATACCATCTTTTTCTAATTTTAGGAATTTTATTTTATTCAGAATTCTAGTTATTTTAATATAATAATGATCACAGGAAATCAGAAAAGTTGGATATTTTATGTAGAACTGTTTCCTCTGCTCCAGACAGAAGACTTACAAAAGAAATAAGAACAAAGCTCAAAAACTTCATTTTATTAATTTCATTTTTCTTTGGAGAATTGTATACATGTGTACTGTTTTTATATTATTTTTATCACACAGTCCTTACCTGGTACTCCTTCTGTGTCTATCAACTCTCCATCAGATTTATGACCTTTTTTTGACTGTTTATGCAAATACATTCATACAGATGCATGTATATACACATATACATAAAATATATTTATATACATATGCATATATATATAATAACCTCTGAGTTCATCTAATTAGTCATAAATTCTTCTCATTGTGAGGGAATTTTTGTCTGGGCAATATATCTAACCAACAACTCCTGTCTGGTGAGGTCATGAAGCCTAGGGGACAAAGAGCTAATGCCTGTTTTGTAAGCAAGTATAATTCCCAATTATATTTATCCTTATGCACATATATAAATGTAGCTCCTATCTGTTAGTAAAGAAACTTTTTTTTTCAATCGGTAGAGAGATTCACATAAAACTACAATTGTTCAAAATGTAGAGAATAACTAACCATGGGATGCACAGAAACCTCTTATATATTCACAATATAATGCCCACACGCTAAGCTTTGGGTGGCAACACCAAAGATGGGAAGAATAATAGAGCGATGATTAGGATGTTTGCTGTGAGAATTTCTTCCATAGAAATCAGAGACTCCCCAAGGAAATCTTAACAACATTGTCTAAACAAGACCTGTATAATTACACCATCTATCATCTGACTCCTGAACTCATTTCTTTAGATCATATGAAAAACAAATATTATAATATATTCTCCTACGACATGTTCTGGATATTTCTGTTGGTTTTGATACAAAGCAATATCTTTCCATCAGTTTCTGACTTTATAGTCGCAGCCTTATACTGTCCTATTAATGTTATAAACCTAGCTCATTGTTCATACCCTGAGGTCAAGCATATGTGATATTCAGACAGCAGAATCACAGCTTAAAGTATTATCCCTGTTTTGTAGTATTTTCTCTCTCTAAAAAAAAAAGTCTCATGTAGCTCTTTCTTCCTGGATAGTTGTTAATAAGGCCAAAATGACCCTAAATTTGTGATGCAGCCATCTCTACCTTTTTAATACTATAATTTCTGACATATGTTTCCTTTATATTATAATTAACTGATGCTGGTTTAAGATAGATTTCACAAAGATTGGTCTTGTTGATAGCATCACTAAATCTCAAGAAAGAAAATCAAAGAAAAAAAAATGACTCTTCAAAGTGACATAACACCTGTGATGTGAATCACAATGCTTAACAATAAAAGGTACTATTTGATATTCCTCACAGAATTTGCTAATTTTGTTGAAAGCAACATATTAGGTAGTTATCTCTCCTGTCTCTTTGAAAAGAGGAAGTAATCATCTAAAAATAACTCAAATTGAGAATTGGCAAGATTTTCCAGTTCTAACAGAAAATATTGTTTTGATAACATGATGATATTTTATATTAATTCTAATGCCTACAATGTATCAGACATTGTTAGCTGTATATTTTAAAGTTATTACAAAATAATTATTAGGCCTGGTACTATATCCATCAGTTTTAGCCAAATCATGAGTAAAGCATGCATGTCTTAATAATATTTTTGAATGTCATATGCCAGTATTTGCCAGATTTGATATTTGATAAAGGAGATAATTGTATGAGAATTTTAGTTTTTTCACTGCTGGAATTAAAGCAAAATATGTTGTAAGTACAATTAAAATATTTTTCTTGTCTACATTATGGAAGATAGGTGGTAGGTTCCTTAAATATTATGTTCTTTGTGTTTATTCTGAACAATTTGTTTATAATTAAACAAAACAAAATCTGTATTGACCACCTGGGCCAGTTGGCCAAAGGAATTGCTGTCCTCTGTTTTATTCCTGTCCACTTCAGCACTTAGAGTCTCCAGGGCATGCTGTTGGTCTTAATCATAAATTGAAAATGAGAAGCAGAATAATTAAAGAGCAAACTGTAATTATGAGCCAGATCTAAAGGGACTAAAACTAACATTGAGTATAGGCCTTCAGTTTCTTATTAGTGCATTTAGGATTAGCTATAAACAGCCTTGTTAAACCCAATTAAATAGTTCATCAGAAGGATTTTTCTCATTAGCACAGCCAGAATGATTTGACTTTTAGAACTATGTGGCTGGTTATGCATGAACATTGCTCAACATTGAGTTTGTCTTCTAAGATTAGAAAAATGTTTTAATTATCCCAGTGCTATTTAAAAAGTCTTCCTTCAGAGATTTTAGGACTATAAATGCTTTTATACATTTTAGAAATTCCCTCTGTTCCAAAGAGAAGTAGAAGTCATCAAAGATTGATTTGTAGTGAATGGAAGAATGCACTGTGATGATTTGAATGCCCATGTGCCCCATAAGCTCCTATATTTGAATGTATGTTTCCAAGGTGGAATGGTGTAGGAAGTCTTTCTGTATATTTGATGCTTTCATTGAATAATGAATAAAACTATTTTGACCAATAGCGTAGCAGAGTAGAGCCAGGTGGGAAATCTGAACAGAGATATTTAGAGAGAATAGGTGTAGTAAAAGAGACACCATGTAGTTGTCGAAGGGGAAAGACATTTGCTGGAATCTTACTGGTAGACCATAACTTCATGGTGATGCAAAATTAATAGAAATGGGTTAATTTAAAATAAAAGAGCCAGAAATATGCTAGAGCCATTGGCCAAACAGTATTGCAATTAATATAGAATAAAAAAAATGAACCATGTAAAGATGGAATATATGCAGAATGTCTAGATTATGTATATTATTGTATTTTCTTTGAATATTTTGACTGTTAATGAACTAAGTACAGAGAGACATTGCATTGTACAGACTGCTGACCTAAACCAAAATTTGTATTATAAAGGTAACTTTACTTCAAAATTTAAGTCTAATGATACATTACTTGTGAAAATAGGTTCAGATTTTGTTTCCACAGAAGTTGAGAACAAGACCAACAGAATGGCACCCACTATTTGGGGCATAGATCCACATAAGACCTAAAAAGCTTAAAAAAGAAAGAAGAACTTCTAGACCCACAGAAACAGGAGTCAATTGAAGCTTGTTGGTAGTTGCAGGTTTTTAAATAGGTTCTGTTTGCTGGCAGCAGGCAAAGCACAACTCCTTTAAGAGGTTTCCTGATTCAGCTTCCTGGTTTATGTTGTCAGAAAGAACACTGGCTTTTTTAGGGAGTCCTGCACTTAAATGGGTTCTCTGGGCAGCATGTTACAAATTGCTTAATGACCACATACACTTGCTGCCTACCAAGAACTGGGGGAGTGTGTATGGCCTGCAGAGGCAGGCAGTGAACATGCCTTTACCATGTTGGACTGGTCAGAGCAAATAGGCAGGACGGCAGAGTTAGTCCTAGTCAGGACAGCTTAGCATTAAAAAAAAAATACTCCTGGTCAGAAAAAAATTATAGATACACAATAAAGACAAAACAAGATTGAAAAGACTCTCAATGGGTCACTGTGTTAAATAAATGTAATTAGGCGTGGGAGAGAGAGAAAAAGAATAAAGAGCCATTAAAAGTAATATGAAATAGTATAGATAGTCATAGATTAAAGGGGTAAAAATAATAAAATAAATATTAAACTTGTTAAAAAAGTGATAGATTAAGAAAAATAAGCCACATAAGGATAAAAAAAATTGAAGGATAAAAATTGTCTATTCAGCTGGATATGGAGGCAGGTGAATCTATGTATGTTTGAGGCTAGCCTGTTCTACAAAGCAAGTTCTAGGACAACCAAGGCTGTTATAAGAAGAAACCCTTCTCAAAAAAAAACACATATATACATATATAAGAATGTATGTATGTATCTATATATGTATATGTGTGTGTGTATATATGGTTTAAGAGTATTAATAACTCTTAAGTCACGATGGCATAAGGGTCTACAATTTTGAAAAATGTGGAACTGAGTTCATTTTAAGTAGTATAATAAATGATTTGACTTTCAGGTGTTCTTCAGTCTCACATATACATATTTAGATGGACACACATGATACACATGAGAACAAAATAACACATAAATAATGGATTTAAGTAAAAATTTGAAGGAACATTACTGAAATACTGTGTGTGAATGGTGAGCATTGCTCCTTGAAGTTAGAGATTTTCAAGGCCAACCCCTATGTCATCAACAGGATTCTCCCTATGATTTATTTTTCAGCAATCCCTCAGAAACTCCTTGAGCAAAAAAGCAACTATCATTATTTTTGCATGTTCCCAAGAACCAGATTTTAAGATTAATTTGTTTAATTTGAGCAGTCACTTTGGGAGTCAGTGTGGTTCAAGAAGATGAGAATCAGTGTACCTCAAACAATACCCACCGTCTTCATACACCAGAATGATGCTTCATCCCACCACAGTGATACTTGCTCAAACATGTACATTGCTGCTCTATTCATTATAGCCTGAAAATGCAATCAACCTAGATATCCCTCAACAAATGAATAAAGAAAATGTGATATATTCACACACAATGAAATATAATTTTAGCATTAAAATGAATTCATGAAAATTTCAGGTAAGTGACTAGAATCTATTTTTCCACACAGATCCTTTTGTGTGTATTATGGTTTTCATTTGAGAATTTTTGTCAGATTCCTAAGTGTATGAACAATAGGATCTCTAAGTTTATACCTGTTTCCTGCACCTTTTCTTGAGTTATTGCCTTTGGACTGTTTCTGTCTTACTCTTTTGACCTTAATATGTTTTTTATTGCCCATTACAAGTGCATTTGTTTTCTAATTAGAGACAGAAAGAAAGGTAGGAGGGTAGGTGGATTAAAACTAGGATGAATAGAAGGAAGGGCAAATGTAATCAATATTTATTATGCAAGCAAGAAAAATATTTTCAATAAAGGGAAAAATGAAGATGATTTTGCTAAAGATACTACATATTCTGGATGCAAAATAAAGAGAAAGCAACCTGGAACTACCTAGAAGCTCCTTTCCTGTTCCTTAAGTCCATAATGTTATAAGGGCTGGTCAGTGAGAAAAGCCAGCAAGGATTATACCCAATTGTAGATACTTGAGTGTTGCAATACTGAATTACCTGGCAGATATGACCACTGATGCAATAATGTCATAAATGTTGTAATGGGTAACTAATCACTTCCTAATTTAATCTGATGACTACTCACTAGAAGAAAATATATCATATATATTAGAATTGATAATAATAGATCAATGGTCAGAGAGGTCCTCAGTCTTATGGAGGAATCTTATATTGATATTTTTTTAAATGAACATATACGTAGGCACATATAAAAACTTACATTTATACCTACAAAATACTGAAGCTCCTAGCTCTCATTAAAGAAAAACTTCACCATTAAATGAAACTATTCAGTGCTTTGAACGAAATGCAACATTTGTGTTACTCCCTTCTCAGGTTTAGGGAACATCCTGGAAGAAGTAGAGAAACTATTTCAGCTAAAATCTGGAAGGAGTAGTGCATGTTATCTTGATTATGACATCTCTATTTGAATCATCAACATTACAGCTGGGACTACACAGACTGTGGCCTGCAAAAACAAAGACACACGATGAAGCAACAGAAAGGCATCGTGAGATAGAAGAACATGAAGTAGAGATATATTGGAGGTTAATTTGATCAAGAGAATTGTATAAAAGGTTGATATCGTACAAAAGACAGGGCAAAATAATGAAAAATAAAACACAATCACTGTTACTTTCTAAAAAGGTTTTTCTTTTGTAATACAATACTATGGTTCATAGAACACTCTTGACTCTTTAAAGATAACTTTAATGGGAATTTTCTTGTTAGGAATTAACTTTTGGAGACAGTAGCTTAGGCTTCTGCCACATAAAAATAGAGAATCTTCTAGATTTCATTTATTAGCAACACACTGCTCATCTTATAAAAATAATAAATATTGATATAAACAACAATTAAAGTATGTCTGAATCTTAGATATTTAATGTGTATATCTACACTTACAAAGTCAGTGAGAAAAGCTAACTTTCGAATAAATATTTAAAACAAATTGCCTCTAAGGGATAGCAAGACCTTTTTGGTTGTTTAATAGAAAAATTATAATCTGGCCTTATTTTAATTGTTTGATTTTTATTATTTAAATTACCATTATTTAGTGTTTTCTCTTCCTAGTTTCAGGCCAGAGGTATCAGTTTCTAAAACTATAAACTGATGTGGGATTCCCCTCTGTATGCTGTGATTACCAATAATTAATAGAGAAACTGCTTTGGACCTATAGCAGGGCAGAACTTAGCTAGGTGGGGAAAAACTGAATGCTGAGAGGAAAAGAAGGAGGGCAGAGTCAGAGAGAAGGCATGTAGCCCTGCTGGAGACAGATGCTGGAAACTTTACCTGGTAAGCCACAGCCATGTGGTGATACACAGATAACTATACATGGGTTAAATTAAGATATGTGTTAGCCAATAAGAAGCTAGAGCTAATGGGACAGGGAGTGTTTTAAATAATATAGTTTCTGTGTGATTATTTAGGGTCTGTACTGCCAGGCAGCTGGGAAACAAACAAGCAGACTCAATTCAACAATGAATTAATGCTCACTGAATGCTTTTGAATATAGAAAGTATGGAAAGTGTATGTTTTCATTTTGTCCATGGGCCCCAAATTTCTTAGGTGTATGAATTTAAAACTATGAAATTTGCCTGAAGCTTTAAAATGAAGGTAAGTAATTTTCCCCAAAACATTTGTTTATACACACTAAGAATATGCATTTGATCAAAATGGGGACTAACACAATATAAATTGCTCTAAAAAACAGTCATTATTTCAATTACTGGTTTTATTCCAGTATACTTGGAAATAAGTGTTTTCCTTGTTTGATTATTCAGAGACTTCTTACTTCTAAATACTCTACTATGTGATTTTCTGATGAGAGTCTCCATATATAATTAAAATTTTAAAAATTAATTCAGAAATAAATGGATATTAGCCATTAAGTAAATGACAACCAAGCTAAATCCATAGACCTAGAGAGGTGATGGAAAGAGGAGGGAACTAAAGGTTGGTGTAGAAACCTATTGCACTGGAAATTTCTGGGAACCTATGAACGTGATCTTCATGAGAATTCCTACTAATGGGAGCTATGCAATCTGGGCTGACCATCTCGTGTAGCCAGCAAGGCTCTCAATGGCCGGATTGTGTTGCAATCAATTGAATTGTTGGCCATTGGGTTCCATGGAAATCCCTTCAAAACCCAGACTGACTCTAAGATAAAAGTTTACTCTAGGCAAAGTGATAGTGGGGCCTCCTTTATGAGGACAATATCCACACAACTCATTGAACATGGAGAAGTAGAGCTGGTACTTACATGAAGCCTTCAGTCCCTACGTTCTAATACCATTGTTGCTGGAAAGTATACCACAGACTATAAAAAAGAAATATAGAAGCCAACTCTGTCACAAAACTTTTACTTACAATCTGTCTAGCATGCAAAATGTGCTAGGGCAATGGTGACACAAAACTTGTGGAAATCACCAACCAATGTCTTGTTTGATTTAGGGTCCATGCTATGGGAAGAAACCCATCCCCCATCCAGCTTGGGAAACCAAGAACCAGGGACTACATACCTCAGAGACCTAAGAAAAAAACTAAACATTAATAGTCTATAAAAGCAAAAGGAAAGGAAGAAAAGAATCAATAAAATGACTTGTAATGATATTCTGCTATACTCATAGATCAGTGCCTTATTCAATCATCATAAGATACGCTACCTTTTTCTGCAGGTGCAGGGAGCAGATGCAGTTTCCCACTGTTAGATATTAAGGGACAGGGAGTAAATGGGAGGTCTTAATCAAATCCCTTCCTCAGATGCCATATCAGGTTTTGTTAATAAAGATCAGACACTAGATGTTCAGAAAAACTCAAGGAAGAGAGATCAGAAAGAATATAAGAGATAGAGGGAATATAGGACACCAGAAGAACAAGGTCCTCCAAATTAACTAAGCAAGCTACCTTTGATCTCACAGAGTCTGAAGCAGAAAGCACAGGACCTGCCTACATTGGTCTACACCAGGTCTTTCTCATGTATATTATAGCTTTTAACTTTGTATTTTTGTGGCAATGCTGACTGTGAGGACAAGTCTGTCTCTGACTCTTGAACCTGCTCTTGGGATTCTTTTACTCCCGGTTGTTTGTCATATCCAACTTCAACATGAAAAGTTTTGCTTCATTTTATTATATTTTTTGTCATATTTAGTTTTCTTTAGAAACATATTCTTTTCTAATGAGAAACACAATGGAGGGATGATAGGAACTTGTAGGAGTAGAGGGAAGAGAAACTACAATCAGGATATTACGTATGAGAAAAGAATATTTTCAATAAAAACAAAGAGAGAAAAAGATATTTTTAGTTCATTAGTGTAAGCATGTATTTCAAATTGAATGTCATTGAATTTAAAACCTATTTTAAACATTTTATTTTATTCATAACATGTTTTTTATAATTATTCCAATATTTCCTTGGTTCAATTTTTCTTGATATATTAATTAATTTACTACCAATGTCCTAAATAAGATTAAAACTTTGTAAATAATATATATCAATTTATAAAACCTTATGGACATTAATCTATATAGTATGAATATAAATGTATGTATATATAAATTTGTCAAGTTTTTACCATGATTATTAAGCTATGTTTTATTTTCAAAGTGAGTTAAAAGTCCTGATAGGCTTTAGGTGAAGATGACTTCAAGCATATCTTCAAATGGATGCCCTTTGAAGAAGGAGAACATAGTAATGGGCAAGTATATGGTATCAATTAGAAATTATTATTTCAATGAGCACAAACATAAGGCCTAAATAGATTTTTTAGTTTCTAAAGGTCTTCCTACGTAAGTTGTGACCAAAATAGTTTGCAATTGTGTTTATACAAGACAAGAGAGGTACAGTGTTGTGTCCCCTAATATAGGCAATGCAGGGTGAGATTAAGGTGATAGATGACAGACACCCAGTTTAACTAATGAGCTAATGACCAATGAAGGACACTCTGCCCCAAAAATAAGATGGACAATTACTCAGAAATGCACATGGTATCAGCCTTTGGATTCTACCACCCCTTGCATATACATAAAATTAACGATGTGTGCATATACTGCTACAAGTATATACAAACAGTATACACACACATACATGAATTAAGAGTAAATCTAGCTTCTGTGATTTATAATACTTTCATTATTTACTGCGCTCTTCTTGCTCATACAACATATAGAGGCCAATAAAATAATAGCTCAATTTTGCAATCACATAATGAAACTAAGAGTAGTATGAGAAAGCAGCGTGAACAGTTGCACAGCTTCATTCAAAATGACTTGAAAGCTGAAATTTCAACAGAGCTGCTAAGCAGGGATTGAATTTTAATGGTATGTATTATCTCCAATCAAAAAACATAACTGACTTTCAAGAATCAAACCACAAAACAATTACAAATCTACAAACTGGCCAAAACCACAGTCAATGAGTAAATTCAGTAGAGAAATGAAGCTAAGGAAATATTTACATTTTTTTTTCATTTTGAAGAATCTTTATTTTGGTTTTTCTAATTAGGTTAGAAACCTTTTCCTCCCCCATTCTGTGGAAACTCTGTTCAATAAAATTTGTTATTCATACTTTAGATCTTGACTTCAACATAATTTGGTCCTTGTCCTGTTTCTGAAGTATTCCTTAATCACTTCATTTTCCTCTTATTAGCTGTTACTTTACATGAGGGATCATTGAGTGCCAATTCAATTAGCACAGAGAGGTCAAATTTATCTAAAAATAACAACTGTTGTCTTGTTTAAGTTCTGTTTATGACAAGGTAAAATCTAAAATTATTTATTTTGAAGTAATGCAAATGCCTTCTAGGAAATCTCTTGGCTTTAGGAAGTCTTTTCAGAGATGATAAGAATGTAACAACAGTCACCATAGTCTTTGTTATGTCGTAAATATTATCTGGCCCTTTTAATTGATACACTGAAGTTCTACTCCCTTCTGAGTGCTTTTGGAGATAGGAATTTTGGATGATATTTAAAATCAAGAGAGGTATTAAAGGGAATAAACTATGGGATCTTGGTCTTCTGAAAAGAGGAAGCCATCTTTGTAGCTAACTCCCTTCTATCATGTTTACACATAGATACCAAGGAAAAACCAATGGTGGCTTTGTTCAAAGTAGGGTAGTAGGGTGGTATGGTGGAGCCTTTACAAATAATTTGGTTGTCACCTGACCACATACTTCCAGTTTCCAGAAACCTTGAGACATCTTGTGTAATTTAAGCCTTTCTACCTTATTTTGCAAGGGACACCTGCCTGAGCAGATTAGTATTTGCTTATTTCGTAAACAATTAAATCAAATAAGAATAAAAGTAAATGAAATACTTACTTAAATCCCTCAAAACCTCGTGTTTTATTTTTTCTTCCCTAAATCAAATAGACACCAAAATCTTTTTATCCCCACAGATTATGTAAGTCAAAGATTAGTAAGAAATACTCATTTTTATTTCATTGTTTCTGTATCTGTAGACAATTTAATTAATCTATCTGAATTGATGAAGCTTTATTAATAAAAAAATAAAAATACTACTGACCAGATTATTTATGTGTTTTTATAAAGCTTGTTAAATAGGTTTAATTGTCATAGATACACACAGGTTTTGTTTCTTTTCTCTGTATTCAAACCTGGTTTCAGATTGGCAAGTTAATATTTTCTCACATGAAAAACCAATGTTGAAGGTGGAAAATAGTCCCCGGAAAACAGGCAAGATTATATAAGCAAAATTATTGGTGGAATGAACAATATTCAGAACTTTAATTCACTACCAGAACTGACATAGTATGAGAACAGTAGCAAAGTGCATAGTAGAGACTTTAAAAGGATGCTTTCCATGGTTGGTCCATCTACTTCTTGTGCTCTTTTAATTAAACCCTTTATCACCAACTATATTACAGGTGAAAGTAACATAAATCTGTGACTTGAAAAATATATTTTTATAAAAAATCCACTTGCTTCCCTATCAAGCTGCTGTCTTCTATTCTCAGAGGACAGCCAGCAGTTAAACTCCCCACCCCAATAAACTTATATTTCTTTCCAAAAAGTAGTTTATTTCAATACCATCTCCCTAGTCCCAAGCAAACACTCTAGCCATTACCCACTCTCATCGTTGTGTTTCCCTTTACTTTTCTACTTGGCATTTTCCTCAGACACACAGTGGAAGGGAAAGGTATCTCAGATCTATCTATTAGTTTTATAACATAAATTCAAATATTTAATTTTCAAAACCATCTTACCCTATCTTGGCAAGGTTTGACAGTCTTTTTTCTTGCCTCTTGCAAGTCCTGTCTGGATACTATGCATTTTGTCAGTGGTCGAGGCATGGGGTATCCTTCTCTATATGTGTTGCTCTTATTTAATGAATAAATCTTCCCTGGCCTATCACAAGGCAAAATAGCCAGGCTGGAAGAGATATATAGAGAAAGTATGTGGAGTTTGGAGATTCCATGTATCTGCTGAAGGAAAAAGTTATGCCCCGGGAAATTACAGGTAAATCACTACCCTTGTGGTAAAATACAAAATAATAGAAATGTGTTAATTTAATATGAGTTAGTTCATAAGAAGTCTAAGCTATTGGTCAAGCAGTGTTTTAATTAATAGAGTCTCTATGTGATTATTTTGAGTCTGGGCAGATGGGAACAAAGAAGCAGCCTCCGTCTACAAGCTTCTTTTTAATCAGGTTATCATGTGAACCTAGCTATAAACTGGTCAATTTCTGCCTATTCATAAAAGAAATACCTACTGAAATTCTCACATAAAATCTATTGAGCACTGTGTTCTGAAAGGGACCTAGAATACCAATAAAACATATATTTGATTTCTCGGTCCCCATGTAAAAATAATGATACAATAATAAATTAAAACTAAATTCACCAAATTTCATATAGTTAAAACATTGAACTTTTATTTATATTTTTGTTTCTATATACGTAGTTTCATGAAAATAACAGATATACAAAGGCATGGTCTATTTGACTAGGGTTGTAAAGAACAGTGATGCAGTACAGTAGCTACACTATTCTGTTCACAAAATGTATTTATTGTCACTTACTTTCTTTATGACTTTATAGTATGATTACAATATGTCTCCATTTCCTTTCATCATTCATACATCTCTCATATAACCCCACCTATCCTTCATATTCATGGCCTCTTTTTTGCCAATAGTTATTGCATGCATATTTGTATATATAAATTAAGGAATATAAATATTACAACACATTCAATCCATACTATATTAGCAGTACTATATTCTCAGAAATGGCCATTTGCATCACACAACAATTTGGTGTGCTTTTTCTTTGGGATAGAACACCTCTCCAGCTTTCAACTTACCTTAGTTGCCTATAGTTCTTTGTGTAGGGTTGAGGCCCCATGGCCTATTCCCATCACTTTGACACATTTAATGTCATGGTGCATATAAGTTTTTGGGTATAGCTTCTAATATTAGTAGAAGACACAATCTCATAGCAAACTTCCTGATCTCCCAGCTCTAAACAACATTCCGTCCCCTCTTTTAAATGTTCCTTCAGTAATAAGTACAGGATTATTTTATAGATGTATTCACTGGGACTTGGATCCCCACTTATTTTCATGTTTTATCTCCCAAAAAGCTTTCTTATGAGTCTATAGAAATATACAGTGCTAGTGTTCTCAGTAGCCTTCAGAAACTAAGCTGGCTAATCTTAGTCAACATAAATGTGATAAATATATATTATATACATATATATATATATGCGGAATTAAGTACTCAAGGAAGTTTTAATATTAAATAAAGTGAGATTCAGAATGAATTATTTACTACCTGTGTCTGGTGTCTGATTCACCCAGACTCTGGTTCTAAGTTTAGATAATTCACACTTATGTGTCAGCTAAGTCCTTGGGTGAAGTCAAGTTCGTGGGTGCCTGACACAAAACATGCATTATGTATTGCCTAACCTCTTTTTTCTTCCAATACCAAAGTTCCACATCAAAGTTATCCATGGAAAGAAAAGCTTTAGACTTGTATATGACAAAAGTTATACATGGCAGCTTTATCATAATAGTCAGAAACTGAAAACAACCTAGATGTCCCTTAACTGAAAAACAGATAAAAAAAATGTGGTACCTTTACACAATGGAATATTACTCAGCTGTTAAAATCAATGACATCAGGAAATTTGAAGACAAAAGGATGGAACTTGGAAAAAAATTTATCCTGAGTGAGTTTGTTTCTGTCTTCAGAATGTTCTTGGACCAGAGGCTAGCAGAGTTAACATCAAAGGGAACAGGGAGACTTCATTCTGCAACTGATGGGAGTAGATGCAGAGTTCCATATCCAAACAATAGGCAAAACTCATCAAGTCCTGGAGAGAAGATGAGAAAGGATTGGAGGAACCAGTGGGATCAAGGACACTGGAAGAATACAGCCCAAAGCATCATTTGACTAGGATTCCCTGGGGTTCACAAAGATCAGGGACGCTTTAGGAGTCTGACCTAGGACATCTACATAAATGTTATTGCTAAGTACCTTGGAGTATGATTACTAACAGTGGGAAAAAGTGTGGTTTCTGACTCTTTTTCCTGTTGGTACCTTTCTGTTGCTACTGGGTCACTTAGTTCAGTTTTGATGTGATGGTATGTGCTCTGATCTTATAGTAACAAAAAATGCTGTGTTTAGTTGATGTCCTGGGATGCCTGTTATTTTTTTTCCAGCGGGGGGCAAGTAAGTTAACAAACATTTCAGTAAAATTTCTTCATGTAATTATTATTTTTTTTAAGACAGGGTTTCTCTGTATAGCTTTGGTGGCTGTCCAGGAATTAGCTTTTTTAGACCATGCTGGCCTAAGATTCACAGAGATCTGCCTGCTTCTGCCTCCTGAGTGCAGGAGTTAAAGACAAGTACCACTATACTGCCTGGCCCATCAAATAATTATTATTTTTAAATACATATTTGTTGTTAAAATTAATGCTCATATCACTTTGGAAGGCAATTTGAAAATTGACAATTCTTCCGTGCCCATGGCAGCACAAGACAGATTGGTAATGGGGACAGCTCTCCGTCGTATCAATTTTGGGTCTTGCTCATCCATACCTGAACTAATAGGTTTGACTCTATTTATACTGCACTGGCAGGCTTCAGGTTCTGTTCCCATGAGTATTACTCCTAGTAGGGGCAGGAAAAACTCTCCCAGTCTTATGACTGTAGGGCTAGCTCTCCAAACTGGCCCTAGTGTCCATGGTGGGAGCATCTTTCCCTAGCCCATGCTGCCAAAAGACAGATGAGAATTGGGGACAGGTGAGAAATGAGGAAACAATGTGTTTAGAGCACAGGCCAGGCCTGCCAGTAAACCAGCTAGGTGGCAAGAAGATCTTCTCAACTTTTATCTGTTTCGCCAGTACCAATACCTCAGTCTCTTTCCTAGCACTGCAGCAGAACACCAGCTGCAGTCTCCCTTTGCCCCCCCATCCCCGCCCTCATCTCCTGTGGACTCCACAAATATCCCCTCCCTTTCCCTCAGCCTTCACTATATCACAGCCCCCAAAGCAAGCAGGTACCCCCTACTAACACAGGCCAGGCCTGCTAGACTGCAAGAAAACTAAACAGGCTGTTAGTAGACCTTCTCATCTCTCTCTCTCTCTCTCTCTCTCTCTCTCTCTCTCTCTCTCTCTCTTTTTCCCCCCTCTTCCTCTCCCTCCCTCTCCCTCTCTCTGTTTGCCTAGGCCCAATACACCATCCCTAGCCCTACAGTAGATCACCAATAGCTGCCCTTTCCCCTTTCCAACATCTCCTTTTCCCCAGAGACCATCCCCTCCTCCACTCCCTACTATCATTTATTGCCGCATTGCAGTCTCTAACACTGGCAAGCATTCCTTAGGAAAACACCAATTGAGCAGGACAGGACAACAGGCAACATACAGGCATCATACCCTGTGAAAATCCAGAGAGGAAACTGTTACAGAATAATCTTTTTGTATACTAAGAAGAATTTTCTTTGCCAAGGCACTTTCTGATTGGTTCATTCACAGAGCCAGTTGTCCTATATAGGTAGGACAGCTGGATATAGCGGATGCTAGGACAAAGAACCATAGAGATCTGGCATCGTGATCAGACATTGAGAAAAGCAAGATGTATGTGCTGTGATGAAAGAGGGTACTGTCACACTGCCATGTGACAGGCAATAGATAAGAAATATGGGTTACTAAAAAATTTAAGAGTTAGCTACTATCAAGTCCATTGAGCATTTATAATTAATAATAAGTTTCTTTGTAGTTATTAGAGAGTTGCTGCTAGGACACAGAAAATTCCACCTACAGTAAACAGAAATCAAGACACAAAACATTCACCCATCAAAGAAAAACCCAGAAATAAGTACCTAGATCTATCCTTCTGCTGTATCCAAGAAACATATCTCAACATCAAGGATAGACTTTGACTCAGGGTAAGAGGTTGGAAAAATATTCCAAGCAAATGGATCTAAGAACCAAGCTGGTGTAGACATTTTAATAACTAATAAAATAGACTGCAAGCCAAAACTAATCAAAATAGATAAGAAAGAACACTTAATATTTACTAAAGGAAAAATTCAACAAAAGTGGCATTTTAATTCTTAACATCTATGTCCCAAATATAAGGACACCAAATAAAAGAAACACTCCTACATCTTAAATAAAATATTGACCCTCATACACTGATAATGAGATACATGAAGATCCCAACCTCACAAATGGACAAGTGATCCAGACAAAAACTAAACAGAGTAATACTGGACACTGTGATCCAAATGGACCTAACAGATAGCTCCAGAACATTTCACCCAAACACAAAAAAATATAGCTTCTTCTCAGTAGTTCACAGAACTGTTTCCAGAATTGACCACAAAACTTTACACAAAGCAAGTCTCGAAAGATACAAGAAGACTGAAATAACTCCCTGCAAAGTTATCAGACCACCATGGATTAACACTAGATATTACCAACAGAAACAATAGAAAAATTACATACTCATAGAAAATGAGCATCTATCTACGGAATGACTAGAGTCAAGATAGAAATACATAAAGAAATGAAAGACTTTGACAAATTCAGTGAAAATGGATGTACATCATATCCACACTTATCAATGACAGTTGTGAGCCTAGCTAAAAGATCATCAAAATTTGTAAAAGCATGTTCTCCTCATATACAGTGACTTTCTATGACCCTACTTTTAAGGATATTTCTTGGCCTTTCTGGCTTCTTCCCATTTCTCACATTTTCTAAGTTCTTGGAAGTTACCAGGGTCATCTGATATTCTTTCTTGTCCTCAATACGACCTGTCTCACCTCAGATCTAACATAGGATATCCATCCAACCTTGTGCTAAACACTTATAAACATTGAGCACAAAGAACAAGACAAAACTAAACATTTTTTTCTTAAAAGCATCTCTTTCTGACGTCGGTTAAAACCTGATCAGTGAAAGACCTGCAGAAATGTCTGTCTTCTTGTCACTGTCTTTCTGAGAAGACACACCAGAGCACATGCTCCTTCTCTTTCCCATACTCATGGAAATAGAGGATTACAATGTACCTAAGCCAGATAACAGCTATACAGGAGAACACAAAACTGAACATGTCTGGGTTTGCATCTTCATCTTTCCAGTTCCAAATCAAAGAAAATAAAATTATTTTTAAAAGTAACACAATACATGTTAATTTTTAATAATAAAGTGGGTGGATTGATATTTTTTCTAATTGGCTTCTCTTTGACTAAATTTTCTACTATCATCAGTTTAGCAATTAAAGATCATTTAAATGTCTAAATTATACTTTATGGAAGTATTTCAAAGGCTTTTCTAATGTTTTTATTATTTTATTTCAGAATTTAATGATTATGTAGTGAAAAATTACCATACATATCACTTTTTCTGCCCTCCAATCAACCTCTGACCCCGCTAAACATTCCACCTCCCAGCTTCATGTCCTCTTCTTGGCTGTGATTTTTAAATAACCTATAAAGTCGGTTGACTAATGCCCATATATTCATAGGCATGAGGTCATCTTATGGCATGTGGATAACCTAAGAGAACCCAACAAATCAAATAACAATTCTCTTCCCCCTAAGAGCTACCAATTTCCATTAGTTCCTCAGGTAGGAGTGAAGTTCTTTAAATTCCTACTGCACCTATGTTGGGATTTTGACTAATTATCTTGTGCAGAACTTGTGCAAGTCCTCACAGTGAGTTAATGAGTTCAGTGGCAGTGGCACATACAGGAGGCAGTTTTTCACAGTCCTCTTGCCAATCATATGGCTCTTGCTTTCTTTCTATCTTCTCTCTTCATATGATTCTTAGAAGGAGCATGGGATACGGGGTGCATGCATAGGTGTGACAAAATTGTCCCATTTAGGACTAAGCAGTCACAGTAACTAATTTTCAATATTGAATCGGTAATGAGCGTCTATGCTGACTTAAATCCAATGCAAAAACCACCTTCTCTGTGCAATTCTGAGATAAGATCTTGTTAAAATAACACAATGAAGTGAGATGATGAGTACACTGTGTTATGTCAAGATGCCGTCTCATTGGGACATATCTCTGCATTATTTGTCCTTCTTCTTGAAGTTTACCCTCTCTTCCTTGTATGCTGAGCCTTAAAAAGAGTAATGTGGATGCACACTATAAGGGTGCACTCAACCATTACTTCTTTCTCAGTACTATAACTGTTACAACTCTGCAGTTACCAGCATTTTATGAAGAGAAGACAGTTTTGGACAAGATTGTGGCAGGGGGAGAACTTGTTTTTAAATAAAAGTTTAGAAGCCATTTTGATGACATATTCATTTGGTAAAACAAAAGTAGCAATTTCAACCTTAATCCCCAGAGAGGACTGAGACCAAGTCCATACACAAGTCGATTTGAAATTGTAATGGTATGACTGTTAAAACTGACCAGCACCTGTGGTAGGAGGCCTCTAGTTCATTTCTAGCCATTCAGACCTGAAATAATCATACAGAAACTGCATTCATTAAATCACTACTTCATCTCTTCACTCTAGCTTCTTGTTGGCTAGCTCTTACATCTAACTTAACCCATTTCTATTGATCTATGTATTGCCACATAGCTGTGGCTTACCAGCAAGGTTCTGTCTGATGTCTGTCTCTGGCATGGCTACATGGTTTCTCCTCAACTCCGCCTTCTTTCTCCCAGCATTCAGTTTAGTTTTCCTCACCTAGCTCTACTCTTTTGCCCTATCAAAGGCCAAGAAAATTTCTTTATTCATTAACCAATAAAAGCAACACAGATACAAAAGGACATCCCACACCAATCACCATTGCCTGCACAAAGGACATGACAAAATTGCAACAGCCTATATATATATGACTGGCAAGTGGATATGGTATTTTACAAAACTGAGAAAGATCCTTAGTGACTACTCTCCCCAATTTGTCTGCACAGAATATGAAATCTAGGATTTAGGGAAGACATTTATCTAAATTCATCCCAGTGGACATTCTCTGTCTTCTGCAAGATTGTAATTCACACTATTTCTAATTCTCAGAACCAATTTTTCAAGTAATGCTCACCCACTCACTGCTCACTTATACACTAGAATTAATTTTTTTTTGTTTTATTCCTTTGCCACTTCTTATGAAGTTATGCACCTCTAGTATGGTAGTTTAAAAGGCATGCATTATCTTCACTTTTTTTTATCTAGAGAAATATAAAGGATTGCCAGTAAAGTTACTTCCCTTTATCAAATACACCTTATTTCATCAATAACTTATAGGTATTATAAGAAAATTATTAATGAGACTATTTTAAATTTTCAAGAAAATTTAAAAGTCAAGGTTTATATATAAGACACAATTTATGCTTTGCCCACCTCCTATGTAACTCACTATATGCATTTATATTTTAAAATTATTCTTTATTTTGGGGGCTTTTTTCTCAAGGGTACATTTGCTAAACATTAACATTCATAAGAAAATGACTGTCAACTTCTCAAGGTGAGAAAATCTATATTAGTTGTTTATTAATAATATTTATATTTTACCATATGCACACAAAAATTGATACCTCTGAATACTTATAAAATTAAGTATCTATAAAAGGTCTTATTTTTACCTTTAAGACACCATATTAAATCTTAGCACATATTTATTACATGTGATTTTTATTTTGTGCCTAATGTCTTTGCTTTGGATGTATATGAATATCTTTATTTTCTCTTTACTTTAGGGATATATTATGTTATGCTGTCTAATTGTTTGGCCACCTGCTGTAACAGTGGCTCACATTATACAGATATTTGGTCATTAGTCCATGCACTTATTTCACGCTTGAGAATTATCATTTTTAATTTGGCACCAGTGAGCTAATGCCCAGCATGTGTTCAAAACTACCACCTCCAAAGAGCAATAAAGAGAGTTGACTAAGTTGATTAAGACAATAAAACTATCAGAACTGCTTCAGGGCTAACAGAAATGCTTACATCAACTCATACTGCTTATAATTGCTGGTATTTTTTTCTATTTTTCTTAATGACAATAATATAAGCTACTAATTCAGGTTGTAAATTAAAATATACATAAAATGATAATGCAGTTCATAAATTTAAAAAATCACCCATTGAAACTTTAATTGTTAAAATACTTCAATGTAAAATGCACCAGGATGAGACCACAAGCTAAATACATTCAAATAACAAGCATTCAGTCTTCATCTAAAAACACTACAGTTTTTCAAAAGGAAAGGTAAACGAAATGAAAATGGAGTGAGAGACACATAATGTGTTAGAAATGTTCACTTTGTCCTTTTGTTCAACACAAGTAAGTAAATCTATTTTTTTTTGTCAGTGCCCTATGATAAAAAATTGTACAGGGAGTAAGTGCGTGGTTTTGCACTGCATTCTATATACTCATTCAAACTCCTTACCAACACGGCAAAATATAAGCATTTAGCAAACAATTGTACATAAAATTTAATCCCATTAGCTGGTGTTCTTAGACCTTCAATATTTTTTCTGTGTCTGCTAATTTTATTTCTAATTAGTAAAAGCTTAATTAACTTAAAAGTTTAAGATTTTTTAAATTTTAAATATGCTTTCTTGCTCTTTTGGGATCCCACCACCCAGCTCCCACTAAACAGACATGGAGTTTTATTCTTATGTATAAATGGCTGGCCACAGACTGACTTGTTTCTTGCCAGCTT
>JABTXL010006079.1:17817589-17914960 GCA_025134845.1 Neodon shergylaensis
TCCTCACTCTCTCTTGCTTCCCCCTTCCCTCTTTTTCTCCTCCTATTTATTCTCTCTGCCTGCCAGCACCTCTTTTCTCTTGCCCTGCTATTGTTAACTTCAGCTCTTTATTAGACCAATCACGTGTTTGGACAGGCAAATTAAAACAGATTCACAGAATCAAAAAAAAAAAAGCAACATAAAGGAATGCAACACATATTAGCATCATAAACAAATGCAACACATGTTAAAGTAATATTCCACAGCAACTAAAGATGAAATATTAGGTGTAATTAAAGTAAACATATTGGAAATTCTTAATTTTTCTTTTTTACTAATGCAAAATGAAATAATTTTCATAATGAATGTATCATTGATAGTATTGAAATTTAAAAAACTATGCATTTTGACCAACTCTTTCATTCAATATAAAAGCATAATAATTTTATAAACTAGAGAAATCAACATTTAAAAAGGTATAGACATGAAAATGACTTGCTTTGTACATCACTTGGTTTTTATTCTACATCAGGGTTCTTAGCAGTGATTGTGAATTAGAATTAACCAGTACATGAAACCCATAGAAATGTGAACAGCTTCGACCAGTTAAGTGAGCTTGTGATAGGAAGACACAAACATCCATAGATATCAATATTTCCTTTACTCCCGGCATTCTTGTCTACTTCCCATAACCAGGAGGATAGCTATATGTTTTTCTTTGGGTTCACCTTCTTATTTAGCTTCTTTAGGATATCAAATTATAGACTCATTGACCTTTATTTATTGCTAGAAACCAATTATGAGTGAGTACATCCCATGTTCAACTTTTTGGGTCTGGGTTACCTCACTCAGGATAGTGTTTTCTATTTCCATCCATTTGCATGCAAAATTCGAGAAGTCATTGTTTTTTACCACTGAGTAGTACTCTAATGTGTATATATTCCACACTTTCTTCATCCATTCTTCCATTGAAGGACATCTAGGTTGTTTCCAGGTTCTGGCTATTACAAATAATGCTGCTATGAACATAGTTGAACAAATGCCCTTGTCATATGATCGGGCATCTCTTGGGTATATTCCCAAGAGTGGCATTGCTGGGTCCAGGGGTAGGTTGATCCCGAATTTCCTGAGAAACCGCCACACTGCTTTCCAAAGTGGTTGCACAAGTTTGCATTCCCACCAGCAATGGATGAGGGATCTTGGGGGTTGGGTGGGAGGGGGGTAAGGGGAGATGGGGAGAAAAAAGTGAGAAGGGGAGGATGGGGGGAACGTGGGGAAACGGGATGATTGGGATAAAGGAAGGTTGGATAGGGGCGCAAGGAAGCACATGTCTTAATTAAGGGAGCCATCTTAGGGTTGGCAAGAGACTTGGACCTAGAGGGGCTCCCAGGTGCCCAGGGCGATGTCCCCAGTTAGTTCCTGGGGCAGCTGAGGATAGGGAATCTGAAATGACCCTATCCTATAGTCATACTGATGAATATCTTACATATCACCATAGAACCTTCATCTGGCGATGGATGGAGATAGAGACAGAGACCCACACTGGAGCACCGGACTAAGCTCCCAAAGTCCCAATGAGGAGCAGAAAAGAGGGAGAACATGAGCATGGAAGTCAGGACCACAAGGGGTGCACCCACCCACGGAGACAGTGGGGCTGATCTATTGGGAGCTTACCAAGGCCAGCTGGACTGTGACTGAAAAAGCATGGGATAAAACCGGACTCTCTGAATATGGCGGACAATGAGGGCTGCTGAGAAGCCAAGGACAATGGCTCTGGGTTTTGATCCTACTTCATGTTCTGACTTTGTGGGAGCCTAGCCAGTTTGGATGTTCACCTTCCTAGACCAGGATGGAGGGGGGAGGACTTTGGACTTTCCACAGGGCAGGGAACCCTGACTGCTCTTCAGACTGGAGAGGGAGGGGGAGAGGAGTGGGGGGAGGGGGAGGGAAATGGGAGACTGGGAGGACACGGAAATTTTTTCTTTTTTCAATAAAAAAAAAAATTCCAAACTCAGAAAAAAAAAATATTTCCTTTACAGAGAGCAAGCCCTCACCATTTGGGAGCAAATAGCTAAATAAATAATTTTGTCTTTCAAGATCCTTTAATGCAAATCATACCCAAGATTTTTTGTGTGAGAGAAGAAGCTGAGCCGATATAGATATAAATCTAATATTTTATTCTTTTATAATTAACTAATGTCTTCTGATGTTTATGTTTAGAATGAATAACAGTCACGTATACTTCCTTAACCACCTCTAATTCAGTACTCTGTACGTTTTCTCCTTTCAGCACAACAATCCAAGATTAAATAGTGGTATCCCTAGGGGTTGACAAATCCTAGTATTTTGTCATACCAATTTTTTTCAAGTGTCCCTCATTTTGTGAGGAGTCTTTCAAGCACTTGAAGCTATATCTGTTCCTGGAAGTTTCTGCTTACCAGTGGAAAAGGCTGCATCTGGTAATTAAATTGAGTTTATGTGAAAATTTCATGCCATTAATTTTTTGAACTTTAATTATTGTCTGAATTATTGGAAACGAGTCTTGTTGAGTCTGAGTGAATTCAAAGGCTGCACGCAGCATACTCCAAAGTTCTACTTACATTAAAAATTAAAATAAGATGTATCATAATATGTGTAATTTTTTGTGCCTATGTGTGTGTTCAGGATTGTGTGCAGTTGCACAAGAAAATAGAGGTTGAAACCCAGTCTCATGGTCCAGTCTTCATATTTAATCCATTTTGTTTTAAGGTACTTTAATTAACTTACAAACTATTGGAGAGTCATAAGTCATCTAGGTACATAGTCAATGTTGGTCTAACACATCCTTTTCCTTTCCTTTCACCCACTCTCTTTTTCCCCTTTTCTTTTCTTTGCTTGACGTTTTAGCTCCCAGTATTCTCCTCTATTATGTTATATAATACTTGCTCTATTAAACCCTTTAGAAAGGGAAATAAGGCTTCCACACTTGTTTTATGAGTTTATCATTGCGCAGATTGTAAAATCAGATTTTACATAAAACAATTTTGTAATATTAAGCATCCATAAGAATTGTATTACCAGACAGGTATTCCCAACCAGCACAGTGATGACAGTCATTTAAATAAATGCAAAGAGAAAACTAATTTTAGTAGACTGGAAAGATTTCCATTTGGACATAAGATTGTCAGTGAGTTGTAACAACACTTTTAATTTTAGCCTCAGTCTGTTTTTTCTTTTCTTTTGCCTCCCCCATTTAGAAATAGATCTTTTGTCACATAATATATCCTTTAAGCTTTCTTCTCCCTGCAATCTTTCTGTCTCCCACCCCCATAACACACATTTCCTCTTTCATTCCCTGTTTGACTGTCATTCCAAAACAGATTTCTAAGGAATAATAATAAGATATAATAAGATAAAATGCTGTAGGAAATACTACAGCCATTAGTGACCCGCCCACTGGGGCATGGTCTCTCATACTCTATGCCAATGTAGAGCATGCATGTGGCCTCTTTTTCAGGCTGCTAGATTTGGTTTCTGTTCTCCGTTCCAGCAGAGGATTCTGATTTGTGAGTCTATCCCTGAATAAATAACCGTCTATTTTTTCTCAGTTCTGAGCTAGTGTGGAGTTTCGTTTAAGAGTCCTTCATTAATAAAACAGAAAGTAAAACATCAGAATGGAATAAAACAAACAAATAGAAGGAAACAAATTAAGGAAATGGCATAATACTTGGGAATTCACTCATTCACACACTGAAGAGTCCCATAAAATCCTTAAACTGGAAGCCATAGTATATACACAGAGGACCTGGTACTTCTGGATACATGTTCTGCGCATAGTGCTTCAGTCTCTGGGAGTTCATCTAAGTTTTGATTATGTTGAATTAGATGATTCCGTAACATTACTTTTTCTACATCCTTGAAACATCTACTTGTCTTTCTTTCATAGTCTGAGATATATATATATCTTTTATATGTGTTTTATATCTATGAAAAAGATTTTGGAGTCCATGCTGATTCTTGTTTCACAATCAGTCTTAATGTCTCAGTGTGGAGCTCACTGAATAAAGCCTGTAGGCCAGATTCTAATCAAGTGTGACCGACCAGTTTTGTCCCTTAGCAGGTAGGCAATCAAAGCAGCACAAAATTGGTTATTTTTTGGATTTTGTCCTATTGAACAAACTGTAATTTTGCTTTGTCCTGCAATTTCCTTCTGATTCAGCATGGCTAGATCACCTGTTCTCTGTTCTCTTCTCCTCTCTCTCTCTCTCTCTCTCTCTCTCTCCATCTCTGTCTCTCGTCTCTCTGGGTGTTTGTGTGTGCGTGTGTATCTCCTCCTCCCTCTGTCTCTAACACACACATTTGTGTGTATATACATATATATTTAACATGATTCTAAAATTCAATATAAAATGACATTAAATTATATTTCCAAAATCCAATCCAAAAGAGCAACATCAGTTGATGTCTTATGTATCATGTATTATACTGGAGCAAGTTTTGCACTATCAAGAATATTAGTCAGAAAACATTAAGTCAATGGCAGTAAACACCAGAATTTCTCACTATCACCTATTAACTTATTAGAAAAGAAGAGTGAATGTGGAAAGATTCCTGATGCATTAGACAATGGAAAATATTATAGACTCTAAGCAAGGTAGGAAAAGAAGTCACAGCCGCTGCTTTTTTTTTTGGCATAATGTCTTTATAATATCAAAGAACATGAGAAATTCATCTCTCATTTTTAAGTGTGAAAACAATTCCTTTAGAATTATTACACAATTATATGTATTTCATTCGTCAGGAAGGAAAACTATATTAAATCTATTATGCATTTAATAAATAACAGTTTTTCTTTTTTACCACAAGTTAAAAGCAAGTTATAATACAAGTGAAACCTGTTTTTCTGTTTGCAGTAAGGAAATTCTTTTCTAAAGAATTCACTTCACGGATAGTATTGTCTATTGAAAAAACCATACATGTTATATTAATGCTTGAGATCTCTCAAATCGATCATAATATGAAACGTTAGCCTAGTAGTGGCAAATAATTGATAATAAAATAAATAAAATAAACTCAACACTGAAATTTTGAAAACCTATTAAATATTAGAGTAATTACTTGTGTTGGATAATTTAGAAGAAATGCCTATAAATAAGTGACAATTTATAAATTAAGTCTTATAATGATGAAAAAGATCAATTACCAAACCATGATAGTTAAAACACATTTTTGGGTGACAAAGTTTCTCTGTAGCTTTGGAGCTTGTCCTGGAAGTAGCTCTTGTAGATCAGGCTGGCCTCAAACTGACAGAGATCTGCCTGACTCTGCCTCCCAAGTGCTGGAATAAAAGGCATGTGCCACCACCACCAGGAAATTCTATAAATGTTTATACATTATCAAAACTTGAATGTTTTGGATACATTTTTATGTACAAATTAATTATAGATTGCTGTTAATAGTATGTGATGAACTTAGTTAATTATAATTACCTATATTTATTTATTATTTGAGAAAATATTCACTGCTTACCGAACATTCAGTTTGCCTAGTATTTCCTTCTGTGTATGAAAGTCTGAATACAGACTACAGCCTTCTCTAGAGGTAGAGAATGTGGGACTACCAAAACTAATCACTGCTTCGTGCACACTGTGCTTTTATGTTAGATTATAAACAGACATTATTACAACATTCTGGGAGATCTCATTTTCAAGTGAATAAACTTTAATATATAATGCCTGTATTTTCTGATTTGACTAAAAGAATTAGAAATTAAATAAAAGTCTAGAATGTAAACTGAAAGTTTTTTTTTAATTAAATGGGGATGTGGAAAAAGATGAATGTTTCCATAATGTATAGACACAATGTGCATTCTATGTAGTCTCATCTAATTTTAAGTGCTATTCAAAAAAACATTAACTGAGGTGTTATCAAGTGAACCCCTTCCCATACCCCTGGAAGCAATTCACAAATTAAAAGGAATATCTAAAAATATGTGCCTCCTTATATCTTTATATTGTTTGCAGAAGTTGTCAATCTGAATGCTGGCATGCCAAAGTATTTATCAAGGCAGATTTAGTGTTCTACTTGTCTTTCTTTCATAGTCTGAGGATCTACATGATTTGGTGTCTATTTTCCATACAGCCTAGTTTGAATGCATCTGGTTCTTGTATAAGTCATTTTCACTACCAAAAGAACATGTTATTGGAAGAACCAAATTAACACACTGCAAGTAATAAATACATTGTTACTGTTATAATCAGTTGTTATTTGGTATTTATACTCAATTTATACACTTGAATGATTTTACATTATTTTGTGGTGAACATATAGAATGTACAGATGTTTTGTTCCATGTTATTTCTGTTCTTTTTTCAGACTTCGCTGACATATTATTGAATCTTCACCAAGACAAATCAATTTTTCTCAGAATTAGAACATCTATCCTAAGGCTTGTTTCCTAGAGAACTCAATGATCTCTGAGTCAGACAAACACATACAGTCCAATTTCATGATTACAAAGAATATTATTTGATTTATAAAACAATAATTTTATTTGAACTCACATTTTCATATGAAGGGGTTTTAATATGTGTTTTGTGTTTTCTAAGTGCTCTTCTGATTCATTTTCATTTCAGCCACTGCATTGATAGGGCTCAAAGGCAAATAAAATGGATTTATCCATCACTGAACACAATTAATTGTATATTGGCCTCTTTAGGAATAGAGCTAGATAAAAAGACTTAATCACAATTTTTCAGGGGGAAATTATAAATAATTAACTACTCTGACCAAGACTTCGATAAAAGAAAGTGAAATTCAGCACATCCAGGCAAATGGCAATCAGATAAGGAAATTATTTATGAGTAATGTGTCTTTATTCTGCAGCTGATTCTATTACAGAGAGTTATATTCTATTACAGAGAGCTCCTGGTTTAGACTGGTGGTGTTCAATATGCTTTATATAAATAAGTGTGTATATATTTATATACATATTGCATGTGTCTATATATTTTTATATGTAAGTTTGTTACTTTAGCTATGCTTCTGCATAAAAGGTTTTGCCAATATTATTCTTGCCTACTGATCTTTACTTTTCATTATTTCTCATTTCATATAGCATAAAAAATAATGTGATCCCATGTTTAAAACCACTGATAATAGAGATTTCTTTTCTTTTCTGCCACTTTAGAATATGTAGTTGTGTGTAATAACTTACAGTAGGACTTCGCCAAATACAGCTATTCATTTGTTAAAAGAGATGAAATAAGTAATGTTAGACAGATTTAAAGGTTATATTTAGTAACATATGTGTATGTGAATTAGAAAAAGAGCAAGGGAAAACGATATAGAAGGGCTCAGAGGGAGGAGAGGGAAATGGACAAATATTGTAATCAAAACGTAATCTCTTCAATAACATAAAATAAAATAAATGAAAAAAGAATTTTTGATGAAAGGATTTCTCTCAAATAACATGTTGTTTTCTGATTAGCATCTTTAAAATTATGATTTGATTCTTAATGAACACTCTAACTGCCAAAAAATCAACAAACCTAAAGATTATTTTATAGCTGGGATTTCTGTAGACTTCTCCTTGAACAAAGAAATTTATTTTCTTACAGTTCTGTACACTGAAATTCAAAGATAGTCAAAGGTTCAGAAGGACTGGCTTCTTCTGTGGCCTTCTTGGATTGTGGTTATAGGACCTCTGGCTGCTTCTACACATGATAATCCTAATTATTTAGATTTCTTCATCTTCTTATCAAAACAGTGAAGTAGAACATTTACCCTAACAGACTTCTATTTATTTGTCTTTTCAAAAATGTTCTTGTTAAATCAGTTTGTATTCTGATAGATTTGGGTTTGATCCTATTGAATATTATGAGTATGGAGGACACTATTCATTGTTAATCATTCCCAGAAAGAGCACAGACTTCTCAAATAATTCAATTTGCACATCTAGAGACCAACACTCCCCAGAAATTCTTACTTTAGCTGGTAGTTTCATGGTATGCTTAAGATAGTGTTATGTGAGATATTGAAAAATATATATTAACAACCTATGTCCAAATGTTGTAGGTTTTTCCTTTAAAGAAAAACTATACATTTAGGGGATAAATATGTAGTATTTATTGTTAAGTAAAAACCAGAATGTCTTTATTTTATATATTCCTTCTTGGGTATTACTAATGTTAACATTCATTCCCCAGTCTCCTAACTGTTGGGGGATATGGTATTGAAGTGTTTCTGAACAAGCTCTACACTTAATTTAAAATGGAGAAGTAACATCATGAATAACTTGAAAATGATTTTGAAGTAATTTTCAGATACCCATCTTGAATTTTATAGTTCTGCCACTTCCAATATCATCTCAGAAGACTCATATATATATGCATATATATATACACATATATATACATATACATAAAATATATACATATATATATATATTTTAAATGTAACTATATTGGATACTTATTTCTGTCCTGAGTTATCATTGATATAAAAATCTGCTTTTGCAATTGTCTTTCAGAGATATATTAAGTTCCATATCCTAGAAATATTCCCATTTATACATTGAATTTTCCTATGTTTACACTTCATTCATTTTTAGTGAGATTTTAGTTTCTTTCTAATTTACATACTTCACTAGAGTAACAGCAGATATAGTAATTCATCATGGACTGACATTTGAACTTTTATCCTGAAGATAAAGGATCCTTATTGGAAAGAAATTATCCTAGACTCTGATGCAAATTGTGCTAATCACTTAGAAAATATGATTCCAATATGAATTAAAATTTGTCTTTTATGAGATGAATTACATTAATAATTTAGAGTATTCCCACTCCAATATACAGAAAACTCAGATTAGTTATATGATTTAAGGTAAGGAAAATAAATAAAAAATCTCATTGTTTTCTTTTTTGTTGAAGAAACTTCCTCAGTAGAGTGTTCCTTCAAGCATAAAGTGGTTCAAGAAGCAAAAGAAAGCTATAAGGCAGTACTTTATTGATGGCACACAGGGATAACTGAAATAATGCTTCCATCTGTTACTAAAATTTAAAATTAAAGAATTCAATGTATTGTATATCTGCATCTATAATTAAATGTATTCTGTACTCTAGTATTAAACTATTCTCTAAAGTTCTGAGTTTCCAGAAAGATAATATTGAGTTTGTTGTACCTTTAAAAGTAATACTTAATGGAAGTTAAATTACAGGCACTGGCCTTAAAAAGGATTTAACTAGTTCAAAGTAGTAGATAATTTTCATGAGTATGAGTTGTTATAGAGCCAATGTTGTTGTCTCAGCTCTGTAATTTACTTTCTGTCTGGTCGTGCTATTAATCCTGTTCATACCTGCTGTTACTAATAAGTTATGCTCTATGGTGCAATACAGTCAGAAGGCCATGACTGCAACAATTAAGACAGCAGTGCAAATGTTCTGAGTCTTCACATCTTTGAACTAAATAAGTTTATTTGCTGTATAGAGTAACTGGCTTCATATATTTTATAGAAAAACAAAACAAAACAAAAATAAAAATAAGACAAAGGAGAATGGGGTGGCATTAGTCCCTCTCTCAACATTTTTATAAATAAGCATATATTTCTATTTCCACGGAACTATTTTAGGATTCATGTCCAGTGAATAAAATTTGTTTTTAGATAGTCATTATGGAACCTCTAGATACAAGGGAACAATTAAGTAAAAAAGAGAAAATATGAATCATTTTCTAAAGTCATGGATAATTGTTCAATTTTTTGATCATCATTGTTCATCCATAATATCCATTAGTTATTATTTCAACATTACCAGCAAGTTTGCCATTCTCATTTATGTCACAAATATTTCTGGTGAAGAGGGAAGATTGTTAGTAAATATGAAACTAAATTTTAGATATGACTATTTTTACATATTAGATTTTCTTTATATTTGTGAAGTTCCATTAACATAAGAAATTTGGTTTAATTTCACTATGTATGGTTTGCTATTGTACTTCCATAAAGGAAGTCTTCTAATGAGTGGTGAACATACTAAAATCAATTCAAATTTTATTTCTTCCTATAAAAAGTCATATACGAATAAGATTCTTTAGATTTCTCATAGTTTGCTTCTTCTTTTTATTTTCTTTATATTTATTTTCTGTTATTTTCTCTATTCACATTAATCATTGTTCACTCAGGAAAATCTTCCAATATTAGCATACGTAATCCTTACTAGCACCATTAAAGTGTATATTTTCTATGATTTCAAATATCTTAACCCTTTATCTAACTATTAGTTCTCAGCCTGGATTTATCAACTAAGATAGGTCTTTTTAACCTTCCTTTCATAATCAGTACATTTTGATGCTATCATAATATTGCTTCAATATACTTCAAGAAATTATTTTATATTCGAATCTGTTTCATATGTATTTGCCTCCACTATAATTTAGACCTTAGAGGTATGGTGATCATGTGACTTTTATTGAGCTCTGTATAGTCGTTTACAGTTTTCAAAATTTCCATACTTGAAATAGACACTGTTATAAATAGTTAAGTAACTAAAAGGAAAAGAGTAAATAACATGCACTGTATCTCATATTTCCCTCTCTAATAGAGAATTCGTGGGACTAAATATCAGCAAGAGTAATACTTCTCCTATCATCAGAGAATGGATAAATACCTTTGGAAAGGACTGCTAAAGCCTTAGATCCTAATTTTTCTCCATTTGACAGTGATGTCTGTTATAGACAATCTACAGTACAGATGTGAAAAATATTCAAATAATATGAAAACTTGGCAGGATTTATAAGCTATGAGATTATACTGAAATGCATATGGTGATCTGACAATACACTACAGCAGCCATAGTAACACTTGATATAGATATGAATAATTTGCATTGGTATGGATTTTAAGGTCAATTTTGTTATATGTATAAGTATTCCTGCTCTTGTATAAGGTATTGTGATTGTGTAGTTCATTTAAAATGTAATGTATAATTAGGAAATATAGATTGTTAATGGATAATCATTGATAATAGTAAAGCTTGTAGTTATGTTAGATTTTCTAGATATATAAAGATATATTTCAGTTAGATAGGCATTCTTCATATCTTTCAAAGACTTCAGAATATGGCATTTAAATGTTTTAATAACTTAGGGCTTTTCATGACAATGAGACACATCTGCTCCTGGCAGCACCAGCTACTTCGAGAGGAAGATGGGCATCGAAGAGGATCCTTATGGAGTTTGATAGTCATTTGGGCAAGAAACTGCTCTTGCCTGGACTGTTGCATAAACTGGACACAGAGAACCCGCAGAGAGAGGACTGCTGAACTTGCCTAAAGGTGAGATGATCTTTCGGGGTTCCTGATTCATGAAAGAGTCTGCAAGACTTTCTGCAGGACACAGCAGAAAGTGACTGAACTGCCTTTGAAATTTCCTGCTGCATGGAAATGTCTCTGGATACCATGGGCCTGTAGGCCGAAGATGGATGCCCCAACGGTACAGAGGAACTTTGGGTGACTGTCCAGGCAGCGAGATGTCTCTGTCATTTCTAAAGTTTTGGACTTCCTGTTTACTTAGGTATTATTATATCCTTCTGGAGTCTTTGATGGAGTTGAAGAATGGATAGTTATAGTTTTCCATTATTATGATAAAGATAAAATAGATATAAATATTGTAACTGTAATTCTTGCTTAATAACTGTTTTGCTATATGTAATTTTACTATGTTAAAGCCTTTCTTTTTTGTTTAAACAGAAAAAGGGGAAATGATGGAGGTGGGTCTTGTATCTTATCTGTTGCTTTCATTGGTTAACTAATAAAGAAACTGCCTTGGCCCACTCCAGACAGAAAATTAGGTGGGCGGAGTAAACAGAACAGGATTCTGGGAGAAAGAAGCTGAGTCAGAGAGTCGCCATGATTCTCCCACTCCAGACAGACGCAGGTTAAGATCTTCCCTGGTAAGCCAACTCGTGGGCTACACAGAATATTGGAGGTGGGTTAATCTAGATGTGAGAGCTAGCCAATAAGAGGCTAGAGCTAATGGGCCAAGCAGTATTTAAATGAATACAGTTTCTATGTAATTATTTCGGGCATAAGCTAGCCGTGTGGGCGGCCAGGTGCCGGGGACGCAGCCCATCCCCTCTTATTACAACAAACACTGAAAATTCCCCTGCAGTTGATGGATATCTTTTATCCATCAGAAAAAAAAATTTCTGTCTTACATAACAATCTGGGTCTTTTCTGTATTACTCTATAATACTTACTCTAAAACTAAGGTTATGTTTGCACTGTCATTGATTTTCTTTTAAGACTACCATTAACTCTCAAGTAGATTATTATCTCCCTCCGCCTCATCATTCACCCTCAAAATTGAGTTGTTTTCTGGAAAATTCATGAATACAGATCAATTTGATGTTAGCTGTTATTTTGATCTTGCAGTTTTCTATTATAATTTTTATAATGACTTCCTTTTTTACTGTAAGTCAGTTATTTAAAATTTCTAAATGACTATAGAATGGGTATGCTTTTTGCAGCTATATAAACATTTGTTGAGAATCATCATATACATTTTGACATGTGAATAGCAAAAACTTGCATTCTTCCTTCACAAATGATAAAATCTGATCAAGCATTTTAAAATATTTTCCCAAACTTACAATAAAGTAAATAGGATGCACAGTATAGGAACTTTAAATATATTAAAGTATAGTATCTTTTAATTTTAAAGCTGATCCTAAATTTCCAAGATATTTTTTGACTTGTTTCTTTTTTGTTTATGTTTCCTCTTTTCTACATTTTTCTTGGTTCTCCCCATACTCTGACACCTAACTGGCATGTGTTCACAGAAGATCTGCAATACTATCAAAGATAGTTCTCTGAGAGCCTGCTCTGACAGCTGTCAAAATAAGACTTTCCCAACATACTTCAACAAGTTAGAGATTAAGAAAGCAACAAACTAGAAAAAAAGACCATATTGCATAGACTTCAATTGCTTTACCCTCAAAAATTTTAAATTCTGAACTGTGAGAAGTTACTCAAATTTATGTTACTTCATGATGTTTTTCATCTCATTAAATCTTTCAACTCTGTTATGTTTTCAATATTAGTGCAGGGTTATGCTTTTTGTACTTCAAAAAAAGTTATTTCATATAATGTTTGGTAATAATAAAAATATTTGTATCTTCATTCTTAGTGTTAAAAAGCTAATAGTTTGAGCAAAAAGAAACATCTCCTATCAAATATCTATGTATTAAGGTGTAGTAGTACGGGGCGGCTGGGCTGTGTCCCCGGCACCCAGCCGCCCACATGGCTCTAGCTTATGCCCGAAATAATTACACAGAAACTGTATTCATTTAAACACTGCCTGGCCCGTTATCTGTAGCCTCTTATTGGCTAGCTCTTACATATCGATCTAACCCATTTCTAGTATCCCTGTAACACCACGAGGTGCGCTTACCAGGGAGGATCTTAACCTGCATCTGGCTGGAGTGGGAGCATCATGGCGACTCCTCACTCAGCTCTTTCTCCCAGAATCCTGTTCTGTTTACTCCACCCACCTAAGGGTTGGCCTATCAAGGGGCCTAGGCAGTTTCTTTATTAATAAGAAATCACTCCCATATCATTTCCCCTTTTTCTGTTTAAACAAAAAAGAAAGGATTTAACTTTAACATAGTAAAATTACATATAACAAAACAGTTATCAAGTAAGAATTACAGTTACAATATTTATATCTATTTTATCTCTTATCATAACTAAGGAAAACTATAACTATTTATTCTTCAACTCCATCAAAGACTCCAGAAGGATATAATAATACCTAAGTAAACAGGAAGTCCAAAACTCTAGAAATGACAGAGACATCTCACTGCCTGGACAGTCATTCAAAGTTCCTCTGTACCGGTGGGGCATCCATCTTCGGCCTACAGGCCCACGGTATCCAGAGACATTTCCATGAAGCAGGAAATTTTAAAGGCAGTTTAGTCACTTTCTGCTGTGTCCTGCAGAATGTCTCGTAGACTCTTTTATAGATCAGGAACCCCGAAAGACCATCTCACCTTTAGGCAAGTTTAGCAGTCCTCTCTCTGTGGGTTCTTTGTGTCCAGTTTATGCATTAGTCCAGGCAAGAGCAGTTCCTTGCCCAAATGGCTATCAAACTCCATAAGGATCCTCTTTGATGCCCATCTTCCTCTTGAAGTAGCTGGTGTTGCCAGGAGCAGACGTGTCTCCTTGTCATGAAAAGCCCTAAGTTATTAAAACATTTAAATGCCATATTCTGCAGTCTTTGAAAGATATGAAGAATGCCTATCTAATTAAAATATATCTCTATATATCTAGAAAATCTAAGTAACATGACTACAAGCTTTACCATCATCGATGATTATCCATTAGCAACCTATATTTCCTATTATACATTACATTTTAAATGAACTACACAATCACAATACCTTAGTCAAGAACAGAAATACATATACATATAACAAAATTGACCTTAAAATCCATACCAATGCAAATTATTCATATCTATATCATATCCCCCTTTAAATGTAAAAGCATATTTATAAACAATATTTGGGAACATGGGCGCAGTTTTTTTCTCTCCAAACTGCTTCCTGCTGAATGGGGGCGCTGTTAATCATATCTTTCATGGGGTAACCTGTGTGCCAGGTTCATCTCAGTTGGCAGTTGAGTGAAGTAAATTTTTTGAAGATGTTCACAGGACAATTCTCTTGGGTCAAAGGTTAATTTGGGAATTTTACCATCATTTGCTTTCACAGGAGCCCCTAAAAAAAAACGTCGCCCCATGTCAGCTTGAAGCAATCTTAGAGGACGACATCCCCCCTCCCAACAGAATTGTCCTCAGGGTTAGGGACATCTTTTATTGGTTGGTTCGGGGTTGAGGGGATGGGGAGATGTTTTATGGATTTAGGGGTATGTTCAAAAAAAAAAAAAAGAAAAAGAAAAGGGGGATTAACTGGTTTGATAGGATGATTGGTATTTGTGAGTTACTGTTGTTAGAAAATTGTATTGGTACTGTTTCCTGTATATTGATATACTGACTATTGTATGTGAGTGTTCCTACCTCTAATTTTGTATAAGAGTATGCTTATATTGTATTGATACATCTACCATATCACAATGTACATTTCTACCTCTGATACTATTTATGTAAGAACATTGTTTACATTTGATATGTAATGACATTGTTTACAGATGAACATTGTTTACATTTGATATGTAATGACATTGTTTACAGATGAAGATCACTGTCTTCATATATTGCACCGTTGTTTATTCTCTTAGTCTTCAAGTTAGATAGGTATTGAGAATTATATGTTTGTCATGTTTATTCTTAGGTTATTCAGGTTTCCTAGTTACAGAGAGATTATATTTAGTATAGATAGTATAATCTTCAGCCTCTTTAAAGAGCTGTAGAAAATGGCCTTTAATCTAACCTAGAATTCTGTGCCGACGAGACACAATTACTCCTGGCAACACCACTCTACTCCCGAGAGAAAGTTGAGCACCAAGACACTCCACTGGGAGCTTGTCTTCTTGGCAGAACTGGCCTTTTGGGTTAAGAAAAGCCCATACCTCATCTACTGACAAAGATATGAAACAGGATTGTCTTATCTTGCCAAGACAGGGTAGGATAATTCTAAGAAAGTTCCTTGCATTTGATATTGGTATGTCAGTTATGTTAGGCCTTAGCCAAAGTTGGTTGACTCAACATTGCGAATGAGAATTTGGGTGATTGCCCAGGTAGTCAGTTGTCTCTGTCATTTATGGCACATTTTGGATATCTCTCATTTGTTAAGTAATATTTATTCCCTTCTCAGATCTTTGACGGAGTTGAAGATTATATAATTGTAATTACTTGCTACATTATTTAGACTCCTTTAGATAGAATGTCTGGTAAAACTTTTGTTCTCAATATTGTTTGTTATATTTATTATTTGTTATTATTGTTTGTAGTTATATTTGGTTTAGTTCTGTCTTATTTAGACAAAAAGGGGGAGATGTAGTGATAGGCCCCGCCCATTTTGGGCGGGGTTGCCTGGGGCAAAGTTTCTACTGATAAATGGAGAGCGCAGAAGCTGCAAGCTCTCTGCGCTTCCTCCCCGGTTTCCGGTTTCCTGTGCTGCGCGGGAACTTTGGATTCGTGAGTTGGATTTTTCTATTAAAATTGTATAAATCACAATTGCTTGGATTTATCAATTACCGCCTCCCTTGACACCAACATTAAGGCTTGAACATAACCATTCTGTTTGTGGGCTGACTGAAGAGATGACTCAGTGGTTGAAACCTCTTACAATTGTTGTGTCACTATAAGGATGTGGGCTTTAAGCAGAGTATTGTCTCTCACCCAACTCATGTGACAGACAGAAGCAACAAGTTAGATGGGCATGGAGACTGCAGACTATTGGGAAAATGTGAGCTCTGTGTTCAGAGAAAAGCTGTTCCTCAATGGTGGAGACAGAATGAAGAGGAGACCTGAGTCCTTCTCTTGCATCTATGTTCAAATGAGAGGCATATGTACTTACTTATACCTTGCACACATGCAAATCATGGCACACACACAATGAAAATAATCAAAAGGTAACCAGTTTACAAAACAAAATGTACAAATTCAAAAATCTTACCAAGTCTATGATTTTAAGGTAATTTAAATTTGCATAATTTAAATAAACCTAATGGAATGTTGTGTACTTTTGAAATATGTATTTTTACATGAATATTATACATAATCAATATTTGAAGATACACAAGAGTCATCAGTTTTTATTGGAAATGTTCAGAGTTTTATTGTTGTGCTTTTTCATTTTTAAACTCGGTTTTTCCTCCTTTATTGAAAATAGATTCTTTTGCTATATAATGTATACTGATTATAGTTTCACCTCTCTTCACTCCTTCCATTTCCTCCCAATCTCCCATTTTCTTGGGAGCCAGTCACTTTCTGTACCTCCTAAGTAAAGAACAGACTGCTAAGAGGTAACAACCAGACCATCAGTGGTGGTGCATGCTTTTAATACCAGCACTAATGAAGCTGAGGCAGGAAGATCTCTGTGAGGTTAAGGTCATCCTGATCTTTGGAGAGAGCTCCAGGACAGCCAAAGTTATAAAGAGAAACCCTGTCCTGAAAAATAAAAAAGAGAAGAAAGAAGAGGAGCAATAGGAGGAGATAACCAACCATGACAAAATGATATGAAATATAATAGGATGAAGCAAAACTTTCATAATGAATTTTGACAAAGCAATGCAACAGATGGAAGAGTCCCAAGAGCAGGTTAAAGTGTCAGAGACTCACTTGTTCTCACAGTTAGGAGCCCCATAAAAATACTAAGGTAACAGCTATAATATATGTGCAGAGGACCCGGTATAGACGAGTGTAATCCCTGTACTTGCTGTTTTGGTCTCTTTCAGTTAATATTCATCTTGCTAAGGTGTTTCATAGAACTATGTTCTCCTGGTGTCCTTCATGCCTTCTGACTCGTGTGATGTTTTCAACTCCTCTTCTGAAGGATTCTGAGCTCTGAGGGGAGGGATTTGATGAAAACCACCAAGTTTCACTCTGTTCACATAAAGTCTGTCTGTGTGTCTCTTGAGACTGTTGCCATCTGCTACCAGAGGAAGTTCTAATGATAGCTAAATAAGGCACTAATCTATGAGTATAATAGAATATCATTAAGAAAACAGTATATATACTTGGGTATATACCCAAGAGTGCCATAGCTGGTTCTTGAATAGGTCAGCTTCAAATTTTACGAGCAGCTGCCATATTGATTTTCATAGTATGTGAACAACTTTACACTCCTACCAGCAGGGGAGGACATTCCGCTTGCTCCACAGCCTTGCCGGGATGAACGATCACATGTGTTTTTGATCTTAGCAATTCTGACAGATTTAAGATAGAATATCAAAATAGTCTTGATTTGCATTTCTCTGATGGCTAAAGATAAAGAATATATCTTTAACTGTTTCTCAACCTTTTAAGATTCCTTTATTAACTAACACGAGGAGTAAGAACTATCATAGGTTTTGTAGTGTATTGTGTTTTGCAATACATTTGCATGACTTGGAGCCAACTTCAGCACTAAACTGGAGAAAGAATACTATGCTTTGGCTGTGGTTTATAATTGTCTCACTCTTAAGTTCTCAGTTACAAGGAGGTATCTTTTTATGAGAAGACCTTGATTCTGGATTGGAGAGTGTCTTTTAGTTAGTTTAGATAAGGGTTCGGATATTTTGTTGATTATCTCTGTAATATGTTAATTAAAAATGCTGCAGGACCCCTGGAGGCTGCAGCAGGAGTAATGCTACAGGTTCCCAAGCGGTGGCAGTGGGCAGCAGGTCCCAAGAACTGCCAGTCCTAAGCAGGGTCTGGAGCAGGTCCCCGAGCAGTGACAGTGGGCTATGTGGCAGCAGGCAGCCAAAGCAAGTCTGAGAGCAGCCAGTCCCACGCAGGGACAGCCCAGTTCTCGGAGTGACTGCAGCAGGCCACAAGGAGAGACAACAGATGGATATGTCACCAGACCATTCTGCCAGTCTCTGAAAGCGGCTGGTCCGGGGCAGCAGGTGAGAGACAGGCAGATAGGCTCGCCAGGCAGGTGAGGGTGGATATTTATGTAGTACGTTATGGAAGAGAAGGGGAGAAGAAAGACGAGCAGAGAGGGGGAAGAGAAAGAGACAGAGAATGAGAGAGGAGAGAAAAGGGAGAGATAGACGCTGCATCTTTGAGAGGGAGACAGAAAAGTAAGAGACTCAGGCTGGAAGCTGAATATCAGCTTGCTTCAGGAGCCAGGGACAGGGGAGGAGTGGGTGTGGCTTGTCTCTTAAAGAGACAGGACAGACCATTACAATCTCAAATAACCAACTCTTTGCTTTATTGATTCTTTTTATTAATATCCTTGTTTCTCTTTTATTGATTTCATTTCTCAGTTTGATTATTCTTTTGAGTATGCTTAATTCTTTTTTGTTTGCTCTAGACTTTTCAGGCATATTGTTCAATTTCTAGTATGATATCTCTCCATTTTACTTTTTTTTAATCTAGACACTTAGTGCTATGCACTTTCATCTTAGTATTATCCACCTTTGAATAAACTATTTATTACTTAAGAGCCCTTTGATCCATTTTCCAGTCAGTTATTCTATATGCAGACTGTGATCAGTGTTAATCATATGAGCCTTTGGAAAAACATTTCACATGCACAGAATAATTGGATGCTTCTTCCACGAGCTTATCTAAACATAATTACGTCCTGTAATTCATAACTCTAAATCATTACATGGTTGAAGCTCAAGCATCAGTCTACAATTTTGATGAGACAAGACCCAAACTATAACACATAAAGCAATTAAAATATGCAAGAAGAGAAGAGCTGTGAACATATTGAGAATAGAAGGAAGCTCAAAGCCTTGGGAAATTCACTAATTGTAAAATTTAGGAAAATTATTTACTTGATGGACTGTAATGTAATAAACTACATAAGTCTAATATAACCTTAAGGTGTGTGCTTTGGGTGGTGGTAAGTGGAACTATTTCTAATCATGTTGAAATTTATATAATAACTAATTTGTACTGGAATATTAGTAGTTATCTCTTAGAAAGATTGTATCTTATCTTTCAACCAAAGTCAAAAATAGCAATATCAAATAGTTATACTTTTTTTCTAGAAAAATACAGGTTTGAATACTTAGTAGAGGAACCAGAACAAATGATTTGTGTGATGGTTTGATTAGGTATGGCCTCCATAGACTATGTGTTTGAATCTTTGATCCATAGGAAGTGGCACTGCTAGAAGGTGTGGCTTTGTTGAAAGAAATGTTTCACTAACGGGCAAGCTTTAAGGTCTAAAATATTCAAGCCATGCCTACTGTCTCACATTCTACCTCTGCTGCCTGAAGATCATGATGTAGAACTCTCAGCTCTGCCAGCACATTGTCTGCCTGCTTGCTGCCATGCTTCTCGCCATTATAATAATGGACTAAATCTCTGAAACTGTAAGACAGCCCCACATTATTTTCTAATTGTTGCTGTGGTCACGATTCCTCTTCACAGCAATAAAATCTTAAATCAATTTGTGTTTGTAGTTAGGTTATTGTGAAGGTTCTCTCTTAAAATTAGCACTCAAGGTGTAAAGGTAAGGGAATTGCTCCCTAGTTGAGGACAGTCCTCTCTTCAGAGCAAATTCTAAGACTTCTATGAAACAACTCCCTATCTTATATAAAACAAACTAATTAATTAATAGTTAATTAAAAGTCATGTCATAAAACCAGGTGTGCATATGCATAGGCATATCTTCTTGGGAGATGGAAGATAATTCGAGCATTAATCTGCCTAAAGATGAATAAATATTTGAACACAGACAAATTGTGTTCAATGAAATGTTGGTTGAGTTTCTTATTTCCTCTAAATTTTGTTTAGTGTCAAATTCTACTTCTCTTCTGATCATGTTAATTCATCAAAATGTGATTAATGAAGAAAATTTTCTAATATTTTTTCTTTCTTATATCTTTAGGTGTATATGTCTTCTGTTGAATTACTTAAAAATTATCTTTTAAGCTAAAATATATTCTTACTTTTACCTATTGTATATAATTTTAGCTTCTACCTTCCACAAAAAAGTAAGAGTGGAACATTTGTATGCATGTACCTGGATATGTGTTTTCTTGATAGTAAGAGATTAATTAGTATTTCATTTATAAAGTAGATGCTTTGCAGTATAGTTTTGCAAATAGGCAAACATAAAACATGCAGTTAATCATTTTCTACTACTGTTGAAGGGAACATATTTCTTTATATTTTAATTTCAAATAAAATGTCTAATGCTTTATTTGGGATTGCATAATTTATTTGGTACTGATAATATTTTCTAACCAGATAGTGCTAATATCTTTTAAAACATACATTACACAGCAGCATCTGTTTTATTACATTAAACTTTCTGTGGGTTCTTGAAAACTCTCAAATCTGCACACAGTCCTTTTGCTTGTGGTAACTAACACAGAAGCCTATAGAGAGGTGTTCAGTTATATTTTCACACAAATGTGGGAAGGAAGCCTGAGGCAATGTGAATAGGAGCTCTTCAAACTTCAAAGGATCTGTGAAGGATTCTTGCTCAGCTCTTGCCATCCTGAATTGGCCAATGCTTGGGGAGCAATTAAAATTAAATAGCCTCTGAGAAGGAAAAAGGGAAAAGCTCCAGTTCTAAGGATGGACATATTCGATCACAGTAGTAGCAATGGGGAAGTCTTAAGAAATGAAATAATAACAGCAGGAAGGAGGGACATGACATTTTGAATTCAGAGTGTGTATTTGCCAGGCAACATTAATTAATCCTTCCAGAGTGTTAAGCTGTTGCTATATTTATCAACTTCAGTGAAGAGCACTATAACGAAATCCCCTAGCAGTCACAAAATTGAAAAATACATATGCACACAAAAAATATAACAAAATTCTTACTTTTCAGAGATTATCAATATATTTTTGCATAAGTGATCAATATTGTCAACAATCATTTATGTTTAATGCTTCCCTAACACAGGCAAACTTGCTTTGTTTGTGAGAACACGGTTTGTTTAAAATTAAAAATGAACAATTTCCTTTTGAATTCAAATTATTCAGATTCATATATGTATTTGGGGGCCTATCTTACAGAAACATGCAATGCATACAAATATACCCCCCACACACCTCATCATCATCATCATCCATCAGTTTACACACCATAATATCAGGTAAAATAGTTATGGATAGTAGTTTTATCTTGATTTTTCTAATTATCTGTCTTCTCTTTATGACTTCATTATTTAGGGAACTTTTGATAAGAAAGGCAACAGTTTAAATAGCATCATAGTTAATGTGAAGGTCTGGAAACTCATGTCTAATTGATCAGTTTATCAAAAGACAGTACCATATAATTGTTTACACTTAAAGATTCTTGAAAATTCTTTCTGGATACTCTACCTTTTCTATAATATCTTATCATGGCCCTTATCTAATACATTTACATGCATTTTATTTAAAAATTGGAATGTAAGGTATAAAAATCAAGTGTAGAATTTGCATTCGATACTTTCTACTCTAAGATTCTTTCATTTCCATTTTATTTTTATTAAAAATATTTTTTCTCATAGAATATATCCTGATCATTTTCCCCTCCCTGATTCCCCTTCCAGATTCCCCAAGACATCCCCTCTTTCCCAGATCCACTCCTCCTCTGTCTATTCTTCAGAAAAGTGCAAGCCTCCAGGAAATGACAGCCATACAGGACTAAACAGGAAAAATTCCTTCTAAGGACTGGACGAAAATGTACTAGGCAATACAATATAATGAAAGTAGTCCCCCAAACTCAAAGAGTCAGAGAAATACACATTCCTATTTTTAGGATTCCCACAAAACACCAAGCAAATAGTCATAACATATATGCAGAGGACCTGGTATAGTTTTATGCATGCATACCACATGCTTTCTGTTTCATTCTCTGTGAGCCAATATAAGCTCTGCTTAGTTCAGTGGACCATGTTCTCTAGTGTACTCTTAATTCTTTAAAACTCTGAGTTTCAGACCAAGAGTTTGAGATTGCAACTTCTGATCTTCTTGGGGTCTCCAACTATAACTTCTAATCTAGCTGGGGTCTACAACTGTAACCTACATTACTTTTGGTACAGTTCGTGTGCCTCTGTACCATTCGTGAGCCAGGCAGGAACCTGGAGATTGAAAGAACACATAAGAGACCTGGGTCATTCAAAAGGAGATCAGCCAAATGCCATTTATTCAAACTTAGTACAAAACCTTAAATACCTAGCTGCTGCACAATGGAATACACCCCAGACAGGTGAGAAATAACAATGCCCAAGGTGGAGTAAACAATTGCCTTATTACTAACCATGAGGCAAGGCAGAGGGAACAAAGGAACACAGATGATTAGCTGGCCGGTCAGAAACTGTCCTCAAGATGAACCCCGGGAGCAGGGGTTGACCCATAGGCCCTACATGAGATTGCTGAATTTTTGTTTATTCAGAATCTGATTCCCAATAAGGTTGATTTCCAAACAAATAACTGAACAGCTAGGTCACTTGAGAAGGGCTGGGATAGTTGAGATGCTTTGAGGTCCATGGGCCACTTATTATTTAGGAAGCAATGAAAAAAAATACAGAATCTCAGAAGTCATACATATCACAAAAACATTGGTAGAGTTTACATTATAGGGGTGTAACTTGGATTTTGCTAGCATGCCTGGAGTTTTAAAGTTATTTAATATAATTACAATACTTTCTCCAGCTTTTGGGGTGACAATTATTTATCCCAAATGAACATGTTTAAACTGAAAGGATGAAAGAAGTTGAGGAAGGGCAAAGGAAAGAGTAGAAAAGAAGGAAGGGAAGGGAAGAGAGTAGAGTGAAATGGACAGGGAATTAAATAGTAATAAAACGGAGAATATATCTTAATGGAACAAGAGAGGTGAACTGAAGGAGCCTGTAAAGAAAAGCAGAGAAAGCCATTGCCTATTTCTAATTGTCTATTTAGATATGAAGTATTAATATATCTGTGATTGCTTTGTTTATTGATATTCATCTAGCACAGATAGATGCTGACAAAAATGAATAATGTAAGCTTTTCATGTTTACAGCAAAATAATTAGAAAATATTTAGTCAGCAGTCCTTAAGAATCAATAAGCTGTAGGAAAAATGAAATCTGAAATATTTAAATTAAATCATTTTCTAATATTCATTATATTCCCCATGAGAGATAACTGGAGAAAAATCAGCCTTCTCATCCTCCAGTACATTATTCATTATGGAATTAGATTTAAAAAGTGCATCTATAGGAATTTATGTTGGTATATGCATAAAAGTGTGGATTTAAGAAAACTGACACCATGAAATTTGCAGGCAAATGGATTCAACTAAAAAAATCATCCTTAGTGAGGTAACCCATACTCACAAAAACAAATGCTTTATATTTATTTATAAGTGGAGATTAGATGTTATGTAAATGATAACCATACTATTTCCACAGATGCAGATATTAGGTAAGAAGGAGCATTCTAGGAAGTATTGATGTATCTCCTGGGAAAAATAAAATAAAATAGATGTTATGGGTAGAAAGGAGCAAGAGGGATCAGATAGGTGGGGGAAGATATGGAGGGAGAGAATACCATAAAAGATGTCTTTATTTGGTGGCATGTGGAGTGTGGTCTGGAAAATTAGTACAGTTGATGGAGGAGAGTCATCTGTTTTGTGTTAATTTCATTGGTTAAATAAAGAAACTGCCTTCGCCCTTTAATATGACAGAAAATTAGGCGAAGTAGACAGAACAGAATGCTGGGAGAAAGAAGCCAAGTCAGGCAGTCACCATGATTCTCCCACCGGACACAGATGCAGGTTAAGCTCTTTCCTGGTAAGCCACACCTCGTGAGGCTACGCAGATTATTAAAAATGGGTTAATGGAGAAGTGAGAGTTAGCCAATAAGAGGCTGGAACTAATGGGCCAGGCAATGTTTAAAAGAATACAATTTGTGTGTTGTTATTTTGGGGCATAAGCTAGCCATGCGGATGGCCGGGTGCCAGGGACGCAGCCCCACCGCTCTTATTACTACATACAGTGGAAAATTCCTAGAATCTGAGGATGACTCTAGTGAGGACCCCTAGTAATGGAGGTTATGGAGTCTCAACTTGCCATCTTTTGTAGAAAGGCAATACTTCCAATTTTGGGACAGGGTTGCATTCAGTTGACTTGTAGACCAAATTGTTACTTTGGAGATCCCCAAACCAAAGGCTAATGTCAAGCCAGAGGATCAAAATAAATTCTTATATGTTTAAGGGTTTGAGAAATTACTAGTATATTTCTTATTTTTATAAATGCATATTCTTTGTGTGTAACTTTTCTTTTTTCTTTTTTAATTGATTTTTATTGAGCTCTACATTTTTCTCTGATCCCCTTCATGCCTCTCCCCTCCTCCTTCAACCCTCTCCCAAAGTCCCCTTGCTCCCAGTTTATTCAAGAGATCTTGTGTTTTTCTACTTCCCATGTAGATTAGATCTATATAAGTCTATCTTAGTGTCCTCATTGTAAGAAGATTATAAATGCATACAATGTATTTGGACTATATTTTTCTCCATTTTCCCCTTGCTCATTCTAAATCCACTTTCATCCATTTGTCCCAAATTTATAGCTTCTTACTTTTGTTTGTAACTGTTGAAGTCCTCACCCTCCCATGCTAAAATGTTCACAGGCTTAATCTTGTTTAGGATTTAGCCAAATAACCATGGCTACTGTGAATCCATGAAATTAAAAAAAAAAATATTGTTTGAATTTATAAATATAGTAGAACCCTTGACTCCATTATGAGTGTCTTTTGATACAAATAGTTCTTTAGTTCAGATATATGGCATAACAAGGTGAAGATTAGGTAACCAAATTTCCTAATCTAGGATAACATATTCAGTCCATGTTGGAATATGAAATTTCAAAGGGAACTTTGTGGAGAAACAAAAAAAAAATGTATGAAGACAGCATGCCTACAAATTCCTACCAACATTTTCACTGGATTGTATGAATGATTTAGTTAATTTAATTTGATTATTTTCTAATCTATTATTTAATTTTATAGTGTTTTTTACTAATTAAGAATTATAATAGAGGTTTGTAGCTAAAATTGTTTCTGTCTAACTATCACATATAAGAACCTAAAAATAAAAATTAATTCAAGGTCAGCCTGAGGTTGACCTGAGCTCTTTGATGAAAACAGAAAAATTTCACTAAATACTATGTCTTAGTTTAATGTGTCCTCAAACAAATAAGTAATCTCTGTAGAACCATATACTGAATCAAATTTTGAATATATCTATAGATTAAATAATAGTATTATGTAAATGCAGTTCAGTTTACCATTGCATGCACAAACTTTAGCTTCTGTTTCCTAATGATTTCATTGCAGGAAAATATTATTTAATAACTTGTTGCAAATTCAACAATAATCATTACAACTATCAGAAACTGAAGTATATATATATATATAAATTATAAGCTTTTTATATTACTCATTATTATTTTATTTTGAGCTTACAGTTACAACATATGTCTCTTCTTTTTCCTTCCTACAAGCCATGCTATATAGCTGTTCCCACTCTTCTTCAAACTGATGGCCTCTTTTCCTATCAATTGTTGTTACATGCATGTATGTACATAGAAACACACATATATGTCAAATTATATTGTCTATTATATTCTTTCCTTGGGGTTTTATTTTAATGATATATTTATGTAAGTCCCAGTCTCTTGCCTAGATGTTTGGAGGCCCCACTCCTGTGTCTGCCAAACTTTTACCCTTCCGCTGAGGAGTGTCAAGGCAGCCCACCAAAACCTTGACCCCTCCCCCATGAGAGTCATGACAGACCACCAAAAATTGGCCCCCCTCCCGAGGAGGTCAGGACCACTCCCCCAGTCTATTTAAACTGCTCCTCACAAAGTCCCTTTGTGGTCTTCCTTCTTCCACACACCCGCCCCCCGTTGGTGTTTGCATTGGCGGCTTCCTGGTTCCCCTGGGGGGGGGTCACCCAAGAGCGCAGGAATCCCATTAAATCCTGGATATTCTTTAATTTGGCTTGTTGTGATTTGGCTTGATTGGGATTTTTGCATTGGCAGAGAGCTTGCGTTAGGAAATATACCTAACAATTTAGTTTAAATATCTCAATAAAATATTTTTTCTGGTTTTGTTCCTTCCCAATTTTTGTTGGTTTTTATATCATCATAATTCGTCAGTACATTTACTTGAGAAAAAAGTGAACATCTGGAACTTATTCTAAATTGTTAAAAGAAAATGCAATTATGCATCTTTTGAGTCACCATAAATGAATGATTACTTGATTTTCCAAAATCATATATAAACAGTCGATCATATTTCAATCTTTAAACTTTAATCAAAAGAATGATAAAGGTTTTTCCCACATTAATTTTCCAGTAATCTGTCATGGTGTTTCTACCATTTAATTTTATCCCTGAAAAAGCCTGGACAAACATATTCTCAAGCTTGTCTACCTCTGTTCTACCCTTGAAATATACAGTCTTATTATGCTGTCAAATTTCCCTCTGTCTTTCAAAATTCCTAGAGCCCTTACAGTCTCACATATCTGTGAACAAGCCAACGTTTGTCATTCTTCTGGCTCACAAGACAGTGATATTGCTCAGGGGAGGTGTTGACATTGCTTCTGCTGGGTTTTTATCTCTCTGGAAGGAAGTGTCTTACAGACAAGGATTATGTTAGATTCTACTTGCTTGTCAGCTTTGTCACATGCTATTCCTGGACTGTGTATTTTGTGATCATGTTTTCATAATTTTCTACTGATTATATTAGAGAGTCTTTCTCCACTGTGACAGATTCTATTTCACGTTAATTTTAGCCACAGACCTGAATTTCAGAACAGGCCATGAAAATTTGTAGTATAGGATCCTGTCCAATTTTATGACATAATTCTCTTATTTGTCGGGAGTTCTATTATATAATGCAAAATCACATCAAGTTATATACTCCATATTCAAATCACAAAACTATTTAAGTTATTTTTCTTGATCTGTGCTGAAGAGTTATTATAATCATGTCTTGCTAACAAGTATCCATGTTTTTCAGCCATGCTTGGATTAACTGGGTGGAAGTTTGTCATAACATCACATAAATTACAAAAAAAAAAGAGAAAGTTATAAGAAAGGTCAGATTTCTGAGTGTGTAATAAATGTCTCCTGGGCAGTCAAAGCTGAAGGTATATATCGTTTCAGTGGGGACAAGCCATGGTCCTGCCATACTCCACCTTCCTATCTACCCTGATGATGTCCCACTTTAGATCAATGTGTCCATAAAACTTGTCTTCAAATCGCTAAATAGGTATACTGTGTGGTTTTGTGTGTCAACTTGATATAAGCTAAAGTCATCTGAGGAAAGAGCCACAGCTGAGGAAATTCCTACTTGTGATCCAGCTCTAAGGTATTTTCTCATTAAGTGGTCAATGAGGGAGGGCCCAACCCATGGTGGGTGGTGCCATTCTTAGAGTGCTGCTTCTGGATTTTATAAGAAGGTAAGCTGAGCAAGTCAAGGGAAGCAAGCATGTAGTAAGCAGATCACTTCCTACTTTTGGGATCTTCTGTTTTGTGTTCCCGTCCTGACTCCCAAACTTGCTCTTTGGTCATGGTGTTTTGTCACAGCAATAGAAACCTTAACTAAGAGAAATTGGTGCCGGGACTTGGTTATGGTTGTTAGAAACCTGACTATGTCTTTGGGAGAAATGGAAGGAATTTGGAAATTTGGGTTATGTTCTGTGGGAACTTGGAAGAAGAACAATTCAGATGATAAAGGCCTAGCATCTGAAATTTTAGAGGGATGTTTAAAGACTCTGTCAAGGCATTTATTATTTTGAATTAATATCCCGAGGTTCTGATAATCTGGTAATTTGAAGCTGAGATTAACAAATACCAGAACTACTAAAGCAAGTTTTTACATTGTTGGAATACTTGATGCAGTCAGCCAGAGATAAGAAATTATCAGTGATTAAGAAGACAGTGGCATTATTGAGGTGAAACCTTGTCGGAAGTTATTTTCTGAGAGCAAAGAGTAGCTGTGTTTCTCAGGTGAAAAGGTTGTATTTTAGGCACATAGCCAGATTAGTAATGTGTAAGAGTCACCCAGGTGATACTGGTTTTGAGGCAAGAATATGTCATGGGGACCAGCTGGGGACTGGCACTGTGAGAGGCCAGGAGAGGTCATGGGGAAGGTATAACTTCAGTGGCAGTTGAAGAACAAGGACTGAAGGGATCATGAAAAGAAGTTGAGGCCTGGCACCAGAAACAGAGCCTAGGAGAGGCTATCGGTGAAAGTACAACCCAGTTGTAGCAAGGGGCCCCAGCATTTTGGAGTGCTTGGTGATATGAGATGATCACAAGAACAGTAGCAGAAGAGGAGTAGAGCCAGTTGGTGCTTAGACGATAAATTGTATGTGCTTCAGAGGGCACAGCCTCAGAAGTGCCCTAGGATTTTGGAATAGGCCAGAAGATCATGAATGGGCCGCAGATATTGGACAGTTGAAATTTGTTTTGTTTTGATTTGATTGTGACTCTGTCCTGATTTTTTTTTTCCTTTTAAGTAAGGACAGTATTTTATTGGATTCTTGTTTCGAGATTGATTCTGGTGTAAATTTATGGCTCTTAACATCAGAACCCATGAGTGACGCACTTCATACAGAAAATTTGTGCTACCTAAGATCTCCTAAAAACATCAGCAGCATAAGATACCAGCTGTTCAAATGCCCAAGATTTTGGCATCCATTTGTTTTTAAATAGCCACAAATGTATGTTTTGGATTCAGCAAAATGATGGATACTCTTAAAATCCATGTTCATTTCTTGATTTTAAGAAAATAACTATTAATATTTAGAGTAATTATGGATAGATTTGTTAATTCATATCATTTGGGGTTTATTGTGTTTTCTTAGATCTCTTTTGATTTGCTATCCTGTTGTTTTTTATGTATTCTCAGTAATCTCTTCATTATGTCTGTCCTTGTCTTCAAACTTTAGTATTCCTCCTGCAGAGTATCTTTAATATTCATCAGTTAGATTTAATACTCATCTATCTGTTTTGATGATGGAAAATGTGTATTTATCTTTTAATCCAATGGATTGCTTTAATAAGCATAAAAGTCTGAATAAATAGTTTTGCTAGAACTTGGGATATATCTTTTTATTTCTTTCTAGTCTTGAAACTTTCATTTGAAGGGTCAGGTTTTATTCTGATGCCTCTGCCTTGGTAAGTGCTGTCTTTGACTTTTTTCTCTTATAGATTGTAATGGCCTTTATTTAGTCTCTGTCTTTACTATTCAAATTAGAATATCTTATAGATAGTTTCAAGTCTGATCCTGTTTATTTGGAGTTTTATAGAATTTTACACCTGGACTATCATTTCTTCTTCTACAAACTTAACAGTTTTTGAGTTTTACATATGTTTAAATGATTCTCCCTAAAGACTTTATCAGATATATAATATTTGTAAATTTAAATTTAGAAAGTCATTTTTCTTATATTATTACAATTAGAACATCACACTTCTTTCCAAACATTAAAAAAATAAAAGAATAATGCTCACTATAAAACATTATTCAGTCTGACTACTTTTCACCAAATATTTTATTTTAATTTTTCATAATTAATCTCAGTAGAATTTTAATCATAATATTCTAATTACTGTGTATGTGCGGCTTTTATTACAAATAATAAGTCCTGGAAAAAGTCATTATGTAATTTTACCATTGAAACTCCAGGGTCTAACATGAACAAAAATTAACTTTGATAAATATTTTTCAGTAAACTGGTAGTCAATTAGGAAAGCTAGTTCTTAGTTTCTCAATACTCACTCACATGAAAATCAACACATAAGTCTTGAAGCTAAATATTGTGCACTAAAATATCTCAAGTTATTTTCAGTTTTGTTGGTGATATTGGATCTTCTGATACTGTGAAAGGTAAGAATAGCAAATATGAGAACCCATATAATACCATTTCAATGAGAAGGATTTTTAGGAAATGTAACTTTTAGGTAAATATACAGTGAATTTATCCAGAAATTAAATCACATTCTTCATTACTTAAGAAAACAAACATTCACTAAAGATAAATTTTAAATATGTTGTGCTGTGTATATTAAGTATTATTTAATAGTAATAGTGTGTCCCGTGGCCATTCACTTTAATAATACTCACATAAGCCATTTATTTATTTTCATATTAATAAAGAAACCAAAACAAAGAGAGCAGTCTATCAGAATGTTTTGATCAGGATGTGAAAACAAAACTGAGTGATGCTGAATTAGTTTATCCACTCGAGTTCAAATGTATTTAGTCTTTACCCTTGAGTATCCCTATTTTTTTTAAATCAGATGTTCTAAATCTCACACTATTCTGAAAGCCCAAGACAAGTATGAGTGTAGTTTTCACCTTGTGATTTTACAAGTCTTTATAATCTCTGCTTTTGGCATGTGGAAAGAGTTCAGAAGTATGTGATCATCATTATATAACTACTTCGTATGTGGGTAAAGATACAGCTTTTGTCTTATATTAAAAAAAATCAAACTACATATGGGTTTCTGCAGTGAACTCTCAGTAAACACTGTCTGAGTATGTTAATTGAAGTACTATAATAAAAAAAGTCTCTAACAAGTGGTGTAAAAACAAGAAATTTGCAGAGTGGTAAATTGCTTATAAACTTAAATTTTATATTAAACAGAAAAGAATGGATACATCCATGACAATTATGCCTTCCAGGGATTTAGACAATAACTAATATGAACCATGAAGGATTTTACTTTTTAAGATAATTAAACATAATTTTAAGTGGTATCATTCACATAGGTAACAAATTAGTTTTATATCATAAGTGATTAATAAATATTCTAAAAATATGAGAGGGTCAAATTTTATGAATACTGTTTTCATAATCTTAAATATATTCTATCAAGAATACTTGAATGTATTTCTGACATTGATGGATTTATGTAGTGGCAAAGTCAAACAAAGTTAGATTCAAGATTTAATTTAGAGACTAATTTAATAACTCAGCATGTCATCCTTAAAAATCCATATCATTAACTAAACCCCAATAGGATGCTTTAGAATAAAGTAAACCACATTCAGAGATTATTTAAAGCATCTAGGAAGACTAAATATATCTTTTATCTTATGTTAATTTTTCTTTGTTTCAGTGTTTATAGAGATTTTGTGGCTTACTATTAGAGGAAGATATAAAAGTTTTCAGAATAGAAATTTTCAGTCCTTTAAATCAGGCACCTCCCTGTTGCAGCAAATGCTACTTTTTGTTTCTTCTTTATATTTATATAAATATTCATTATAATTATGACATATTTATTTCTTATATTTATTATTAGTTAACATTGTATATAATTATAGTTTATTAATACAGTTTTTAATTTTCATGAATATATTGCATTGCTGTGAAGTTTATATCTTACAACATGAATTGATTAAAATAGAACTTTCCTCCGTATTGCTTATTAGTTTCTACATTTAAACTTTAAACATTAAATAAATATTGTTGTATTTATTTTTACTCTTCTAGACTTTATTGTTCACCAGTAGAAAATGTGACTAGTAATATTATGTGAATTTAACTATCTTTAAGTATGATGTTAACCTTAATTATTCCATACCATTATTGATAAACTATAACATAGTTGGTGTCATTAAGTTAGTGTCAGTTCTGAGCTGGTAAGTATCATGAATGAAATATTTGTAGAGCTATCAATGGTTTTGGATCAAATGAATATGGCAAAGATAATAAGGTGAATTGCCTATGATTTTTGGTACTTTTGTGTTATGTTTCTTTACTAACTGTCCTATTGTACTTAACAAAGCTGTAGGGATAAGTCCCGCCCTTTAGGGGGCGTGTTCGCCTCGGGCTAATGTTTGCCTATAAATTTGTGCTCCCAGACACTTGCTTCTGCTTTCCTGGTCTCTGGGAATGGTGGTTCTGTAAGTCTATTTCCCCATTAAAGCTGTCTGCTTTAGTAACAATCTGTCTGTATTCGCTTAAGCTGTTACATTTTGGTGCCCAATGTGGGCTAGTCCAGGTGCGAGAGTTAGCCTAGAAGAGGCTAGATATCATGGGCCAAGCAGTATTTAAAAGAATACAGTTTCCGTGTAATTATTTCGGGGTAAAGCTAGCCGGGTGGAGGAACATAGCCCCACCGCTCCTATTACTACACAAAGCCAAAAATTATGTTATACAGAAAAGGACAAATTGTTACATGGGATGAATTTCTTCAGAAAAAGTGATATGGTGAAAATATATTGTCTCTGAGAAACAGAGACAAATAGAGATATGATTTTAGGCAAACGGTTCATATGGTCATGGAAGCTACAGAAATAAGAAGCATTGACTTGGACTTTGTAGTTTCTGGGGGGAAAACTACATATATTATCATCCAGTGAACTTCAGAAAGGCACATACCTCTACATTTCAGGTTAGATTTTGTTTGGGTGTTTTATTTGATACTTAATTTTAATGGTTAAAAGCCATGTAACAATGGAGAGCATGCCAATTTACTCAAAGCCTACTGAAGAGTGTGTTACTATTATCACATAGCAGTCAAAAAACACTAAAACTGGTTTCATAAATAATTTTGGGATTTTACAGAATGACACAAACAAACACTCTTTTGGCCCTCTTAATGAAATATATATATTCCTCCCATATTATATACTTATTATGATTTCTTGGGCCTCTACTCCTGCCAGTTTTTCCCCTTCTTCTCTCATCTGGATTAGTTCATGCTCTGTCTCTTATTAGAAAGCAAACAGGCTTATATGCATTAATAACAATAAATAAAATGTCATAAAATCAGATCCACTAAGATTAATATAAAACAACACATATCGACAAAATATTGGAAAACCAAGTAATACAATTAAATAATGGGGCAGAGATCTAAGCAGAGAATTCTCAACAGAGGAGTTGTAAGTGGCTGAGAAACACTACATCCTTACCCATTGAGGATATGCGAATCAAAACTACTTTAAGTTCTATCGGGAACTCACCAAGGCCAGCTGGCCTGGGTCTGAAAAAGCCTGGGATAAAACTGGTCTCGCTGAACTTAGCGGACAATGAGGACTACTGAGACCTCAAGAACAATGGCAATGGGTTTTTGATCCTACTGCACCTATTGGCTTTGTGGGAACCTAGGCAGTTTGGATGATCACCTTACTAGACCTGGATGGAGGTGGGTGGTCCTTGGACTTCCCACAGGGCAGGGAACCCTGACTGCTCTTTGGGCTTACGAGGGAGGGGGACTGATTGGGGGAGGGGGAGGGAAAGGGGAGGCGGAGGTGGGGAAGAGACAGAAATCTTTAATAAAAAAATAAATAAATAATAAAAAAAGATTCCATTTTACACTTGCCAAAATGGCTAAGGTCAATAATATAAGTGACAGCTCACATTAGCAAGGACATGAAATAAGGGAAACCCTCCTCAAACTGGAGGTGGAGAGAGTACAAACTTGTACAATCACTATGGAAACCAATATGGCAGTTCTTCATAAAATTGGGAATCAACTTACCTAAATCCACCTATACCATTCTTGGACATATTCCCAAAGGATGTTCCAATTGACCACAAGGACAAATGGTTTCTGCAGCCTTTTTAAAAATAGTCAAAAACTAGATGTAACCTAAATGTACCTCCATTATGTATACATGCCACATTTTCATTATATAACGGAGCATCACTCAGCTGTTGAAATAAATGACAAATCAGAAATTTACAGGCAAATGGATACAACTAGAAAAAAATCTTTTTTTTTTTTTAAATATTTATTTATTATGTATACAATGTTCTGTCTGTGTGTATGCCTGCAGGCCAGAAGAGGACGCCAGACCTCATTACAGATGGTTGTGAGCCACCATGTGGTTGCTGGGAATTAAACTCAGGACCTTTGGAAGAGCAGGCAATGCTCTTAACCACTGAGCCATCTCTCCAGCCCCCAAATGTGTAGACCAGGCTGTCCTCGAACTCGCGATCCTCCTGCCTTTGCCTCCTTCAGCAAATCCTACCGGTGTGCGCCACCACGACTGTAACCAAGACCTGCAGAAATAAATATGGTATGTATTCATTTATAAGTGAATTTTAGTTATTAAATAATAAAGCTACAATGTACAGACCCAGAGAAGTTAGATAAAGAGGTGAACTCTACGGAGACATGTGGGTTTCATTGGCAAGGAAAAATAGAATAAATTTTCTGGTGGACTGGGGTCAGATGGGGATGTGATCAGGAATGATATGGGGAGGAAAAGAATGCATGGTGAAAGAGTTGGAATTGGAGAGCATTTGGGAGATGTGTGGTGAAGCACGATTAATCAAAATTCAGGGACAGATATTGGGGGTCACCCTGAAGATCTGAAAAACAAAACAACCGGCCAATGGCTTTTACCTTGACCTCAGTTTGAAATCGTGACCTTGCCTCCAGGAATCTCAGAATTAAACTATGTTTGGAGTTGTTTCCACCAGTTTAATAATCTGCTATCATTCTGGGATTAAGGGTCTGGAACACTGGGATTAAAGTATTCACCTCCTAGTTTCTATGGCAACTAGTGTGGCTACTGGAATTAAAGCTGTATGTTACCACTACCTGGTCTATAATGTTGACCAGTAGGGCTGTTATACTCTCTGATCTTCAGGCAAGTTGTATTTATTAAAACACAAACAAAATGCTACTACAGTGTGCAAACCTAGTATAGTGGATAATTCCTGGAATCTATGAAGGTGGCCGACACTAGTGAGTACTTCTACTAATGTAGGATACAGAATCTGAACAGGCCATCTTTTTTAGCCAGGCAAGCCTTCCAGCAGTGGATTGTGCTACATTCCTTTAAATCGGTGTGCAAGGGAGTTTCATCGAGATTTCTAAACAACACAAGCTGATTCTAGAATAAAAGCTCACTCTCTGAAAACTGACAATGCAGATCCATAGCTGAGGACAACAAACATACAGGTTGAACTGGTGTGGACTTGAAGCTTCCATTCTTATATTCTATCTTTGGCTCAAGGTGGTGCTCTTCAGGCTATAGCAAGAGAAACCTGGACACCAACCCTGCTATAAAACTCTTTACACAATGGACTACTACACAGCAGAAAAAATAAAGACATCTTGAATTTTGCAGGCAAATGGATGGAGCTTGAAAACACCAGTTTGAGTGAAGTAACCCAGACCCAGAAAGACAATTATCACATATAATCACTCATAAGTGGTTTTTAAATATAAAGGCCGGGAGATGGTGGTGCACGCCTTTAATCCCAGCACTCGGGAGGCAGAGGCAGGTGGATCTCTGTGAGTTCGAGACCAGCCTGGTCTACAGAGCGAGTTCCAGGACAGGCTCCAAAGCCACAGCCACAGAGAAACCCTGTCTCGAAAAACCAATATATATATATATATATATATATATATATATATATATATATAGCAAAGAAAATCAGCCCACAAATCACAATCCCAGAGAACCTAGACAGCAATATCGACCCTAAGAGAGAGATACATAGATCTAATCTACATGGGAAGTGGAAAAAGACAAGATCTCCTGACTAAATTAGGAGCATGGGGACTTTGGGATAGGGTTGAATGGGAGAGGGAAGGTAGGGAGAGGAGCAAAAGAGAGAGAGAGAGAGAGAGAGAGAGAGCTCAATAAATATCAATAAAAAAAAGGAAAGAGAGAATAAGACAAAAATACATTAAAAAAAACCTCTTGACCTACACTATGTCCTTTCTGCAAGATGTGCTGGGGCAATGGTGGCATAGTACTTGTGGTTCTGGTCAACCAATTAACTTGAGGTTCCTGTCATAAGAGGGAACCCTAGTTCTATACTGTAAGGATGGCTAGGAATCAGTAGATTGGATATCCAACAGACCTTGAGTAGATCCAAATAGGACTAGAATGAAGTCAATGAAAAGATGACTAATGATATTCTGCTATACTCATAGATCAGTGCTTTTTCCAGGCATCAACAGAGCAGCTTCCTATGTAAATATACACATAAAAGTAGAGTCTAAATTGGGTCTCCCTCAGGTAGCTCCCTCTATCATGGAGCATCCAAGGAAGATGGTGATGGAACATTGTAGAAGTAATATGGGATGGAGGACAGCAGGAGAATATTACCTATCAAGTAAACTAAGCAAGGCTCACATTTTGTCTTGTTCATGATATTGAACAATTTTGGACAAATCTGAGTGTTGAAACTTGGTAAGAATATTTGAATACAATTGGGAACTAGAATGCTATTAAACACTGTAAAAAGTGTAAACTATATATCAGAAAATTGTATTTATTGTACAATGTCAAAATATGTCCATGATGCTTCTTCCTCTAAGATTGAAATTACTTAATTGCTTACAAAAGACACAGGGTGTTAAACAAATGCTGCATTGATTATTACTTTGAATTATTTGATATTTTAGGAAATCTTTCAGTGAATTACACATTTTTCTACTTATAAATTCTATGCATGTACTTGAATTTTCATACACAATATTTAAATGATTATCTTTCCTATTCCCCAATATTTAGGTATTAACACACCCCTAACTGCCCAACTTCATGTTCTCTCTCACTCAATCTCAAATGAAAAAGTGATAGTCAAAATACGGGAAAAGAAGAAACAACAACAACAACAACAAAAAAGCATACCTAAAGTCAAAAATGAAAACAGGGAATCTGTCTTGTAGAACCCCAAGTACTACTGGGCATGGAGTGTATGGGGTTAGTCCTGAACTGAGTCACTCCACTCGAGAAATCTGACTTTTCATTGTCAGCAGGTGTCAACTGCAATTAGCTTCTTGATTGTGTGCCACACATTGTGTCTACTTCCACTACTCGCGGCGGGGATTGTGCCTGTTTTGAACATGTGCAGTTCTTCTATGTGGTGTCACAGTCTCCTTGAGTTCATATGTGTCCTGTGTCTCATGTCCTGTTGTGTCTGGAAGATGCTGTTTTCTTGGAGGCAGTTTTATATCTATAGTGCTTGATGCCTTCAACTCCATGAATTTGTTCTGTTGTATGTATGACATTTCAAAGGAAAGATAAAATGTAAAGATAATAAAAATGTAATGGAACAGGAGAATACACTGGCAAATCTTCCAGTGCTGTAATACAAAACATATGATTGCTCTGATGAGAGATTAATTGAAAATGATTTGGGTCAAAAAACTAAGATAATTTATTGAAATGAATATGGTAATAAAATAATTTGGTATGCAATGTAATAATTTGAGTGCTGTAGCTTTTATGCTGAAAGTTTCCCATTAAAACGTGAATCGAAAATTTGAAATGACTGATATTGTAGTGGGAACTCATGACTACATGATACAGATAACCTATTCTAAATGATCCTTTTCAGGGTTACCAAATAAAATTAGTCTCAGCAGGATCAAAGTTAGTAATTTTATTAGAAATATAAATAGTCCAAACCACATCCCTTTGATTTTAAATAGTTTTATAGCATTAAACATCCATGAAGCACTTCTAGTTATCCATGTACATGAGATATAGAGGTAAATCCAATACTAGTATTCTTCCGAACCTGAAATAGGAAACTCAAAATGAAGATTTAAGCATGAATCGTGTTTTTTATGTCATTACTTTAAAGGAAGAAAGATACAGCTTAAGCAAAGTATTTTATTTAAAATATATCCTGCTGTGATTTCAATGCAAACATGAGGTTACATAAAAACCAGAGATTCTAGGTGTCACTTAGTACTTTTCCTGTTGTTCTTTATTCCATGCTCGGCACATATGTTCCACATACCTACTGTTTGAACATTCTAAGTGGTCATCTGCAACAGATCATTTGCTTTGTATGTTATACATAAGGGACAGGTGCTTAAAATCTAGGTTGATTTACATTTAAAGCTCATTCATAACAGACATTGTAGTAATTGGGGTTTGTACTTCATTTCCTTAGTTTTCTGTATGCTCAAGCTAGCAGCAAGTTTTCTGTCTGGTTAATTCTTCCCACATTTTTTGTTTGTTTTTCTTTTAGTATATATATAATTATACACACCCACATATATACATATATATACACACACACGTATATATATGATATACATATATATGATAAAGTCATAAAAATGTAGTTTTAGAGTACAATGTACATGGTAGAGTTTTGGAAAATAGAGGCTGTATCATGCATCTGATGAACATTTATATTAATATGAAGACAATAGTTCTAATGCTATGATGGTTGTCATCTTGTACCAATGTACCAATGTTAGAGTTCTTCTTGAGCCATTTGACTAATAAAACATCACCAAATATCTCTTGGGACTGAATATCAAAGTTAAAAGCAAAAATCTCAATAAAACAAAAATTTCTTGAAAAGTTCTCAGGTATGTTCCCTTAAAATAACTGGAATAAAACTCTACTAATGTAAATTTACATAAGTCTTAATTTGGCTAAAATTATGGACCCATAACAAAAGAATACTTCTGTCGGCGTAAGTCACAAACAATCCCACAGCAGTTTGGAATTATGATTAATAAGGTGTTATTTATTTAAAGGGGAAAAAACTTACAGATCACCGTCCCAGACAACAGCCCTCTGCGCAATCAGGAAGGAGTCTAGTTGCTGGAAGTGGAGCAGGAAGTAAGTGAGCGAGAAGGGAAGTAGCCGCTTTTTTAAAGGGAGAGAGACCACGCCCCAATGGGCTGGTATCTCAGCGGCTATAGGCTGGAGGAGCAGAAGGACCTCCCGCAACATCCTTCTTGTAATTTTAGCCTATAATATAAGTGAACATGTAGAAGTTGTTTCAAAGGTTAAAGTAGAAAAGGTTTGATCCAAGTTGACAAATTGAAGGCATAGCCGATTCAAGTAAATCATCCATAATGGTTTGACACGCATTTGAGTCAAATTGTAAGATACTTCGTTCTGTGCCCATGACAGAGGTGAAAAGTGGGGTTAGGAAGGCAAAGGGGCCCTCTCTTAACCTTGTGGGGCTTTGGGTCAATAGAAAGACAACTCAAGGAAGTGTCTAACTCAAGGAAGTGTCAATCATGAGACTGAAGTGAAGAGAAATTGCCCTTATTAAAAATGTCAGGCAGTTCACAGGAACACATTTTTTTTTAAAGCTGGGACTGTAGCAGTTATATCTGGGAAGAATGCCAAAATGGGCTTTGTTTAATTGGTGGCAAATGTGGCAGAAATATGGTATGCAATGCTGAACTCTTTAAGGCATAAATTTGTGCATATGCTTATTATGTGCGGTTGAGTCAAATTGATTAATCTAACCAGATTTCACACTTTTAAATTCCTTCACAGCTCAATGTGTAAAAGGATTGTTCTCTGATAAGAATAAATATGAAAGATCACTAATGAACAATACCAGCTGCCATTTGGAGATCTTCACTTATATCACTATGAGTTGGAGATGGAACCTATCGATAGTTTGCATCTTAGCAATGGATCCTCTCTGAGTGACTCAAATTTTAAAGGAGAGAATTGCAAACTTGTATGAATTGATAGTACAAAACTACTAGGGTCTAAACCATTGTAATATAAGGTGAACGTTTAATGTTTTTCTTAGCATTACGCCGATACTCTTCTATAATCATAAGAATAAAATATTTATTTCATATATAATGAAATTGAAGCTAACAACAATGAAGTATTATACTAAGTACTTTTAGTAATAGACATGAGATGTAAATAAACAGAAAACATTTGGAAAATTTTGCCATTACTTATAAAAATCAAATATCAATGCTGTGAATTCATGGGATATGAACCAGTTGGGAAAATGTGACATAATTCATCCACCAACTACATTACAAATGAACCTATTTTATGTTCCAAGCAGATCTTTTCTATAAAAAGGATGCAGTCAAAACTGAAAATTACTACTCATCTTGTAAAAGATTTATGTTGTTGAACAATACAATTTCTAGGGAGATACAAATATATACAAATATATGTATATATTTGCCCCTTCATGACTATGCTTTGCCAGTGTCTTGCTATTCATTGTGCTGTTGTTTAGACAATGTCTAATGTTGCAGAAGCTCTCCTGGAATTTATTACATATTTGAAGAATATCTTTAATGCCTAGTCTTCCTATCTCCACTACCCAAGTGCTGTGATTGCAAGTATGATCCAACTGCCACACAAACTTTAATGTTTTTCTTAGCATTAATAGAACTATTGATGATTTTTGGTTTATCAACAGTCAGATGTTTTTATCTTTGGTATTAATCCATACACAGAGGGATGGTTGCCATATCTGGGAAATATATGGTATAATGTGTTTTTACATATGAAATACAATTTTATGTGTTGTAGTACTGATGCAGGGATAATGGATAGTGATCATGTAGACTATAATCTTATCTCCCTGGTGACCACTTAGCACAGGCGATTCATGTTGTACATATTGCTGTCATTAATGTTGTTTTTCTTCTAACATAACATGGAGTGGAGTGATTAGAACCCAGGTTTTAATACCAACATAAAAGGCTGTGATTCCTCAGACTTAAGGATCAGATAAAGAATTTATGTATTAAAACAATCTCCCTCTTAAAATGCCTTCTGTAGACTTCACTCCTTATGATTTCTCTGTCCTTTAAAGCAAACAAAAAAAAAAAAAAAGAAATCTGACAATCATCAACTATGGGTTTGCTGAGAAGTTCTTATAATAATACCAAAAATATGTTTAACAGGTGACTTATTTTTGTTATTTAAAATGATCCAAAATTTAAATTGTCTGATATCTATATGATACTTTATTTTGTTTTGTGTATATTTCATTTTACCAGTGTTTTACTCTGACCTCCAATGAGGTCATTTTACCTTTCAGCATACTGAGAAAATTGCCAATATCGTCTATCTCCATATTTGTTACTTAGAAATGAATTATAATCCTTATAAATCATAGGATAACTTTGAGATCATTCATATATTTTTATGGCCTTTACCTTTCTTTGTTAGCATGTTCAAGTTTGGTTTTTCATTTTATCTTAAAGGCTTTGACTCAAGAAGCAATATTTAAGGACAAACTGTATTCTGTCTGACTGAGATCCTCACTATAATACAGGTCATTGCAAATGGAATCTATAGCTATGTGATGCCTAAGGTGAGATTAATTTGATAGTGAATATTTAAGATGGAAGTAGGCAGCGAATTATAGCTAGAGTGCTGCCTTCTGGATACAACACAAATGTTGCTTTGATGAACGACTTCAGCTGTGATTATCTGTACAAGATGAGGCTTGATATCCTCATAAGGCACACCTCTCACTGAGGGAGGATGTTCTAAGGGAGGAGGTTCCAATGTAATAAACTCGATTGGAAAATAATTTCAAAAAGAAACGAAGAAAAAAATGACATGAAAGTTGCAGCAGTTTGTGTTTGTTTTGTAAATAGAAGAGTTTTATGAGATGGGAATGAAAATCTCCTAGTTTCATTTAGTCAAGCATGGGATTGTCTAATAGTTGAGAGAGAGAGAGAGAGAGAGAGAGAGAGAGAGAGAGAGAGAGAGAGAGAGAGAGAGAGAGAGACTGCTTGGGAGCAGAGCCAAGCCCATACATACACATCTAATTCTGGAATTTTGTTGTCAACTAGTTAACAAGACATATATTTTAAAAGATGGATCTGAATCCACTAACAAGATACAAATACAGGGTGTTAGAGTGTCTAAAGGATACTCAACAGGTTCTGGTTAAAATAATAATTATATATATATATATTATAACATAAGTTAGATGAAGAAATTTTTCACAGGACAAATTAAGCTTGGTATTCCAGACTGTCATGGCATATTCAATTGACAGCAAATAGAAATAATTTTACTTGATTAATTAAGAATAAAGAGATTTTGTGGTGTAGATTGGGAGTGTGGCACTTTGTCAGTGTATACAGGTAAGTGCTACATATTTAATCCCAGGTATGAGGATATAGTTTAAATAGCAATCAAACAGTCCTAGATGTAGGGATTGGGTTTATTAATCACTCATTTGCCTCCACTTCATAGCCAGTACATCTGAAATAAATTTATAAGCTGGGAATTGATTGAAACAGTTCTAACAAGGAAAGTGTTGTGATTAGCCTATAGGACTGAGATGTTTATTTGGGTGTTTATGAAAGAGCATGACAAGATCTTACTTACTGCTGTAGAAACACATCTCTCGGTTTAATTCTGAAACAGAGTCTGGAGATCACCTTCTGCCAAGAGAGACACATGTTCCTAAACCTAAAATATATTCTATGGCATTTCTTCTGGTTTATTATGTAAATTTAATTACGTCTCAGATGTTCCCTATTTCCTCCTCAGTAAACTAAGAGAAGAGAATGACAACATCCCAGGCAGACAAGTGTGCCACAGGATTCTGTATTTAGAAGCAGGGTCTCATGTTTAAGATGTGTAACTGGGTGTACTGTGCTGGAGATAGAAATGGGCAGAATGTTAAAACAGAGGGATATCTTTTCAAACTGAACACATTTTAGAAAGGAGTTTTCCAAAAGAACTACTAACTAAAGGTCTTCAAGAACAGAATTCACAAGCTGGAATGCAGTATCTTTTCCCAACAGATTACTGAATATATAAATTAGATTCCAAGGTCACCCAACTGACAAACTGCCCCAGACTGATTCACAATTCTTCTAATAGCTAGCCCTACCTTTTAGGAAGTTGAAACTTTGACAGGTGAGAAAACAGTGATGGCAAATCCAAAATTGTATCATGTAGTTAGAAATTTGTGATTCAAACTATATTGGCCAATAAGAAATCTTACCTGACAAAATTTAGCCTTTCCCAGGAAGGAAACCACTTACTGACTGTTCAGTGTAGAATGGTTAGCCATGAAACCATATGCACACAAAACCAAAAACTGACTCAGTAGACTATTGGATATATATATATTTGTACATACACCTGCATTTGTGTGTATCCATGCATCCACACCTGTGTGTGTGTTTGTACGTGCATGTGTGTGTGTGTGTAACTATATTAATAAAAAAGAAAGAGGCAAACAACTTGAGAGTGGTAGGATACCTTCAGGGGGTACGTAGGAGAGTAGTTTTACTGTCTAAATGAAGAAAATATTGGGGGAAGAGATCTAGATCTACTTATAATAAAAACATATTTTAAAATATGTTTCATCAGCTGACTCCATGTATTTACTTGAAACACATTTTTGCTTTATTTCACTGTAAAAAAAGGAGAGAGTATTTCTTTGAAGATGTGACATGAGAGTGTTATGTTTCCAGGGGATAGTTTCAATGATGTCTAAGGATGTACAGGAAAAGGATATCCTTGATGTTAAGTAATAAGTTTATTCCTTAGTGATAATTTTGATCATTTAGCGATAAGTTTCATCAGTATTAATAATAATAATGCTGAAAGTGGTTGCATTTTCTTTACATTAAATAAAGCTAGTAAATTAAAATGACAAATTCATTGAAGATAGTAAATCAAAATAAAAATGAGAAAATAATATCCTTCCTCATCAGAGTAGTTAAAATGGTAATTCTTCTCTAGCAATTATGTTAAAAATAAACAGTAAGCGACATTAATGGAATTCATTCTATAAGAAAACTCATGCTTTCTGTAGTGGACACCTTACTATCATCTTTGCATGCACCCTATAAGTGTAGTTTTTTTTTTGTACTCAACTTTTACAGTGAATATATTTTGAACGGCAAGGAGCAATGGTTACATAATTTACTTTAAGTTAAAACGTTACAAGACATTTTAGAATTGAATAACAGTTTTAAAATGTCTGTCAAAGAAGTGAAACAGTTTTATATCTGCTGTGCCTTGTGTATCAACAATCTAGATGTAAATAATGGTATTCTCTGGGAAATCTAATCCATATTTAGAGTGTGAAACCATTGGCACCGTTTACAGAACCAGCAGCTGGAGTTCAGACTCGATACATCTCAGCTGTTGCTTTCAGGATTATTGAAGCCAGACTCTCAATTCTGTGTCTGTTTTCACTGGAAACTGTTGATGTTATGCTATCTTTTCTGCAAAAGCTGGCATGAACCTTTTCATAAATAATGCATTTTTGGGGAGCCTTCAACTTAAGTTCATAATTTGACCTCCCCCTTTCTCAGTGACACCTTGTGGTGCTCTATTTATTTTCATTTTGATTACCAATAAATAATTTTTATCTTTCTAATAAAACAATGAAGACCATTACTTATAACTGTATTTATTCATCATTACAATTTCTCACCTGAAGTGAAATAGAAAATTGACTTACAATCCTTTGTTTTTTTTTAACATGGCCTAGTAAATGTCTGACATTATAAATTCTTCACAATTTTTATAATATTTAGATAAAATAAATGAGCAACAGAACAGAAAAGTGTGGTTCTAACAAGCAATTTTCCTGATGTTGCAGATGAGAAGTTATGAGAGTTCAGAGTCTGAGTTAGACAATGGGATGTCGCATTTTAAGTCAGTCTTGCATAAAATTATACTATTTTGATTATTTATAGCGTGGTATGGTGGGTTAAATGTTAAAAGAGTCTGAAAATTAATATAATACTGTTCCCATGATCTTAGGAATCTATACTAGAGTAACATGATGCTTTAAATGTATGTCATTTGTTTATTAAATGAACACTGTTGTATTGTTTGCTTTCTCTATATCATTCAGGAAGTGAAAATATATTTTTATATATTTTATATATTTGGCTTAGATGTATACATTGCTATTCAATAATGAGAATATAATTTGAAGAATCATTTCTTTACATAAAAGATTACACAGTACATCATACCATAAAGTATTTTCTGTAGAAATTCTTCTTTAGGAGTGAATTGAAATAATATTTCAATGCTGCACTTTATTACAGTTGCCTGGATATTACAGGAGTTCCGCATGCCTGTTCTCCCCATGTATTCATAAGAAATAAGTGATAGCATTGTAAGTCATATATACAAATGAGAAACAAATGTAGTAAAGCATAATCTACAAGCAGAAACATTTGATTCATTTTAGATATATATTTAGGCTTCACTTTTTCTTAAGACAGGTTTTAGGATAAACCAAAGAAAAAAATTCTGTGTTAGAGGCCAGCCCTGTCTTTAGAACAAAAAATATAAAAGTCAACTCTCAAGAATGTTCACAGAAATTTTCAATAACAGATCTCTTCACAGTATCTACAGTCACTTTTTTAAAAGCAACAATGTTATAATATTTTTGTTAATTATGGAATGTGCAATATTTATATTAGGTCAGTATATTCTAAAGAAGTTCAAGAAAAGAACAGCAGAGACAGATTCTAGTGCCAGAAATGTGCCCATGTTGGTGGTATGTTCATCAGTGTTCTTCTGGATGACTTCATTTGCCCCTAACCTGTAAGATAACCTCTCCAGGGCACAGATTCTGTGCCTGCTTCTTGATTCAGAATAGAATGACATAGCCCCAGGAGTTGTCACAAATCCTTGAACCCCTAAGCGTCCTTGAGATGTGGTTTCCAGAATCAGAGACTGTTTGTTGTTATTTTGTTGTTGTTTCAGCTATACAAGAGAACACCTTGCTCCTCCCCTTTACCTTGGTTGTTTTTTAATCAGTGCTTAAGGCTGAAAGATAATGTAAATAATACAATAATTATAAAAATAAGTCACTTTGAACTCTGCTACTTGTTATCAGACTCAATATTCGAGAGGTTTATTAAATTTCATTGTAAAAGATAGTGCTATCTATTTTTATGCTTTTTGACAGGAAATATTTTTGTGCTTTTTTGATAGCCATGTGTAGAGATTTTATTATGACATGATTTCCTATGTTAACAAGATGAAAAGAAATTTTATATCTAATGAAGACAAGCAGAATTGTGTGGGTGGATTGGCATTCACACCATTCACCCCCTTTTAATTGAGATGCTTTCATTTCGTGACTCTATGTGACACCTGAGAAGAAATTTGATGTTTTTTATTTTATTTCATTTTATTTTTACTTTTTGAAATCATGAGCTGTCATCTGCTGTGCTTCACGTTACTTTTAACTTTGCCATGTTATGTGGCAAGTGCTTCTTTTCCTTCTGCTGTGTTTTGGGATTCTCTTGCTAACATCATACCAAGGGCAGATTATCCCTGTATACAGGAAGATCAGCAAAACTGCAGAGAAATGTGCTGCAGAGTTACTCAGTAGAGGTGGGCAACCCTCAAGGGGACCTCAGACACGAATGATTTTGCAATTCAGAAAACTTTTTTTATCCTTTTGTCATTGGAATGGTTTCTTTTGCATCAGAAGGAGCTAAGAAATCCAGAGAAACCCCTTTGTGAAGATATGCTTCCCTGTGCTGCTTCTCCTAGTCTTCAACAAACTCAGCAATAACTGCTGACATGATAAAATATCAAATTCAAGTGATTTTTTTATGTTGATTGTTAAAATTTTTTCCAAATACTAGGAAAGCTAGAATTTAGTAAATAGCTGTGAAGTTTGGTCTTTTGTGCATCCGACCCATGGAAGACTAGACTATCACTAGCTTTTTGTCACCTATCATCACATGATGATAGTAACAATTGTAATTTATTGTTGGCAATCGGTATCAATCATGATAGGAATTAAAGATTTTTTTTAATAATAAAAGCAGGAGAAAATCATTTTAAGATTTAAATATTTTACTGTGTGAAAAATATTACAGAGCAAACAGTAAACGTTACAGCTTAAGATGTTACAATCTTGTTTTTGTTTTGTTTTTGTTTTTGTTTTTTGAGACAGGGTTTCTCTGTGGCTTTGGAGCCTGTCCTGGAACTAGCTCTTGTAGACCAGGCTGGTCTCGAACTCACAGAGATCCGCCTGCCTCTGCCTCCCGAGTGCTGGGATTAAAGGCGTGATGTTACAATCTTGACATCAAAAAAATTAGAAATGTGACTATGTGTATTTACAATATAGATTCATGCTCTAAAAATATAATAGAACACATTATATTATAATCAACATAGAAGATCACAATGGTGACCAGGACTGAAAACAAAGTTTATTGGCAGTAAATTATATATTAAAAATGTGTATATACGAATGACTTTTTTGGTCACTTGTGTTAGTGTGGATTATTCATGATACTGACTAAGACAGAGATATTTTCATTCACAAATACAGACTGAAGTTTATCAAATGTATTATATGAACATATATACTAATCTCTTGTCTTCTTCAACCATTACCTGTTAGTTTAAAAATTTGGTATAATTAGAAATTAGAAAACAAAAATAATTAAAATGATAAGTTTCTTCAAGTCTCTGGGTTTTGTTGGGGAAATACATCTGGCAGATCAATAATCCTGTGTACATTTGTGCCTGGAAATAGACTCAGGGTGACTCTGTCTAAACACTTATCACCCATGTCTCCTGCCTCTACCACACTTTCTAGCTTAACTCCCTGTGCTCTTTCACTCTCTAGCTGGCTCTTAAGACAGGCTGTTTAGCCTGGGAAGTTTATTACTATAAATATCACTAGTAAATTTGGTGGTGGTATAAGTCTCTCATCCTAATACATGAAAGACAGAGAGGGATTGACAAAAAGATTGAGACCACTCTGTCTTGCATATTGAGTTCATGCCACTCAGGACCCTGTCTTAAGAAACCAAACCAAATAAAAATAAACAAGAAAAAAGAATCTGTGGATATAGGATTATTCTAGAAACATCTCAGAAAGAGGAAGTTGAGTCATGTTGGAGAGATGGCTATTCACTGATTGGGTGACTTAAAGCCAGTTGATACTGTTTATAGCAGAGTTAATACCCGATAATACATGCCAATAATTTCAAGTAAGAATAAAGGGAAGCAAAAGACCTTAAAGATGAATTACCTTAAAATACATATTCTAATATGTATATATAATTTAATCTTCGAAAAATAAACCCCTGTTATTACAAACTATTGACGAAGTAGCTATAGAAAGATGATTCTATACAATTCAGATAAATTTGGAGACAGAGAAAGTCAATAATTTTAATGGGTTTGTGGCTGTTAAATTGGAATGCTATGGAAGAATATTAATAAAGTTTATTAATATAAATATCAGTAGTAAATTTGGTGGTGGTAAAAGTCTCTCATCCTAATACATGAAAGACAGAGAGGGATTGCCAAAAAGATTGAGACCACTCTGTCTTGAATATTGAGTCATGCCACCCAGGACCCTGTCTTAAGAAACCAAATCAAATACAAATAAAACAATTTTAATTCCAATTCCTGTTAAATTGGAATGCTAGGAAGAGTATTAAAAGAAGCTGGCACACATGGTAACACAAATGACCAGAACCCTAGGGTGTTGATTTATTTATGTGCCTGCGAAAGGTAAGAATATGACAACTGGACATGATAGTTGGGAAAGAAATGCTGCCAGTATTAACTTACAATAGAGCAAGCTCTTAATGAATCCACACACAAAAACCAACTAGCAATAAAAGTCACTAGAACATTCAGTGCTTCCTATATTGTCTTAACCTCAATAATCAAAGTTTAAGATAATTAGACATGTTGATTAAACACATACTACTCATTAATAGGGTAATTACCATAGATTTCCATAGTAAGATAAGAATTTATTCCTCCACACATGATTTATTATGCAAGGACATTATGTGTTTAACTTGTTGTTGGAAATCATGAGTAGCTCTCAACTTCAGTTTAGAGAATTACTGGATAATCTACATGAAGTTAAATCCTAAAGAAGAGTTAAGACCGAAAAGATGCGATCCACAAGGTTTGCACTATTTGTATGCTACTAATTAGCGTTTGACTAACACTGACTATTAAGGAGAACAGTGTGATTAGGATTTGCATTTTGATTTAACACATTTAATCTAGGTGTTTAGTCGTTCATGACTTTGTCATTCACCGAGATCACAGTCATAGCTCTGTTATTTCTGATTCTCTGAGATTTTTTCCACCTTGAGTTTAAGAAAAAACTAAATTACCATACCCCAAAGCACTGAATTACTTTTAGTATTGCAATTCCCAGTCCTTCATATCTCCTTGAACATTTGACATTTTTTTCATGTCTTCTCTTGTGGTGCACTTAAGTAGAGCTATTTTGATTGAATAACTCCCCAGAGGATTGAGATTATAATACAATCGTGTTTCAAACAAGTTATTCTTGAGTACATATTACCATTATGTAGTGCAGAAATAAAATCAATATTTCATAAATGCATGTTTCTATGAAACCTGCCAAAGAGATGAGTTTTTCCCTCATTGTTCCCGTTATCATTGAATTATAAATAAAGCAAAGCTTAAATTGTTTATTTGCAATTGAAAAGCTCCAAGAAAAATATCAGTTATCAATGATGACAGTAACCTTAAGGAAAGATAGTAACTTCAAAATTACAGAGAACACAGTTTGAGATAATTACTCTTAAAATTGGCCAATTGCTCAGATTATCATAAATCAATTCTAAAATCCAATACAGTAAAAATGAAAGGTGACAATATATTCTTATTGAAGACAATTTTTTCTTAGATTGAATGTTCTTCAGTGTTTAGGAGTAAAATTGGCATTACAAAGGCACAGTATTTCTGATTAGCAGAATTTTAGCCTATCATAGCCATTTTCCCTAATCAGATTATTTGCGTCCCTGAGAAATTGATGCATGCCTATGAAAAAGAGCTTCCAGGAAAGATGTCTACTATCTGATGAGAAAGATAGTATTATGGACCTATACATTTTTAAAAATCCAAGTGAAACATGACAATTTTATTGAATCTAGACCTTGCTTATTTCTGTAAAGTGGAAAGTAGTTTTTGCTAGTGTGACTAAATATTAAGCTCAACCTATGCTTCAGTTAGCTAGTCGGTCATTTAATTAAAAAAAAACGTGTCACTGTATTTTAAATCTTAAACACATTTAAAAAAGATCTATGAATTCTAATTTTAGCATAAATGTCCCCCCATTTATGATCAAACATAAGCTGGTTCAAACTAACAAACTAAAGAAAAATCTTGTCAAGAATAAAGCAGAAGGAGGGAGCAAGGAAGTCAGGACCGCGAGAGGTGCACCCACCCACTGAGACAGTGGGGCTGATCTATTGGGAGCTCACCAAGGCCAGCTGGACTGTGACTGAAAAAGCATGGGATAAAACCGGACTCTCTGAACATGGGGGACAATGAGGGCTGATGAGAAGCCAAGGACAATGGCATGGGGGTTTGTTCCTACTTCATGTTCTGGCTTTGTGGGAGCCTAGCCAGTTTGGATGTTCACCTTCCTAGACCTGGATGGAGGGGGGAGGACCTTGGACTTTCCACAGGGCAGGGAACCCTGACTGCTCTTTGGACTGGAGAGGGAGGAGGAGGGGAATGGTGATGGGGAGTGGAGGGAGGGGGAGAGGAGTAGGAGGAGGGAGAGGGAAATGGGGAGCTGGGAGGAGGTGGAAATTTTTTTCAATGAAAAAAAGAATAAAATCATAAACCAGTACTCAAACAAAAATTTTTAAAAGTATGTCTGTCTTTGGTATTACAATTCACTCTAAGTGGTTTTGTGACTCACTGTGTTTTAATTTTTTTTTAATGTAATAGGGGATTAGTCTGCTCTAGCAAAGTGGTGGTGGTAGATATTCTTTTCTAAGGCCCATGACTTCACTAGCTCTAGAGAACTGGCTAACTGTAGGACCAGGCAGTCTTTCCCTCCTGTTGAGTGGGTCTTAAGTCCAATGAAACAACTGCTGAGTATCCCTGACATGTGAGTTTATACTTCTTGCTTTCTTTTATTTAAAATGATTAAGTTAATTGTATAGTAAAATCGTGATATAAACCCTAGATTATATGAAATATATAAATTATATAAGCAATTATATTCATATACAATTTATTATTTAAATATTATTGCTGGGCAAAAATTGGGAACTGGGGGATGGGGTGGGATGGGGGAAAGAGGAGATGGGGAAAGAAAAGTGAGAAGGGGAGGATGGGGAGGACTTGGGGAAATGGGATGGTTGGGATAAAGGAAGGGTGGATATGGGAGCAGGGAAATATATATCTTAATTAAGGGAGCCATTTTAGGGTTGGCAAGAGTCTTGACTCTAGAGGGGTTCTCAGGGGTCCAGAAAGATGTCCCCAGCTACGTCCTTGGGCAGCTGAGGAGAGAGAGCCTGAAATGGCCCGATCCTATAGCCATACTGATGAATATCTTGCATATCACCATAGAACCTTCATCTGGCGATGGATGGAGATAGAGACAGAGACCCACATTGGATCACTGGACTGAGCTCCCAAGGTCCAAATGAGGAGCAGAAGGAGGAGACCATGAGCAAGGAAGTCAGGATCGAGAGGGGTGCACCCACCCACTGAGACAGTGGGGCTGATCTATTGGGAGCTCACCAAGGCCAGCTGGACTGGAACTGAAAAAGCAAGGGATAAAATCAGACTCTCTGAACATGGCAGACAATGAGGGCTGATGAGAAGCCAAGGACAATGGCACTGTGTTTTGATCCTACTTCATGTTATGGCTTTGTGGGAGCCTAGCCAGTTTGGATGCTTACCTTCCTAGACCTGGATAGAGGGGTGAGGACCTTGGACTTCCCACAGGGCAGGGAACCCTGACTGCTCTTTGGACTGGAGAGGGAGGGGGAAGGGAGTGGGGGGGAGTGGAGGAGGCAGAAATTTTTAATAAAAAAATAAAATAAAAATTAAAAAAAATCTTAAAAACTAAAAAAATATATAAATATTATATGTAATAATTATATAATATGTATTTAGGCAATGCTTAAATAATATAATCTGTATATTATATATGCAATATGAACATTTAGTAATACATTCTGAGTGTCATATCTGCCTTTTAGGGAAGGATTGCATGTATTCAGGCTTTTTTTCTTTAATACAAGAGATCTACATTAAATCAAAGTGTATACATGCTAAGAAGGAAAATATGAATTTGACACATGCTGGAGTCATTTTGTAAGAGAGAACCTCAAGTGAGAAAATGTCCATAAATGTGGTCTGTAGACAAGTCTGTGATTCATTTTTGTTCTCATAAAAGAGAGAGGCGCTCAGGAAGTTGAGAGCCCTTTGCTTAGAACTTCCAAGTGTTTTTGAAATAAGGGGTGGTGGTGTTCTGTAGTTTTCTTAAAATTCTTTTTTTTTCTCTACTATTAAAAGTGTTACATTCTACAAAGTGAAACTTGGTGTAGGAGTTCCTTCTGTTTGTGTGTTGCTTTCATTGGGTAATGAATAAAGAAACTGACTTGGCCTAGTTGATAGGACAGAACTTAGGTTGGCGGAGTAGACAGAACTGAATACTGGGAAGAAGGGCAGAGAGGCAGACGGCATGGTTCTCTTTCCTGAGATGGACGCTGGTTAGACTCTTGCTGGTAAGCCACAGTCACGTGGCCATACACATTAATGGAGATGGTTTAAACTAATATATAGGAGTTAGTCAAGAAGTTAGAGCTAACAGTCCAAGCAGTGTTTAAATGAATACAGTTTCTGTGTAATTATTTTGGGTGTAAGCTAGCCAGGTGGCCAGGACAGAACAAAGGTCCACCCTCCTCATGCAGAAACTGATGCAGGAAGTCAACCTTTGTTTTTATATCCACTGATATAAATATCCCTTACACTTTTACTCCACTGAAAAGCTTCTGTTTGGCTCAGAGATTACGTGATATGAATGTCCAACATTTTGTTCAGATTCATCATTTTCAGCTATATATAAATATATATATATATATTTGTCAAAATAGGTGATTCTCTCATACAATACATCCTTAACAGTTTCTCCTTCTTTAATTCCTTTCAGTTCTCTGCCACCTCCCATTTTCCCTAGACCTACTTTCTCTCAATTTTGTTTGCCAAAAAGAGTAAGCATCCAATAGATGATAGTCAAACAGGACAGAATAAGAGACTTTTCAAGTATATTTTGAAATACTAGTGCATAGGAATATTATTGCATTCATTTATTTAGAGAATATCAGGAAAATTGTGAGAAGTAATTAAAGATAAAATGAATATAAGATTGAGGTGCATAAAGAAAATGGTTAAATGGTATTATTATTTCAAAGTAGTCCTTTGTTTTAGTTAAGCCAATATCTAGAACTCTGTTCTTCATCGAAAGTATACCAATAATATATTAATTGTATACATCAATCACAATAAACATTTATTTCAAAGTCATGACATTGAGAATATGTTAAATTTGACTACAAAATTTAACATTTAAATATGAAGGGAATAAATTAATTTAAAAATAAGATTCGAAGATATAACGGTTGCAGCTACTAAGTGGAAAGGTTATTTTTAAATATGACTGGGTATTTGTTTTTGCTGTTTGTGTGTTGGTGCCAACAGAAGAGTTCTACATGTCAGAAGGAATTTTTTTTTCTAAGTATAAGCTACCAATAATCAATTGTCTGGTGACCCAGACAGTTACAAAGGAGTAGAAAACCCATTTTTCTTTTTGTCCTGGATCTAGGACATTTCCTTCTGTTACTATACATCAGAAATCCAAGCCCTTCAGGATTTTGTCCAGAAAATTAAGGAATGCTGAGAACAATGGTGTTCAAAAGATTTTGGCTCCACACTTCGGATCAGACCAATTGACTTTTTGGTTCTTATGATTATGGACTTAGTGTAATTCATTAAGCCAACATTGTCACACAGCCATTTCTTGCTTGCTGTTTATCATAAATCTTTTCAGATTGCAAAATCACCTGAGCAAATTTTCTTAAGACCTATCTGACTATCTAAATCTCATCTTCCTTCCTTCCTTCCTTCCTTCCTTCCTTCCTTCCTTCCTTCCTTCCTTCCTTCCTTCCTTCTTTCTTTCTTTCTTTCTTTCTTTCTTTCTTTCATCACCTATCTATCTATAATCTATCTCTCTCTCTATATATATTTATATATTGACTTAATTTCTCTGGAGAACTCTCTGACTAACACATGTTTTAGTACCATAAGCAGAACTATAACTATTTAAAATTATTGAAAACGCTAAGGTATTTTGAAGTTAATAATATGTAAAGGCAAGTCATGCTATGGAATAGCTGGCTTAAAAAGCCCTAGGTAATCGTGACTGAAAAATAAGGGACATTCTGGGTTGACTGTGAAGTGGTGAAGACCTATAGCAATTTTTTAAAATAGTGTTGTTGAAGGAGCTGCAGGCTTGCTTTTCATCCCACCCGGCTCCCGCCACCGGCTAGCTTTACCCGAAATAACAACACACAAATTGTATTCACTTAAACACTGCTTTGCCCATTATATCTAGCCTCTTCTCGGCTAACTCTCGCACCTGGACTAGCCCATTTCTAATAATCTGTGTAGCCCACGAGGTGGCTTACCAGGGAAGATCTTAACCTACGTCCATCCTGGGACGGAGCTTCATCGATTGTGTCTGCCCAGGAGAGAGGAGCATGGCCTCTGTCTCACTTCCTCTTCCTCCCAGCATTCTGTTCTGTTTACTCCTCCCACCTATGTTTTAATCTATGAGGCCAAGCAGTTTCTTTATTACTTAACCAATGACCTTCCTCCATCATAGTGTATGGATTGTTTTAATGATCATAAGTAAACAGAAATAAATATTCAATAATAAAAGTGATTCTGATGAGATTTCTCAACATGAAATAATGAACATTTAACTGGAAAGTGAAAATAAATACTTCCTGTAAAGTCAAAATCTCAGTGAATTTGAGTGAATTATGATTACGCTTAAAGGCTGAGACCTTATATCTTGATCCTCAACTAAGAAGCATAGAAAGAGAGAGATACAAAGACAGACAGAAAAAGATAGAGACACAGAGAGAGGAGGAGGGAGGGGGAGACAGAAGGGGGGAGAGGGAGAGAGAAAGAGAGAGAAAGGAGGAGAGAGAAAGAAACTAGAAATGAAACACTCTCTTCAACTTGTCCACACTTCCTGATTCTTCCTAAATAGCTCAACCAACTGGGTACTTAGTGTTCAAGTCAATTGTCACATAATTTCTGACACTTTAAAAATATTCCAGATAGAATTCTAAAATTTAAGTCATTAGTAACATAGACATCTAAAGTGTCTGAAAGATTTTTAAAAGGAATGTAAGCTGTAGTGTTGGAGAATAACTAGCATTCATCCCAAGATTATTGAAATAATCCATCAAACATAGTTGAGAGCAAAACACACATGTACCTATTTTTGATTTTTGAACTTTAAAAATTATTTTTTTGTGTGTGTGTTTTAGATGTGTGGCATATGCTTTCAGTCCCAGCACTGGAGGTAGTATCAGAAGCAGGAGGATCCCTGTTTGTTCAAGGTCACCCTGGTATACAGACTGAGTTCCAGAATGGCCACAACTAAATACAGAGATCCTGTCTAAAACAACAACAAATAAACAAAAAAAAGAAAAATAATGTTTGTTAGCAGTTCAAAAAATGAAGACATTCAGTTCATTAAATAATACTCAAACTTTGGATAATAATTTCTGAAAAACACAACAAATGTGTATTTCATATAAAAAAATTTAAGTTGCTTCTGCAGGTTTCAAAACAGCATCTAAACATTAAAAAAACTCCAGAAATTAAATAATAAGATTTTTGAAATAGAAGTATGGAATTTTTTTTTCAAATGTGATATAAAAGCAGGGCCCAAAGTAAACACAACTTTTACTAAGACTCTGTCCATGGTCTTTGGAAAATACTGATAAATAGTGAGAAGAAAAACAACAGACTTAGAGAAAATGTTTCAGTACATTGGATATCAAAATAATATCCAAAAATTAAAACAAAGACAAAAGTATGGTATACAGGCTCTAATCCTGGAAATTTTAACCAGTAGAGGCTTAAAATAGATGCAGTTCTTTTCTTCCAAAAGAGCTCTCTTTTACAAAACAAACAATGAAGAGAAGCAAAAACACCAAACAGCTATATAGAATGTTGATTAGGGTTTAACAAGAACATGTACACTGTTTTAAGGTGATTTTAGCATAATTTTTAAAAGTTTTTCATGTACTTAATATATCAATAATAATAATAATTTCTTATCCGACTTGATAAAGAAAAGATGAGTCAAGAAATTGTTATCCAAATAAATAACTGGTTATAAATATGGTAGGCATTTATTGATAATAGTTTTTCAACCTTTAAATAATAAATACCCATGACTTCATCATGAATCGATTGAGCCTATGGTCATTTGGCAAAATTTAAACAGTCATGATTTTCTCAAAGCAGTAATTTCTTAGTTTAATTACTCTTCTTTAGTCTTATTGGCAGCATAAGCATTTTTGTGCTTTAGTTGCCAAGCACAAAGCAAGAGATTTGTTAAAGTTATTGAGTAGGGAATGATATGTTGCTCTAAGCTAGCTTTTTGATCAAAAGCCTTTTAAATTGAATATGACTAAAAGATGCCATTCTCTTTCTGCATCAATTTTGCTTCAATACATTTTCATCATTAAGGGATATAAAATGCTGATCTGGTTTTCAGTGTTCTGTTTATCTCAGACTTTAAACATTTGAAAGGGAATTTACTTTTTTATTCCAAATATATTCTTGTTGATGCTATTTGTCATGCACCAAAACTGGACAGGTTAGTTTTAAAACCCAGCCATTCTATCAATCATTTCTGAAAGAGTAACGACATCAGTGCTATGGGCTTTTTATTATTGATTATTCTTAAATTTATTACTTCAAAAGTTCATAGTGATAAAACCCCATTTCGCAAAACAAAAGGTTGTAGGAGAAATGTTGACAGTTTTACCAACTAATCAAACAAATCTGGCTTAGCAATGCTGCACATGTCAGCTTGATCTATGATTTTCTTCATTCATTCAGATACGTTGCACTCTATTTAAACTATTAAAATACAAATTATAATTGCTAGTACTTAAATTGAATTTCTATTAAAGCAAATATTTTGTACTATATTCAGTTTGTATCTGTTTTATGTTGCTAAGACATAATTCTACAAATTAATTAATTAGAAAATAATAAATGTATATTTGACTCATATATATTAAACTAGTCTGCCCATGATTGAAGACTGAGTTGGTGAGGCATTGTTGACTTTTTGTAACAATGTGATTGTGAAGAGATGTTGGAAACAAGCACTAGGTGAAATTAATAACCTCAAACATATTTTTAAATTCATTTTAGGTATTTAAAATTATAGCATCCTTGTGATGTAAGCAATTTTAGTTGTCCTTCTCATTCCAACACTTAAAATATATTTGAAAGGTGATATGAAATTTCTAAAGCATGTTTTTTCATAAATGTACTTAAAACGTAATTGACCTAATAAAATATATAATGTGATATCAATGTGACTTAAAATATTAAAATAAAATACTTAAAAGATGGACAAAAGAACATTTGAATTCATGCTGTGTTTAACCAATTATTTTATCCTTTATCGTGAGAACAAGAAATGGGCATGTGTAATATAAAATACAGAGACTCATCTCTCCAGTCTGTTTTCTTTATTAACATAACCTCAGTGATCTCTCGTCACTTTGTTAATAGATTGTACACTATAACAAAAGGATTATGAACCACAGTCTTTAAATATATGTTCATCCAAATATAAAAGATTTTAAAATATTTGTTTATAAGAAATATAAAATTAAAAATAAAATTTAAAAGTATCTCAGACTTGTCACTGTAGGTGACACCAGAAAATCCCACCCAAAGGAGTATCAAGAAAACCAAAAATCTAAAGAATACTCTCGTCAAAACCCTATTATTGCCCCTTAATTCTATTTTTGCCCATATTAATTTTTGACTCTTTAGTACCTTCCTTTGTATAAAAATCTGCCTTAAAATTTAAACTTTCAATTTTGAAATCAATAGTGTTTAAGTTTTCAACACTGATCAATACATTTTCTAACACAAGTCTCTAAAGTCTCCAGAAGAAAGATGGGGCCCCACAACAATGATTCTACCTCTGGTTCATAAAGATTCCATCAATTCAATAAACACAAATTGTACAGAATATTTCCATATTGGCTAGTTGTCAAAGATAGTTTGCTTATTAATAAAACTTCAAAAGTATATTTGTCATATTGTGTATCTTTCTACTTCTGTTTACAATTTTTTTTGATCAGAAATGTTGTAGGCATTGACTGTTCTTTTTCTGACTGCCAAGACAAGAAACTATATTAATTACAGCACTCTGGCCAATAGCTGAGGCATATTTCTAGTTAACTCTTACATCTTAAATTAACCCATTTTTAACAATTTTTGTATTGCCGTGAGGCTTTGGCTTACCAGTAAGATATTGGCTGGCCCTTTCTCCTTCAACAGCTACACGATATCTCCTTGACTCCACCTACTCTCTCATATTGCTTTGGCCATATGCCAAAGCAAATATATTCATTAATCAATAAAAAGCAACAAATATACAGAACGACATTCCACATCATATTTCCTTTTCTGTTCAAATAGAAAGGAAGGTTTTAATTTTAACAGTGAAATTACATATAACAAAATAGGCATCAAATAAGCATTACAATACAAAAGTTTTGTGAGTCTAAAGTTTCATATCTAATTTATCTTTTATCACAACTAATGAAAACTATAGCTATAGCTATCTGTCTCCAACTCTTCAAAGATATTGTGTATCTGAAATCCTTTTCTAAAAAGGAATTTTTTTATGTGATAAGTGGGCATGGCTAGAACCATCTTCGAGTTCCTGCCTGTTTGCTCCACCAAGTCTAACATGGCAGAGGCATGCTCACTGCCCCAACTCCAGGGACACAGTAGGTATATGTTACCAGTAAGCAATTTGTAACATGCTGCTCAGAGACCCCATTTCTAAAGAGCCAGAGTTTGTGCTGCCAGCATGAACCTGGAAGCTGTTATTTCTTAAAGGAGCCAGACAGCTTTTGCTCTAATGCTGAGTCAGGAAGCCTTCTCTTAAAGGAGTGGTGCTTTTGCTTACCTCTGGCAAACAGAGCCCACCTGAGAAAATACTGCTACCGAGAAGCTATACTTTATTCTTTTGTGTCTAGAATTACGTTCCAAGCTCTCTCAGGTTTTATGTGGATGTACTTGCCTCTCATTGGTGTGTCATTTTGTATACAGAGGCTGCTTGTTTCCCGACTGCTAAGACCTGAATAATAACACAGAAACTAGATTAGTTACAGTGCTATTTGGCCAATAGCTTAGGCATATTTCTAGAGGACTCTTACATCTTAAATTAACCCATTTTTATTAATCTGTGTATTTCTACAAGACTGTATTCTACTGGTAAGTTTCTGGCTGGCACCTGGCGCCATCATCTTTTTTTCTTTGATAGCTACAGGGCATACCCCTGACTTTGTTTGCTCTCTATGTGTCTTCCAGCCTGACTCTATTATGTCCTGCCATAGGTCAAAGTAGCTCTATTCATTAACCAATAAAAACAACGCATTTACAGAAGGACATTCCACATCAAAATGTTAATTATTTTTGTTATACTCTATGTATTTCTACTTCTTATTAATATCTTTTATAAACTTACATATTAATGATATTTTGTCATATTGAAGTATACATTTCTACCTCTGTTTAAGATTTTTTATACATTGCTATAATTTTGAGATCCCTGTCCTTTTGTTTTACACGTTTGAAGAGTCTTCATTTTTATAATGTGAAATTTTAATGTTCAAGATACATAGATCATTAAGAATTACAGGTTAATAGTCACCCATGTTTTTCATATTTATAGTTATGTTAGTTAGATGCACAGAGATGTATTCTGCATAGATAAGGAATCTTCTAAGACTTACAGAATATGGCACGTAGATGTTTCAGTATTTAGAATTCTGTTGATGTGAGACACAACTGCTCCTGGCAGCAACAATTTACTCCTGAGAGAATGATGGGCCCCGAATACACTCCAAATAGAGCTTGGTTTCTTTTTGGCAAAACTGGTCTATTGGGCAAAGAGCTGCCCTTGCCTTGACTGCTGACAGTATGCACTCTGTCCAATCTGGACAAGCAGGACACAAGGAAAATCCACTGCTGAAACTTGCCTTGACAGGGTAGGACAGTCTTTTGAATTTCCTGTTTCTAAAAATGGTCTGTCAGATATATTAGGCCTAGAGTTAAAGTTGTTTGTCCCAATGTTGCAGAGAGACTTTGGGTGACTGTCCAGGCAGCCAGTTGTCTCTGTCATTTCTTGCATCTTTTGGAAGTCACTTGCTTGAACTTCCTGCTTACTCGGGTAATATTATTTTCTCTCAGGCCTTTGATGGGTTAATACTGGATGGTCAGAGTTATTATCCTCTGTTATCTTAGCTAAGACATATTAGGTAGAAGACTCAGACTCTTTAGGATGGGACAACTATTGGTATAATCTCTGTAATTGCCATTCACCTATGATCTGTACATTTAGCATGCATTTCTTACTCGATGCTTTTCTTATTGCTTATAGTTCTTTTTTTGCATATGATATTACTCTATCTTTCTCCTGGATAAATTTGATAATTGTTTGTATTGTATATAGTTTTGCAATAGGTTTAGAAGCTTCTTATTTAGACTAATGGGGAAAGTGTACTGGGTATTCTTCCTGTCATGACCTTGGGCTATCTGACCCAGTGGGGTTGTGCTTCTTGTCTGCCAATTTGACTTCTGCAAAGGAAAGAGGGAGTGGTTGCTGACTCTCTTTTTTTTTTTATTTTTATTAAAGATTTCTGTCTCTTCCCCACCTCCGCCTCCCCTTTCCCTCCCCCTCCCCCAATCAAGTCCCCCGTCCCTCGTATGCCCAAAGAGCAGTCAGGGTTGCCTGCCCTGTGGCAAGTCCAAGGTCCACCCACCTCCATCCAGGTCTAGCAAGGTGATCATCCAAACTGCCTAGGCTCCCACAAAGCCAATAGGTTGCTGACTCTCTTTTGTGCGGTAGTAGATCAGACTGCCGGATCCATTCATGCCCTGGCAGAACGGAGGACCAAGAACACTACCTTGTTTTATATGTGCAAGTGTATTTTTAAAAACCCTTGATACCCTTTTAAATAGGTTGCAAGATTTTGCCTACATGTCATCTCACTTTTAATATTTTATCAAGACATTATTATACAAATATACTACCCATTAATATTACCATCATTTAAAAACTGTTTTAATAATTTTTGAGATAAGAATTATACCATTTCTCCTTCCCCTTTCTTCCCTCCAATGCATTCTACATAGCCTTCTTGTTCTTCTTCAGATTCATGACTTAAGTTTTCTTCATTACACACACATACACACACACTCTCCTAAGTAACTATGTATATATGTACATACTGTTATATGCAAATAATAAAAATATATTATATTAATATATACATAAATACAAAAATTAGCTGTTCTGCCTGTAATATGTTACATATGTATATAAGACATATATATATATATATATATATATGTGTGTGTGTATTTATGTATGTCTTTGGGGCTGACCATTTGATATTGAAAAACTGTTTTGTGTGATCCTCTCAAGAGAAGAATTTTTCTCCTACTCACAGCATTCCATAACTGACAGCTTTGTGTAGTAGTGTTTTTAATAAAACAGGAATTATTCAACTAAGATTTGATCAGTATAATATCTGAAAGTACAAAATAAGTTCTGTTGAAAATTAATTTTATTGTCCTCATTTTCAGCATACTCAAATAAATATGCAAATATCATAGAACAAGCAGACAAAAATATTTCCATTAATTTCCACTCACTCTTAAACAAGGGAGTGGGTAATTTGTAGCTATTACTTTACCACGGCTGTTTATGATTTTATTTTAAATTTCTTTTTTATGGCTTGGACTAATAACATGACCAAAATGACTGAAGTAAAATAAACTGATTTATTTCAGTTTTAAGTTATAATCCATTACTGGGAGAAGGTGATACATGAATTCACGCAGAAACTTGAGACAGAAGTCTCAGATGTATGCTGCTTGCTTGTTTGCTTAAAGGCTTATACTAAGGTAGCTGTTTCATAGAGCCTATGGTCACCTCGTAGGGAATGGTGCTTCCATCAGTGGTTGGGCACCCTTATATTAAAAGAATATATACACTCTCCATTAAAATGGACAAGTCAATTTGATCTGTTAATCATCAATTTAGACTCCCTTCTTATATGGCTAAAGGTTATTGAAAGGTTACAGTGAAATAAAACATGCATGCTACACAATCTTTTAAAAACTGGAGTCAGAGAAGCTTTCTTTCCGAGAGCTCTCTTTTCATAATCCTCAGATTCCATCACCTATCTCAGACGTATCTTATTCCGTTATTTTATGATGGTTAGTATTTAGGGATTTTAGTTTCAGTGTTAGACAGTTTTGACCTAAGAAAGGTATGGTTTCTGCATAGTTGGGCACAAAGTTTTATAAATATGGAAAATAATGCTTACAGCACATTATACTACCAATAAATATTGTATAATGTATACATTTTCCCTGCCTCCTTTTCTGGTATAGAATTTTACATTTTGAGTGATGGTAAATTTTACTTTCATGAATTTCACTTATAAAAAACATTATTAACCTTACAAGAAATACTCCTTGGAATAAGATTCTTTCTTTCAAGCTGGAAGGAACTTTATAAACATTCAATAATTAATTCTCATAACTTGAAGGAAATGTTTAATATTCTACCTTTGCAGTAGGAGAAATGAGAACAGAATATTAAACTTACTTGCTGAGCTTATCTAAGTAACTCATATGTCTAGAAGTAGAATATGGTGTGTAAACCTGGATTTGTAGACACTGGGAAGAAAATTACCTGCTAAAAAGATTAAGAATGCTTGTTTCATTGATTAGGAAACTGACTCTTGAGGTGATTATATGCTATGTTTTTCTATAAGTTGCTGGGTTAAATGTTCTAACTTTTTGAAAGAAATTGAAATTTGTTAAAATTTCAAAAGTAGGCGATAAAAACCTTCGGCTCACTTCACTCTGCTTTCTCTTTGCATAGTTAATGGTTGCAGATTTTAAGAGAACAAATCTCACAATTATCTTCTTCTTTGCATGGTTCTTTTGTTTTTCATATTTACTTTCATTAATGAAGCTCATTAATGTGATGGGGTAACATAATACGGTAATAAACCATTAGCAATAGTGGGGAATTGGTAATGTTTATACAAAGCAGATACTTCTACCCATAATTCACCTGTGTTTACTGGGGAAATTGAAAAAGTAAAAATTACTTCATACACAATGTGTTTCTTCCCTCTCTGACAGTTGACTACTAATTAGAGATTCTCTTAGAGGGAAAAAATGGTTATCAAAGAGAGCTAAATTTTAAATCATTTAAGACTGAATGTTTCATATAATTCATACAAAGTCAATGTATTGTTCATTACCTGTGCTCCATTCTATGCTATAATTTATGATGAAGGCAAAGGATTCCTGCATACTATAGACAGTAAAATGAAATGTGTGCTTTAAAGTTCAATATGTTAAAAATATTGCTTACTTTTCTTTAAATTCAAAGTCTGATATTTCTCCTGGGCAAAGGCAAAAACATCTACAATTTTTTTTTATGACTTTAGGCATGTTAAGACAAAAATGTTGAGTAATCAATATTATGTACAGTACTTTTCAATAGTTCATGTTTTGAGGCCACAAAGTTTGAAAGATTGGAGTTATTTTTTATTATTTATTATTTAATTTTTCAATTATTTATATAATGTTAGTGCTAATTATCTACTAGGCACATTTTAAACAAAACAAAAACTATTAACTCAATAATGGATAATAGAAATAAGCAGACATCTTTCAAACAAATAAGTGTAAATGACAAATACGTTAGAATATTTATCATTTTTCAGGTGACAAATCATTTCGCTCTTTTCAGGATGGCTGTAATAAGTAAAACAGGCAACAACATCAAATGTTGATATGCAAGTGGACAGTGGCGAGCCCTTTTCTATTGTTGTTAGGAATTTAAATATATTTGATAAGAATAAATAAGACTATGAAGATTTCTTTCCATATTAAAAATTGGACTTAATATATATAATTTCTGAGACTATCCCCAAAATAATCTTTCTGTGTCTTAAAACTTAATATGAATATATAAGAATACATATATATATATCAAAGTATATGTGTGTGTACTCCAAAACCAATGATATTTTCTCAAAAATGTAGCATTATATTTTAAAGAAAAAAAAGAAGGGACACACATAATCTGTTGATATATTTGCGCATATGAAAAATATTTTCTTCATATAATAGGACAGAAGCAATCCTATCAGTTACAATCTCATCTCTCCACTTTGTCAAGTGCTCTTAGCTAAAGTTTATACTATCTTTTGTATTTCATCCACCCTCAGAAATACCTGTGAAGATCTTGATCATTTCCATGTAAGAGTGATCCATACCTTAATCTCTGAAGAGTGTGATCCCTTTATCAATTTGCCTGGATTGTGTTGCAACCCTCATTGACCTAATCTGAAGAAATGGTAACGCTAATAGGTCCCCTAAAAGATCTAGTGAATCATAGACATAATCTTCTTACTTTCGTTTCTGGGAAAGGAATCAATTCCTACTGTTGTGTGGTCATCCCTCTAACACCATTTTTCATTTCTTACTTTGTTGTTTTATGGTATAAGAAGGCCAAAGTAGTCGGGAGTGATTTTTTTCTTCCAGCACAATAGAGCATTTTTTGTTGTTTTTGTATTTTCCTCCTGGCAAAAGCACTCTTTCTTCATAACTAGAACTGGTAGGAGAGCAGAAAATAATGTCATGACAACAGAAAGAAAAAGTTTTCCTAGTGAGGCATTAGCAGTGACCGTGAAACACAATCATTTTAACCCCTTGATTCCTGGACCTTCAGATCTTGGCTATATAAGATACAGTAATATGCCTTAGACTCAAAGTTAGTTAGCATCCCTTTCTTCCATCAGATAAGTTAGTTAATTACTTTATCATACAGGCGCAAGAAAGTTTTAGATAAATGGACAGAAAACAGTTTTCTTTTTTTTTTTTTTTTGTTAAACTATTGCATGAATGACCTTTAACACAGTTGATGTCCAAGTGCTTGCCTCCCTGAGAAGCTCTTGAGGCAGGTTTCCACAGTCTGTTACTGTTAACACTGTTTTCCAGGCCACTACTAGAATATCACTTTAAGCTTTAAAGATAGAATTCAATTTGTTTTTGTTCAGGCTTCAGGTACTGACGTCTGCATTAGTCAGTTTTCCATTGCTGTGCTAGAATATTATATCTATCTTATGGGGATATTTACGATTGGAAGCACCACAATGGGATTATATTAGTTAACATTTTATGGTATGAGCTTAGCTTTGCTATTTTATACTTTATAAGACTTAGAGTAGCTCTCATACATGAACTTTCTGAATACAGTAATCATACTAGGTTCAACAGATAAAATATTTGAAATGTCTCTACTTAAAACAATGTCCAAGGTTATAAAGCAAAATCTTACAATTTTTAATTAAGTTTTCTTAATATTTTCAAAGTTTTATAGATATTCTGATTATATTCCTGTCTCCTCTCCCAATTTTCCCCAAATCATCCCCCATATTACTTGACCAGCCAACTTTGTGCCCTTAATTTTATTTCCATTATTTTTTGTATCATTCAAAATCTGTTGGTGGTGCTCAAATATTTTTGGATGTGTCATGTTCCACGGGAGTGGCCAAGCTCTAAGGCACTTCTCTCTTAACGAAACTGTGTCTTCCACTTCAGAAGCTAGAATTTGTCAACAGCTCCACAGCTTTCAGTAAGATTGTGTGCCCGCTTCCTCTCTTCATGCTGGGATTTGGTGTAGCTTAGAACTGCAGAGGCCTTGCTCATAGTGTTCAAATCACTATGAATGACTTTGTGAAGTTGCCTTGATGGGTTCAGAACATGATTCCTTAATGACGTCACCCGTGTAATGCTTGCGCATGCTTTTGCAATAATGCCTAAGGGATGGGCAGGCAGAACGTATATTACATTTAGGAATGAACATTGTACAATCAATTGTTCTCTACTTTTTTGTCGCTTGTCGATAACTATGTTTAATTACTATCCACCACAAATAGAAGCTTCTGAGATGAAGTTTTAAAGATGTGTTGCTCTACGGGGAAAATGATGTCATTAGAATTTCAGTTCAGTGACGTAACTAGAGTGCAGCATTATAGTAATAGTTCTGTCAGGATACATTCATGATATCCAAATAAAATATTTCCTATAATTTTATAAAGTATTTTGAAATTATTTTGCCCCACATAGAAATATTAAAACTTGTATATATATATATATATATATATATATATATATATTTAGTGCTTTCCCACATAATTTATATTTTCTGTTTAAGTTCCAGTTTGCTTTTCAATTTTTTGGAAGACTTACATAGATAAGACTTGATATTTATATAGAATCATTAATTCTGGAAGGATAATGTTATGCAGGTGGTACAATCTCAAAGATAATAAAGGATCAATAGTAAGTAATGCATATACTACTAAAACATGTCAATTAATTTTTATATAAACCTTAAAAGGGTTAATAATTAACAGTCAACATCTTCAAATGGCAGTCTATCCTTTGTATTATTTTCCATAGTGATATTTTCCAAATAAGATATGGGTCCTTAGTAAATTCTTTATTTTTGGTATAGCAATATGTCTAGAAGTAACTTTCCCATCGTCATTTCTTACCGATATTTAGGCATTCAGTTCACACGTATCTGTCTCCATTAGCAGCCAAGCCATAAACAATTGGAGCAGATGGAGTTGATAAATAAAAAAAAGAATGATTTTTTTGTGTTTTTTATAAAATGGAGAGTACAGAATTTTGTGACACACTGATTTCATATTTACACATAAATAATATTAAATGAAATTTAGCATAACCTCTTTCAGCTTAATTTACTTATTTGCTATATGTGATTAATCATTAGGGAAAGAAGTGATCTGGGGACTGATCTATATAAAACATTTTTAAAAGCTTCCTAGGACATACATAAGTCAACTCCATTAGTGACCTGTCAGGAGCTGAAGCACATTAAACCTTTGTAAAATATTTCTTGTGCTCTCGAATATGACAGGAGCATTATAACTTAATTTACTATTCAAGTCTTTAGAAAATACATACAATTTTTATTATTGTCAGGAATTAAAAGCAATTCATAAAAGTGGTTTACATAAAACAACTTTAATTAAGTAATTTGTTCATTTCCCTGTAACATTCTTCACACATGATTGAATTTCCAGGCTGAATAAGTGCCACCATTTTTAATAATTTCAGTATGTTCTGCTTAATGAAAAAAAGAGTTGAATTTGATAAAGAAATATAACAAAAGCCACTGCCATTTAAGTATTACTAAACTGTTATATTATAAATTAAGTACACACTTCATGAATGTTGCAAGGCAGGTACAATTCTCACCTTAAAAACATAGTTAATGAAACATCAAAATATTTCAGTTGTGTGAGCGTTGGTTGCTGTAGTTTGTCATGAATAGCACCCAATTTTAAAAAGTAACACCTGAAAGAATGAATGCCCACTGAGAAAAGACCTTTATTTTCAACAGTATTTTGTGTAACTAGTGAATATGTGCATGAATAATTATGCTCTAGTGGAAAACTTAAATGTAGATGATACAACTATGTGTCAAAATGTTTAGACTTTTTACTCAAGTGGGTCAGTAAATAGTTATGCAATTAAACAATTAAATTGGCTATTAATCCAAACGTTCTTCTGTCTCATTTAATTTTTTTCATTAAGTTGGGAGCTTCCAATATGATATCCTAACTGGTGCGTAAAATAATATTTCATTTTTTCAGTTTATTATTAATAATAACTTTTAATTAATTTTTCTCAGAATAAAAATAAATGAGAAAGAGAGAGAGAGAGAAAGAGACAGAGGAACAAATGGAGAGAAAAAAGATAGGGAAACTAAAGGAGAGGCTGAAGTAGTAGTTGACTGATCAGTAAATGCATTGTAGTTGAGTATAAGGACCAATATTCAATGCCTAGAAACTCCATTTTTAAAAAAGTATTTATAGTCTCAGCTCCCAGGAGTCAGAGAGAAGAGATTTCCTAAGGCTTTCTGATTACTTAGTCTAAGCTCCATTTTCCATGAATGACTCTATGTTTGAAAAAAAAAATGGTAACTGTAGAGTACACAAGGAAGACTGAGGGCACAAGCCTCACACATACAAATAGAGGCACAAAAATGTAAATAGACCTATGCTCACATATGAACCCATACATGCACAGACACAAAAAGAATAAGACAGAGAATATAAAAACTTCTCCTAAAGAAGAATGACACTTCAACTGCAATATAATCAATAAACAATGTATGTTTCAATAAATGTTCAATGGTAATAATGTCGTGAATAAAACTGACCTTTGTCCTCTTACTTCTCACTATCTTTTTAAGAATAAATTAAGAAGAATTAGGACAAATGAGTATTTGATTGCAAACAGTAAAGAATTTTAATCTTTAACCAAATATGTTCTTATTTAAAACACTAGTGTATTTTCACTGGTGAATATGCAAAAATATTTATTTAATACTTATATACATATCTTTAAAAAATCTAGTAGTTTTTCTGTCATAAGCTAATACCACATAAAAAAAATTATGCAGTGAACATAGAGTGTAACAAAGTGAGACTCTTTCAAACTAAATTAATCTGACCACCAGACAGTTTTGAGGGTAAATTATAAGATACTGGTGTAACTCTTGCTGCATTTATGTTAATCTAGCAGAAATGAAATAAAATGCAAATATATTCTTTTGCAAGTATGTTTCCAGAAAATTCATTCCCAATACCTCAAATCACCAAATAATCCAGCTACAGATATCTGACATGTGGCATGTACATACAATGGGATATGACAAAGCACATGAAACTGAAAAAATTATAATTTATTTCAAAATAAATTATGATACTATATAGTACAATATTGAGAGACTCAATGTCACATTACAGTTTCCAATTTTACTTGTTTTAGGTTGTTTCCTGTTTCTGTGATAAACAGTATAACCAAAAGGAGCTTGGAGAGAAAATGACTTAGGCTGTATTACATGCTGTAGTCCACACTTTAGGGAAGCCAAAGCAAGAAATTAAAGCAGGATGTCAAAGCAGGATCCTGGTATAGAAATCACAGAGGAATGCTGCTTATTCACTTACTCTCATGTTTATATTCAACTGTTTTTCTTACACATTCCATTCTCAGAGATACTGCCACAAATATGGATTAGGCCTTCCTATATTACTTGGTAATCAAGATAATGCAACCAAATAGAGATGCATACACACCTGTCTGATCCACAAAAAACCTTCACCGGAGTTTCCCTCTTCTCAGGTGTGGCAAGTTGACAAGAAAGTTTAGCCTTAACAAGTTCAACCCTTTTTAGCTTGACTCAGGCACAACGCTGTTAAACCATAAGCTTTACTGGCTCCCAAGAAGTCACAATAATATTATAACATAAAGTACAGAACAACTTTAAAAGTTTCACTGATAATAATTTTTTGACACTTTAAAAATCCTAGTTCATCTTTATAAAAAATTATAAAGCCTTATAACTGTGGGCTCTTGTATACTCCAAAATAAGGTACCTATGCTCTTATTTCAAAGGTAAGATCTAGGGAGAATTATCATAAAATTAAAGCAAAACTAAAATGAAATACTGAAAAATGCACTGTCTAACGTTTGAGAATAAAATTTGATCTTCTAGGCTGCAATGAACTTTGGTAACCCACCTCATCTGCCCTCCCATTCACAGTACACACTGAACTTCTTTCCTAGGTTCAAGACATCTATTTCCATTTTACATCTGCAATTGTCCTTGATGGTCATGCCATGTTTGTGGCATTTCTTTGCCTTTCCTCAGAAATTACAAACTCACCACATGGTGCCATGCCTCATTTTCTCTCCATGACCCCCTCAGTCTTCCATCTCCCACGACTTCAAACCAATGCCATGTGAGAGATTTCTGAAATTTGCCCAGGTTGATAACCAGTTTGAAACATAGCCTTGTCACCTATGAAGCAGAGCAGCTTTGTACTGGCACCAAGAAAACAAATTCCAGAAGAATTTGTTTTAAGGATGTTGGCCTCTTGTTAATCATGGTTCATTCTCCAGCATCTATTGTACCAATAAAGAAAGGTTTAATTTCTTAATTAAACCAAAGATACTGAATACAAAATTTCAAACATTTGTCCCAGGTAGAATTTTTGCTTCTCTCTGGAAATTCAAAAGGTTCCAATATCCTTGTGTTGTTTAGCATTCATATTTTCCAGGATCCCACAGCAATAGCTCATTAAGTTGTAAGTTTTCAAAGCCTTTTTAATTCACACATTCAAACACTTTCAAAACCCTTCCCCAAACCAATGTTTCAAATCCATCAGAGCATCAACATACTATTCCTAGTTTCTATTCTAGCTTTCTTTCTGTTGCCATGATACATGGCATGACCAAAAGCAATGTAAGGAATAAAGGGTTTTACCCTCTTACATTTTGTAGTTTATCACTTGGAAAATCCAAGAAAGAAACCTGAAGAAAAAAAAAATGTAGAAGAACAACACTGACTGGCTTGCTTCTTGGCTCATTTTTGGTTACCTTTCTCACATAATTCAATCACACTTCCCTAGAAATGGTAGCGTCCACAGTGCCTGGGTGAATCAATGTCAATGAACAATCAAAAAAAAAAATATTGCCACAGATATGCCTGCAGGCCTATCTGATGCTGACAATTCTTTTTCTCTGCCCAGATGGGTCAACATGTTAACCAAGATAAGGCGTCATATGATGTTATGGAATCTGCAAGTAAAGGTTTTACATAGGTAAAACAGTAAAGAATTTGCATGTAGCATTTCAGGGACTAGGAGTGGGCTATTAACAATAAACTGAGAAAAAAACTCTCTCTGTATTAATAAAGATATGATTTTACTGTGCTTTGCATTTGTCGGAGCCTATACTCATTATATTTAATATTTACTATTGGAAGACACTATTTGTTAAGCCTATTTTTTAAAAAGAAGAGTACAGTTACACAGCTGTTACCTACATGCAGGCTCCCTAGCTGTGGGTCTAGATTTCTTGAGTTCCCATGAGCTCGAGTCAGCTGCCTCTGGATTTTCAGGTCATGATCTTGCCAGCCCCCCCCCCCCACTTGCTCATTTAATCACACTTTCCTCTCTTTCAACGGAACTCCTGGAGCTTGTCTGTTGCTTGATTGTTTGACGGGCCACTGGTAGTGGGACCAGGATCTATCCCTGATGTATGAGCTGCCTTTTTTTTTTTCCGAGACAGGGTTTCTCTGTGGCTTTGGAGCCTGTCCTGGAACTAGCTCTTGTAGACCAGGCTGGCCTCGAACTCAGAGATCTGCCTGCCTCTGCCTCCCGAGTGCTGCGATTAAAGGCGTGCGCCACCATCGCCTGGCATGAGCTGCCTTTTTGGACCACATTCCCTACGGCTGGATCCCTTATTCAGCCTTGATACAGTGCGGAGAGGTATAATACATAGACTACAAATACGGGTAAAGCTTGGGAGTTGACATGTCAAGGGAGGAAAGTTTTTATAGTTGGGAGAAATGGTTGCATATTTTATGAAGAATATGGAGATTCAGGAGTAAAAATCAGTATTGGGCGGGTGAGTGGAAAAAAAAATCATCTCAAGTGACCTTGCCTCTTCAGGGATATATTTGATTTTTTTTTATTGCAGCAGCTTGCCATAAACCATAAACCTTACCAGGGACCTCTGAGTGCCAGCTTCAGTGTCCCCTTCAGGGCTCAGAAGAGGACTTTAGAAGAAACAAGGGACTTAGATCTGAGGGTGAAATGAACTCTCCACTACGTACTTTTTTGCATCAGTTTCTTTATTCTTCTTCCGCTGTTCTCCTCCTGTTCTGTAAAGTTTCCAGTTTATATACTCACGCAAAACAAAGGCAGTTTTCTGAGCTTCGACTTTCCCTTATCTTTCGAAGGTCCTAAATGTGATCCATATGAAAGACTCCTTTCCTGCCTGCATGCCTAGCCAAATGGAAGATAGCTGCAGGAAGGTGGCTTCTGATGTATCTCAGAGAACGATGCTGAGATTAGACTGTGGGATCCAGGATTATTGACTTCATGATTAAATTTCCACTAGAGGTCCCATGAAGGCAGGAGTGTGATACAATATAAAATTATATGGGAAGGAATTGTGCCCAAATAATCCATACTCTGCTGAATCTTGCACCAAAGGACAGTGCTAATGGTTTCACAAGAGACCTACTGTAAGAATCAGCCAATATAAAAAGGTAGCAGGCCCAGGGCCTTGCGAACTGGGTTTGCCTCCGTCAGAACTCATTTGTTCTGGTAGGTCAGCTTTCTGCTCTATCAGCTGAAATCTCACTGCATGATTCCGGTGGACGGCAGCAGTACCTGAAGGATTAACAGAAGAAACACTGCAATATCTACTAAGAAAGAGAAAATATTTGAGCCCCCTTTAATTTTTCTTCTTGTTCCACATTCTCCTAACACTATGTCCTTTAGCAGGTTTTACTGATTCTGCATTGGAAACACAATTTTCACATCTGTCCAAATACTGATGGAAAGCAACTGTGCCTGAAGTCTTGATAGTTTTTAATGTCCTCCAAAACTGTTTCTCGGATTTCCTTCTCTTCCCATTATTTTACCAAAACAGCTGTGGTCATTGCAATATAGTACCATAGTAAACACAGCTAAAATCTGTTCGGAAGTCTTTCCAATGCAGAAAGGTCATCCTTGAAAGCAGGGACACACAAAGCACCAAAGTGGATCCAAAGTTTGTATTTGTATACATGGGGTGACAGCAATCAAAACAAGGAAGCTGCCAGCTTGGGAACGGAGCATGATATAGGTGGATGTCATAGGGAATGGAGGAAAGATATTTTGGAAGGGCTGGAAGGAGGCAACATGGGGAAGTACAGTAATTCCATTTCAATTAAAAACATTTTTAAAAAGAAGATTGTTGACAATTCCTTCTTAATATAAGTACTTTCTCAACTGATTTTTTTTCTTTGGTTTTTCAAGATAGGGTTTCTCTGTGGCTTTGGATCCTGTCCTGGAACTAGCTCTGTAGACCAGGCTGGTCTCGAACTCACAGAGATCCACCTGCCTCTGCCTCCCGAGTGCTGGGATTAAAGGCGTGCGCCACCATCGCCCGGCTTTTTTTTTTTTTTTTTTGCATTTTTAAGTCTGGCTTTTCCCAGAGTTTCACTGTTTAATTAAAACTAGTGGAACCTACACAGGTCTGCAGCAGGTCCTCTTGTTGTGGTTGCTTAGCTTGGGGATGTTGTGGGACTCCTAACAATGGAAGTGGGGCTATCTATAACTCTCTTGTATGCTGTTGGGACCCTTTTCCACCTAATGGATTGTCTCATCCAGTCTTGATGCAAGGGTTTGTGTCTAGTCTTATTGCCAACTTGTCATGTAGAGTTCAGTTGCTATCACTGGGAATTTTAATATTTTGATGGAGGAAATGGAGAAGAGAATATGAGCGATGTGGGAAGTGGGGGGAGTAGGCTTAGAAGTGTACGGGGTGAGAGGGCTGCTGCTGGGATGTATTATATGAGAGAAGAATAGTAAAATAAAGACACATTCTGGTATCTTTTTACTTATATTTTATTTATCTATATAGATGTGAAATATGTGAGCAATTCTTGACTTTTTAATATATTTTTCCTGTCTCTGAGTAACAAAATTGTTCTTTGCAACTCATTCATAGTTACAAGTCTTTTATTTGTCTCCATCACCTTTCTGCATAGAATTAATTACCTGTTAGTATGTGTACCCTGTATTTGATCTTCTGACACCTCCTATTGGAAGAGAAGTCCCATTTAGACAGTTAGATTGATTTGTTCTGTGTCTATAAGAGATTATCATATAAACTGTGTACTTAATAAACACTGACTGTGTTAACAAGTCAGTTTTCCAAAATTGCTAATGTTTTTCAATATATATAAGCATAGCATGTGTTTTGTGCTTATGATTTAAAGCCATTTTCTTATCTTTGAATTTTAATAACATCTAACAAATAATAGAAAGTACATACACATGGTTTAATACCTCCAATGAGAGCTGTAAATGATGAGAATAATTCCCAAATTATGCTATCAAATAACATTCACAATAGCCTGGCAATAGTTTTGTATATATTTCTCTCGATAAATATTGTATGTGTATATAACAACACTTTATACATACCCTTAATTTCATATTATCTTATTAATATTGAACATCAAGGTTTAGCATCTGGAAAAACTGCTATTTAACTTGTTCCTCAGTAAAATAAGTATAGAGTATTTATTTATTGCAAATTGAATAAGACTTCAAGGGAAATTAGACACCATCAGAAAAAATGTGACAGTTGAGATGAAATATTTATGATCACCTTTACAGCCAGTCACCTCGGCAGCATAAATAGAGCAGGTAGCTTTGCTGAAGGCTACAAAATATTATATCTGTGAGACTGAGAGGTAAACACTGGAAATTTCCTGTGTGCCCTGGAGAGAATACGAAAATAATAAAACAAAATCAAGCTCAGTATGATATTGTCTCTCGGCTCAATCATTGCTTTGGCCTTTTGCTCTTAATGTTATATTTTTACAATATGGTGAGTCATGTATGTGGGATAACTGTGTTCATTTGAAGGAAATGGATATCACTGTGCTGCTTTTAGATAGGCTTCTTTCTGTCTGTCAAATTTTCTCCCCACATGCTGTTAAACTACACAAGATAAATGGCTTATAATGGTCAGAATCAGATTTCTTTGATGAACTACATGTCAAAAAATCAGGATCCCAGAACAAGCTGAAATACTAGAGAGACAATTCAAATCCTTAGCCTGAAGGCATGAAGGTACTTGTAACCCTTTTACTCAAAGCATGCTGGAAAGAAGCAGAAATAACCAACACATAAATTACACTATAAGCCTATGTTTGACTTATTTGATTATTTGAAAAAAATCTCACTTACATATCTGGAAATTATTATTTATAAATATGTACACATATATCCATTAATTTAGAATTGCGTATATATGCATATCATATATATACGTATATATATATACGTATATATATGATTTTTATACTAAGCATTGCCTATTCACTTCCTCCAAAAGTAATGAGACAAAATCACAATGGGACACTCCCAAATTTATATTCTATTTCAATTTAACACATTTAATTAAATTAGTGCTCCTATTAGGTACAACGATGTGGTGCCATATGCTGTACCATGGTTGACTTTTTAGTGGCCATAGCTTTACAGAAAACTGGCTCTTCCACTCCTACTAGTCATCACCTGGCAATACTTCTCTTTAAATGTTGGGTTCCATGAGCCTCTCTACTCCATAGTTAAGTTTTGATTGCCTTGATCTTCTGCAGACAACCACAGCCACTGTGGTTTCTTGTTTATAGAGGTCTTTAACAGTCCTTGACAATCTTTGGCTCTTACAACCCCTCCACCAAAGAGTCAAGAAGCATTCTAGAGGAGTACATAAAACAATTCTAAGATATGTTTCAATATTCTTAATTATTTTTAAATGTTTTTATTTCAGCTATGCAAATTATGTATACATTTTCTCTAACGTGATATTGTTAAACAAGAATATGTCTATAGTTTATCATTAGCAAAATGAGTCTATTTTCACTATATTTTTATACTAAAGATATAATTTCAGTTCATTTAATGTATTTTTCTTTAAGATATTTCTGTCATGTAGCCATTCACTTTCCTGAGGCACATTGTTGAAAACTAGAATTACCATTCTAGACATACTGAGAAAGAATAAGACCAAAAGGGGACATTTCCCAAGTTGTTGATTTGTACATTTAATGAAACCTGTTGCTAGTCATACTTATTTATATTTATTTTTCTAATTATTCCCCTTTACTAAAGGAGATGTTATAAAGAATATAGTATAGCTTGGCAGTGGTGGCACACACCTTTAATACCAGAACTTGGTAGGCAGAGACAGGAGGATCTCTGTGAGTTTGAGGTCAGTCTGCTCTGCAAGAGCTAGTTCCAGAAAGGCTAGGAATGCCTCGAAAAACCAAGAACAAAAAAGAATATGGTATCAGTTTATACCAATCTGTAAACTTTTTTGTTTGCTTTTATTAATATTCCAGGTCTTAGAGACAATACAGAAAAACAAATCCAATTGATCAAGTATAATCTTGACAAGGTAAGTGACATCACATTGAAGTACAAAAAAAGCACGTGATGAAATAAAAAAATTTAGTCACAGCAACAGGAAAAATAACTAATAAAAATTGTCTTTTCCTATATACAAAAAATTTACACATGCACTGCTATTTTCCCCTTTTTTCTTTTATTTATTTATTTTTAAAGCGATCTTTTCTCATTTTACATCCCAATCTTAGTTCTCAATCCCTCTCCTTCTCCCCTCACCTTCTACCCACCCCATTCCCCATCCACTCCTCAGAGAGGGTTGACTTCCCATGGGGAGTCAACAAAATCTGGCACATCACTTTGAGGAAAGACCAAGGCCCTCCTCTCTATATCTAAGCTGAAGAATGTAGCACTCCAAAGAGAATGTGCTCCAAAAAGCCAGTTCAAGCACTAGGGATAAATCCTTGTCCCAATACCAGTGGCTCCACATACTGCCTCAGTTACATAATGGCCACCCACATTCAGAGGGCCTAGCTTGGTCCTACGCAGGTTGCCCTGCTGTCAATGGAGTCAGTGAGCACTCACTAGCTCTGGTCAAATGTTTCATTGGTTATCCCTATTGTGGCCTTGACCCCTTTGCTCATGTTATTGCTCCTCCCTCCTCTCTTTCACTGGACTCTGGGAGCTTGGTCTAGTGCTTAGCTATGAATCTCTGCATCTACTTCCATTGGGTGCTGGATGAAGTTTCTATGATGACAATTAAGGTAGTCATTAATCCGATTACATGGGAAGGCCATTTCAGGGAACTTCTCCACTATTGCTTAGGGTCTTAGGTGGGGTCATCCTTGTGGATCACTGTAAGTTTCCTTAGTGCCAGGTTTCTCACTAGCCCTGTAATGGCTCTCTCCATCAAGATGTCACTTTCCATGTTCTCCCTCTCTGTACTTCCCCCATCTCCATTATCCTTTTACCTCCTGTACTCTTCTCTCTTCCACTTCTCCCTTCATCCTTCCCTTAAGGCTTCCCCTCTCCCAGTATCCCGGTTTTCTCCAGGATCCATGTCTGTCTCTCTTAGGATTTCTTTGTTACATAGCTTCTTTGGGGTCATGAGCTATAGTTTGGCTATCCTTTGCTTTATGTCTAATATCCACTTAAGAGTTAATAAATACCATGCTTGTCTTTCTGAGTCTGGATTACAAAAATGTACAAAGAACTAAAGAAACTAAGCAACATGCAAACAAACAGGTTAATTATACAAAATGGCTATGGAACTCAACAAAGAAATACAAAAGGAAAAATACAGTTGACCATTAAACATTTAAAAACTTTTAAAATTTTATTATGATATATATATATATTAACAATTTTACCCTCTATCCTTCCTGAAACATTTGCAGAATTACTAGATATTAACAAAAAATATTCTGAAAGATGTTAAGTTTATAAAATGGAAACTTGAAACTTTACACATTCAAATCAGTGTGAAAAAGAAAATAAATGACAAAATAGTGAACAGGCTGTATGACAGATGGAAAACTCAGAATATTTGTTCTAAGGCATGATGAGAAGAATAACCAGGAAAGAGAAAAAACAATGATGCATAAGAGAAGGAAAAAATAAGTATTGACAGCTGCACTTAGGCAAAAAGTGATCGTTAGTGAACCTGAAATAGATCACTGGGAAGAGTTGATTCATATTTTCATACATTTGAAAATAATTTGATGAGAAACTCAGACCAAATACAAACTGAAAATGAAGGCAGGGTAATAGGAGAACATTTAAAGATAATCAAATAAATTATCATTGTTACTTTTGTCTTGTGGTGATGGTTGTTTTAGAATGGAACAATAGCACTAAAGCTAGATGTGATAGGAACATAAAATTAGTGTGCCATTGAGAAAAGCCAATATAAGTCAAAGAGTGTAGAAGGAAGGCCACTTATTTGTTACCGGCTGCTCAGCCCTGAAATAATCACACAGAAATCATATTATTTGTAAAACTGTTTGGCCAATGGCTTAGATGTATGTTTGGCTATAACTCATATCTTAAATTAAGGTATCTCCATTAATCTGTGTATCACCATGAGGCTGTGGCTTACCGGGCAAAGTTTCAGCATCTGTTTCCAGTGGGGCTACATGGTTTCTCAATGACTCCGTCTTCTTTCCCCCAGCATTCAGTATAGTTTTTTTTTTCCCTGCCTACCTATATTTTGCCCTGTGCAGGCCTAAGACAGTTTCTTTATTAACCAATGGTATTCACAGCATACATAGGGGAATCCCACACCAAAAGAGTCATATTAATATGTTGTCAAAAAACAGTTGAAGATATATTACATTTGTTTATACTGTGGAATACTAGTTTAATGATTCAAAGATGTGTTGCATTCTTTTATGTTGCATGATGTACTTCTGTGATGCTGTGTTCCTTTACTTGTCTATAACATGCAATTGGTCTACTAAAGAGCCAAACAGCTAATTGTTATGTAAGAGAGAGATAGACAGGGTTTCAAGGCAGACGGAGTAAATAAGAAAAAAGGAAGATCAAGGAGCAAAAGCAAAAAAGGGGAGTTAATCACTCAACTACACAAGCCACAGAGTAAGATGTAAGGAAAATATATAGAATAGGTAAAGATAAAAATCTAGAGATAATAATAGGCAGGATAATTTAAGAAAAGATGACTAGAAATAGGCCAACCTAAGTCAGTCATAAGAAAGAGGAAGATTCTTTGATTATCTGGGAGCTGGGTGACGGGGCCCCCAAAAGAGTAAGTAAAACAACAGTAACATTAATCTATCAATCTATTTTTTGATGTAAACTGGTTAGAACACTTATCCATAATACAGAGATCTTAGAATGGCCCACATAAATGTTGCATATTATTAAATGATTGAAACTCCAAAATATTGAAGGATGCATGATATATTCTGTATAAGAAGAAATATGTCTTTTTCATTATGGAGAGTTTCATGAATGAATCTGGAGTTAAATGATATCCATTCTTTAATAAGTAATGCTGTGATTTTCTCACACTGGAATCAACAACTTGCTGGCAAAAAAATTAAGAAGCTATGGAGTAATGGAATCTTTTGCTTCTGTTTCTTTAATATGATCATTTTTTGCTTAGCATAAATGTTATTTAAGTTTTGATTTGGGAGACCAAGAGGCATAATTAAATGCAATACTTCAGATGGGGTGATGGAAGTCACTCAAGTAATACCTAATGAATCATGATCAAAATTAGATGAACTGTCAGAGGACAGCAAACAATTGTCCTATGTTTAAATGACACTAAAAGAATGCTTCATTAACCTATTTAATTCAACCAACATATAATACATAACAGATATCAACTAACTTGTAAATTTAATATCATTTTTGTTTTAGATCTTGTGATCAGTTGACTAACTTGCTATCTTCAGCTTTTATTTTTTTATTCAATATTCTGTTTTAATTTTTACCTTATATCAATATATCTTTCTTTAATTTGGGAAAGAGGACAAATGCACATATAACTTTATGATTTTTGAGTCACTAAAACTGAAGTATGCATGATACAGAAAGCTCATGGTGTGGAATGTTGACTGAGAATTAACAGTGATTTCATATAAATTTGGAGAGTTGAAATATGTAAAATGTGTTCTATGCTTCCTTACCAAAGTTTTAGCTGAAATGATAGAACCAGCATTACAATTCAATCTATTTGCTATCACTTCTATTTATTAAACTCGCATACATACTTTTATTATTTAAAATATTACAATGGTTTTCATTGTCTTTGCCTTTAATTATATTTTCCACAGTTCACAGATTGGTTTATTGATTGATTGAATAGTCACAAACAGAAATATAAAAAACTATTTTTGATATAGAGATAACAAACTTTAAATTGGCATGGCTTGACAATTGTTTTATAAGCTTACACTTTCTTTAAAAAATCTAAAGCAAAACTGTGGCTTATTGCTGTCCTTCACTCAAAAGTCTAGGTTACAAAGTGCCTGAGGCATGGAAGAGTTATGATAGATATCAGGAGTTTCTCTCTCATGTGTTTCAGTGTGTGTTTCTGGTACTTTGTTGTCAGAAAGGGAAAACTGGATGGACCTGTTATGAATCTCTGCTCATGCTCCAGGGAGATTCTGACTGAGATGAGAAAACAAAAGATTCAAATTGGGATCATGAAAGTGACTCTTGTGTTGGAACATCTGTTTTATGTGTTTTTAGAGAACTACATTTCTAGATAATAATCTCGTTTTTCCTTGAGTGACTCACATTATTGAACTAAACATAAAGATTCTTTTGGAACAAAACTGCATTATATTTTGACTATACCTTCTATGCAAATCAAACTTGCTCTTGTAAGTTGAGAATTCATAAGATAAGTTGGTTCTGCATTTGTAAGTGTTTAAACTGAAGAAAAAGAAGAAAGTTTTAGAGCTAAAAGTCTCTGAAATATCAATGTCCATTTGTTTAATTTTAAGATGTTTCATAAATGAGGCATGAAGCACTGTAAATTAATGGTGATTTTCTTTCTTGCATATATCAAAAGCCAAGCTTGTAGAGTTTCCTTACAGGCTACTGAAAATTTTCCATGAGGTTTAAACAAAAATAATGCACACAGAATTACACATAATCATTGAAAATATATTCAAATTCCTGGTCACATTTATGGGAATAATTTCTATGTCTTAAACAAAAACTATCTCTGCTATTATTACATATCCCACTAAAGAAAGCAAACAAAAGAGCACATCCATTTGTAATCAGAAAACAAAGATGTCACAAGTGCTTGGTCTCTATTCTGATTAATAGCAAGGCATAGAAATAGTACATGTACTACTTTTTTCCCCTTAACTCACTTTTGAGCTGCTCTCATCTTTATAGACAAAGCTTATTAAGCAGCAATGTCTTTAGCGCTTTTTATATTTCTCATATATACATGGATACAAACTAGAAGACAATTGAAGTGAATTTTTGGTATCAATATATAGTAAGAATCACCCAATTTCTCTTCCTGATAGGGTGATAAACACCATGACCAGAAGTTAGCTTAAGGGAGGACATGGTTTATTTGGCTGACAATCCAGGCCACACAATCTATCAGGGGAAATTAGGACAGGGACATAAGAAGGGACTGAAGCAGAAATCTGAAGAGAATGTTCCATGCTGACTTGTTTGTCCACTGCTTTCCACTCAGCTAAGTTTATTATAGGCCAGACCCATTTGCATAGGGATAATGTCACCACTTTGGGCTACGCTCTCTCACCTTTGTCATTTAGTTGTGGCAGTCTCTTATAGGCATGGCCATGGGCCCATATAGGGGCAATTTCTTAACTGTGAATCTCTCAGATGAAACTGTGTAAATTTGACAACTAAAGTGAGCTAAGCACTCCAACATAGCAATTTAGGCTATAGCCATTTATTTATTGTTCCTAACTTCTCCTGTTACTGTAAAAATAAAGAAGTATAAGTCTCAAAGTTCTATGTTCCAAAATATTAACAGTTTGCTTTATAAATATTTACTCTAGAATAATATAAAATAAAAATAAAATATGTATATGCTTTTTTAAAGAGTGGAGGACAAGAGGATAACTACATTCAAACCAAAATAAAATCATGCCATATAAACAATATTGTGTCCAATATCTCCAGAAAACTCAGAATTCTATAGGCTTCAAATGGCATGGGTAGACATATCTGTGAAACTTTGCAATACTTAATAAATAAAGCTCATTTTGGCAGACTTAGTTTGGCTTTACTCCACATGTCCTAGAGCATCTACTGCATCTCAGACGACAACTTCCCGAGTCATCTCTCATGGTTTATCTTTAGGGGTTCTCATCCTGCCATTGGAACCATGTCTTAACTTCTCCACATCACCCTCTTAAACCTAAACTTCTCATGTCTATGAAAAAAAGCACTAGACATGTAACTCTTCCATATGGCCAGGCTCAGCATGAGCTTGAGATGCAGCCTTGACTAGAGCTTATATATGCTAAAATGAGGGAATATTTCCCAGATTCACCTCGTTGATTCTAACCTTTTATTATTTCTGGTTCATTCCTCAGCCATAAGTGATCAGCGCCCATTTTAGCAGTGATTCAATAATCTTAATGCACAGCTTAACTTTAAGTATCATATGAATGGCCAGATAGAATCTTCTCTTTCCCCTGAACCTTCAAAGTCCAGCTCTTTATGGTCTATATTTCCCTCAGCAATAACTTCTAAGCTTCCACAAAAACAAGTCATTTCGCTGTTGAGATCACAAAGCTTTTTGCAGATGAAGGTTCCAAAAATCCTCCAGCTAAATAATCCAAGAGCATAAAACCTTGTCAGTTTCACCACAGTACCACCACACCTATCCTGAGAACAATATCTCTAGTCTGCTTTCACAATGCTAGTAAATACCATGGTTAAAAGAAATAAGGGTATGAAGGTTTTATTTGTCTTAGAAATCCAAGTCATAACCCATTACTGAGCAAAGTTAGATCAGAAACTCACACAGACACTGCAGGAACAGTGCTTATTGGCTTACTTGGTCACTGTCTTACACTTAACTATCTTTCTTAAATAATGTAGAGGCACCTGCCTAAGGACAATGCTGCCCAGAGTAGGATGCTCCTTCCTACCTCATTTATCAGTTATGGCAATCTTACACACATGGTCATAGACCAACCAGATTCCTCAATCAAGAATTGTGCCAATGACTCAAGACTGTATCAAGCCGATGACTGAAACTTACTACTTATCACATTTTCAAGAATACTCCTGAAAAATACATATTTAAATTGAAAACCTGTATGCAAAACCAAAATGAATTTGGTTTTACTTTATGTATGTTACATGGTTGTAATATGTTTCCATGGGTTACATGAATTTAATATGAAATTTAACATTATTTTCTACATCATTTTCTACTGCCATTATTTTCTATTTTCTTTCTTTCTCTTCATCTCTCTCTTTTTTGTTTAGTTTTGTTTATGCATTCCCCTCCCTCCTCTTATTCCAGTGCTCCCCTCCATCTCCCCCACACTTATCCAGTTCCTCCTTTGTCTCTCTTCAGAAAAGGCCAGACCTCCCACTGATATCATCCAGCAATGGAATATAAAGTTTAAGTGCGAAATGATCCCTCCCCTTCTAGTAAGACTGGACTAAGCAATCTTTTTTTTTTTTTTGAGACAGGGTTTCTCTGTGGCTTTGGAGCCTATCCTGGAACAAGCTCTGTAGACCAGGCTGATCTCGAACTCACAGAGATCCTCCTGCCTCTGCCTCCCGAGTGCTGGGATTAAAGGCGTGTGACACCATCGCCCGTGGACTAAGCAATCTTGTAGGAGGAAAAGGTCCTGAAATTAGGCAACAAAGTCAGAGATAGCCTCTGCTCCCACTGTTAGGAGTCCCAGAAGAAGAACAAGTAGCACAATTGTAACAGATTTTCAGAGGCTCAAGGTCAATCCTGTGCAGCCTCCTGGTTGACCTGCCTACAAGATGTGCTAGGGTTAAGGAGATACAAATATTGTGGGAGTGCCCAAAAAATAACTGAGTGGCATATATTGAGACCTATACCATGAGAGGAAGACCACCCCTAAGGGCTAGGACCTAGAGGCAGAATATCCCAAATACCTAAAATAAAACAACAATAATGACAAAATACAAAGGCAGTGAAAAGATTCCTAATAATATTCTGCTATTCTCATAGACTGGTGTCTAGCCCAACTGTCATCAGAGAAGCTGATCCACTGATGGAAAAAGATGTAGATACCCACAGCCAATCATGAGGCGGAACTCGGAGAATGCAGTAGAAAAGAAAAGAAAGAAGTATTGAAAGAGTCAGTGGGATCAAGGGCACCACAAGAAAGTCAACAGAACCAACTACCCTGCGCTCAAAGGGATGGAGCCAACATCCTTTTCCTAATGATGTTATTTTTGCAGGAGTGTTATTGTCCTTCCTCTTTTCAAAATACACAGTTATGGAAGAAATGCCTCTCTTATGTTTTGGTTAATTTGAATTGAGTAAATTTAAATAGACAGAACTGGTCTTGTAACCAGGATCTAATGTTTCATCCATGAAGAAGATAAATTTTATTGGTTAGGGAAAAAATAAATATAGTTATACTCAGTGGTTGTTGTCTTTATCATCAAGACAACCTCTAGGCAAGATAATTTACTAAATAGATCCACCAGGTTCAGAAAAACTATTAAATCTATGATTATGGTTGTGACAACACCAAAAAGTATAGAGTTTGAAATCAGCACAGGGAAAAGCTGCATGGATGGTGGCCAGCTGAAAGTTCTAGCTTCGGTGAGTTAACATAGTGCCTAGCTGATTAGCCGCTTTCATTCCATTTGTGACTGAATCATTTCCCTTTATCACATAAGCTAAAATTCACGTATTTCTGAGGTTAGAAATTGCCCTAATAATGTACTTGATTGTCCAGCAACAATGTGGGATAATGCATGAAAGGAGTTGCCAGCCTTGGCTTTATTACCGTTCAGTACCCCGCTGAGAGTCAGCAGGTACTACCCTGCACCTTCCCTCAGCTTTTTAGGGTCTAGCCATTCCTCTCTTTCTCATGTAGAGCAAAGACACTCCTTCACCACCAATCACAGTTACAATAAATTTACATCTCAAGGACGCACAGGAAAGCATCCTTACTGAGCAAACTACAAAGAGAACAAATATTATTTTTCTGAACCCAGCGGAGCCCACTTTTCATTGGATTTTGTAGAGTTTTAGGAATTCAAGTCTGCTGACCTGACTCTCACCAGCTTTGATTGGCGGGGTATTCTTGGAACTGTTGAGTTTTGTTCCTAATAAACGTAAGGAGCTGGTTCTGCTTAAACAGATGAAAGACTCATAAAGCTATAGATTCCATCAAGAGTTTGAGAGAAATAGTCCCAAATTAAGGTTAATTGTATTACACCAAACTTTTATCGTTCCACATTCATTCTCAAATGCTTGCAATGTTCTGCTAAAAGATAATCTAATATTTATTTAATACATTTTTTTTCAGCTTATACTTTCTACCTTGGCAAAAACTCACCAAACAGTTGTCAAGTTATTTCAAGTACACAAAGACACAGAAGTTCTGTGGACTGCCTGTGCAGAGACTTTCACAATGATGGAAGAAATAAAATATGTCATAGGAAACTAACTAGCAATGGCTGAGTGTGAGTGCTTTTTACCTCTAGAGATGGCTTCAATTCCAAACATGAAATCATGAACTTCAGTTAAGAAATGCTGCTTATGCTGGGCACTGGTGGTGTACGCCTTTAATCCCAGCACTCAGGAGGAAGAGTCAGGCAGATCTTCATGTGTTTGAGGCCAGCCTGGTCTACAGAGTGAGTTCCAGGACAGGCTCCAAAGCTACACAGAGAAACTCTGTCTCAAAAACCAAAGCAAACCAAAAAGAAAACAAACAAAAAAATCAAGCAAACAAAAACAGTTTACAATTATACAAACAAAAGGCTTCCTTTTCCCCTTATGTTAGCATGGATCAGCTTGTTAGTCCCAGTAAACTCATTCTTGAGAAATGAAACGTAAGGTACCCATAACAAAGAATATCATGAAAATAATGCAGTAACAATGAATGAAAACAGCAATTATAACTCTTACAGAGAGCAAGGTAGAGGAATATGGAACCCTTTGGAGAAGAGGAATGGGAGAATTGTTGTTGCTATTATATTAAAATCTCAATCCAACACAAATAAGTTATTAGAACTTAATGATAGATGACAATTTAAAATCAAATTAGGTGGAAATATGTGCCAAAGAAACAAACAAAAAAGAACAAAAAGAGGCAACACATGAATCATATCATCTGGAAAGAAAATCCTCTCAAAAGATGCACAAAGAAGATAGGTGTATTTCCGTGCCTTTAGAACGTAAGTCCATTTCTGTCTTCTGTCGCTGTTACAGGATGCATGCTTCTGAGGAGACTATTATGAGTGACCTCCAACTGATTGCAGTATGTGTGATCTGTGCATATATATGCATATATTCCATATTATGAAAATATATGCAGCTTGATATTTTATACATTGAAAAGTCAAAATGTCACACAAGAAAATCCTTAATGGCCCTCAGAAATAGGTATTCATTTCCTATTGTTTCTGAGACAAATTCAAAAAAAATTATAGTGGAGATTAATTATAGTACTTGTTCTGTCATGTACGACTATATTTTTGCGCTTGTTGTTTTTCATATTGATCTTAGTGTACTGTTCTGCACCACTCTTTCCTTCCTTCTGCAGTAAATTTATCATCATACCCCAGTTATGACAGATTATAGTGTGTGCACCTCTTTGCTTTTATGAGACATTTAAAGTGCTTGTACTCCATAGGCACTCCAATGAGGGGGCGTCTTAATCGCTCCTCTATTACTTGACATCCACCTGTGCTTGTTAGTCACTCAAGAAAGGAAACATTTTCAAGGGGGAATGGATGGAAATTTCCAGAAACTTCTTTAACTTTATGCATTTATGACTTCTGACAATTTGTCAACTCTATTTATGCTGAAGGCACACAATGCTAATACTTGTCATGACATGCACAGAAGAAATGTGCTTAGTGCTACATTTTCCTTATAATTTTAATGTCATTTTTCAAGGGAGCTAAATTTGCAAGTTAAATGTCTAGAAGCTTCATCTCAATTCTTTAAAAGGTATATTAATTTTCTAAGATTGGTTACATTTAATTAATTATGTCTAATGGGGTTAAAGAAGAAGAAATATTTTTACATGCATATGCATGTACAAATGTACTGGGAGTAAGAGGAATCTTTATGACTAAATACTTCCCTAGGTATCAGCAATTTAAAAAGTTTAAATTTTCAGTTTAGACCTGGTTAAGCTTATGTTAAATGTTTAAATAACCACATTCAAATACATAATTCTAATATATGCCAGCATAGTCATTATTAGCTTATTTTTGGGCCTGTCCCATTGACAAGAGCATTGGATCACTAATTGCATTAGTAGGAGAAGTATAGGATGCTTCATTTTAATCAGAGAATATACTTTTCAATATTGGTAATATTTTTAAAGATAACATGCAGTGAAAGACAGAAAGTTGTAGACAGTTTATCATATTGACTTCCTAAAATAAAATCTTTTCTATCCTAAGTATATATCAAATATATGTTAAGTCTAAGAAGTTTCCCAGAGCATGCACTCCTAGTATTTATGGAGTGAAAGCTCTTGGAATATTCAAAAAATCAAATAATGTATGAACCTAGTAACACATAATATAACAATGCATTATATAATTACGTCATCCTAAAGGAACACTGGCTTGTAATGGGTACAAGACTGAGGAATTGAGAAATAGAGACTGAATTTACAGCAGTACAAAATGATATTGAAGGTCTATTAAGTGGAGCAATAAATTATGATCAACATATAAAATAACAGTGAGAAAAAATCACATAATAACATAAGTATCAGATATTTGATTGGAACACACATTTAAATTACAATGTCATGTAATAAATTTACTAGTAATAAACTAGGCCTATATTAATTAAATATTTAAAAATGAATATATTAAACATTTATCATTTGTAGTAAAATATAAAAAATATATAATGAAAATGCAAGGTGATTGTAATGGCCAGTTTCTGTTAGGAGAACATATTCCATGAAGAACCTAGAAATCTTTAGCTGCAGGGGTATTACATGAGCTCCAAGTATGGGTGGTGGCTCTATTATGTTCTATCAGTGTGTAGCTAGCATCCAAAATTATTTCATCAAACAGCCTTTCATTCTATAAATATGATCTGCTAGTTTATGCTTTCTGTTGTATCTGCTATTTTTCTGTGTTTGTAACAAAACTTGGGAAAATACTGTTAAAGATAATTCTTTCCAAAATATTTTGCCTCCAGCAGTACTCCAAAGTGCCAATCTTGATACAGATTGGAGAATGAATTTCTTTATAGTCACGCCAACTTTCATCTCCATCTCCCTTAGTTACCGATGAGGGGAACGTGGCCAGACAGCTTGCAATAAGCAGAAAAAGATTTTGGGTGCTAGCTGTCCCTTAGCACATGGCAGTCTGCCACTAAGCTCAGTGTATCTACTTAGCAACTCATAGAAGCTCATGGACCATTAACTAATTTGGAAAAAAAGTTATCACATGAAAGACAAGGCATGGAAATCACTGACCTTACAGATCTGTATCAGAAATTTGCTTGGAGTCAGAGTGAACTCTTATTCTATAGCTCTGTTTGTAACTTCTGTACTGTGATACTGTGCTTCCACTGTAGTGTTATATGTGCTCAGAGTTTTCCTTTTAAAATTAATTTTAACTTATAAAAATAATGCTTAGGAAATACTTGCTAAATTCATAGCCTCTGTGAGGCAACCATGTATTCTTGAGATTGTCAATATATCTTGGACAAAGTCTCTAAACTCAAATTAACTATGTAAACTTGAAGTTAATAGAAAATAAGAGTGAGTGTGTGTGTGTGTATGTCCAGGGTATCAATTAACATAGTTCATGTTTTCATTCTCTGTCAGTACATCTGTAGTTATCCTTTCATCATTACGTTGTTGGATTCTGCTCTGATTTCATTTTGGATTGGACCTTCCAAGCAATGTCATGAGTGGGTTATAGTAGGTCCAAATAATTATGTTACTACAAAGTGGAATGGCAGTATCCAACACTTTATAGAGAATCCTTGTGCAAACGAAAACAAAATCAACCTATTTATTCATATTGTCACTCCATAAAAACACAAGTAATTTTGACAGAGTTATTGAAGTAGTTTTTACTTATTTTAGCATTAAGATATTCCTTTAATCAAGTAAAATAATTATCAAAATTTCCTGCTTTTATGTGTGTTTTTTATAAATGTTGAGGATTTAATTTATAAATTTCCCCTTTTTCCTTGAATAAACCAAACTATAACTGGAGACTAATCTTTAATAACTCTTCATTGTAGCATTCTTGCTCTAGATAATCAAAAATTCCATGTTGCATTATGTACACTAGTATACTTTCTTTAGGTTGAAAGTCCAGTTTAATATGTTGTTTAAGACAGTTTTATTTTGAAGGACTTTCAAAATTCATCTATTGTCTTTCTTGCTTTATTTTGGTGTGCTACATTTTGAACTTAAGAACCACTAATTAACAAAATGGATGATTGTGATGATGAGATATTTTCAGACTGGCATTTAGCATTCCCAATAGTTTTGTGATTTAGCACAATTTTTAAAAATTTTTATTTATTAAATTAAAAAGTATCCAAGTTCCCACTCCCTCTCTTCCTCCAGTTCCCTCTACACACCCTCCCACCCCACACCTATCTACAGTCTTTCAAAGGTATAGCAGTACAAAAAAAAACCCTCTCTCATTCTTATAGCATTTCTTGATAACCAAGGCAATGGTTTCATACAAACTCTTCCTGGGATGAGGATAGCCACCCAAATTCTATTCTGAAAATGCTATAGTACTAGTTCTCTGACATTTTCAAAGTTCATGTGAACCTGAAAAATGATTAAAGGTTATCTCTAGAGCATATTTCTGATGACAGTTTCCCCAGCTTTCTATAGTTCGGTGGTAGCAAGCAATACATTCTTATAAATTTTATTTTTCACTCAATACACTCAAACACAGACTTAGCCACTGTCTCTTCTAGAGCTGAGAGAGTCCAGCACACAGTAATATTGTTCATCACAGCTTGAATTGTCAGAAGCCCTTGTCTTTCTACAATTTAAAATGTTTTTATTCTATCTGAATTTAATATTGGCATGCATTCATCACAAACATAGAAAACTAGAACATGAGTCATCTCATATCCCATTGCCAAGTTCCATTTGTATAAGGGTTGTTTGAATGCAAAAATCTTAGCACACATATCTGAGATTCTTTCTCTTGAAAAACATACTTTATTATGTTTTTTAAAAAATTTGATTTAATACAAGCAAAATTTTAGTATAAATACTAAAACACATTTGCTGTTCTATATTTTATAATAACAACTACAATTATGAATATATATACACAAAATTTGTAAATTATTTTGTTACTCCAACAAATCACTTAGTGGCTGCAGAAAATACTGTAAAGATCTGATTAATCGTTCTTAACTATTGCCTGGTTTGTTTCAAGTGTTTATAGCCTCATCACTTATGAGTTAGTATATGAAGATTCCTTCCTCCATTTTTGTTCCTTCTCTCTTTTCTACTAATGACACTGGAATAGAAATACCTTGGTGTCATGAACTGCTTGTACTAAAATTTATGTTACTTAAAAGAAAACCAAAAACATTTTTTAGGAATCAAAGATATACAAAGATTTTCGATAAACCATAGAATTACTGTGGAAATATTACATTATAGAGTAAAAGCAATAGAGTTTCCCAACATTTCAAGCTCATGTATCTGATGATATTTTGTAACCATTGTTTTCTTTTATCTCCAAATTTTCTTTATTCTCCAAGCAGTTTTAAAAATCTCAGATGATGTGATTTAATAATGAATACATAAAATGCATGTCTTTCTTGGGTTACACAACAAATTTTATTAAAGTTTGCAAGGACCTATATAAAAAAAACTGGCATTAAAAATATGAATGGAAATTCTTCCACTGAAGGTCTGTCAGTGTATTTTCTGGTTCATGTATGAGTTGAGCTGGAATCCACCCACTAATGTGAGTGGAAGCTTGCAATTCAAAGGAACTGGTATTAAAGATTTTGAAGTCTAATTTGATACTTAAAATCCGATATAGCCTGAAGAAACTAGTTACTAATATCTATTTTTTATTTGCAAAATGAAGTAATTATACTAATATGTTCTGATAATTAGGTTAGACAATGTACATATAATATCATGTTCTGACATGCAAGGGGCATTCAATAAAATCAATATTTAATATGCTCTTAGAGTGCTGTGAATAATCATATAATAATATAAAGTTATTGCGCCTTGGGGAGATTTTCAGTCCTTGACAGTGTTTTTTTTACAGTATAGTATTGATTTGGGGGGAAAGAGTGGTAGGGAAAATGGAAGATATAAAATATACCTTAGAGAATTGAGACTGAGAAGGGAAAAAGAAGAAAACAAAGCAAAAGAGAATAATCAAAGTCTTAGATGCTTAAAGTTTTCTATGCTGCTTTCTATATTGGTTTTGACTTTGTCACATCAGAAGAAGAAAACTCATGAGAGTTTTTACAGTATTTCATTTTTTTAAAGAATAGATGTGGGTCAAAATCATGGAAAGGTAAGTTATACATGAGATTGTAACCATTTTAAGTTTCAAAATCTCTATGATTTCAGACATAAAATGTGAACCACAAATTGCTTGATTAGAAGAAGTAATAGCATGTTATTCTCTCTAAATTGGTTTTCAAACATTTCCAGAAACAAGCCACAAATAACTTTTTGGCAAAATGATAGAGATATTACTGAAGGATGGCAGCTTGTGCATGACCGTTTTTCAGCATAACCAACTAGAATGAGTAGAGATTTATTTGACTCCTGAAAATAAATGATTAGTGCACTGAATTATGTTATTTAATTAAGCCCTCCTTTCCATTTTATTCTTCATTATTTTAGCTTTCATAACTACACATGCTACACTGATTATAAAATTGTATAGTCCATTTTAGAATACAGCCTCACTGTTTTACTGACTGATTTCCTGGTGCAGAGAACATTTGCCTGTGGTCAACACTCATGGGAAGGGAGTCTGAAATCAGTTCCATATTCATAGCTCTTATGCTTCAGTACTGCACTGTCATTAAATATGGAAGTCTACATTTCTGCAATCAATTAAAACCTTCTCAATGCTTCAGTTTCTTTCACTTGATCACTTCACTTGTCTAGATGAAAATAGTAATCCTGACTTATTGTTTACTCATAAAAAGTTTTCTGAACCCTGATCTAATTCATCCTGTACTAGATAGTTTCTGAAAGACACAGTGTTTAATCTGTAAAGGAATACAAAGCGGTTTGACTTTCTCAATAGTCATGGGCTCTGCAAATGTACTCTTGGGGAGCATAAAAGTCATGCAGTTCATACATCAATACTCCATTGATCTTCAAAGGAAAAGGAGTGAGATAGAGATACATATTGAATAGTGTTCTTACTTCTATTAGCATAGGGCCAATAACAGAAAATGTGATAAAAGTGATAAATTTATATGAATAAATTCTTATTGGATTTTTAATGCCAGGAATGTTTATATCTTTAAAAAACAACATCAGATGTAATATATTATTTTAAAACTCATTATATAACACAACTCTTTTCATTCAATACCTTTGTGTTTACATAAGAATGAGCTCAGTGTGGAGATGCATGCCTAAACCCCCAGCATTCTAGAAGGTGAGTTATGAAGAGCCTGTTCAAGACCAGGCTGGCTATGCAATGATTTTCAGTCCAATCTGCTTCTACAGTTAGACACTGCTTAAAAATAGTAATACTACTTGGCCAATTATGAAATTGTATGATATAATTCTAAAAATGTAATAGTAAAAGTATTCTTTACTTTGAACAGGAAGCTTCTTTACTATGAAAATGTTCTGCCATACCAGAAATAGATACCGATGAATGCATGTAGTTTGGCTATGTTCAAGGGAGGGATATTTTGTGTAGTGCGTATGTGCCTGTGTGAATACATATAGTTGCATAAAAGGGCTTTAAGTAGGCATGCTCATGCATGAAGACCTAGGAATGTCACATGTTTTTATTTATCACCCTTCATCTCATTCCACTGGTCTATTTATGGTCTCTTGCTGAGCTGGAAGTTCATTATTTCATCTATGCTTGCTGGCCATTGAACTCTCTCCATTTTCTTGCTTCTGGCTCCCTTAGTGCTTTGATAAAAAGCACATGAAGATGCCTATCTTCTGTATGGCCAATTAAAAAAAATATGTTCTAACACTTGTGCAGCAAAGTGGTTTTAAACATCATGCTCTTTCCTCAATCACAGAAAAATATTCTTTATAAGTTAAAAGAGGAACGTTTTATGGATACTTCTGGGTGCATATTTTGTAGGACTTAGCATGATGCAAAACCTCTGGAGAGTACTGCCTTTATCTGAATTCATATCCACTAATTTTGACTTTCATCACTTGGTGAAAATATTCAAACCGTGTTAATAAGCCAACTCTCAATTAGCATTTTTCTACTACCCCAGTATAATTTGACTTTTTATTTTGTCTATTTTTTATTCTACAATTGTCACAACAAATGATCAAAGATTCTAAGTATTTCTATTTTGCAATGCTTTTTGCCTTCTATACAATATAAATAAGTCTTTGATAACTACATGAAGAGAGCGTTCACCCAAATAGTCTAAACATGTGAACATCTTTGTATTTGGCAACTTCTCCCATAAGCTAAATATTTTACAATTCTGTTCTATCAAATCCTCTTCTGAAGTTACAATGCTCATTTATTATTTGTGACCTCTTAGCAAAGAACATTTTCTTCGATCAAGAAATCTACACTTGCGAAATTAATAAAACAATTCTAAAATAGAAATACTAGTCCAATAATCTGTAAGATTTGAGTATGGTGGATCTGAAATATGTTGGGAGATAAATCAACTATTAAATACCTTATTAAGCTATTACATATAAATACTTTATTTTATGTGTGTATAACATACATCACATTTTAAAAATAGCAAAATTATCTTGATAATCAAAGTTTGAAGAGTCCATAATATTTTCTGCAATAAAAATGTTAGGTAAAAGGTTAAGTTTTTTTTTTAATTCACAGCAACAAATAATTAAGTGAAATAGGTTAAGCGATCAGTGCAATTGCTTTATCATATTATGAATCATAAGGGTCATCTTAAGTACTAAGATTATTATATATGTAAAAAGAACATGATTAAGTGATGAACTGTAATTTCAAGGGTGCACTTTGTCAAAATTAATGAAATATGATGGCTTATAAAGATATATATTACCTGAATTTAAGAGCTGACATAATTAAGTGTTGGCTATTTAAAATGTGAGATTATCCTTCTGGAGTTTTCCCTGCCCTCCCTCTGAGCGTTAATATAAAATGCTATGGATATGCCTATTCCTCATCTCATTCTGGTGTTGACTGCCAACCATTCAAAAAAAAGTAGAAAAAAGAGCTAAGTCTACACATAGGGCTCTTTATACAAAAGTTATACTCAAATAATTCAATAATCTACTTCCTCATATAAACACATTCTAAGCTGATCATTTAAAGGATAAAACAAGAGTCACTTTATCTGCACTGTTATGGAATATAACTCATGTCAATATTTTAAAATTTTTATTGTATTGTCATTCTTAGGTATTTTTTTACAACATCAACAAAAAAATGACAGATCTCCAAAAACTGATATTATACCAATTCCTTCTATTACTTGTAAAATAGCTTTCATGAAATATGTTTAGTTTGGGTGTTGAGTATAAAGACTCTTGTTTTGAAAAAAATTAAAATGTTTTATTTTTAGCATTTTAATTTAATTATAATAATATCAACTTCTCCACTTTATTCACTTCATTTCCAAGTACCTTTCCTCTCACCTTTTCCATGCTTTTCCCACTCTTAGTCTGATAAACTTTTTTCTTATTGTTTAAACCTTTATGCATATATATATACATATATATGTGTGTGTGCGTGTGTGTGTTTATGCAACATGTATTATATATTGCTAGTAAATACATATTTACATATAAATACACATGCTGACATTTCTTTTTTATTCTGTATGTGAATATGGCTTCAGGGTTGACCACTCCGTGCCAGAAAACTAATAAAGGGATTAATTTCTGGCTTATTCTCCTCCGCGAGGTTGTTAGTTGCCTGTAGTTCTTTGGGGTGGGGGTGCATCATGAAAAAAATTTTCTTTCATATTTACATGCACAATATTCCTATTGGTCTGGAACTTTTTGTGCAGCTATGTTTCTGAAACACTGTTTCACAGCAATGAATTCGGACTTGTGTCCTTTGCACACTCTGACGCCTCTTCCACAATGTACAAGGAGCAATAGGTGCAGAAACTGTGATGCACATGCATCTGTTAAGCCTCAAATTCCCATGATCACTTAATCTTCATATGGTATCAAATCATGGCTTCTTTAATGATCTTTATTTGCTTTGAGGAGAGGCCTCTGATGAGAGGTGGTAAATATCATATCTGTATGTATAATGGTAAGATTTATAACATAGAAAAAATTATGCTGGTTTAGTAAGATGCAATATTTATTTTTTTCTTACAGTGTATGCATGACCCATTTGCACTAAAAGCTAGGTAGTTTTCCACTTAGTGGCAGGCTTTCCTTTGTGTTGACTGAATCTTCAGTCCAATGAAATCGCTGTTGGGTGCTACTGACATGTAACTACAACTTATTGTACATTTAGGCTAATTTTGTCATGTTGATTACAGCTAGATTGCAGAAAACAAATAAAGGGGTCAGATCCAACTCACATCATCTGACTTTTGAACCTCAGTGTGTGATGTCCTCAGCAGTAAGATCAACCCTCCATTCCTGAGAAGCAACCACAGACTACACTGATATTAACATTTAAGTCACCCTTGAATCCTTGACAAATCATTCTAAAGAATGTTTCTTGTACCTGGTATTTGGTTTTGTTATTCAATAAATCTTGTCTGGAGAGCTTTGTCAGTCCAAGTGGCTTATCTTTCTTCCTTTACTGTAATTCTCTCTCCCTCTTCCTCTTCTTCTCTCCTCCTGGTCCTAGTCCTTGTCTTAGTCCTCTTCCTAGACCTCCTCGTCCTCCATCTGTGTTGATCTCCCTTACTCCTTTCTAGTTGAATTCCACGCACAGATTTTCCTTTTCCCATTTCATTTCACTGGCATCTTCTAATTCCTTCTCAGAATCCTCCCTTCTGCACCCTGGGCAGTTTATATTTTCCCAGTTTTTTATGGATGGTTTATGCCATTTATTTGCATCTGATGACTTTGAGCTAGTAACTGCACCTGCATGAGAACATGCAGTATTAATCTTTCTGGGTCTAGGTTACCTTCTGTAATATAATTTTTCCTAAGTCTATCAATTTTCCTACAGATTTAATAATTTTATTTTACCTTGAAGCTAAATAGCATCATACTGTATATTAAGTATCAAATTATCATTAAGGATTTAAATTGCTTTTATTTTCTGATTACTATAAATATGTTGGATATGAACATTACTGAGTAAGTACCTGTGAAATAGCAAGTTTATTCCCTTTGGGCAATTTCAAGTTGTGGTACAGCTGGGTATTATGTTAGATTTATTTAATATCAAATTATAAAAAGGACTTGAACAATAAAGTGTCAAAGAAATAAATAACTTATTTGAAAATAGTAATGTGAACGGAAAGTTCTCAGTAGAAACAAAAATCCTAAGAAATACATCCAAAAGTTATATCATTCTTAACAATTAGCAAAATGAAAATGACTTTGACGTTCAAAACCACTACAGTTAAAACAGTGAAAAATCAATGAAACATCTCACAGTAAATCCTGAAAAGATTGCATAGAAGTGGGGAGCTGCTCGTATGAATGCATATTGGTGCAGCCATTCTTGAAATAAATATGGAGAATTGTCAAAAAAAACCTAAAGTAAATAATGTTTTGATAATACTTGTAGTTACAGTGTCTCATTTAAATTTATAAATTTCTGAATTAAGTGTGCTAATATGAAATACTTTTTATGTTCACTAAATTAAAATCTAAGATTTGGTATTAAATATTGAGCAGACCCCATATTTTAGGTTCATAAGAATGATGAGATAATGTTTTAAGTCTGTGGCACTCTGGAAATTTAATGAAAGGTCATGATTTTAGAAACAATAAAACTATAGAAAGATGGATAAGAAGAAAATAAAAGGAACAAAGGAAAATACCTAATCTATCACACAAGAATGATGCAGCTTAAAGGGATAATGGCACTGATAATCCGGAGAC